>OX422214.1:111922907-113122907 GCA_949130495.1 Sambucus nigra
ATTTGCATATAACAATAGTTTTCAGTCTACTATTGGTATGGCTCCATATGAAGCCTTGTATGGTAGACGATGTCGTACACCGATATGTTGGGGTGAAGTTGGTGAAAGGAAGATAGAGGGTCCAGAATTAATTGAAGTCACCACTGAAAAAGTGAAGATTATTCAAGATAGAATGAGAATAGCTCAAAGCAGACAGAAAAGTTATGCGGATAAACGACGAAAAAATTTGGAATTCCAGAAAGGGGATTATGTGTTTCTTCGGATATCTCCATGGAAAGGAGTTATGAGGTTTGGAAAGAAAGGGAAATTAAGTCCACGCTACATTGGACCTTATGAAATCCTTGAGAAAGTCGGGATGGTTGCCTACAAGTTAGCGTTACCACCAGAATTATCTCGGTTACATGATGTTTTCCATGTTTCTATGTTGAGAAAGTATGTAGCAGACCCTTCACATGTATTGGTGGAACAACCTATTGAGTTGAAGGAAGATTTGAGCTACGTGGAAGAACCGCTTGCTATCGTTGATAGGAAAGAACAAATATTAAGATCAAAGGTGATCCCACTTGTGAAAGTTGTGTGGAGAAGGCATTCCATGGAAGAAGCTACATGGGAGAGTGAGGATAGCATGAAAATGCGTTATCCCTATTTGTTTGATTCGGACAACCAAGGTATGTCAATTTCGAGGATGAAATTTCCTAACAGGGGGAGAATTGTGACAACCCGAATATAATTATGATTAATTATACGTAAATCATGCCTAGCTTGTGTGATATGATTAGTGTGTTATTAATATATGTGATGTTAATTTATTATGTTTAGTCTAATCCTACCTCCAAAAAGCATGAAATGTCGAATTAGTTACAAATACAAAATTTGAAGGTTTCGATAGGAATGTCCATGTTTAAGGCTAGTTTTGACCTTTATGACATAACAATTGACTTGGGGTGAAAACTACATAATTGTAGACAAGTGAGTTATGGTTGTAACACAACAAACGGTGAATGAAACGGAGGTTCGAGTGAGAAGTTATACCAAAATTACGAAACAAGGGCAAAGTAGTCCATCCGTTAAGTAGTATTTTGTCTTTATATGGCAACAAATGTTTTATTCTCATTGGTTGGGAAGGGTGGTGGCTTTGGCCGACCTCAAACCCTTAGAATTACCTCTTTATTCAGCCAAAATTCAGCCATGAGAGATTTTAAGCCTAAGGAAAGAGAAGTTGGAAGTTAGGAAGAAAAAGTGAGGAGAAAATTGAAGAAAATTCATAGAAAATTACGAAAAAGCCCCTAAGGTAATTCCAACCATGAATCTTGCTATTTTTTCTTTCATTTACGATTTATATGATATAAATCCTTGATTTTTATTGAACTTTCATGTTTGGGTGAATATGTATGGATATATGCAAGTTTAAGTTAAGTTGAATGTACAAAACCCTAAGATTGCTTTGTTTAGAAACTTTGTTTATTCAAACTTCCATATATTTTTGTATAGTTACTGGAATCGATTGCTTCCAATTGGATATTAACCTGGACTCATATATGTATGACATATCCGAAAATCATGTGAAAATACCAACAAATGAGTCCTTGGTGAGGGTTTGAAGTTCGGGTAAGAAATCTGCCCTAAGGGTGAAAATATGCCCGCCATGTGTTCGATGTTTTGCTTAACATAGAAATCGAACCTTAAAAATTATGAAACTTTAATCTTATATTTTTCAATGTGTTTACTGATGTTGGGTGAAATATCATAGAAATTTATGATGTAGAAAAATCATGAAAATTCCTGGAAGTTGAATGAACGATAAAAGAGCCTATAGGGCAGATTTGCTATGTAGTGAAGAAATAGGCTTATTTTGCTCTAGGAAACTCGGAATGATGTGCCGTCTTTTGTTTTGGAAACATGATATAATAAGGATTGGATTACAAAGAATAATTAAAAAGGGTTTGGGCTGTAATTTGAATATGTTAGATATCAGAACCTGAGTCTAGATGGGACTTCATTTTAATGAATGATTTGAATTGAATAATATGATGCTTATGAATTGAGTTATGATTGAAGTTATTCTTTGGACTATTAATATTCTTATGATGATACTAATATTGTGAGAATGATAGGAAGGGAAGAAGAGCTGATTGAACAAGTATAAGATAAAGGCAAGGGAAAATCCAGTTAAACTGTCAAGGTGAGTGTACTTATGATTTGTTTCATATATAAATATGAATATAGCTCTAAGAGAGGATTTGTTTGAATACTTCGGTATTCAGGATTTGTTTGGATATTAAAATATCCAGGATTGGAATTGGACAAAGATCCAATGATTTGTTGGAACTTATGTTCCAGGATTTGTTATTGCCAATGGGCAGGATTGTTCGGATTTTATATCCACTTATTCTATATAGAATTGTTATTACATTGTAGGGAAGGAGTACCTCACTAAGCTTAATGCTTACAGTTATATTTTAACAATTTCAGGTTTCTATGCTGCCAACTAGAATACCATATGACCGGTAACTTTGAGAGTTGCACCGTTGGAAGGAGCCGGGGTTTAAATGTGGGGATTTTATCATTGTCACACTGAAGATTTTAATTTACTCACACATTGTATATTTTACGTTAGTATGGATTGAGTTGATGATTGTGAAATTTTATCGTAGTTAATCATAGTATTATATGTCCGCTTAAATTATGACTCTGATATTGATTTCGTTATGGCACAATAATAATATTATGTTGATTATGCGCATTATACAGTAAAATATGGATAGATGAATTATATTTCCAATGGGCTCTAGATTATGATTTAATTATTCTAATAATAAATGATTAGTATGGATATTGGGTTTGGGGTGTGACAGTAAGTCTATCTCTTCCATCCTGATAAGGGTGTGGACCATATCATCTCGAAGGTATTGTCTCAACGATGAGATGTGGAATACATCGTGGATGCGATGTAAATGCTCTGACAGTCCCAATCTGTATGCTACTGGCCCAATCCTCTCGATAATGGGAAATGGTCCCACATACCTCGGGGCCAATTTCCCTTTCTTCCCGAATCTCATCACTCCCTTCATAGGAGATACACGTAGTAATACTTGGTCCCCCACATTAAACTCTGGGAAGAACCGTTTTGCATCGGCGTAGCTTTTCTGCCTGTCCTGGGCTACTCAAATGCGACTCCTGATAATCTCAATCCTCGCGAAGGTTTCCTGAATCAACTCTGGTCCGAGCAACTTATTATCCCCCACCTCTAGCCAACATGTTGGGGAACGACAAGGCCTTCCATATAAAGCTTCGAATGGAGCCATGCCAATTGTGAACTGATAAGAGTTATTATAAGCGAACTCTACCTGTGGAAGATGTGGCTCCCAGCCTCCTCCAAAATCAAGGACACACATGCGTAGCATATCCTCTAACATCTGATTAGTACGCTCTGTTTGTCCATCTGTCTGTGGGTGATAAGCTGAACTCAACCTCAACTCTGTACCCATAGCCTCCTGAAAGCTCTCCCATAAACGCAACACGAAAATCTTGTCTCTATCTGACACAATATTCAAGATTACCCCATGTAATCTGATAATTTTAGCAATGAATAACTGAGCATACTGACCCGTGGTATAGTTTGTCCGCACCGGCAGAAAATGAGCCACCTTGGTCAAACGGTCCACAATCACCCAGATGGAGTCGTGGCCGAACTGTGATGTAGGTAACCCTGTAATAAAATCCATGGAAATACTCTCCTACTTCCACGCGGGTATTTCCAATGGCTGAAGCAACCCTGACGGTTTCTGGTGGTCCACCTTTACCAGCTGGCAGGTAGAACATTTTGACACGAAGTCAGCGATGTCCTTTTTCATCCCACTCCACCAGTATTACCGCCTCATATCCTGGTACATCTTATCTCCCCCAGGATGTACCACAAATCGGGACCCGTGAGACTGGGTCATCACTGCATGACGTAAGTCTGCTCCTTTTGGGACCACCAATCTCCCATTAAACCTCAAACCCCCATCAGAACTAACAGAATAGGACTCAGCACCCTCAGCTGGAAGTTGTACAATCTGCTCCTGGAAAAACGGGTCTGCGGTCTGCGCCTGTATCACCCTCGTAATAATCTCGGGTGTCACTATCATGACAGATATGAAGGAACGGGCTACTGCGTCCGGGTAACCCAACTCTTTCCACTTTTCTTTCCAGACGTCCGCTACATCGTCTACCGGTCTACGACTTAACGCATCAGCAACTACGTTGACCTCCCTGGACGGTACTGTATGTCGAACTGATAGTCCTTTACAAACTCTAACCACCTGCGCTGATGCATATTTAGCTCTCGCTGAGTGAACAGGTACTGGAGTGACTTGTGGTCTGTGAACAAGCGAAATTTCTCCCCCAATAAATATTGCCTCCATATTCTCAATGCAAAAACGACCGCTACTAACTCTAGGTCGTGGGTGGGGTAATTCTTCTCATGTGGCTTAAGCTTGCGGGAGGCAAAAGCTATAGCCTTCTCCTCCTGCTGAAGTACTTCCCCAAGTCCCCGTAAAAAGGCATCGGTGTAAACCAGATACTCCACACCCGGCTTAGGTAAAGCAAGGACCGGTGCTGAAGTAAGCTTTCCTTTCAGCTCGTCGAAAGCCAATTGATAAGCATCGTCCCAAACATATGGTACCCTTTGCGAGTCAGGTTCGTCAATGGACCCGCTATTTTGGAGAAACCCCGAATGAATCTCTTGTAGTATCCGACTAATCTCAAGAAACTACGTACTTTCGTTGGTGTCGTGGGTTGTCCCCATTCCCTCACCGCTGACACTTTACTCGGGTTAACTGCTATCCCTTGTTCAGAAACAACATGTCCTAAGAACTGCACTTCATGTAACCAGAACCCGCACTTCTCGTACTTAGCATACAGCTGATGCTCTCGTAGAGTCTGAAGAACCTGCCTCAAGTGCTCGACATGATCCTCCTCAGAGTGTGAATATATCAGAATGTCATCTATGAAGACGATGACAAACTGATCCAAGAACTCTCTGAACAGTCGGTTCATTAAGTCCATGAATACGGCTGGAGCATTTGTGAGTCCAAATGGCATCACTCTGAATCATAGGACCCATATCTCGTCAAGAAAGCAGTCTTTGAAACATCCTGCTCCCTAATACGTAGATGATGGTACCCTGACCTCAGATCTATCTTCGAAAAGAAAGTTGCTCCCTTCAGCTGGTCGAACAGATCATCGATTCGAGGCAACGGATACTTGTTTCGTATCGTGACCTTGTTCAGCTCCCGGTATTCTACACATAGGCTCAGTGAACCATCTCTCTTTTTCACAAACAAAACTAGAGCACCCCAAGGTGAGGTACTCCTGTGAATGAAGCCCTGACCTAATAGCTGATCTATCTGATCTCGTAACTCTCGCATCTCCGCCGGAGCCATACGGTATGGAGCGCGTGCTATAGGTCAAGTATCTGGTAATAAATCTATGACAAAATCTATCTCTCGACTGGGGGGGTAGGCCTGATATCTCCTGAAATACATCGAAAAACTCACGAACAACTGGGATCGAGTCTAAGGGAATCAACACCTCATTAGAGGTATCCTCTTCTATGTAATACAAATGAGTGGTCGAGCCTCCCTCTGGGCGAGGCATCGCCACTACAAACATCTCTTGCCCTGGAATGGCAAAGACAATACTCCCACTGAAACAATCTATCATGTCTTTATAAGATGCGAGCCAATCCATACCGATAATAACGTCGTGCTCACGCATATCTAAGACTAACATGTCTGCTGGTAATACCAAGCTACCAATCTCTACTCCCACACCCCGTTATATAAAGAAAATTAGTGATCTATTTCCCAGTGGTGAGTCTACACACGTTACAGTGCTCTCTAATGTGGCTAATAACCCTAAGGCCTTCGCAAAATGGGTAGCTATAAAACAGTGTGTCGCCCCAGTATCAAATAAAACCCGACCCATAGTACCATGGATAGGAAACATACCCTCAATCGCGAGCGGTGCCTGTGGAGATGCTGCCTGGTGGACGTTATAGACACGTCCGTACTGTAACTACCCTTGCTGCACCGGAGCGGCTAGAATGGCTGGTAGGGCGGCTGGAAAAAGGGGCCTCTGTGGCTCATTACGGGCACCCTGCTGCTATGGGCCCCTATCACCCTCTGGACAATCCTGACGCTTATGGCCATTCTTTCCGCACACGAAACATCGACCCCTGAAATTACCTCCCCTCTGACCCTGCTGACCACGGCCCTGTTGACCGCTACCACCCCTCCACTGGCCCTGTTGGCCCTGATGAAAATGTTGTTGGCCCTGCTGCTGACCCTTCTGCTGGCGGTGTTGGCCTTGCTGGCCCTGCTGATTAGGCTGGCCCTGCTGACCCTGCCTAAATCCCCCAAATCCCTGCCTGGAATTACCTGATCGGAATCGCTTGGCAGGGTCCCCCTGATGGGAACTCTGCTCATGCTGACGAGTCTGCCCATGAGATGTCAGTGCTCCACTAGCGCCACTACCCCTTGTCCTGCCCTGCTGGCCGGACTCTCCTGCTCGTTTGCTTCCCTGTAGATGGAAACGGTGATCCTGGTAGTGTAGTAAAGCAACATTGAGTACATCCGTGTAGGTACTCAGATAAAAATTCCCTATAAGGTGCTGAAGGATCCTCCAAGCTAACCCGTCCACAAATAATAGTATCTTCTTACCCTCAGTGGGTGCCTCATCTGGCACTATCGTGAGACGTCTTGTGAACTCCTCTTCATACTCAGTAACAGTAGAATTTTCCTGCTTCAAGTTCAGTAACTTTTGCCTCATCTCAGTTTGCACGGCGAATGGAAAATACTTGCGGTCAAACCGCTCCCAGAATGATTGAGTCGGGATAGTATCCCTCTCCTCCAAGGTGGTGGTGGATTCCCACAATTGAAAATAGGCCCCCACTAGCTTAAATGAAGCCAACAACTGTTTCTGCACGTCTGTGCACTCATACATACACATATGCCTCTGGATATCTTTCTTCCATTGGCTGACGATGATGATATCTGAACTACCCGAGAACTCAGGGGGATGAGCCTTCTGAAAGGCATCCCTAACCCACTCCCATGCTGATGGAAGTTGTGCAGGTACTGGCGCCACTACCTGAACTTGGGGTGGAACCTGCTGTACTACCGCTAGCGCGACATTCACCGCCTGAGCAACAATAGCGACTACCTCATTAGCATTAATTGTTCCCTGAGTCGGAGCTACTGGCTGCTCGGCTTGGGCACGCCTATCCTTTGGTGCACGTCTCGGAGGCATCTGAAACATGAAGAAATTTATTAGTCTACAGTTATTATCAAATCACAAATAGCTGAAGACGTAATCGTAAAAGCAAGAATACAACAATCCTAAAATAGGGCTCTATAACAAAAATGTTAACCTGAAAGCGAAATAAGCTGTACAGATCCTAAGGACACTAGAACCTGATGCTCTGATACCACCTGTGACACCCCGCCTAATTCAATACCGGGTGATTAGTCCTTTATTAAATTATAATCAAGGTGAACGGTCGGTTCATTCTTAGCATCACTGTCGTAAAAAAACTTTTCCAATTTTAACACCCTAAATAATTAAGCTAAGTGTCAAAACCATTTTAGACATTACTTTCCAATTTTTATTTTATAAACCAACATTTAGCTTTACATAATTCATAGTTAAAGAATCACACAATAACTATCCTGTAACATATAATCCAAATGATTAAACATTCAACTAATTGAATCCAACATTTAAAACTTAAAGGAAAACACTCTGACAATAATAAATCCCAAAGTGTAAATACTGAAAATAAACGAATCACAATATCCAATAAAACAACTGAATAATGGAAAAAGGGCGACACATGCCCAACTGGATAAAATAATGCTAGGAGTGGAATAAAAAATGAGGTCCTCTAATCAAGAGGCCTGCAACTCCCACCTAAGTTGCAGCGCGTTCCTTCCAAAGGATCCTATGCAAGATGCCCCTGTGGTTGGGCACCTGTAATATATACATATATACAAGAGAGAAAAGAAAATGGAAACGGGTCAGATCCCGATTGTAAAAACGATTTATAATTTGTTTAGCAAGTATTTAAAATGTTTACTGACCAATGCAACAACATATTAGTGCGACACCCCCTTGAGAAACTCTCACCTCTCTTCTAATGTGCACGCCTATCGCACTAACCTTCCTAACGGTTTAACTTATCTTATCTTAGGTTGCTCGTAAGATTTAAACTGACAAATTCAATTATTTAAGAGGTTAATTTCATTTAACAACAAAGTTCTCATTTAAACCTCATTTACTAATAAAGTGTATCAGTAACATATTATACTTTTCAAACACTTATTCCCAAATTGAAATAATTATTCCTTTCTTACTTACCATAGACACAGTAGGTAGTTCCCAAATTCCAGATTTAAATATATATATTAAATTCTCATATAATATATATATATTCTAACACCAGCCCACATAATAATTATGGTGCGGGCATACTCTACTATTCAGTCCCCGTAACACTCGTACTAAGGGAAATACAAGTTTGGAATCACTCTCGAACTGTATTGAAACAAAATACAAATAATATTGAGGCGAAGCATAGTTTCCAAGTCTCTAAGAGGTCAGCACATGCCCTCACGTCTCTTAGGACCGTCTGACTATCGATCCGATAGCCTGTACCAAAGGATTTCTATCTTCTAGGGTACGAGTCAATATCCTCCATAAAGGTCCCATCGAGATAAGACCATCCCAGCGCGGTAACCTCAGGGATAGCAAGTAGCACGGACATGATTTTTACACGTATATAGTATATGCATAAACACAGTCATATAAATATACTACTATTACCATATTCATTTAGGTATATTCTCACAACCCATGATTATGAAATTTATCCTTATTACTTATTATTTGGTCATCACGTAAAACGGTTTATCTCTTATTCATTTTATTTTCGAGATTTAATTTATTCCAACTCACTTCTCATCTATCGAAGTATTTCCTTTACCTATGTACAATTTCAGTAAGCCCTCACTCACCTTCTAATCCAAATCCTAGACATTTTGATTTTTAAGTCTACGCACGTTAGATTTCTTAGGTATGAATATTTCCTCGTTTACCCTTCATTTTTTCCATTTCATTAAAGTTCCACTTAATGGGGTTACCTTGACCCTACTGGTCCTTTTTATGTTTCCTTATGTCCTAATAACATTAATCAAGATTTATTACGCATTTAATCGGATTAAGTCAACCCAAGGAAAAATTTGATTTTTCCCAGAAGGGGTCGATCGATCGATAGAAAGGGGTCTATCGATCGAACCGTCGATCGATCGATGATCTTGGCTTGATCGATCGATCAAGCAGGTATGGCAAAATCTGCAGAATACCAGGTACGGGTTCTATCATCCAACATCATCCAAATCCAAATTTTTAACTACCAAACTCTCAAAAATTTATACCACAAACATTATAAACCCAAATGAGCAATATTCTACATAAAGCATGCGAGTTTTCATCAAGATTCATGGATTAAAAGGGCCAAAACTTATATAATTCTCATGAACCCTAGAAATTTCTTTAACTTAGTTCTTCTTATTCTTTTCCCAGAATTTCCACTTCTAAACCAATATAAATTCGTGATTCAACCTCTACATGTGAAAGGGATTTCCAGATTATTGTTTATATCACTACAACATGCGATTTCTAATCACCAACATGGGTTTTCTTTCATAAAAACTCATCCTAATCAACCCTAAACTAATTCGAATGAAGCATTAACGAAATTAAGCAAGATAAATACTTGCCTAGGAATTTTTGGTTCTGATTTGCAGCTGAAATTAGTGTGGTTGTGGTAATTGTGGCGTGATCTAGCGTTTGGCAGTGACGGCGGTGCAAACGGAGGAGTTTTC
Source organism: Sambucus nigra (assembly GCA_949130495.1). Classification (NCBI taxonomy): domain Eukaryota; kingdom Viridiplantae; phylum Streptophyta; class Magnoliopsida; order Dipsacales; family Adoxaceae; genus Sambucus; species Sambucus nigra. The sequence continues at coordinate 111,932,834 of OX422214.1, forward strand.
GGCCTAGAACTCCTTGGTAAGCTCTTCCTTTCCTTCTTCAATGGCCGTCACTTGTTTTTGGTTGTGTTAAACCTAGAAGACAACCCTACGCATCTAATATAACCTTACAATTTTCCTGGGTTTTCAGGCTTAAAAATGTAAAATGTCCAAAATGCCCTCCCGGGGTGTTAATTTGGCCTAAAAATGCCCCGAGACCCAAACTAAACCCCCGGGTACATTATTTTGACTATCTCGACCCTTCCGTACATTTTGGCACACTCAAAATGACCATACGGGTGACTTATAATTTATTCACTTTTATTAATCAACATTTAGTCTCGATACGACACGGGCGCGTCCCGACTTAAATTTCTAAAATTGTCATTTTATTCACTCGTGACATTTAATAGAACCAATATTATATATTACTTTACTCATTAGTAATATTCAACAAGTTTCCAATGATTACTAGCTCTCGTCACATTAGTAATTATAAAAATAATTAATTTTCGAATTTATATTAAATTAATATCTCACATTAAATTTAATAAATCCCCAAATTTAGAAAGCATAAAAATACGGGGTATTACAGGTGATGAATGTGTTAGGGCCGAAAAAACACAAATGCTTGTCCAACAGTATAATACAATGATTATGGATGACAATGAATCCTTTGACGATTTCTACATTAGGTTAACTGATATTTTCTCAAAATTACATGCAAATGGTATCACCTGTAGTAGAAAAGAAATCGTTCAAAAGATTATTAGTTCATTACCGGCCAAATTTGACAATAAGAGATATGCCATAGAAGAAGTGGACGACCCAAACTCGACTCCTGAATTCCTAAGTTGAAAATTAAGAACTATTGAGATGGAGTTAGAGTTTAAAAAATAAATCACTGCCCAAAATAAGAGACTCACTGGATCTAATGTTGTGTTTTCATCACAATTGACTTCACCTAAAGTCAGTCCCTTAGAATTTGACCTTGACCTAAATGATGACTACGATTTAGATAATTTTGATAACTAAATTGCCTTAATGAGCAAATAGTTTAAGAAACAATCAAATTTAGGAACTCGGTGGTAGCCAAACATGGCAAACCAATTTATCAAGGCCCTCAAAATTCTAGACCTCATGAAAGGCATAACAACAAAAGGACCTATGAAAATAGCACACCTAAGATAGACATGAAAGATGTCTAATGTTATGGATGTGGTAAAATGGGACATTTTGTTAATAAATTCCCAAACAGATTTAACAACAATACTAGGGCTAACATGTGTACGACATGGGACGACTCTAGTGATTCTGATGAAAATGAAACTGAGCCAAACCATAATTGTGAGTCTTATATGTCATTCTATGCTAAGATAATATCCATGATTATAATGAATGTTTGCTACTCATGATTATGTTGTACCTATTGTTGCATCTATCGATGAGAATGTTGTGAAACAACACTGATAGTGATAGCTTAAGGGTGTATCAAACTGAAAATAGTGTTAATAAACTGGAAGTTTACGTGAGTTCCACATATGAAATGGGCGCTATAGGTGACACTACACACACTACACTTATTGAGTCCGATGATGATCTTCTAGATCTTCAAGAGCTATACGCAAAAATTCTTAAGAAAAGTGCCCGTCTTAAGTCCTTTTAGGAAGAACGTTGAAGAGTTTACAGCACAATGTATTTCCCATGAGACTAAAACTAAATAATTTTCCACAAAAATAAGAGATCTTTCTGAGAAAAACAATATTTTGGAACAAAAATACAAGTCTACTCTAATTGAAATTGAAGAATCTAAGCAAAAAGTTTCAAATATGTTTAAAAAAAGCTTACACTTTGAAAATGAAGCTAAATCCCACGAAGAAATCGTTGTAGGAAGCAAGTTTGAATCTGAAGACAAATGTGGTTTTGGATTTGGAGAAAAAGTTTATAGTAGAAAAAATGTTTCTCCTTAAAATGTTATTTTTGTAAAACAAGGCCAGAATCTTCCGAACACTCAGAAAGGAAATTATTTTAAAGATGTCTCTAAGGCAAAACAAAGTGACTATATTCAACAACCCAAATCTAATGATCAAGCTAAGTAAGTTTGTCCTACTATTAGAAATCAATAACAGAAACCCAAAACTAATGACACTTGGACAACCATAGGGATAAACCAATATTCAAAGACTTTAGTAATAAATTCAAGTCCTCCACACATCAGTACTGTTCATACTGTGATGTCTACGACCACTCTATTGCCGAATGTTTTAAAAAGAGATTTTATACACCTACTTATTCAAATTTTAAATATTCACGAAAGAGTAGGAATACTTATGTTCTCCCAAGACAGGTCACTCACAACTCTAACTATAAAAAGAGGGGAGGACCTAAAACTAAGAAGAAATCATTTAGAAAGACCCAACAAAACTTTTCTAAATCAAAGGTCAATACAACTATGAAAGCTAGTCCTATTTGGATTAAAAAAGATGACTTTTTACCCCAACTCAAGTGCAATATTGTCATATCTGCTTTTAAGGCACAACACGCTTCATCTAGATGGTACCTTGACTCTAAATGTTATAAGCATATGATCGAAAATGAAACAAAATTAACAAGCAAAACAGACTTCCTTAGAGGTAGTGTTGTGTTTGGTGATAGTGTTTCGTCTGAAATCATAAGTAAGGGAACATTATGTGAGAAAGGTCTCCCCAATCTAAATTATGTCCTCCTAGTTAAAGGTCTCAAGGCTAACCTGTTTAGCATATCTCAATTTTGTGATTTCAATTATCCTGTTACCTTTTCAAAAACTTATTGCGAAATCCTTGATGAAAAGGGAAATTGTATTTTAACAGGAAACATAAATGTGGATAACTATTACACAGTCACTCCTAAGTCTGAATCTTGTAATATTTCCAGATTAGAAGATGCTTATCTTTGGCACAATAGATTGGGACATACAAATTTTGATAATCTTCATAGGTTAAGTTCCGAAGAAATTATTTGAGGACTGCCTAAAATCATAAATTCTTTTAATCTTGTCCGTGGTCCTTGTCAGGAAGGGAAAATAAGTAAACCTCCTCACAAGAAAGTTAAAAAAAATTTTACTACAAAACCTTGGGAATTAATCCCCATGGATCTTATGGGTCCCTCTAGAACTGTCAGCTTCTGTGGTAATAGTTACATACTTGTTATTGTGGATAATTACACACGATATACATGCATAGAATTTATGAAAACTAAATCTGATACCTTCGATGAGTTCTTAAAAATACTTTTAAAAATAGAGAACGTAAAGGATACCCAAGTATGTTGCATCAGAAGTGACAGAGGTGGATAATTAAAATATTTTGGTGTTGCAGAATATTGTATAGGCAATGGTTATAAACATGAATCTAGTGCGCCAAAGACACTCAGCAAAACGGCATTACTGAAAGGAAAATTAGAACTTTACAAGAGATGGTTAAGGTTATGATCCATGCGAAAAATCTACCTTAGTATTTTTTGGCCGAAGATGTTCAAACGAATTGTCATATCATTAATCATGTATACCTTACGAAGAATTCCAAACCCATTGATAATATTCGATTTGAGTATCTTCGTAATTCAATTGGTATGATAGTTCTTACTTAAGTTACACATCATTAATATCTTCGGTAGTTGAATGCTAATAATTGGTTTCTGAGGATTTAGGGCATGGACGTTTCTCAAATGACAAAAGATGCCTCCTAATATCTGTTTAATGTAGGAGACCCTTGTATATGCCCTTGTATATGTTATTTCTTTTGTTGACTTATTATATCATATTCTCCTGATTTATATTTTTGTAACCCGTTGTATATTTGAGCAAAATTGGGGGAGAAGAACTTGACTACCTGTGTTACGATGTATATATTTTCTTCTACTAACTCAACTAATATGCCATTGAGTGTTTAATTTTTCAGGCATTTTTCAGAATGGTTGTATAGCTTGTCCTATTTATTAGGGTATTGGTATGTATTGTAGTTGAGTAATGTATTTTATTCTCTTATTTTCGATTCTAGGATGGGAATGGGTAGTTAGATTCTTTGTATAGGAAATTTAGGATTCTTTTATTTTTAGCCACGAGTACAGGATACTGAAGGAAATTTTGTCTCCAATATCCAAAGGGGGAGATTGAGAACACACTATATGGTTGACTTACTTAAGTTTGTTCCATATAACAGTTTCAACTAGTTTGGATATCAGGACAAAATAAGATTAGATTTTTTACGAGTTACTCTCTCAAAAAGGAATCCAAGTTCAAGAACTCCAATGCTCCAATGCTCTACAAAAATGGAAGTATTAAACACATGAACCACATTAGGACAGAATCACAACATATATGTGTTATTATGTGTGCACAAAATTCATATGGTGGTTTATCCTCTTCAAACATTTTATAAAATTCATTTAAACATTTTTTCATAATTTTAAATGATTTTTCTTTTAATTAAATTATGGTTTTTAAAATGTTTGAGGCTAAAATCAAAATTACTTTTTATGGTGAAAATCTTTGGGGTTGCAATTTGTTTTTTTCAAAACCTATCGTGACCTTCGATGTTGAATCAATCGACGGACCACATCTGATCCAACTCAATCCTTGTGCCTTCTAGACAACACTATTGTGCGTCTGATCGAATCTCGTTTTCAACACCTTTGTGCTTCTTCTTCATACCTGATATTCCCTGAATATACCCCTCGTCTCAGAGACATCGAACTCGTCCATGGAGATGGCCGAGGTTGGAAGGGCCCCAGATCAACAACCAGCGTTCTCGTCTTAAATATGGTCGGCTAGGGATCGGTCGACGTTCTTGCTACCTCATCGTCTAGTGAGATCTTTATGTTCCACAAGGGCAGATTATTCACCAGGTCATCCGTCTGAGAATTCAAGGCTTGCAACCTCGGCTGGGAACAGGCCGAGGTGGCCATCCCATCACCGGAACCAATCTCAACTGATGATCAGCCGACGTTCCTGTTACACCACCATTACCTCGGCTCAGGCCGACGTCACAGCTCAACACAGTTTACCTCAGCTCTCCCACTGAGCCAAGGTTACCACCTCGTCCTCTTCCAGGCCGAGGTTGCGACCAGTCACAGATGGCCGAGCTCTTATGCGCATATGTGTGGCTAGGAACACGTGTACACAAATCAGTTATAACAAATCATTCCCCTCATGTGGGGGTGGGGGGGGGGGGGATATTTCATCATCATTCTCTACATGTGACAGTGACAAATGTCTTCATCCGATTGGATAGATCAGCGCACACATGCGTATTGCATGAATGGGGGGTGCATTACACCCCCCAGGTATTATATATAGTTGTCTTCTCCTTCTTGGAGAGGGATCCAAAATTAGCAACCCTAGCTGAAACTCTGCCTAAATACACAGTAGAGAGAGAGAAAGCTTGAGAGATTGTATCTATGGCCATTAGATCCCTCATACAGTGATACATATCATACACTTGCATAGTGGATGTAGGCCTAATTGGCTGAACCACTTATACTACTATATGTGTATGTACCCTTATGCTACCATTGTTAACATTGAATTGAGCTCACAAACACCTTGAAGGGTGGTGCTATTTCCAACATCATCATTTTGGCGCCGTCTGTGGGAACGACAAGCTGTCTCTTCCTCTTTATTCGCTTAACCTCACCGGAGACTTTGGTGGTGAACCAAGCCCCCCCCCCTTGCGTGGAGCTGTTTCACCATTGAAAGAGGTCCTGTAAGGTATTAAGCTCATTTACTACACCAGCTCTTTTGTGTTAACACATGGCACCGGAATTACCACCACCTCTTCCGCCACCTGGAGCGGGAGGACCTAGCTCCAGCCAAGTACCGCCCCAATCCGAAATGGCGGAGGTGGTCACAGCCTTGAGGTCTTTGGCTGTAATGCAACAAGCAATGCAGGAGCAATTTTCACAACTCATCCAAAATATGATGAGGCCACCTGGAGTCTCACCGAAAATGATCACCCCGTGGGCTATTCAGCCTCATCCTGATGCCAGGGGACCACCCCAGGCACAACGAAAAGACCAACCTACACCCCAATGGAGGAGGGATGTTGCTGACCTTAGGCGCTTGCGCCTAGGGAGGAAAGGAAACCCTTTCCCTGTGGACCGGTATGATGATCTAGAGGCGGAAGACGTCCCAAAAGACTATTGGGAGCCATATGAGGTTTTGAACAACATAGTTCGTCCTATCAACCGGAGCCAAGGTTGTGGAGGCCGAAGGGGTGACGAAGCCCAACAACGAGGATTATCTTTTGATCGACTGAGTAGAGGGTTAGCCTTTGAAAGGCTCGACCCAGTAAACGACCTAAGACAAAGGTGGTCAAGGTCGAGAAGTGCAGTAGGATCACAAAGGGAAGAGAGGCAACGTCGGCTGCAACCGGGACAAGGAACATACCAAGAAGAGGTCAACAGCAGGCGTTGTTCTGCGGCTGGGGAATCCTCGGTCCACCCCTTAGAGGTGGCAGGGGTTAACCTCGTCTAGGCTGACGTTGCAAGACCATGGAATGACTCCATCCAACATCTTGAGGATAAGATAGGAGACCTCATCAAAAGTCGGGATCCACTACAAAGAGGTTTCTCAGAGGTCTCTCCGTTCGTGGCTAAGATAGTAAGCTTCCCTACCCCAGCTAAGTTCAAGACACCTACAGTAACTACCAAGTATGATGGCAGCACCAATACTGTACATCATATTAAGATGTGCACATCAGTGGCGGATATCTACTTGATACCAGATGAGATGAAGTGCAGAGCCTTCTCCGGGACCTTAACGGGAGCTGCGCACATATGGTTTACATCTCTTCCGAAGAATTCAATTGAGAACTTTAAGGGCTTGGCTGAACGGTTCATTCACAATTTATGCTTTAGGGTAAGACCTCAAAAGAATACCACCCATCTGTTGTACGTCAAGCAAGGCAAGCATGAGAGCCTAAGAGACTACATCGCCAGGTTCAACAAAGAAAAACTTGAGGTTGAAGATTACGAAGAGAATATTGCCATGATCGCCCTCATAGGAGGTCTTCAGAAGGGGAAGTTGTTATGGAAACTTGCAGAAGACCCTCCAAAGTCCATGGCGGAGCTATTGGGAACTGTGGGGAAGGTCATGAACGCTTAGGAGGCCATGGCCGCTAAGTATGAAGACGAGAATGGAGGTAGCAGCGGAAAGTTGCAAAGAAATAAGTATGGAAAGAAGAGGCCAGCTAATAATAAGTTTGCGCATTATACCCCTCTTACGGTTAGCTGCGAACACATCCTCAATGAGATCAAGAATGATCGATCGCTAAGATGTCCAGAGAAGTTGAAGGCTCCTCCACATAAGAGGAACCAGAACTTATGGTGTGAATTCCACCAAGACCATGGACATATAACAGATAAGTGCTTTGCCTTGATGGATGAGATCGAGAAGATGTTGAAGTCAGGAAAGTTGAGGAAATATTTTGATGGTAAAGCTCCCAGAAGGGGAAGGGAAGACCCCAAAAAGAAGAAACACGACAAGTTTCATGAGGATACCACATCAAGAAGAGATGGTGACTCAGACGGAGATAACGAAGACGATCCAGACCTCCCGCCAAAAGATGACAACACCCTAGTGAACAGGGTTGGTATGATATCGTTTGGCATTAGTACCATATGCGAAGGACTTGCGGAGGGGGGGGGGTGGTGGTTCTGAGGTTGCTGACAGAAAAGATCATGTTGCAAAGTCCAAATCAGTGGCCAAACTTGAAGTGGTAAACCTGACGTCTTCCAAGACTACGCAGAAGAGAAAGAAGGTAGACATGGACACTTTCGTAGTTGGGTTCTCATGACTCGACTTCAAAGGCATCCTAGCTCCACATGTTGACCCTTTGGTGATCACAACAAGAGTTCATGGATGTGAGGTGCAGAGAATTCTTGTAGAAGGAGGAAGTTCAACAGATGTGATGTTTTGGCCCTGCTTTAAAAGCCTCGGCCTTAGTAGAGCTAGGCTGGTACCCTATCATCATCCGTTAATGGGATTCAGCGATGAAAAGGTCCATCCACTGGGCATGTATGAGATGGATTTGCGAATGGGCGATGAGTGGCCTAGGAGGTTAACCCGGAAGATCAATTTTTTTATTATGGACGAAAATTTCTTCTCGGCCTATAACCTCATCATAGGGAGAGTAGCCTTTAAGGAGTTTGAAGCCATGCCATCGACGGTCCACCAGATGCTAAAATTCCCGACCCCCTATGGGGTAGGGGAAGTGCAGGGTGACCAGACCATAACACGAGAATGCTACTTCAACTCATCGGAAGAGGGAGAGGCTCATAAGAGAGGAACTACCACATATAACATTGATATACTCGACCCCAGAGATGAAACGAAATTGAATAAAGGAGAGGTCGTGGAAGAGGTAGAATCCATCATCCTCAATGAGGACGACCTGGAAAAAACCTTCCAGGTCGGCAAAGCCTTAAAAGTGGAAATCAAAGAAGTGCTGATAGACTTCTTAAGGAAGAGGCAGAATATCTTTGCCTGGACTCACGCAGACATGCTTGGCATTAACCCTGAGGCTATGTGTCACAAACTCAACGTGACTAAGGATGTTAAGCCAATCAAATAAAGACGAAGATTTTACTCTAGGGAGAAGTACGACATCATCCGGGAAGAGGTCAGGAAGTTGGAAGAGGTTGAATTTATCAGGGAAGTCATATATCCGGAATGGCTATCAAACGTAATCATTGTACCCAAAGCCAATGGAAAATGGAGAATGTGCGTAAAATTCACAAACCTGAACAAGTATTTCCCAAAAGACAGCTATCCCTTACCTCGAATCGACCAGATGGTAGATGTAACTGTAGGACATGAGCTCTTGAGCTTCATGGATGCGTATTCAGGATACAATTAGATCTTCATGGATGCTGAAGACTCAGAAAATATAGCCTTCATTATTGACAAAGGGACATATTGCTACAAGGTGATTCCCTTCGAATTGAAAAATGTAGGGGCAACATATCAATGTCTTGTGAATAAGATGTTCGAAGACCAAATAGACAAGACTATAGAGGTGTACATAGACGATATGTTGACGAAGATCTTAAAGGCCTGCACTCATGTCGCAGACCTAGAAAAGACCTTCAATACCATGGACCTGTACAGGATGAAACTCAACCTGGCAAAGTGTGTCTTTGGGGTAGGAGCTGGGAAGTTTCTTGGATTCATCGTCAATCAAAGAGGAATAGAGGAGAACCCTGAGAACATTAAGGATTTTCTCGACATGAAGACACCTAGGAGTATCAAAGACGTTCAGAGGCTCACTAGAAGAGTGGCTGCGCTCAACAGATTTGTTTTCAGGGCTATCGGTAAGTGTCTTCCATTCTTCAAGGTGCTTAGAAAGGCCTTCGAGTGGGACAAAGAGTGTGATGAGGCTTTTGATCAACTCAAGTCATACCTTGGATCTCCCTTGCTCTTATCTCGGCCAATAGCGTGAGAGAGGCTGTTTGTTTATCTAGCGGTCTCTGAATCGACTATAAGTGCAGCCATTGTAGGAGAGGACATTGGGGTTTAAATGCTCGTATACTTCAACAGTAAGGCCCTTCAGGGATCTGAACAGAATTACCATCGCATGGAAAAGTTAGCCTACGCCTTAATACACGCCTCTAGGAAGATGAAGCCCTACTTTCAAGCCCATTCTATGGTCGTCCTTACTGACTCCCCATTAAAACAGGTCCTCCATAAACCTGAGAAGTCAGGAAGATTGATGGAATGGGCCATTGAACTAAGAGAATATGACCTTACCTATCAGCCTAGGACGACCATCAAAGGGCAGGCACTTGTAAATTTTGTCGTCGAGTTCACACGGGAAGAGGTCGACGTTGTTTATTGAATGACTTTCTTTGCCATGCAATGTGTTCATCTTGGTTGATGACCCCAGACCTTATAACATCATGATTTGGTGACAAGGTCTGAGGTCAGACATCATACTTGGATGACCTCAAACCCTTAACATCATTAATTTGGTGAAAATTATCTATGAGGGTAACATCCTAGCTAATGACCTCAGACCTTATAACATCATAATGTGGTGACAAGGTCTGAGGTAAGACATCATACTTAGGTAACATCAGACCCTTAACATCATTAATTTGGTGAAAATTATCTCTGAGGGTAACATCCTAGCTGATGACCTCAGACCTTATAACATCATAATGTGGTGACAAGGTCTGAGGTAAGACATCATACTTGGGTGACCTCAGACCCTTAACATCATTAATTTGGTGAAAATTATCTATGAGGGTAACATCTTAGTTAATGACCTTAGACCTTATAGCATCATAATGTGGTGACAAGGTCTGAGGTAAGACATCATACTTGGGTGACCTCAAACCCTTGACATCATTAATTTGATGAAAATTTTATGGGGATAAAATCTTTAGTAATGGCCTCAGACCTTATAACATCAATATTTAGTGACAAGGTCTGAGGTCAGACATCATACTTGGATGACTTCAGACCATTAACATCATTAATTTGGTGAAAAATTATATTGGGACTTCAGAACAGAACACATTGCATGGTAAAGAAAGTCATTCAATAAACAATTCAGCAAGTGAAAAAATAAAAGCCCTCCTCAGAGGTTGACAGATTAAGTTGGGAGTTAATGCAAAAATACAAAGTGACAAATTTTATTAGAGGTTACAAATATAAATTAATTAAAATTGTTCAAAGCTTCACAAAAAGAATCAAGTGTTTTCAGCCTCAGGGTTAATGGACACGTCTGTATCTCCCTGGCCGAGGGTGGCTACTTCCACCCCGTCATCTTGGGCACCAGCATTTTCAGTTATGGTGTCTCCTTGGGGGGGAGTCTTGGTAGGGGTAGCACCTCCCTCCTCCTCAACTTCCTATAGAGACTGAGAAAATTTAGGGTCGGCATAACCCAAGCCGATGAAGTCAGCGACCACAAGGCGCCCTGATTCCTTCTCCTTCATGGCAGCCCATTTGCCAGTAGCCTTGACCCCTCTCTCCAAATATTTGAAGTCAAAGCTAACAAACTCATCAAAGACCTTGTACTCCTCCAAGATCTTCTCAGAGGAATCATTCAAGGCAGCCTTGACAACCACATGGACCTTACGCTGGAGAGAGTCATCTTGATTCTTCAAGGTAGCATTATGATCTTCCCTGTGCTTATCTATATGCTTCTATAGTCCCTTCACATTGCTCTCAGCGTTCTTTAGAGCAGCCTTCAGGCATTCCACTTCAGCGTTTAAGGTGGACTCAGTCTTCTCGGCCTCTTGGCCCTTCTCAATCAGAGGAAGTTTTCCCAAGGTTCAGTTGACATAGTGATGCATGGTGAGAAGACCCTGTAGAACATGTGCAAAGACGTCAGTCTAAGATCTGATATAGTTCGATGCCGATGTTACACTTGAATAATTCAGAAGCAAAAGTTAAAGGTCTTACTTGGATGGAACGGTGGAGGGAGAATTTAACCAGCAGAGGCTTATCCAATGAGCGGCAGAAGAGCTTGTCAGACTTGATCATGACATCACTGATAGCATTAAGGGACTTCATACTTTGGCCAATGACACTGTCACCAATCTTTAATTGCTCAAGATGAGCAATCAACGCATCCTCAGAAGAAATGGGGATGGCACGATCCCCTCCTTTTTTCTTCTGCCTCTGATCCTCAGAGGCAGGGTCGGCAGGCTTTCTCTTCTTACTGGCTACAGCCCTTGAGGTAGATAAAGGGGGAAGAGGAGCATTCAGACCAGCTTTCTTGACTAGCTTCATTAGACTTGGGGCTGCCATCTCCCACAGTTCGTCAGATATTCCTTTTGACACTCTGCAAAATCGAAGGGTCTGAGTTAGAAAATGAGATATACAAAAATTCAGAGGTATAACTTGTTGAAATAAAAAGAACTTATGAAGCTCTGTCAGAGGACTTCCCCCAAGACCAGTCTCAGAGAGATAGTAAGGGGTCATTAGGTGTTCGAACTTGACAAGCAAACCATGCTCTCCCTGTTCCTGAAGATCTTTGACCTTCTGGAGATTATTTATTCTTAGCCTAGGGTCGGCCATGGCAGCCATTGTTACCTTTCCCCATCTCAGGGGAATTCTTGGCTCTAATGAGGAAGAGGGGGCACATGGATCAAATTCCCATGGCCCTGATGCAAAGAAGTAACGAGGCTTCCAATTATGGTTTGAGGTTTGGGTGATCTGCAACATCTTTTTATTTGACTTCTGAGCTAAAAAATGATAATAACTCGGATGATTTTTGGCAGATAAGGGGACATAGCACCCCGTGAAGATTTGGACTAGAAGGTTTGAGTGATGGACAACCCTCTATAAGACAATTGCTCCAATTATCACCCTCCAGGCGTTGGGTGACAACTGGGAAGGAGCCAAGTTGATGTAGGACAATATAGCCCTGATAATGGGATGAATGGATAGATAAAACCCTAACTTGAACATCTGCTCGTACAAGCAGATCTCACCATCTCGGTCATCGAAAGCCCTCTCTTCCCTCAGAGGTCTCCTGAGTTTTATGGAGGGACTTATGGAATATAGATGTCTGAAGGCCAGAAGGTCGACCTCACTGACATTACTCTCTATCTCGGCCACCTCAGAAGTGTTAACATCACTCTCAGTACCATCATCATCATCAGGCTCAACGTCGGCCTGAGCAGACGATGGGGGCACCACTTGGAACCTCTGAGCGAATTCAGCTCCTGTGATGGCCGACAGGGGAATGGCTTCAAGGATCGGTGGAAAAACCACACTTGGTCCTACAATTTCAACCTCTGGGGAAGAGGTTGAGGTGCTTGCACTCTTATGAGATGAGGCTCGGTTGGAAACCTCGGCTTGATCAGGGACCTGATCCTGCTGAATGGAAAAGTCCATAGCCTCTTGGAAGGAGTCCACGGACATAGGGTTTGAGGTGGATGACTCAGACTCAGACATGGGAGTAGGAACTTATGCTGACTTAACTGACTCAGCTAGCTCGGGATATATGACCTTTAGGGGGTGGAAAGATAGGTCTGAGGGGGAATGCCTCTGCCCTACGAGCTTCCTCTTGAGCTCTTTCTATTTGCCTAATTTTTTCTAAGGTCTTCTCCCTAAGAGAGGGGAATCCTCTAAGATATGGTAAAGGGGTCTGAGCATATGAGGTAGATGCTAGACTTGTGTGACTCTCCTAAATAATAAACAGGATTGGAAAATGGAATGAAGGATCAAACTATTAAACTTCAAATAAAAACAACCAAGAACAACAAGAATAGTGTCACCAGAAAACACAAGTAGTCGCCGAAAAACTCAGAAAGCTCGCCGAAAATTGAAGAGACAAGAATAAAAGGGGCTAAAAATGGTAGAGAAAGGTGAAGACGATACCTAAAGACTTGTGGAATGAAGAGAGGTTGAAGAAACGCAGAAATCCCAAACAATGAAACAGCCAAGCTTTGTACAGAGACAAAGTTACAGAAATAGCCAATTCAGGAGAAAGAGGGGAAATGAGGAAAAAAGAGAAGAAAAATGGGGTTTAAACCCTTAAGTATGAGTGCACACGTCCCAAGGCCCATCATTGCCTTGGGATCCCAAGAGACAGCCAACATCATCACACTTGTCAGGCACACTTCCTACTCCAGTAGCTGACACTTGTCAAGAAAGTATTCAACACCTAAAGAAATTCAACCTCGGATAAGCATACCCCTTAGGCACCTAATCACATAGGTAATTGAGGGCTAGGGGGTGATTGATATGCCCTGAATGTACCCCTCGTCTCAGAGACATCGACCTCGGCCATGGAGATGGCCGAGGTTGGAAGGGCCCCAGATCAACAACCAGCATTCTCGTCTTAAACAAGGTCGGTCAGGGATCGGTCGACGTTCCTGCTACCTCGGCTAGTGAGGTCTTCATTTTCCATAAGGGAAGATTATTCACCAGGTCATCCGTTTGAGCATTCAAGGCTTACAACCTCAGCTGGGAACAGGCTGAGGTGCCCATCCCATCACCGGAACCAATCTCGACTGAGGATTAGCCGACGTTCCTGTTAAACCACCATTACCTCTGCTTAGGCCGACGCCACAGCTCAACATAGTTTACCTCAGCTCTCCCACTGAGCCAAGGTCACCACCTCGTCCTCTTCCAGGCTGAGGTTGTGACCAGTCATAGATGACCGAGCTCTTGTGCGCATATGTGTGGCTAGGAACACGTGTACACAAATCAGTTATAACAAATCATTCCCCTCACGTGGGGGGAATATTTCATCATCATTCTCTAAATGTGACAGTGACAGATGTCTTCATCTGATTGTCTAGATCAACACACACATGCTCATTGCACGTATGGGGGGTGCATTACACCCCCCAGGTATTATATATAGTTATCTTCTCCTTCTTGGAGAGGGATCCAAAATTAGAAACCCTAGCTGAAACTCTGTCTAAATACACAGTAGAGAGAGAAAGATTGAGAGATTATATCTATGGCCATTAGAGCCCTCATACAGTGATACATATCATACACTTGCACAGTGGACGTAGGCCTAATTGGCTGAACCACTTATATTCTGGTATGAATCCTCTTCTCCTCACCTCCCTCTACTATATGTGTATGTACCTTTATACTTCCATTATTAACATTGAATTGAGCTCACAAACACCTTGAAGGGTGGTGCTGTTTCCAGCATCATCAATTCCCAGGATAGATCGTGACCTTTAGCTGATTAGCCTTTATTAATAGTTCATACAAATGCCTTTATCAATCCGTGTGATTACCTTACAAACCAACCAGTGTCGGTGTTCATATTTTTTACACCTTTGATCTTTGTTTAATCAACATACCCAACTGATCTATACTCGATCCTTTTGACTGCAAAATCAGCCAACCAACGTCCATTCTTTTCACTCCTTTTATCCATCGACAGATTTGAGTTCGAAGTTGAAAAAGATCTCCACCCTTAGTTTTGTAAAGAATTCCATAACTGAGTATATATTGATTGTTAGGGTTTATTTTTCAATTTGATTAGAGAGAAGAGAGGAGAGTTCGGGTCCTCAAGAGAGAAAATAGAGAGAGTGGAGAGAGAAAATCAGAGAGAGTGGAGAGAGAAGAAAAAATCGCTACTTCTAAATTCCAATCATACACGGTTTCTTTTCTAAACCAAATAAACACAAAATCTTCTTTTATTTTTAGATCATAAATCGAGATTTTTAAAAGTAAAAAAGCTTGGGATTTATATGAGTTGGGATGTTGTTGATTTTTTGTGTTGAAGACCTCTTTAATAATTTGTCTCTCTAGGAACCATATTCCTCACATTGAATATTCTTTAGGTTCTTTATATCTGCTTTTATGGGATCATTTTTTTTTTGTTGTTGTTAGATCCAAGATTGTGATTTATAATATATTTTTAGAAACACGACTTCTGGTTGTGTATATATTCAGATCTTTAAATACCTTTGTGTTTTAAAATATAATTTCACATTTAGTGAAATCAGTTTGAACATAAATAGTTTTTTTGAAACAAAATTTGATATAATGTTTTAGATTAGATTTGACATTTGGTGAAGTCTATTATTACAAAAAGATTTGAATTTACTTACATATCATATATATTGATTTTTAATTCGTAGGAATTTGTTGTATAAGTGATTGAGAGATGTGAGATGCATTTATACATTTAAATTAATTCAAAAACATTTTCACTCTCACACAAATACTTAGATATTGTGGTTCTTGGTGAGATATATTATTTGTTGAGCTACTATAATCAATGGGACAAGGAAAAAGCAAGGAGGTTGTGGGATGAAGATCATATCAAGTTAGAAGCCTTTGAGAGGGGAGTAACTCGTGTAGGTAAATTTTTTGAACTTAGATTTAGGATCTTGTATTCCATGCTTAGTGATATAAGTTGTGCCTTGTGATTTTAGTGGATTTTTGTTTTTCTCCATAGAGAGGGTCGTGGATGTTTTCCTTATTTTACGGTTTTACCACGTTAAAAATTGTGTGTCAAATTTGCCTGAATGTTCTTAATTGCTTTTGTGAAAAATATCTCATTTAAGACTTAATTGTAGTTTTAGTTTTAAAAACTAAGGTAATCAAACTAACAAATCTAGAGGACATATTCAGAAATGTTTAGCACATCTTGTGTTGTATTTTTAAAAGAGTTTTCTTCAAAGATTTTTTCATTGGAGTTTACTTAATCTATAACATTTTATTATTAACTTAGTAAGCATTTTTTCACTGCCATCACCTATGCTATGGGTGGATCCCACTAGTGCACTAGCCCCCGCAACCCCCAAATGAAAACGCCATAGGTGGAAGGTCACTTTCATTCCCCAACAATGATCTAACAATCCATACAAAAGTAAAGTTCTAAATCCCCCCTAACCATGTCGGTCGGCATCTATCCTTTCCCTTTCCCAAGAAAGCCCAGGAGTTGGTGCCCTTACTGATTGACACCCTCCTCCAAATTTCGTGCAGAAAATGTTAGAAATTTTCAGAAAGATCCAAAAATTACCCAAAAAAATCCCCAAAATCCTAGAAAATATATGGAACCTCAATTTCCCCAAGCAAATTAGTTTTTCGAATCACTAAGCCTCTTAGAAACTTTCAAAACCCCCACCAGGATTAATCTTACGCTCTTATCTATAGTATAATCCCTCACGGGATTAATATTACACTCATATTCTTAATATGTTTCATAAATATAACCAAGGATGCACCCGCTTCAAAGTTGACTACGATTCCCTAGCCTAAATATCCCCCAGTGGAGTCTCAAAACAACATAATCCTTAGCCAAAATCTCAAAGATAAGGCCTTCACCAGTAAAGTCTTAAAACAAAAGAATCCTCTAAGAAACCAAAGATGCATCTATGGCCCCAAGATAATTTAAAATTACCCAGGATAGAAACTCCTCACATTACATCTTATGGTCCTACAAATAGGCCTCGACCTGCATAATTGATCGTCACAACTCAAGGTCCTTAGAATTGGCCCTGGCCCAAAGAATCGATCATCACAATTTAAGGTCCTCGAAATTAAACTCGACCCTCATAATTGGTCGTTACAACTTAAGGTCCTCATAATTGACCTTGACCCTCAGAATTGGTTTCTACAACTTAAGGTCCTCATAATTGACCTTGGCTCAAAGAATCGGTTGTCACAACCTTAGGTCCTCAGAATTGACCCTGGCCTACAGAATCGGTCGTCACAACTTTAGGTTCGCACAATTGACCTTCGCCCTCAGAATTAGTCACTATAACTTTAGGCTCACACAATTTATCTTTTCCCCAAAATCGGTCTGTATAACTTACGGTCCTCAAAATTGACCTGGCCCTCAAAATTAGTCGTCTCAACTTAAGGTCCTCAGAATTTAACTTGTCCCTCAAAATCCTTCGTCACAACTCAGGGTCCTAAGAGTTGACCTCATCCCTCAGAATCGATCGTTATAAATCAAGATCCTCAAAATTGACCTCGACTCTTAGAATCGGTCGTCACAACTTAAGGTCCTAAGATTTGACCTTGACCCTCAGAATTACTCATCACAACTTAAGGTCCTTAGAACTGACCTTGACCCTCAAAATTAGTCGCTAAAACTTAAGGTCCTCCAGATTGACCTCGGCGTGCAGAATCGGTCATCACAACTTTAGGTTCTCAAAATTGACTCCGTTCCGCGGAATAGTTCATCAATACTTTAGGTTAGCAAAATTGACCACGACCCTCAGAATTGGTCATTACATCTTTAGGTCTGTAGAATTGACCTCAGCTCGCAGAATCGGTCACTACAACCTAAGGTCCTCAGAATTAACCTCGACCCTCGAAATTGGTCGTCCCAACTTAAGGTCCTGACAATTGACCTCGACCCACATAATTAGTCATTATAAATTAACCTCAACCCTCATAATTGGTCATCACAACATTAGGTCCCCGAAAATGACCTCGACCCTCGAAAATTGGTCGTCACTCAAGGTCCTTAAAATTGTCTTTGACTCGTTGGGTCATCCCCAGCACAAATCTAAAGTTATTATTTACCCACACAATAGATATTCCTCCTCTCCTTAGGCCCCCATAATGGATCTCAAACTGCTGAATTGGTCTCCCTAGCCCCTTAGAACTAATTTTAGACACATCATTGACCCGTTGAATTGGTCGTCTTCACCTCTTTAGGTTCTCAGAACTGACCTCGATGATTAAGCGTGAAAATTAGCATCGTGTCAAAATGCTAATCATTGAATTGGTTTCACCGTGTTAATATAAAAACGTAAATCATGACTGCACTTGCGATACAAGTATAACGCTCAGTCGGGTATTGAGAATCCACAGGGAATGTCCTATAGAATTTTAATTGATTTATTATTTCAAGAATAAAAGTGCAAAAGGTGATTGGATGTTATGGTGAGAGAGGAAAAAACAAGAAGTTTAGTCTAAATAATATTAATTAAATCAGAGTCGGGATCGCTTACCCGCAATGGGCTAAATAACTAATAATTAGAATTTCGGTTCGAAAATATTTAACCGAGCATTTTTAGTTAATTATAAACATCACATAAGAAGAAATTTAACTCAAAGTTGCGAGATAAAACATTTAACCGAAAACGGTCACACACGGATTAGGTTCGGAATATCTCTTTAATCATTAATGTTGCATGACAAAGAAAGTTAAACGCATAATATCCCCATCTTAATACAGGTAGTTTTAATTAAATGCAATTTTACACAAAACCTAATTTTTTAAGGTGGACGCCCATCAATGGCGGACACACGACCCAAACCCTATTTAACTACTCTCACGACATGGTTAATCTAATTAAACAACTAATTAATAATTAAAACAACAAATAAATAAATCAAAACATTTATATAGGCAGGAAAATTAATTTTAAAGCAAGAATAAAGAAAATACAAAGCGTATATAAAAAGAAACTTACGTTAATGGTCGAGGAGGGAAACCGCAACAATGATACCCCCAAAGTTCTCTAACGTTACACACTATTAAGAGAGAAATAAAATGAGATCCTAAAATTAATCCCCTAACAAAAAAGACCAAGTGGTGCATTTATAGTAAGTGGGAAAAGGAAATAAAGAAAAAGAAATAAGAAATGAAAAAGAGGGGATAAGTCTCTAATTAAACCAACAAAAGAAAAATAAAGATAAAATAGAAAACGAAAAGGGGGAGTAGCAGCAAAACAGAGTCAACAAAAATAGGGGAACGAATTGATTCGCCAAAGTGCGAATCGATTTGGTGCTAGAAAACTTCGACACCATCTCTAAGAGAATCGATTCGCAAAGGTGCGATCGATTCACACGTGATACTTTGCAATTTTCCCCTTATCCATAAAATTCGAACAAAATCAAGGTCGCGACTATGGATGTGTGTGTGTACTCTACGGATCAACCACCAAAAATCAAGAAAACCACTCCTATTTGTATAACCAGAAACCCAAGACCCCAGGTTGCATGTAATGCTCGCTGCGATTTGTATGTGTGTATAATGCCGAGACCTTGCTTCCATGGCTTGTGCGCAATCCACCTTCACCGAGACCCATATTCGTGACATTCCATGGACGCATCAAGACCCCAAAACTGCTGCCATGGTGGTTAAAACCATACCCGAGACCATGCTGCGAACACTAACACGCTGCGAATCGAAACCACTGTGTCCAAAATGGACAAAAAACAAAAACCTCCAACAATGGTGGCATACACCAAATCATGACCCATTTTTAAAATTCGATAACCTGGGACCCATTCCGATATGCGCATAACGTAACCCGAGATCCAAGTTCGGACGAAAGGCTCCAATTTTGGACGAAACCAAAACCCAAGACAAACTCGAGCCAAACTAGAGCCAACGACAGAATCGCCCATGACTGAATTGTGAGTTTGCTATAAATAGAGAAGAAAGGGATGCCTAAGGAATTAAATAGATTGTTAAAATATTAAATTAAATAACTTATAATTCTTATTCGATTAAAGGTCTATGTTTTCTTCATTCAGACTCCGATTCGAGCACCGTTCGCGGCTACGCTATGTTTGACCCGGGAGATACAACTTCCATCATTAATTTGTGTAAAACGTTCGGTGTAAAATTACCGAATTTCCCCTAAACTTGTGAACTTCAATGAAACTTTATCGAAACGCGACAAAACTTAACACTAAGCACCGTAACATCTACAAACACTCAATAATACCTCAAATAACATGTTAGCATGTACAACGGAGGTTGTCTTATTAACAAGAATAAATATAGCAATTATGGTACCCGATGGGCCTAAAAATGCATAAATTAACAGGTGGAAATGCAATATTTATGACGTATTACACCCCCTAACTTAGCAATGAAGTTCAAGGTAAGAAGAAATATAAGAACATCACAAAACAGGAGATATATACAAAAGCGATAAAAGCCACTTTCGTGGGCGAACGATTGCATTTAGCGTATACAATAAGCCGTTAAACCCCTAGGTTACCCTAGTGGATGAGTGTCATCTCGTGAGGGTTTTCAGAGATGAAACCCAAAAACATCATATAGTCTCCTCAAAATATTCCCAATCAACATGTGACAAACTCAACAATACGAAAAAGATTTCAAACATGTTGTTAGGATATCGACTGAATTCACACCAAAGTGCATATTATTAACATTATAGAATGCACCTCATAGAATTGAAACCCTAAAATGTGGGAAGCGAATGAGCACATGCATATTATGATTTGGAATAAACTTCAAAAAACCAGATAATAAACATTAAAGCATGCATAAGTCAATCCTCACCGGGCATTACACTCAACAAATGAAATCACTTTGAAAATGGAGGTAATACACCGGACATGCGAGCATAAAGAGTAAATGTACAGGGAAACAAGGCCACACACATGTCACTATTGAAGAACGCTATATAGGAAATAAAAATATGTAATCTCAATGAAAGATACCGCTCATTAAAGGAGGCGAAATGTATTTTCACAGATTATCAAAACTATTATTACTTTTAAATTAAAATCACCCGAGGATCACATAGGACTTTATAGGGTTGTAACGTAGGTTTGGGGTTAAGGTTATGAAATGAAGGAAATATGTACGAATTCAAAGTATTCAGGGACGAAAACTTGAGATAATGGAAAATTTTGGTCAATTTCAAAATTGGAAAACAATTTCCCTAACAAGTATTAAATATGACAATAGAAGAGTAATCAAAGCTTATTGAATAATATATACATCAACTTTCTCTTTTCGGTTCATTTCTTCTTTTTCTCACGTTTTTATTTTGTTTTTCTTTTGCTTTTTCACTTTTTCTTTTCTTTTTCGCTACTTTCTTCTCTACTTTTTCTCACTATTTTCATGCTTAATTGTAACCACGAGACAAGTACACCATTCAATCTCAAGTATCAATCCAAACAGATGTATGGAAGGTAATATGTATGGTTTAAAACTCCAATTAAGAGTTGGTTATGGAATTTTGGGGTTATGAAACGAAAGGCTAATATTAAGGTTCAACGGTGTTGACTAGGGAAATATATATGGTGAGGTTAAGGTCACTATGAGTGATATAACAAAGATGTACTATAATCATTTCTTAAAGTTTACGCAATTATCAAGTCAAAAAAATCTTTAAAAGTCATGCTCAAGTAACATATTTCAAGATATAAACTCAAATAATGAATGATTAATGAAAGAATAGTGAGATTACCGACGAATCAACGTTTTCAATGAGGAATGAATAGTGTATAACACTCACAATGAAGGTGAGTCTCTAATCTCACTCGGTGTAAGTATATACGATGCAACAAGAGATTATCGAGTTATAAAAATCTTAAACCAAATCAATAAAATAAGAAAAGAGCATGTGCTCATGGGATAAACTTTAATTCCTGAAGTTATTCATAATATTAATAATTTGAGGAGTAAAGTCTAATAACTTATAAAATCGAGAACATGCATCGTTGAGTTGCCTATTGGATCGGGCAGTTATTAAAATTTATCATCATAAACAAAGGCAAAAAGCCCAACAAAGGAGAAAAAATAAAGAAAATATTTTTGAAAATTTTCAATTTTTTAACAAAAAGGCATGCTTAGTAACAAGATGTGATAAAATCAATGGACAAAATAAAAAAATGGATAGAATATCCGACACTCCCTAACTTAAATGTTGCATTATCCTCAATGCGCATTAAGAAAACAACATAAAGAGTGGAAAAGAATTATATTACCTAAAATTGGAACAATCTCCATAAGCATGAGAACAAATGATCTACAAAACAAGTTAGTACGGATCATAGCGAACACCAATAATAAAAAGGTTAACTAATTACACTAGACGAAATTAAAAAAGAAGGAAAAAATGAAAAACTAACTATTTACACCCTACTATTTAGACTACACACTAAATAAATGCAAGAAGTCTAAATAGTTGAGGATCCACCCAAAAAGGGATTTGACTTTGAAAGATCAACGGTGGACCCTCCAAAGCAAACATGCCTCCCGAAAAAAAAATCTGTTTAAACAATGGAAGGCATGTGTGTGGTGTAAAAAGTGAACCATCGCCAATTATCAATTTTGAGGGATGATGGGGGATTTGGATAATAAGGGGGAGCGGTACACTTGGGATCCAAGAAAAGTAAATTCACATCCCTAAGATTTTTCAATTGAATGGGATGTGATGCACACATGGGGATATAACCCATCTTGGAAAACAAATTCGGATAAGAGCCCTCATCAGAAAAAGGTGTAGAAGTTTCAAAATTTTCTATCGACTCATAGGAATCAACCGGTTTTTCTAATGGTTCAATCAGGGAAAATGTGAATGGTGATGAAATAAATTTAATCTCAATCAACTCATCGTCGAAAGGAGATTGAATTTTGGGGGAGAAAGTTTCACCTTCGATGAGTAATTCTTTCAAAAATTGAGGTGAAACACAAGTCTCCACCTCCTCGTTGCTTTTCACAAAAGAATCAATCTCATCGCAAAGTGCTTCGAGTCTCAACCCGACACCATTAAGGTTTTCCACTTATTAGGAGTAAAGAAGAAAAGTTTCTTCCAAAGTAGCCTTCCTCGGCTCAAGAGCCTTGGAATCTTCATTTGGGTGAAACTCATCTTCAAAATCATCAGAATAAAACTCGTTATTGGATTCAGATAATAAATCCAACTCAAGCTCCCAATAAAGATTTTCATTCTGATATATGTTTTCAAGTCTTTCATTCTCAAGAAAATCTTCAAAATGGAAAACTTGAAAACTATCCCCAAAGTAAGAATCAATAGAATGACAGACTAAACTATAAAAATAGGACATGGTAACCTAATTGTCTGTAGATGGAAAATCCAAGAACGAAAGTGCGCAACCAAGAGTCCAAGTTTCTTAGCGCTCAAATGTGCAAATCCTGCAAAAAAGGTTCAAACATGGAATACAAATACAAAAGAAAAAATACTACGAAATAATAAAACAATTACAATCTAAAACTAAACACTCCCCGACAACGGTGCCATTTTGATTAAGCGTGAAAAGTATCATCGCGTCAAAACGCTAATCTTTGAATTGGTTTTACCGCGTTAATACAAACACCTAAATTACGACTGCACTTATGATACATGTATAACGATAAGTTGGGTATCGAGAATACACAGGGAATGTCGCATAGATTTTAATTGATTTATTATTTCAAGAATAAAAGTGTAAAAGGTGATTGGTTGTTATGGTGAGAAAGGAAAAAAATAATAAATTAAATCTAAATAATATTAATTAAATGACAGTCGGGATCGGGGTACCCGTCATGGTCTAAACAACAAATAATTAGAATTTCGATTCGAAAACATTTAACCGAGCAATTTTAATTAATTATAAATATCACACAAGAAGAAATTTAACTCAAAGTTGCGAGATAAAACATTTAAACGAAAATGGTCACACGTGAATTATATTTGGAATATCGCTTTAAACACTAATGTTGTGTGACAAAGAAAGTTAAACGCATAATATTCCAATTTTAATACAAACGGTTTCGATTAAACGTAATTTTATACAAAACCTAATTTTCGAAGCTCGACGCCCATCAATGGCGAACACGCGACCCAAACCCTATTTAACTACTCACACATCACGGTTAATCTAATTAAACAACCAATTAATAATTAAAATAATAAATAAATAAATTCAAACATTTATCTAGGCATGGAAATTAAATATAAAGCAAGAACAAAGCAAATAGAAAGCTTTAATAAATAGAAACTTACATTAATGGTGGAGGAGGGAAATCCCAATAATGAAACCCCACAAAGTTCTCTAACCCTAGGTTACAAACTATTAAGAGAGAAATCAAATGAGATCCTAAAATTCATCCCCTACAAAAATGCACCAAGTGGTGTATTTACAGTAAGTGGGAAAAATAAATAAAGAAAAAGAAATAAGAAATAAAAAAGAGGGGGTAAGTCTTTAATTAAACAAACAAAATAAAACGAAAAACAAAATAGAAAATTAAAAGGGGGGGGTAGCTGCTAAACAGAGTCGGCAAAAACAGGGGAGCGAATCGATTGGCCAAAGTGCGAATCGATTCGGTGCTGGAAAACTTCGACACTGTCTGCAAGAGAATCGATTCGTAAAGGTGTGAATCGATTTGCACCTGATACTTTGCGATTTTCCCCTAGCCATCAAATTCAAACAAAATCAAGGCCTCGACCATGGATATGTGCGTGTACTCTACGAATCAACCACCAAAAATCACGACAACCACTCTAATGTGTATAACCCGTAACCTAAGACCCCATCTTGTGTTCAATGCCCGCTGCGATTTGTATGTGTGTATAATGCTGAGACCTTGCCGCCATGGCTTGTGCGCAATCCACCTTGGCTGAGACCCATATGCGTGACATATCATGGATGAGTCAAGACCCCAACACCGCTGCCATGGTGGTTCAAATCATAACCTAGACCATGCTGTGAACACTAACACGTTGCAAACCGAAACCTCCATGTCCAAAATGGCCGAAAAAACAAAACCTCTAACAATGGTGGCATACACCAAATCAAGACCCATTTTAAAAATTGGATAACCCGGGACCCATTTTGATATGCGCGTAACAAAACTCGAGC
The DNA here is from genome assembly GCA_949130495.1 of Sambucus nigra. Lineage (NCBI taxonomy): Eukaryota > Viridiplantae > Streptophyta > Magnoliopsida > Dipsacales > Adoxaceae > Sambucus > Sambucus nigra. Next base: position 111,957,867 of record OX422214.1, read on the forward strand.
TCTAATTTAGGACGAAAGGCTCCAATTTTGGATGAAATCAAAACTCAAGTCAAAGCCAAAATCGCCCATGGCATAATTGTGAATTTGATGCAAAAAAAGAAGAAAGGGACACATGAGGAATTAAATAAATTGTTAAAATATTAAACTAAATAACTTATAATTCTTCTTCGATTAAAGGTTCATGTTTTCTTCGTTCGGACTCCGATTCGAGCACCGTTCACGACCACACAATGCTTGACCCGAGAGCTAAAACTTCCACGAATATTTGGCCAAAAATTCTGGTGTAAAATTACGAAATTGTACCTGAACGTGCGAACTTCAATGAAACTTTATCGTAACGTGAGGAAACTTAACACTAAGAACCATAACATCTACAAACACTGAATAATACATAAAATAACATGTTAGCACATAAAAACGGAGGTTTTCTGATTATCGAGCATAAATATAGCAATTACTGTACCCGAGGGGCATAAAAATGCATAAATTCAAGGGTGGAAAATGCAATATTTGTAACGTATCACACCCCCTAACTTAGACATTGCTAGTCCCTAGTAATGAAGCTCAAGGAAAGACGAATTATAAGAACATCACAAAACAGGAGATATATACAAAAGTGATAAAAGCCACTTTCGCAGGAGAACGATTGCATTTAGCATATGCAATACGCCATTAAACCCCTAGGTTACCCTAGTGGACGAGTGTCGTCTCGTGAGGGTTTTCAGAGATGAAAAAAACAAACATCATATAGTTTCCTCAAAATATGCCCAATCAACATGCGACAAACTGAACAATATGATAAACATTTCAAACATGTTATTAGGATAGCGACAGTATTCACAAAAAAGTCCGTATGATTAACATTATAGAATGTACCTCATAGAATTGAAACCTTAAATTGTGGGAGGGGAGCATGCACATGCATATTATGATTTGGAAAAACTTAAATATAGAGGAAAATAAACATTTAAGCATGCATAAGTCAATCCTCACCGGGCATTACACTCAACAAATGAAATCACTATGAAAATGGAGGTAATATAAGGGACATGCGGGTATAAAGAGTAAATGTAAATAGAAACAAGGCCGTGCACATGTAACTAATGAAGAACGCTCTATGGGAAATAAAAACATGTATTCTCAATGAAAGATACCGTTCATTAAAGGTGGTGAAATGTATTTTCACAGATTATCAAAACTATTATGACTTTTAAATTAAACTCACCCTATGATCACATAGGACTTTATAGGATTCTAATGTAGGTTTGGGGCTAACGTTATGAAATGAAGGAAATATGTACGGATTCAAAGTGTTCATTATGAAAACTCGGGATAATGGAAAATTTTGGGCAATTTCAAAATTGGAAAACAATTTCCCTAACAAGTATTAAATATGACAATACGAGAGTAATCAAATCTTATTGAATAATATATACATTAACTTTCTCTTTTCTGTTTTTTTTTTCTTTTTCTCATATTTTTCTTTTACTTTTTCACTTTTTCTTTTCTTTTTCACTACTTTCTTCTCTTCCTTTCTCACTATTTTCATGCTTAATTTCAACCACGAGACAAGTACGTCATTTAATCCCAAGTATGATACCAAACAATTGTATGGAAGGTAATATGTATGGTTTAAAACACAAATTAAGAGTTGGTTATAAGATTTTGGGGTTATGAAACGAAAGTCTAATATTAAGGCTCAAATGTGTTGACTAGGGAAATATATAAGGTGAGGTCATAGTCAATATGGGTGATATAACAATGATGGCCTATGATCATTTTCTGAAGTTTACGCAATTCTCGAGTCAAAACAATTTTGAAAATCATGCTTGAGTAACATATTTCAAGATATAAACTGAAATAATGAACGATCAATGAAAGAATAGTGTGATGACAGACGAAACAACATTTTAAATGAGGAATGAATAATGTATAACACTCACAATGAAGCTAAGTCTCTAGTCTCACTCGGTGTAAGTATATACGATGCAACAAAAGATTATGGAGTTATAAAAATCTTAAACCAAATCAATAAAATAAGAAAAACGCATGTGCTCATGGGATAAAGTTTAATTCATGAAGTTATTCATAATATGAATAATTTGAGGACTAAAGTCTAATAAATCATAAAATAGAGAAATCTTTAGTTGTCTATTGGATCGGGCAATTATTGAAATTTATCATAAAAAACAATGGCCAAAAGCCCAACAAAGGATAAAAAATAAAGAAAATATTTTTGAATATTTTTGATTTTTTAACAAAAAGGCATGCTTAGTAACAATATGTGATAAAATCAATGGAAAAAATAAAAAATGGATTGAATATCCCACAACCCCTAACTTAAATGTTGCATTGTCCTCAATGCGCATTAAGAACACAACATAAAGAGAGGAAAAGATTGATATGACCCAAAATTGGAGCGATCTCCGTAAGCACAAGTCCAAATGATCTACAAAACAAGTTAGTACCGAGCATAGTGAAAAGCAGTAATAAAAAGGTTAAGTAATTACACTAGACTAAATTAAAAAGGAAAGAAAAAATGAAAAGCTAACTATTTACAACCTACAATTCAGACTAAACACTAACTATACGAAAGAAGTCTAAATAGTTGAGGATCCACTCAAAAAGGGATATGACTTTGAAAGATCAACGGTGGACCCTCCAAAGTGAGCATGCTACCTAAAAATAAGAATTATGTTTGAACAACGAAAGGCATGTGGGTGGTGGAAAAGTGATCCATTGCCAAATATCAATTTTTGAGGGACGATGGGGGATTTGGATAATAAGGGGGAAATGTACACTTGGGATCCAAGAAAAGTAAATTCACCTCCCTAAGATTTTTCAACTCGAACTGGAGGTGGTTCACACATGGGGATACAATCCATCTTGAAAAACAAGTTCGGTAAAGAGTCCTCATCGACAAAAGGTGTAGAAGTTCCAAAAATTTCTATCGTCTCGCAGGAATCAATGGGTAATTTTAAAGGTTCAATCACAGAAAACATGAATGGTGAAGAAATAAATTCAATCTCAATCAACTCATCGTCGAAAGGAGATTGAATTTTGGGGGATAAAGACTTACATTCGATGAGAAATTCTTTTAAAATTTAGGTGAAACACAAGTCTCCACTTCCTCGTTGTTTTGCACAAAAGAATCAATCTCATCGCAAAGTGCTTCAAGTCTCAATCCGACACCATTATGGATTTCCACTTTTTGGGAGTAAAGAATAAAAGTTTCTTCCAAAGTAGGCTTCCTTGATTCAAGAGCCTTAGACTCCTCATTTGGTTGAAACTCATCTTCCAAATCAACGGAATAATAATCGTCCTTCGATTCGAATAATAAATCCAACTCAAGCTCCCAATAAATATTTTCATTCCGATAAATGTTTTCAAGTCTTTCATTCTCAAGAAAATATTGAAAATGGAAAACTTGAAAACTATCCCCAAAGTAAGAATCATTAGAATGACCGACTAAATTATAAAAATAGGACATGGTTTCCTAATTGTTCGTAGATGGAAAATCCAAGCAGGAAAGTGCGCAACTAAGAGTCCAAGTTTCTTAGCACTCAAATGTGAAAATCCTACAAAAAAAAGGTTCAAACATGGAATACAAATACAAAAGAAACAATACTATGAAATAAGAAAATAATTACAATCTAAAACTAAACACTCCCCGACAACGGTGCCATTTTGATTAAGTGTAAAAAGTATCATCGCGTCAAAGCGCTAATCGTTGAATTGGTTTTACCGCGTTAATACAAACACCTAAATTACGACTGCACTTACAATACATGTATAGAGATAAGTCAGGTATCGAGAATACACAGGGAATGTCGTATAGATTTTAATTGATTTATTATTTCAAGAATAAAAGTGTAAAAGGTGATTGGTTGTTATGATGAGAAAGGAAAAAAATAAGAACTTAAGTCTAAACAATATTAATTAAACAAGAATCGGGATCGCGTACCCGCCATGGGCTAAACAACTAATAATTAGAATTTTGGTTCGAAAACATTTAATCGAGCATTTTTAGATAATTATAAACGTCACGCGAGAAGAAATTTAACTCAAAGTTATGAGATAAAACTTTAAACCGAAAATGGTCACACACAGATTAAATTCGAAATATCTCTTTAAACAAGAACGTTGCATGACAAAGAAAGTTAAGCGGATAATACTCCAATTTTAATACATAAGGTATCAATTAAATGCAATTTTACATAAAACCTTATTTTCGAAGCTCGACGCCCATCAATGGTGGACACGCGACCCAGACCCTATTTAACTACTCACACAACATGATTAATCTAATTAAACAACTACTTAACAATTAAAACACGAAAAAAATATATTAAAACATTTATATAGGCATGGAAATTAAATATAAAGTAAGAATAAAGCAAATACAAATCTTAAATAAAAAGAAACTTACATTAATGCTGGAGGAGGAAAACCCCAACAATGAAACACCCCAAAGTTCTCTCACCCAAGGTTACAAACTATTAAGAGAGAAATAAAATGAGATCCTAAAATTTATCCCCTACAAAAACACACCAAGTGGTGTATTTATAGTAAGTGGGGAAAAGAAATAAAGAAAAATAAATAAGAAATGAAAAGGAGGGGATAAGTGTCTATTAAAACAACAAAAGAAAAAGGGAAATAAAATAAAAAAGGAAAAGGGGGAGTAGCAGCAAAACAAAGTCAGAAAAAATAGGGGAGCAAATCGATTCGTCGGTGCTGGAAATTTTTTTACACTATCTCCAAGCGAATCGGTTCGCAAAGGTGCGAATCAATTCGGACCTGATACTTTGCGATTTTCCCCTAGCCATCAAATTCCAACAAAATTAAGGTCGCGACTATGGATGTGTTCATGTATTCTATGGATTAACCACCAAAAATAAAGACAACCACTCCAATTTGTATAACTCGTAACCTAAGATCCCAGCTTTCATGAAATTCTCGTTGCGATTTGTATGTGTGTGTATGTCGAGACCTTTCTTCCATGGCTTGTGTGCATTCCACCATAACCGATACCCATATGCGTGACATACCCTGGATGCGTCAAGACCCCAAAACTGATGCCGTGGTGGTTCAAACCATACCCGAGACCATGCTGCGAACACTGTCATGCTGCAAACCGAAACCTCCATGTCCAAAATGGCCAAAAAAACAAAACCTCAAACAATGGTGGCATACACCAAATCAAGACCCGTTTCCAAAATTGGACAACCCGTGACCGATTTCGATATGCGCATAACAAAATCCGAGCTCCAATTTCGGACAAAAGGCTCCAATTTTGGACAAAACCAAAACTCGAGCAATACTTGAGCCAAAGCCAAAATCGCCCATGGCTGAATTGTGAGTTTGCTGCAAAAAGAGAAGAAAAGGACACATAAGGAATTAGATTGGTTGTGAAAATATTAAATTAAATAACTTATAATTATTCTTTGGTTAAAGGTCCCTGTTTTATTCGTTCAGAGTCCGATTCAAGCACTGTTTGCGGCCATGTGAAGCTTCATCCGACAGCTATAACTTTCGTAATACTTTGGGCAAAAATTTCTAAGTGTGCAATTGTCGAATTGCCCCTCAACGTGTGAACTTCAACGAAACTTTTCCGAAACGTGATGAAACTTCAGACTAAGCACTGTAACACCTAAAGATACTCAATAATACCTCAAATAACATGTTAGCACATAAACGGAGGTTGTCTGATTAACGAACGTAAATATAGCAATTATGGTACCCGAGGGGCCTAAAAATGCATAAATTAACGAGTGAAAAATGCAATATTCATGACGTTTCACTCGACTCGTTGACTCGGTCACCTTCGAATCCTTATGTCCTTAGAACTTATCTCATCCCTTCGAATAGTTTAACCTCATCCTATATGTGCACATAATCGACATACTAAACCTCTTTCCCAACGATGATGTGGTGTCTATCATTCGACGACCTTCACTTATTCCAAGATCGCCTATCAAGGGGATATTTGTGAAAACACTATCCTAGGACACCCTAAGAACCTCCTTGGGTCCATAGAACTCACTCATTCATTGCAATCCGTAAGTCATACCCCGAGTACCAATTCAGAGACCACTGGGCACAATCGAGCCCCATTTGACTCTGGTTAGCTTTCTCGCTTAAGAAAAAGCTCAATGAATCTTAGAAGGCCTTTGAATCTCCATTCCGAAGTATACACCATGCATAAATCAAACTTACAATTCAGACGAATGGTTTATTTTACTATCATTAACTGATTTGGAGGACACTAGGAGCTCCCGAGCCCCATTTGACTGCGACCCATTTCCTCGCCTAAATGAAATATCAATGAATCTTATAAAGGCTATGAATCCACTTTCCAAGGTATAACCATGCACAAATTGGCCTTATGGTTCAGAGGAATGGTCCATTTTACCTTGAAAATTGATTCAGAGGTCACTGGGCGCTTTAGGGCTCCGTTCGACTCCTGTCAACGCTTCAACTCGAATGGAGATTTTGAATCGTAAAAGGTCCATGAATTCCCTTTTCAACAATTTTCCCTATGAACGAATAAGGCTTACGATGCGGACGAATAACCATTTTACTTTGAAAGGTTATCGAGCGCTTCCGAACCCAATTGACAAAGGTTAACTCTTAAAACCAAATGAAGATAAGTGAAATATTGAAGGTCAATAAATACCTTTTCCAATGGTCCATCTCATATGTGAATCGAACTTAGAGTTAGAACGAATAATCTTTTTTCCTCTGTGTCCAGTAACCAACAGACGCTTCTGAGTCCCGTTTGATCTCAATCAACTCCAAACCCCGGAGTGGCTCATTGGATTCTTAAAGGTATCTAAATACCCTTTCCAATAGTCCTCCCCATACGCAATTGTTCACATTTTAGGGCCATTTTTTGAAAAACCTTCTTTAGAATGCTAATTGGCAACCCAGGGCCCCTATTTATCGGTAGTGTGTTTAGGGTTCCATGCCGGCAGGAAGTTTAATGACCATGTCGGTCGGCACCGACATTGGCCCAAAAAATAGTGTCCATGACCTTACTTTGAAAATAACTCCTGGATATCCCTCTCAGGAATTCAGAGAGAATTACCTCGAATTTAGAGATGTTCTTTCCTTAAAATAAAATTTCCCACATTCACTCCATCCTTTTCATACTATATTGATTAAATTCCCACCCACTTTCTCAAACCACCATCAATTCATCTTGTATTCAACATATGTACAATAAAGATCTACTTCAAGGCTTCATAAGGAGGTTTATTTCTTCCCTTTTGTCTTTAAGTTCTCTTATTTTTGCACGAGTTACTTCGTTTTAACTTTAGTACTTTACTTCATTACATCACATACCTTAATTTCAAACATTTTATTATTAGTATTTACATATACTATTTTTCGTAGAAAAACCCAAAAAATAAGAAAAAGAGGGTTCACTTGTAAATTCCTAACAGGAATTTCTCATCACACTTTCTCACACTAAAACATCTTTTTCCACACACACACACACACACACATAATAAGTTCTCCAGTTGGATTTATAGGTTAAACCCCATCTCGTATTGTCTTTGAATACGTGGACTTTGATGCCCCGACCTACGTAGGCATCTTGGGTTAATTCCTCGACTCGAGTCCTCCCACATACATTTGTTACTTACTCTCGTAATATGTTCCTGATATATATATATATAGAGGCAGGCTCCTGTGCACACTAAGTTTGCACACTAACTTTGCACATTACCTTTTAAAAGTGGTAAAAAAAATATTTTTGAGTTGATTTTTTTTTTGTGATATTTAAACATTTCAAGGAACCCATATAAAAAAAATCAACTCAAAAAAACATTTTTTGCTATTTTTAAAAAATCGGTCAAACTTTTGCAGTTTTTAAGCCCTTTAAAAACTGCGAAAGTTTGACCGATTTTTTAAAAATAGCAAAAAAAGTTTTTTTGAGCTAATTTTTTTTATGTGAGTCCGTTGAAATGTTAAAATATCACATAAAAAAATTGGTGTGCGCCAGCACTAAGTTTGCACACTTTTAAAAGGTAATGTGCAAACTTAGTGTGCACAGGAGCCTGCCTCTCTCTCTCTCTCTCTATATATATATATATATATATATATATATATATATATATATATATTATTTTCTTATTTGCTTGTGTCTTGTCTAATATAACCAATCATTTTTCTATAATGATTTCTGAATCGATAAACACTCACATCATTCTTTGAATAGCTATTTTAGGAACACTCCTAAGGACTATCTCATTCTTCCTTTATCCATGACGCGAGTCGAACGATTCCATCCTCTATTTATATTATGCATATAAGCACACACATCATGGATTTCTACAGGAAAATATTAACACATGCCCATGAGAGACCGAAAGGGCGGGATAGGTTCCTAACACCCTCCTATTCCATAACTCTTGCCTTGAACCCTTTAACTACGTGGTTTCACAAGAATCAATATTGTCCTTGATGCATTCTCTCGAGATGGTAACATTTCATTTTCCAATTTTATGCAAAATATGTTGGCGACTCTATCTTTACATAATACATATCACCTCACATCGATGATGGTCGACTGCCCCGATAAAGGGCGCAATCCCATGCACACACTGGAAAGGGAAGGATGGATGCATGCACCTCGAGAGCACCCCTCGACCTCGACCTCGAGATGGCCATAGGAACTAAAACTGATCCTAATGCACTCATGAAATCTGGATAAGAACAAGTCCATAAACCCATGTACTAACAAACAGTCTTAAATACATAAATCTATATGTGGTTTTTCATCTTATCTTAAAGGATCCATAAAATGTACAATAGATTGATCAAGTCTACAATAAATATAGGAGTCTAAAACAATTGGGTATCAATCCGATCATGACTAAAAATAAAACTAATTATATATTAAATAATTAGATCAGACAAAAGGTGAACCACAAAACTCTGACACCAATCTAGAAAAAAGGAATTGAACCATCGCATAACTATAATTTTCTCATAACAAATTCCATACCAAATGTAATAGAAATTACGACTCAATAGGTAAGTAAAATAGAGATTAGAAAGTGAACATGCATGCTCAACATCTACATCCTATAAGATCATTAAGTGAATGATATACGATGGACTCATGGGTGAGGGAACACCGACGACCTATGTTCCCAAAAGATATTTCAACAACAATGTTAACATTAAGTTTATAAAGATTAATATTAGTATTGAGTTTCATCCACATTATAAATGCACACCTTACTCGCGTATTTTAGTTTCTTTTATGTTATCCCAACCCAAAATACTAAATATCTCATTCGCCTACTCCGAAACCCAAGTAAAACCCACAATTACGTATTATTCATCTCAAATGAATATAGGTAAATGTTCCATTACAAAATATCCTATACATCTCAAGTATATGAAGATAAAAAGGAATATAGAAAATCACTATGTCCTCACCCACATAAAACGGTCCTACCACGTACATAGTAAATGGGCTACTCGCAAGCCTTCACAAAATGAAGGAATATTCCTACATATTTCTTCACTCCTATATACTAGCAATAGTTATAGGTTGTCCTACACTTAAAATTATCCAACATCGGCTAGGGATAATCAAATATACATTCACACTCATCATATATCCCCATACCCCAATGTTATATGAAAGTATCACCCTGTGTACATCTCCTCAAGATACAACAAGTACTTTCTTCACGCAATGTCTGAGGTAATCATGACCAAGGTAAAACCTATCTCTATCTACGGGGGTACCAATACGATCTCCATCATACGCGCCCCATCGGTATATCCCCCCATGTATGTATACCACAAGTACTCACACCCGATATTTTTCAAATAATACACAAGAAAAGTAATCCTAATCACATAAAGGTTATTAGGCTTAAATCGAGATTAAATAGCTTAATTAACATATTTTAGGTAAGAATTAAAATTTGTAGTAATTTTTGTTCAAATATTTTTTCGAATGAAACTACACTAGTCAGTCGAATAACTTTCAAAAGTTTTTCTAATGAGAAACCCAACTCGTTCTAATAAGACTAAAATCTCATTGGAATGATATTAACCCAGAACCATCATTTTCCTAAAATTAAATCTGCCATTTTCAACCTTCAAACCCAAATTCGAAGTTTGTAATGATCCTCAAACCTTGTTTATTTTAGGTATAAATAATATAACATCAATATTAACTAATCTCCAATTATATTAGTTAATCGTATCAGGGTTTAATGGTTTAAATCAAAAAATCATCTCAAAACCCTAATTTATCAGTTTTTCCAAATTCAAGCGAGATTCATATCATTCATGAAATTACTAAGTGGATTTTTATTGTTTATAAGCAACTAACATTTTTCAATGAATTCATAACAATTATATCTCAAATCCATAAGAAGACTGACTAAATTCTATTCATGCCAATAACATAAATAGTAAGCTAAATTATCATATTGATTTAGCTATTAAACAAGTGGATTTATATCCAACTCATATTTGAATCAAATTATATGTTGATCTTAATGAATAATTATGTTATAACTAAAAAATAATTAAAATTCTACACTAGGTAAAATGGCCTTAATTGAAAGGGATGGACTCCAAGCCAATTGCTCCAATTTTCTTCTTTTATAAGATCTTTCCTCCCTCTAGCATTAGGGTCTCTCTCTAATTATGTTAGAATGAGTTAGTTAACCCTAATGACCTTGTTAGATTAATTTCAAAATGATTTTAAGTCTCCAGATGTGCCTCAAACAAACTAGCCAAAAAGTACATCCAAATATTCTTAAACATAGACCAGGTTTTATATTAACCCATAAGGCATAAAATCAATTATGTTAATTCATTTCTGGACATTCTACATGTCCTAAATGTCAACCCAAAGTACCAAACTGACATTTTAATATTCTAATCGATACGACTCCTAGAAACCATTCTTAAACAATTATTAATTCATTACCATGTATTAAGTTATAGAATTTGAATAATACACACATAACACAAAACATATGAAAATATAAGTAGTGACATGCCATATCACTACAAGCACATATAATCATCAATAATAAATTTCACCATTTAATTATTGTATTCAAATTAGGGGGTATTACATTATTCCCCTATAAAATAAGGAATTTTGCTCTCATAGTTCAAATTCATTATACTTCTGTTCAAGCATCTAAGAATATCTCACTCGAAATGCCATATACTCTATACTGAATCTACTTGTCTTATGATCTAATACAAACTAAGGTCCTTCGTCATAAATATAATTCGACTAACCCTTAATCAACCAGTAGAACCATTAAATTATCAACTTTTCTCACAAGAATATCCTCCTTTGTGTACATGTGTTAACATTGTGTTTGCAGTTACAGTGATAATGTGAGGTCAAATGATATTAGCCCCAGCCTATCCAAGAATATGGAAAGGACCTATTGATAACAATGTCAACTTCCCTTTGAAATTTTATCTTAATAATTTATGTCCTTCAGTATATCTTCAAAATAATCTTCCTAGGCTTTGGGACCCAAATTGTGCTTTTGATCATCACAAAATCTCTTTTTCCTACTACAGTAATATTCCTACACCCTATTATGAACACCACTTCTCCTGAGGTGTTCGAAAAAATCACCATATGAAACTTGTTCCCTAATCTCTTAATCAACTTGTTCAATCTAATTCAGATGACCCTAAATTGAATCGTTCACTCTTTGGGACCTCTTCAATCCAACTATGAGATCAATGGAAATTCTCGCCCACTTTCACTGGGGAATCTCCAAAAGCTATTATTCTCCCAGCAGTCTTTGATGATCAACCTTGATTAAGTAATAGGTGGCACACTTAGACATAAATTCCCCACCATATTTCTTAAGCCCGATCCACCATTATGACCTACACATGTCTCGATCCAGGATGAAACTTGAACTATGAGTCGTGTGCCTTTGCCAAAACTATCTTCCTCAACTCATTATTATCTAGTATAATAAATTATCCTAGAAATTTCAACCCAACCTCTGAATGATCAAGAAATATGGAACTTCAATTGGTATAAGCTCTCGTATCATCTCTTAGCAGAAGGAATTTGAAGAATGTGACTCTATTACCCATGTCACCATGGATGGTGTAACAGTCATAACCCCCCAAAAATATTCTAAAAATTCACATCACTAGTGGCACTCCATTGTGATGCCTATATGTTCGATAAATCATCCTCATGGTCGGCCCATAATTCTTCCATGTTAACATTTGGCCTCCGATTCAATGCATCCGCTGCCACATACGCATCCTCCCGACGGTACTAAATAAGAAATGGTCGTATTTTACAAATTCGAGCCATATCCTCTATCTCATATTCAGTTCCATCTACATAAAACAATATTGGATACTCTTGGGATCGAAATACAATGTGAAACTCTCACTCAATAGATATTATCTCCAAATATGAAGGTCAAAGAATACAATAAAGAACTCCAAATAATGAGTGGGGTAGTTACCCTCATGAGGCTTAATATTGTAAGATACATAAGTTGTAGGCCTCCCTTCCTTCATCAATGCACCTCAAAGTCCTTGGAGTGATGCATTTATGTATACCAAGTACCCCACCCTGACCCATGTTAAAGAAAGAGCAGGTGTGGTAGTGATTTTCTCCTTTAGCTCCTCAAAATCTATTCACTGTATGCACTCCAAACGAAAGGTACTCCCTTACGAGTGAGGTGAGTTCGTGGCTTAGAAATATTCAAGAACCTCTAAATGAACCACGTTTAGTATCCCACCGATTCTAAGAAACTCATAAATTCTTTAGGTCTCCTAGACTATCCCAGTATAAAATTTTATATACTTTTCTAGAATCTATTAAAATCCTAGTTGTATCTATAATGTGGCACAAGGACTACACCTATCAAAGACAAACCCACACTTAGAGAACATAGCTTACAACTTATGTTTCTATAGTTTATACAAAACCAATCATAAATTCTCTGAATGCTCGTCCTTCAGTCAAGAAAACACTAAGAAGTCATCAAGAAACATTATGACAAGATGATCAAGAAATGGTCTAAATACTCAATTTATTAAATCCGTGAACACTGCTGGTGCATTGGTTAGCCCAAATGGGATGGACCAAAACTCATATGTTTCATATCACATCGTCCTTTCAAATGTCCTCCTCTTGTGCGTAACTGGTGATATCCTGATCATAAGTAAATCTTGGAAAAGAATGATGAGCTCCTCATCTGGTTGAACGGGTCGTCAATATGCAATAACATGTATTTATTTTGAATTGTGACCTTGTTCAACTCTATATAATCCACACATAATAGTCTCCAACATTCCTTATTCTTCATAAATTAAATTGTAGTTCCATATAAATATGTGATATTCCATAATAACCCTTACTTCAATAACTTCTCGATCTGCCTTTAAATTTCCTGTAACTCTAATGGAGCCATCATTTACGATGTCCTCGCAATGTGCCTAGTACTCAATGCCAAGTCTATATAAAGGTCTACCTCTATAACTGGTGGTATCCATGTTACCTCATCAAAGACGTATATAAACTCCAGGAAAATCTAAATTGAGTCTAAAAATATGATGAACGCCTTATATGAACTTGAATCTATGTAATACAAGTGTATGATATACCCTTTCTCGAGACTAGGAATAACTATAAGATACATCCCATGTCTAGAAATGTCACTTGTAAAAACTAACCCCGGTAGTCAACATAAGAGTAATACATATAGATACTACTCAAAGATAAATAGTAAAAATCATAAGACTACTTGTCTAAATGAACAAAGAAGCTAGAAATCAAGAAAACTAACAAAAGGCCATGCTACTACAATATCAGTGTAAAACATACCCCTACTAGGGTATACAAATAGAAATAAATCTCGGTGAAAATATATCTATATCTCATAATCATAGTACACAATAACTAATACAGAATGACAACTCCTAGATGTCTAAGTTAAACTCACATGCAAGAGACAAAATTAGAATCATACCCACCCCCAATGGAATCCTTAATCACATAGGTTTCTTTAAGGTTTCAACTAACTAAGTGGCGTCACTCACCACAAATGCAACACCTTCCTCTAAAGGAACTATCGAAACGAAGGCCTTTTTGAACTTGGGTCTACTAGCAGTAACCTATTATGTTCTCTACTCTGGGAAACCTTTAGGGGTCTATTCCACCCCATGTGGTTCATTTTTCTAGTGAGGTTTTTCCTTCTCAGGTCGACACTTCACCGTCTTTAGTCATTTGGGCCTACTTTGGTCTCATCTTTCACAATCTTAGAAACTATATCATTTAGATAATTGGGGAGGTCCTACTGATGTAGGAAGGTACTCCCACCATATGAATGTAAGTGGTGATTAATGGTGTATGTAATAAAACTTGTCCAACACTTCACTAAAGGTTCATGTCAACTCAAAACAAAATATTCTCTCACCGATGCGAATAACATATCAATCTCCCATGATGCAGAATAAGAAAGATAGTTTAACTCCTCCTCATACGGACTACCATGAGGTCGCAAAAATGATATCTTCAAAACCATATTTCTAATGTCGTTATGAATGGTAATTAAAATAAATTCTCGTCAATCCATACTCTAACTACTATCTAAAGGTCTCATTCCTAAAAGTACCTAACTCGCGACCGAAGTCAATCTCATGCATGAAACATCTCATAAAGTAAATCCAATGCCAGGGAGAGATGAACATACAAAAGATCCCTAGGACATTAGACCCCAACTTTAATAACTTCTTTAATACCCCATAAATTCTATAATTGGTTGATGAAGTCAATCATAAATAATACACGGGTATAAAAAAATTTGTATTATTATAAGCATTATTAGAAATAAAACTAAAATTTTAAGTTAAATAACTAAATCATACTAAAGTTGAACCACATAATTCTGATACCAATATAGTCAATAATAATAAAACCATCACATAACTATAATTTTCTCATAACAAATCTCATACCAAATGTAATAATAATGCGAACTCGACAAATAAATAAATAGAGATAAAAGAGTGAGCAAGTAGTCTCGACATATACATCCTACAAGAGAAGCAACTGAGAGTTGTACGATGGAATAAGGGGTAAGGCAGAACAGGTGGCCTAGTGCCTGAAAAGATAATTCAACAACAACGTTAACATGAAGTTTATGATGAGTGATATTGTAACTAAGTTTGGGCTACAATGTAAATACACACTTTCCTCAGGTATTTTAGTTTCTTTTAGGTTATCCCAATTAAACAACTAAAATATCTCACGCATTATCCCAGTTAAACAACTAAAATATCTCACGCATCTACTCCTAAACCCGAACGAACCCCGTGATTTCTTATTATTCGTATAAACTGAATAAAAGTAAATGTTATATTATTGAAGATTCTATACAAATCAAATGTATGAACATAAAAATGAATATATACTATCTCTAAGTACGCATCCTCATAAGTGCGGTCCATACCACGTGCATCATAAATGGGATACTCATAGGGCATCACACAATAAAGTCATATTCCCACCATCTTTAGGGACCCCTTGAATGTACTAGGCATATTTATAGATTGTCCCACATCTACAACTATCAAAGCATCTTCTATGAATAATCACTACGCCTTCACACCAGTCGTATAACCCATACCTCAAAGCTATATTAAAGCATCAACATGTGTACATCTCCTTAAGAGATAATGGGTACTTTTATCATGTTGTGCTTATGGTAATCATGAACAGGGTAAATACCATCTCTATCTACATGGGTAATGAGGTTGTCTCCTTCCTACGTGCCCCATAAGGATATCCCCCCTAGTATGTATCCCATTTGAGCTCACACCCGGTATGTTGAACATAACATACATGTCGAGTAATCATAATCACATAAATGTTACGAAACTCAAATAGCTTAATTAATATATTTTAAATAAGAACTAAAAGTTTAAAATAAATACCACATGAACAACGTATTTGAACGAGACTACACTATTCATTCGAAAGACCTCTAAATGTCATTTGAATGAGAAACCCCAACTCATTCCAATGAGACTAAAATTTCATCCAAACAAGATTAACCCAAAATAATAATCTTTTTAAAATGAAATCCGCCATTTTTAACCCTCGAACCTAACTTTGAGAGTTTCAACCATTTCCAAACCCTATTACTTTTAGGTTTAAATATTCGAACATAATTATTAACAAATCTCCAATGATATTAGTCAATCCAATCATTGTTTACGAGTTTAAATCCTAAAATCATCTCAAGAACACTAGTTTGTCATATTTTCCAAATCTAACTGAGATTCATATCATTTATGAAATTACTAAGGGTATTTTGATTGTTTATCAGCATGCACAATTTTTCTCTCAATTACATATCAATTTTTTCTCCAATTCATTACAAAATCAACTAAATTTGATTTATGCCAATGACGTAAATAGTAACCTAAACTATCATATTAATTTAACCACCAAACTAATGGATTAATCTCCAACTCAGGTTTTAATCAAATTATGTATTGATTACATGTAATATATTACAATTCAAAAAACCACTAAACAAAGTAGACTTTCCTTAATTGAAAGGGATGAAATCCAAGCTAATTGCCTTGATTCTTTTATTCTCTAAGTTGTTTCCTCCCTAAATCTTTAGGTTTATCTCCATGTCTATTAGAATGAGTTAGGTTAACCCTAATGACCTTTTATTATCTTAATTTCGAAATTAGGTGTAATAACCCGCATAATTTTTGGGGTATTTTCAAAATAAAGAGGAAAAATAAAGTTTTAGATAAATTTATTTTTATTGCTCAAATATGTTGAATATTATTTTTAAAGGCGAGAATTTCCAAAGGTTTCGAAATCGGAGTTAAAACGGATTTTAAAATTATTTTTAAATGTTTTTAACTCTTGGAATTCTAAGTCGGCGAACATTCAGTAATTTTCAATAGTTGTTTTGACTTCCAACTCTTCATTTCTTTGCCTTATTTAAAGGAGTCTTTTGGATTCCAACTCTTCATTTCTTTGCATTATAAAACGAAGTCATGGTAAACCCTTTTAACCTACGTTTGGCACAAATTTTGGAAGAAAATATATTTTATATTCCTCTTCTTTTTATATACACATTGTCCCTTGAGATTTGTGAGTTCCAACCTTAGATTGGAGGTGTTCTTGGGGCTATTTTTTTGGAGGTTCTTGGAGAAGCTTTTGAAGATCTTTTGTGTTGATCTTGAGGATGTGATCATTGGTTTCTCATCATGGTTTGAGGTATGGGGTTGTACACAATATGCTCCTTAAATCTCGCGAGTGTCATTCTCTTTGAAATCTTGTTAATTGAACTCATATTTGAATTGATAAATTCATTGAAATCTGGAAAATAATTATTGAAATTATTTTGATTCATGTGGTATCATTATATTGTTGATGATCACGTTGTCATGAGATTTTAATACGACACGGATGTTGAGTACCTGCCAAAATACCTATTCCCGGCTATGGCTTGATAAAGCATATGCGAATGGGGTGAGGCCTGGTTACCCATTGATGTGTTGTTGAGAAATTATATTGACAAATGCTTTGAGATTTGTATTTTGATTTGAATATTCGTACTCGTGTTGTTACGTTTTATTCATCTCTAACATATATTTGTTGAGGATCTTTCTTGTCGTATTGTGTACTTCCCCATATTTTCTTTTATTATGAGGTTAGGGAGGATTTTGGGGCGCTATGGAGATTGATTTTAGCGAGGATTGTTTGGGAAATATTTGTATTATTTTGATTTATAGAGCTTTGGAGATTTGTATTTTATTTTAGAGTTAGTTGTTGTATGTAATTCGAGAGATTTGGTATTTAATTTGAAGAAACTGATATTTTTCTCTTTTGTTGTTGTGGGATTTAGGTGCTCTATACCTTGTTATATTGTGGATTTAGTTTAGTTTTATCGCATTAGCGCTCCGTTCTCTCTCCCCGAGCGGACGAGGTGTTACAAATGGTATCCGAGCTTAGGTATACGACAACCCTCGGGGCTTGGATTTTGGGTTCATTGTGTGGTTAGCAATTTTTGGAGATAGAAAATTTTAGATGATATTTGTGATAAGTTTCGAGATTAGAGGCGAGGAATTTATTTTTGGGAGACGAGATTATTTTTGGAGATTGTTAGCCTGATTTTTGAGAGTTAGGCATTTGGCGAATTTCGAGGGCGAAATTCCATTGTTAGTGGGGAAGTATAATAACCCGCATAATTTTTGGGGTATTTTCAAAATAAAGAGGAAAAATAAAGTTTTAGATAAATGTATTTTTATTGCTCAAATATGTTGAATATTATTTTTAAAGGCGAGAATTTCAAACGGTTTCGAAATCGGAGTTAAAACGGATTTTAAAATTATTTTTAAATGTTTTTAACTCTTGGAATTCTAAGTCGGCGAACATTAAGTAATTTTCAATAGTTGTTTTGACTTCCAACTCTTCATTTCTTTACCTTATTTAAAGGAGTCTTTTGGATTCCAACTATTCATTTCTTTGCATTATAAAAGGAAGTCGTGGTAAACCCTTTTAACCTACGTTTGGCACAAATTTTTGAAGCAAATATATTTTATATTCCTCTTCTTTTTATATACACATTGGCCCTTGAGATTTGTGAGTTCCAACCTTAGATTGGAGGTGTTCTTGGGGCTATTTTTTTGGAGGTTCTTGGAGAAGCTTTTGTATATCTTTTGTGTTGATCTTGAGGATGTGATCATTGGTTTCTCATCATGGTTTGAGGTATGGGGTTTTACACAATATGCTCCTTAAATCTCGCGACTGTCATTCTCTTTGAAATCTTGTTAATTGAACTCATATTTGAATTGATAAATTCATTGAAATCTGGAAAATAATTATTGAAATTATTTTGATTCATGTGGTATCATTATATTGTTGATGAGCACGTTGTCATGAGATTTTAATATGACACGGATGCTGAGTACCTGCCAAAATACCTATTCCCGGTTATGGCTTGATAAAGCATATGCGAATGGGGTGAGGCCTGGTTACCCATTGATGTGTTGTTGAGAAATTATATTGACAAATGCTTTGAGATTTGTATTTTGATTTGAATATTCGTACTCGTGTTGTTACGTTTTATTCATCTCTAACATATATTTGTTGAGGATCTTTCTTGTCGTATTGTGTACTTCCCCATATTTTCTTTTAGTGAGAGGTTAGGCTGGATTTTGGGGCGCTATGGAGATTGATTTTAGCGAGGATTGTTTGGGAAATATTTGTATTATTTTGATGTATAGAGCTTTGGAGATTTGTATTTTATTTTAGAGTTAGTTGTTGTATGTAATTCGAGAGATTTGGTATTTAATTTGAAGAAATTGAGATTTGTAGTTTCTCTTTTGTTGTTGTGGGATTTAGGTGCTCTGTACCTTGTTATATTATGGATTTAGTTTAGTTTTATCGCATTAGCGCTCCATTCTCTCTCCCCGGGCGGACGGGGTGTTACAAATGGTATCAGAGCTTAGGTATACGGCAACCCTCGGGGCTTGGATTTTGGGTTCATTGCGTGGTTAGCAATTTTTGGAGATAAAAAATTTTAGGTGATATTTGTGATAAGTTTCGAGATTAGAGGTGAGGAATTTATTTTTGGGAGACGAGATTATTTTTGGAGATTGTTAGCCTGATTTTTGAGAGTTAGGCATTCGACGAATTTCGAGGGCGAAATTCCATTGTTAGTGAGGAAGTGTAATAACCCCATAATTTTTGGGGTATTTTCAAAATAAAGAGGAAAAATAAAGTTTTAGATAAATTTATTTGTATTGCTCAAATATATTGAATATTATTTTTAAAGGTGAGAATTTCAAACGGTTTCGAAATTGGAGTTAAAATGGATTTTAAAATTATTTTTAAATGTTTTTAACTCTTGGAATTCTAAGTCGGCGAACATTAAGTAATTTTCAATAGTTGTTTTGACTTCCAACTCTTCATTTCTTTGTCTTATTTAAAGGAGTCTTTTGGATTCCAACTCTTCATTTCTTTGCATTTTAAAAGGAAGTTGTGGTAAACCCTTTTAACCTACGTTTGGCACAAATTTTTGAAGCAAATATATTTTATATTCCTCTTCTTTTTATATACACATTGGCCCTTGAGATTTATGAGTTCCAACCTTAGATTGGAGGTGTTCTTGGGGTTATTTTGTTGGAGGTTCATGGAGAAGCTTTTTTATATCATTTGTGTTGATCTTGAGGATGTGATCATTGGTTTCTCATCATGGTTTGAGGTATGGGGTTTTACACAATATGCTCCTTAAATCTCGCGAGTGTCATTCTCTTTGAAATCTTGTTAATTGAACTCATATTTGAATTGATAAATTCATTGAAATCTGGAAAATAATTGTTGAAATTATTTTGATTCATGTGGCATCATTATATTGTTGATGAGCACGTTGTCATGAGATTTTAATATGGCACGGATGTTGAGTACTTGCCAAAATACATATTCCCGGCTATGGCTTGATAAAGAATATGCGAATGGGGTGAGGCCTGGTTACCCATTGATGTGTTGTTGAGAAATTATATTGACAAATGCTTTGAGATTTGCATTTTTATTTGAATATTCGTACTCGTGTTGTTACGTTTTATTCATCTCTAACATATATTTGTTAAGCATCTTTCTTGTCGTATTGTGTACTTCCCCATATTTTCTTTTAGTGGCAGGTTAGGGCGGATTTTGGGGCGCTATGGAGATTGATTTTAGCGAGGATTGTTTGGGAAAGATTTGTATTATTTTTATGTATAGAGCTTTGGAGATTTGTATTTTATTTTCGAGTTAGTTGTTGTATGTAATTCGAGAGATTTGGTATTTAATTTGAAGAAATTGAGGTTTGTAGTTTCTCTTTTGTTGTTGTGGGATTTAGGTGCTCTATACCTTTTTATATTGTGGATTTAGTTTAGTTTTATCGAATTAGCGCTCCGTTCTCTCTCCCCGAGTGGACGGGGTGTTACATCTGGTTTAGGCCATATAAGGGACCTAACTAAACAAGCCCCAAACTACGTCCAGATATTAAAAGACATAGACTGAGTCATATACTAACTCATAGGGCTTAAAATCCATTATTTTAATTCATAACTGGACATTTTGTATGTCTGCAATATTTTCTCTCATGAGGGGGGAAGAAACTAGATATTCCAAAACCCCTATCATCGCTCATACCAAAAAACTCAAGGTGGGATTACCTTAAATAACGAGTAAAATCGAAGAGACTAAAATAGTTTAAAACTCTATATACATATATGTTATTTGGACTTGGAGTATAAGTCTTCAAAACAAAACCCACTAGCACCTAGTCAAATTAACCATATCCAAATAGTAAATGAGTTTGATTAGGAATCTTCATTTCCTTACAAGGTCCCAATTAAAAAATCGATAAAATATTTTACAAATCTCCCCCTTGGTTAGATACTAAGAAACCCATCAAAATCGGTCTTCCAAACAAAATAATGCACGTTCGTTGAGGAGATAAAAACTTCGTTGACATGAAGTTTAAGATTCGTTTTATCACATACCAAACAAGAATTTTTTATCCCATAAATCACAAAATAATACAAAGTTATGGGTAAATAAAAAACAAATATAATGAGTTCGATAAAATACCAAATCCACATACAAAAAGATTAATTTCATTAATATTTAAATATCTCCAAGGGATTACAAATGGCCCTCAAAATCCTCATATATTCTCACTCAACTTAATCCAATTTTTTCTTCAAGTTCACCACCACATAACTTACTTGTAAAATAAGACTCCAAATTAGTTCCTCACCAGGGGTAAAAACAAATATTCCAAAACCCTCCCATGTCTCATACCCAACACCTCACAATGGGCTCTCCTTAAATAAGGAGGAAAACCCAAGAGACCAAAATAAAGTAAAACTTACACATGCATATTACTTAAACTTGTTGTTTAAGTCTTCAAATAAAAACCCATTACATATCTCCTATGCAATCCGAAAGGGAATACATATGGATCAAAATTGTGACAAATGTACTCTCAAATTATTTTAAAATTTTCTTCTCATTAACCACTACATAATTTAGGAGGATAAAGTCTCCAAATGTATTCTACTATACCAAGTATAGCCTCATCAACATAGTAGACCCACTCGGCCAAAGCTGACCAGTGTCAAACCATCAAACAGAGACAATTATGACCTGGCCTAGGACTCAGTATGCAATGCCTCGTCCTCTTCCTCCATCAGATCACCTGATGCCTCATCCTTATCTCAGATCACAATCAACCATGTCAACGTCATTATTCTTATGGTTCAGGCACTCTCAGCCTCATCCGTACCCTGGAGGATGAGGGTTGACTGAACACAACATATCATGGTGACCATCATTATGTCAAATAATCCTACTCGACATCTCGGCCGCAGCCTATCCCAAACGGCCGAGGGTTGACAACTGGTAGAGCATGTGAATTGGGGCACACGTGGAACGGTGCGTGTGGGTTATAAATCCTACGCACAAAATTGTTATAATCAGATCTCCCTCACACGTGAGGAAATATTTCTTCATCATAACTTACATGCATTGGTGAAAGGTGGATGCGATATATTGGTTACTTCATGTTGTACACGCCTATTACATGCTTGTGGTGCACACTGCACCACCCCTGGACTATAAATACTTGTCTCCTTCTGCCTTGAGAAGGATCCTTAATTCTAGACCCTAGCAAAACTTTATTGAAATTACAGTAGAGAGAGAAAGTTGAGTGCATTGTAATGTAAGGGCATTAGAGCATTGTTTGATAGTAAACATACACTCATCTAAACAATGGAATATGCCTAATAGACTGAACCACTTATATTACTGTCTTTCTCCTCTTGGCCTCACCTCCTACTTCATTTATAATGTTGTATTTTACCATTGTTGCACACTTGAGGTTCTACTTCAT
The DNA here is from genome assembly GCA_949130495.1 of Sambucus nigra. Taxonomy (NCBI): domain Eukaryota; kingdom Viridiplantae; phylum Streptophyta; class Magnoliopsida; order Dipsacales; family Adoxaceae; genus Sambucus; species Sambucus nigra. Next base: position 111,980,828 of record OX422214.1, read on the forward strand.
TAAGCTCTTATTCTTTTACTTGATGGTTCCATATTTGAAACCATCACATTCATCACTAAGGGTAAAAAAAAAATATTCCAAAACCCTTATCATGTCTCTTACCCAATGACTCATGGTGGGATCTTCTTATATAAGGAGTAAATGATAAGAGATCAAAATAGAGTTAAACTCTATACATATGTATATTACTTATATATGTTTTCAAACCAAAACCGACTAGATATCTCCTATTCAATCTAAACATATCCAACTAGTAAACGACTTTATTTAAAACTCGCCACTGTTTCATGTGCGCCCTACGAAATGATCAAGAAAATCTTATAGAAATACCCTTACCAATGAATTAACTTTTACTGAATTAATTCTTATGAATAAGATTAAAGTAACAAACTTACATGTCCTCCTAATGATCATTATTTAATAAAGGTTCAAGGTTCATTTGTTACAAATGGTACTTTTGGAAAATGGTTAAAAAATGAACAAAATATGGCATTTGTCTATAATATCTCGTATGTTTGAATAAAAGATTTAACTAATTAAGCTAATAAATAATTAAAGTGAATTGTGAAGTTGTAATGGGAATTAAATGGGAAAATATTAAATTAAATGAATTTGGTGATTTTTAGATAATTGAAGAGTAATTTGAGGATTTAATTACTTATTTAGTATTTCAGGGTTTTGGTAAAACACATAGTGGAATTTTAGTATATTTGGACTTGCTCAAACTTTTTAAAAGTCAACCACATGAAGTATTACTACTATGTTAAAAGTTATGGCGAAGTTATGCTTTTAGTAATTTTTACTTAGTTAAACACTAAAAAAGATGAGAGAGGGGAATGCAAATTTGGAACCGCTATAGCGGTCATGTACTACTGTTATTGGGGGTGTATACTACTAATGGAGTGGGTGTAGTGGTTTGGGTGTAGGATTATCTTTCATGTTTTTTCCTTTTATAACAACTGCTAAGGCCTTATTTATTTCTTACACATACAAACTTTTTGCTAAACCCAAACCGACAAAACCTTATTTCTTTCAACCTTTAAGCTCCGTCAAAATATTTCCAACCCTTGATTTTGGAGCTTTACACTAATATTTTGAACAAATCTAAACAAATTAATATGATATTGTTAAAAGACAAATAACTTGTTCTGGTCAATATTTTCATAATAATTTTATAAGATAAGAATGTATCTGATTTCACCTTAAGTATTATTTTATTTTAATGTTGCCTAAATTTACACATGTTTTATGAATATGATTAGGAACCTAATTATGAGGAGTTATAACCTAATTAAAGATCCATTTGTATGAATTTCGGAATGGAAATTTAAACTTGAAATTCAACAGGTTTAGAATATAGGGCTTCATTTACATTAGAAATTGGATGAATCTCATGCTAAATTTTATATAGATCTTGAAAATAGGCCAAGTATTATCGAATAAAATAAATGATGAATATTATGTAGAACATTGATATATGTAGTTTATAATTATTAACCCCATGTTAAACCCATTTTGTTCTTTGATTTTGAAACGGTTTACCCAAATTTATAGGTAACCTATGGGTCAACCATAACTGGTTAGATTGTGTTAAGTGAAGAGTGATGTCAAACAATCTAGATAATATTTCTAGTCCATTTTATTTAATTATATTTACTGATCAACATGAAATTCTGATTTGTAGTCATGCAAACATAATAATGATAAGTGCGGAACCCATTCGGCAATAGTTTAGTGCTCATGTAATCAAAGCCACTAATGTAAATTGTAAAAATCACTTATATGCGAAACTTTCTTAAATGAAGATATATTGATTAACCTACAATAAAAAAGGAAACATTTTGAGCCAGTGATAGAGGGTTCCCAACAACAATGTGATATAGGAATGAAGGACATAAAGCGCGAATGAAATATTAAACATTCAATAACTAAATAGTTATGTATTAACCATGTTTTAATATAACGATCGCTTTAAATTTGATTAAAAGCCTTTAACCTTTATGTTCCCGACTTCATTGTTTTAGTATGGAAAACGTCCATTTTATTCATTAATCCATATGATTAATATGCGAGAAATTATATTCCCTTGTTACTTTTGTCATTTATCAAGTTTTCATTAAAACCCATTAGTTTCACTTTTAAAGAGCCACTTCCGTAGCATTTTCCGAAAATAGCATTTCATTACATTCATCCACTATATAAGATTAATTTGCACTTATATGTCAGTCCAGGGTTTATAACCACTATATATTATTTAAATTCCAAAATCACAATTCTTTGTTACATGGTTTCCTTTCACCTTTAACGTTACTGATACTTTACCATGTTAACTCACTATATTCTTTAATACGTTATACATTGGGTTTATCAATTATCTAACTTGCATGAGTACCCATAGTTACATTGTATTTCATTTAAACCCGGATTATCATGTATATATTTGGTTATTAATTGTACATCTTTCTCAAAATTTAACAATTCCATATTTCCTTGTTTTACGTATTTTAATTAATTGCATACCATTTATGTTTATAGGCTTTCATCGGCAGCCATAATTGACACTGTTGTTGCTTTCGTGGAAAGTGATCTTTGGGTGTAAGCCAAAGCATCACCCTAGATCTCCAGGACCTTCTTAAATTTTTTCGATACTCTATTGTTAAAACTCTTTCACTTTATATTAAGTTTGTTTACTTGCTCTTCAACTGCCATTTTTTCTCAAAAAGTTTCGAACGATAGGGCTGACTACGGAGGGACATAAGCTAATAGTTTGAACTATCAGGATATAGGTTTTCTTATAAAAATACATGAGTATTTCTTCAAAGGGCGTACCTAGAATTCGGGCTTGTTAGAAAATGATTATATTTTTGTGCCTAATTGTTGCTCGGATGCAATGTAAGTCCTAAAAAGGCAAAAAAATATCTTGTAAGGTGACTATGGAAGGTAAGAATCTATTAGTTTGAAATACTGAGAAGTGGGCCATCATCAAAATATTCACAAGTTTTTCGTAGAAGGGTGTAGTTATGTAAAAATCGTGAAATGTTCAACACTAATTTACTTACGACCATGATTAAAAACCTTACAAGGTGTGAAAAATCAAAAGTCTTCTAAAGAAGACAGGAGATATATTTAAAAACCTACATTTTAGTTATTAACATAAACCCTTTAAAGTTTTAATGAATTTGTAATACCCCGTACTTTTGGCTATATTTATTTTTGGGATTAATTAATTAAATGCGTATTAATTGGAAATTAATCCGGGTTAAAAATACTAACGAGATGCGAGTTGGTATTTGATTATGTGCATACATGTTTTATATGAATATTGAATTATGAAAGATTTGTCGTGAGATTGATATACGACATTTTAGGAATTTTGTTGAGACGCGTGTGACTGCCGCGTCATGGTGTATTATTTTAATTATAAAAGTGAATTTAAATTCTATAAACCGTATGGTCGTTTTGAGTGCGCCAACACGTCTGGAAGGGTCGAGATAGTCAGAAAACACTAGCCGGGGGTTTAGTTTGGGTCCCGGGGTATTTTTAGGCCATACCGGCAATATAAAGGGCATTTTAGTAATTTTGTATTTTTGGAGAATTAAAAGTGACGAAAATTGGGAGTTTTAATCTGATTGAGAATTTACCCACTAAGCCACTAACCAACCCATATTAACCCAACAAGCTACGTAGGTTATTAGAATTAGGTTTTCTAATACCTTCCCAAAGCAAACCCTAGCCACCATAGCCACCATTGGAGAAGAAGCTTGGAGAAAGAGAGAGAGAGAAAATTCTGCAGAAAAGCTCCATCAAACCAACATCTAAATCAGAGATAAACTCGAGGCAAGTGACTTAATTCCATTTAATTTCAGAGAATGTTCTTTCAATGTTAGATAATTCAAATTTTATGTTTGTTCTTGGTGAAATATGAAAACCCATGTAGTTTGGAACTTAGAACTTGAAAATCTTGAGGAGAATTGCATGTAGAATGATAGGTAGATGATTATTCTCATGATATTTGTGATTGGAAGAAATTAAAACGGATTTGTATTGGGTTAAATCATGATTTAAAATGTTAGGGTTTGTGTTCTTGAAAAGAATTTGAGAAAAGTGTAGAATCTTGTGATCTAATGATGGTTAGGATGTATTAATTACTTAAAAGGTGTTAAAATATGACCTTAGTATGTTTTAGGATGATTGGAGACCTTAAAACATTGATTGGACGAATTTTGGTTGAGACTTGAGGTGTTAAAAATGGTGAAAAACGAGAATAGACAAATCTGGGACGAAACTGGTAGGTCGTTAGAAGCCCCTGCCTAGGTCGTTCGAACGAACTCGTTCGAACGAGCTTCTAACGAATTGACCAGTCGCTTCTAACGAAAGGGAACTTCGTTCGATAATCTCGTTCGAACGAGATATCGTTAGAAGGTACAGTTCGTTCGAACAGTCTCGTTCGAACGAGTTGACAGTGGAATCTCGTTCGAACAGCCTCGTTCGAATGAGACTTCTAACGAGTTGACAGTTTAGGCCTTTTTGGCCTGTTTCAATTTTTGGAGTCCCGTAAACTTGTTCGAGGATATAGATAACCTTCCTTTGATGATGTATGGATAGATTTGGGACTTTTGGGTTATCATGAGGAGTAAATTATATACGAGTGATTTAAATCAATGAACCGTTTGGGTTGAGACGTGAGTGTCTACTATGACGTGAGAATAGATTTTGGCGCGTATGATTATAAATCGAAATCGTATAAAGTGTATAAAGTATATATTGGTACTAGAATGAGAATAGTGCTACAATTAAACTATGGGATTACTAAGACATGTGTTTACTTAGTATTGGTATATGAATTGTGTGTATGACATACCTACCATACTTGTTATCACGGGAGGTTTGCGTTCGCTTAGGGCCCTCTAATCCTTGTGTTGCCCGGATTTAGACTGGTTACCTTGATGAACATAGGTCATAGAAAGACTTATTGGGATATTAATAAGTCCGCTGATCGTGGGAGCGTAGGTATGTACGTGACCCATGTGATGTGACTGTGTTCGCCTCCATTATTTGTGATGTTGTTATCTGTGAACTATTCCTGAGAGATTCGGAATATGTAATCCTTATGTACGTGATGTACCGGGATGGATAACAGAGTATGTGTGCACGACAACTTAGTTCTCGGGGGTGCTTGTATTGTATATTTATGTTGTGATTAATATACACTTAATTAATGGGAACCTTCATGTTAATGTTGTGAATATAATTACGGTATTGCTTTGAGAAACATAACGAGTTAGCTGATAGTGAAAATATTGCATATTGAGCATCTGAGTTTACGTTAAACCCCTACTTAATTACGAGCGTTATAATGTTAATAGAACCGAGTAATATGGGTAGGACCTATGATAGTCTAGCTAGATATAATGTCACTTAGCTAGTGGTTTGGGTCGTTCTAGATGGGTACTTACGTTAGGAGTGCACAGTTAGACAAGAGGTGAGAATATCATGTGAGTGCACGTCCTAACATGTACTTTGCATTTAATGTTTTAAATATTTTTAAAGCACTTGCAGGTTTTTAAAATATAACTCCACATTCGGGCTCTGACCCGTTTGCTTTCAAATCTATTTTCTTTGTAAAACCATTTTAGGTGCCCAGCCACAAGGACACCATGCATAGGATACTCATTCTGGTGACGAGCTGTAGCTCTTTGTGGAAGCTACAGGGATTTGCTTGTAGACGCCTCTATCACTTGGATTACAGATTCATTATCTATCAGTTGTAGGTCATGTTGCCCATTTCTATTAGAGTTACATTCCCATTAAAGTTTTCAGACTTTGGCATGTATTGTTTTAGTATTCGGTTTACTTATTTCAGTTGTGGGATTGTAGTGAGGAGTTTTTCCTCCAGACTTTATTTACGTTATGTGATGGTTATTCTATTTACTTCATTATGGTGAATGGTGTTATTATTCTTTATTACACTTGTTGCATGTTAATCAGACTTAAATTAAAATTTGGCACTTACTTTTTAAATACTAGGTGGTTAGTAATCATTAAAATGTTTTCGACAGTGATGCTATTAACTGGACCAACTTGGCATTTTGAATTAATTTAATAAAGGAGTAGCTACCCGGTATTTAATTAGTCGGGGTGTCACAGGTGGTATCAGAGCATCAGGTTCTAGTGTCCTTTAGGATCTGACGGCTTATTATGTTTCCGCTAAGTTTCTTTGATATAGAGCCCTATATTTTAGGACTATTGTACTCTTTTTGTGTATGCTTCGTTCTTCAGCTATCTTAAGTTTATAAACAGCGAACTTATAAACTTTGTTCTTATTTCAGATGCCTCCACGACGTGCACGACGAGTTCCCAGTGATGCAGCGCCCGAACCCCAGCCCGCTCCAGTTCAGGGCATGATGAACGCCGCTAAGGTTGCAGCTATAGTAGCCCAAGCGGTAAATGCCTCCATTGCCTTTGTTCAGCAGGCACCACCTCAGGCGCCGGTTGCCGCGCCAGCACAGGCAAATGCATTCCCGTCTGCTTGGGAGCGTGTACATGACGCTTTTCAGAAAGCGCATCCGCCAGAGTTTGCAGGTAGCTCAGATGAGGTAGTCTCGAGCCAGTGGAGGAAGGATATGCAGAGGCACTTAAGGATGTATGAGTGCACGGACGTCCAGAAGCAGGTGCTAGCTACTTTCAAGCTAGTTGGATCTGCGCTACAGTGGTGGGAGTCTATTACCACCGCGGAGGAGAGGGATACTCTCATTATTCAGGACTTCTGGGTGCGGTTTGACCGCAAGTACTTTCTGTCGGCTGTTCACACGGAAATGAGGAGGAAATTGATGAGTCTGAAGCAGGAGGGTAAGACTGTGGCCCAGTATGAGGCCGAGTTCACGAATCTGTTGAATATCGTTCCAGATGAGATACCAACAGAGAAGAAGAAGATTAAGAAGTTCACGGACGGGTTGACTTGGAGGATCCGTCAGCATCTGTTAGGAAACCTTTCGTTGGCCACGTATTCTGATGTGGTTAATGCTGCTTTGTTACACTTCCAGGACCACCGCTTTCATATGGCTGAGAGCAAGAGGTCGGGAGAGTCTAGCCATCAGGGCAGGACAGGAGGACATGGTGCCGGTGGGGCACAATCTGTCCAGGGGAAGAGACAGGGTGAGCAGGGTTCGCAGCAGGGGGATCAGAAGAGGTTCCGGTCAGGGAACTACAGACAGGGACAAGGAGGTTTCCGTCAGGGCCATCAGGGTCCAAACGGCCATCAGGGGCAGAATGGGCAGCAGTTTCACCAGGGCTAGCAGAGCCAAGGGAGGAACGGTAACAACCACCAGGGCCGGGGGCCGCAAGGGCAGAGAGGAGGGAACTTCCCAGGGAAGTGTTTTGTTTGTGGCAAGACTGGCCATAAGCGACATGATTGTCTTGATAGGGGCAGGGACCCACAGCAGCAGCAACAGGGTGCTCGCCAGGAACCACAGAGGCCTATGTTTCCCGCCGCTCTCCCCGCACCTCCACAGATGGCAGCATTGCCACCCATTCCAGCAGTCCCAGTTCAGCAAGGGCAGCTACAGTATGGACGTGTCTACAACGTCCACCAGGCTGCAGTTCCACAGGCACCGCCCGCGATTGAGGGTACGTTTCCTATCCATGGCACTATGGGTCGGGTATTATTTGATACGAGGGCTACACACTGTTTTATAGCTACACACTTCGCGAAAGCTTTAGGATTGTTAGCTACGGCAGAGAGCACAGTGACGTGTGTTGACTCACCATTGGGGAGTGGGTCACTTATTTTCTTTATATGCCGGGGAGTGGGGGTAGAGATTGGTGGTTTGGTATTACCTGCAGACATGTTGGTGTTAGATATGCATGTTCACGATGTGATTATCGGTATGGATTGGCTCGTAGCTTATAGGGCCATGATTGATTGCTTCAGCGGGAGCATTGTTTTTGCCATTCCGGGGCAAGAGATGTTTGTAGTGGCGATGCCTCGCCCAGAGGGAGGATCGACCACTCATCTGTATTACATTGAGGAGGATACCTCTAAGGAGGTAGTGATTCCTTTAGATTCTATCCCAGTAGTCAGGGAGTATTCGGATGTGTTTCAGGAGATACCAGGCTTACCCCCCAGTCGAGAGATAGACTTTGTTATAGATTTGCTATCGGGTACGAGACCTATAGCACGCGCATCGTACCATATGGTTCCAGCTGAGATGAGGGAGTTGCGGGATCAGATAGAGCAGCTGTTAGGTCAGGGCTTTATTCGCAGGAGTACCTCACCTTGGGGCGCTCCAGTTTTGTTTGTGAAGAAGAGGGACGGTTCATTGAGATTGTGTGTGGACTACCGAGAGTTGAATAAGGTCACGATACGGAATAAGTATCCGTTGCCTCGAATCGATGACTTATTCGACCAGTTGAGAGGAGCTTCTTTCTTCTCGAAGATTGATTTGAGATCGGGATACCATCAGTTGCGTATCAGGGAGGAGGATGTCTCGAAGACTGCGTTCTTGTCGAGATATGGTTCTTACAAGTTTCGGGTTATGCCTTTTGGTTTGACCAACGCTCCAGCAGTGTTTATGGACTTGATGAACAGAGTGTTCAGGGATTTCCTAGATCAGTTTGTCATTGTCTTCATTGATGATATTCTGGTTTACTCCCAGACAGAGGAGGAGCACGCCGAGCATTTGAGGCAGGTTTTGCAGACACTTCGTCAGAACGAATTGTATGCAAAATACGAAAAATGCGGGTTTTGGCTGAAGGAGGTCCAGTTTTTGGGACACATTATTTCCGACCGGGGAATATCTGTTGATCCGGAGAAAGTATCCGTGGTGAGGGAGTGGGGACAGCCCACGACACCAACGGAGATTCGTAGTTTCTTGGGTCTAGCAGGGTACTACAAGAGGTTTATTCGGGGTTTCTCAGAGATAGCAGGTCCTTTGACACATCTGACTCGTAAGGCTGTGCCATTCATTTGGAGTGATGCCTGTCAGTTGGCATTCGATGAATTGAAGGACAAATTGACCTCAGCACCTGTGTTAGCATTGCCGAGACCGGGAGTTGAGTATTTGGTTTACACCGATGCGTCTTTGTAAGGACTTGGAGGTGTATTACAGCAGGAGAGACAAGCCATAGCTTATGCTTCCCGTAAGCTTAAGACTCATGAGGAGAATTACCCCACGCATGATTTGGAGTTGGCGACAGTGGTATTTGCCCTACGGATTTGGAGGCACTATCTTTTGGGGGAGAAGTTCCAATTGTTCACGGACCAAAAGTCCCTACAGTACCTGTTCACGCAGAAGGAGTTGAATATGCGGCAGCGTAGGTGGCTTGAGTTTGTGAAGGACTATTAGTTCGATATCCAGTATCACCCGGGTAAGGCTAACGTGGTAGCAGACGCGTTGAGCCGTAGGCCAGTAGATGAGGTGGCAGAGGTGTGGAAGGCAAAGTGGAAGGAGTTGGGACACCAGGATGCAGTGGCTCGATCTTTCATGTCTGTGATGACCGTTACACCGCAGATTGTCATGAAGGTAGTACGGGCACAGGCTAATGACTCGTTCTGTCAGGAGCAGATAGTTCGATTACTAGCAGAGGGAGTCGAGTCCTATACCGTTAGCTCAGAAGGGGGATTACGCTTCAATGGGAGATTGGTAGTTCCAGAAGGGGAGAGATTGCGACACGAGGTAATGGTAGAGTCGCACGGCTCACGGTTCGCGGTACATCCCGGAGGGTACAAAATGTACCAAGACATGAGAAGGCAGTATTGGTGGAGCGGTATGAAGAGAGATATCGCTGAGTTTGTTTCGAAATGCACCACTTGTCAGCTTGTAAAAGTGGATCATCAGAGACCGGCAGGATTGCTACAGCCATTGGAGGTCCCGGTGTGGATGTGGGAGAGCATATCTATGGACTTTATCACGGGGTTGCCTACGTCGCAGAGGGGTCACGACTCCGTTTGGGAAATTGTCGACAGGTTGTCCAAAGTCGCTCACTTTTTACTCGTAAGGGCTGACTACACTACGGGACAGTATGCCCAGCTCTTCATTTCAGAGATTGTGAGACTTCACGGTGTGCCCCTAAATATCGTGTCTGACAGAGATAAGATATTTATTTCGAGGTTTTGGGAGAGTTTCCAGGAGGCCATGGGCACGGAATTGCGGTTGAGTACGTCTTATCATCCGCAGACTGATGGGCAGACCGAGCGCACAAATCAGATGTTGGAGGACATGCTATGCATGTGCATTATTGACTTCGGGGGTGGATGGGAGCAGTATCTTCCACTGGTGGAGTTTGCTTACAACAACTCCTATCAGTTCACTATTGGTATGGCTCCGTTTGAGGCATTGTACGGTAGGCCTTGTCGTTCCCCAGCATGTTGGTTAGAGGTGGGGGACAACAAACTGCTTGGTCCGGAAGTGATTCAGGATACTTCGGCAAGGATTGAGTTGATTCAGAGTCGCATTCGGGTAGCTCAACATAGGCAGAAGAGTTATGCTGATGCGAAGAGATTTTTCAGGGAGTTCCAAGTAGGGGACCAGGGTTTGCTCAGGGTATCTCCTATGAAGGGGATTATGCGTTTCGGGAAGAAAGGGAAGTTGGCACCAAGGTATGTGGGGTCATTTCCTATTATTGAGCGGATCGGACCGGTTGCGTATAGACTTGGGTTACCGGAGCATTTGCATCGGATTCACGATGTGTTCCATATTTCCTCGCTGAGGAAATACCTTAGAGATAATTTGTCTCATTCTCACATTGCTGTGGAGGACATCGATCTCCAGCCGGATAGCTCCTACGAGGGGGGGCCAATTGCTATTTTGGACCGAAGCGAGAGAAAACCGCGGTCAAAGATAGTCCCGTTAGTGCGTGTTCAGTGGCGACATCACAATGTCGAGGAGTCCACATGGGAGCGCGAGGATGAGATGCGCGAACGTTATCCAGAGTTGTTTTTAACAGGTATTTTCTAGTTTCGAATTTCGGGACGAAATTCAGTTATTAGGGGGGAAGTATGTAATACCCCGTACTTTTGGCTATATTTATTTTTGGGATTAATTAATTAAATTCCTATTAATTGGAAATTAATCCGGGCTAAAAATACTAACGAGATGCGAGTTGGTATTTGATTATGTGCATACATGTTTTATATGAATATTAAATTATGAAAGATTTGTCGTGAGATTGATATACGACATTTTAGGAATTTTGTTGAGACGCGTGTGACCGTCGCGTCATGGTGTATTATTTTAATTATAAAAGTGAATTTAAATTCTATAAATCGTATGGTCATTTTGAGTGCGCCAACGCGTCCGGAAGGGTCGAGATAGTCAGAAAACACTAGCCGGGGGTTTAGTTTGGGTCCCGGGGTATTTTTAGGCCTTACCGGCAACATAAAGGGCATTTTAGTAATTTTGTATTTTTGGAGAATTAAAAGTGAAGAAAATTGGGAGTTTTAATCTGATTGGGAATTTACCCACTAAGCCACTAACCAACCCATATTAACCCAACAAGCTACGTAGGTTATTAGAATTAGGTTTTCTAATACCTTCCCAAAGCAAACCCTAGCCACCATAGCCACCATTGGAGAAGAAGCTTGGAGAAAGAGAGAGAGAGGAAATTCTGCAGAAAAGCTCCATCAAACCAACATCTAAATCAGAGATAAACTCGAGGCAAGTGACTTAATTCCATTTAATTTCAGAGAATGTTCTTTCCATGTTAGATAATTCAAATTTTATGTTTGTTCTTGGTGAAATATGAAAACCCATGTAGTTTGGAACTTAGAACTTGAAAATCTTGAGGAGAATTGCATGTAGAATGATAGGTAGATGATTATTCTCATGATATTTGTGATTGGAAGAAATTAAAACGGATTTATATTGGGTTAAATCATGATTTAAAATGTTAGGGTTTGTGTTCTTGAAAAGAATTGGAGAAAAGTGTAGAAACTTGTGATCTAATGATGGTTAGGATGTATTAATTACTTAAAAGGTGTTAAAATATGACCTTATTATGTTTTAGGATGATTGGAGACCTTAAAACATTGATTGGACGAATTTTGGTTGAGACTTGAGGTGTTAAAAATGGTGAAAAACGAGATTAGACAAATCTGGGATGAAACTGGTAGGTCGTTAGAAGCCCCTGCCCAGGTCGTTCGAACGAACTCGTTCGAACGAGCTTCTAACGAATTGACCAGTCGCTTCTAACGAAAGGGAACTTCGTTCGATAATCTCGTTCGAACGAGATATCGTTAGAAGGTACAGTTCGTTCGAACGAACTGGATCTCGTTCGAACAGTCTCGTTCGAACGAGACTTCTAATGAGTTGACAGTGGAATCTCGTTCGAATAGCCTCGTTCGAACGAGACTTCTAACGAGTTGACAGTTTAGGCCTTTTTGGCCTGTTTCGATTTTTGGAGTCCCGTAAACTTGTTCGAGGATATAGATAACCTTCCTTTGATGATGTATGGATAGATTTGGGACTTTTGGGTTATCATGAGGAGTAAATTATATACGAGTGATTTAAATCAATGAACCGTTTGGGTTGAGACGTGAGTGTCTACTACGACGTGAGAATAGATTTTGGCGCTTATGATTATAAATCGAAATCGTATAAAGTGTATAAAGTATCTATTGGTACTAGAATGAGAATAGTGCTACAATTAAACTATGTGATTACTAAGACGTGTGTTTACTTAGTATTGGTATATGAATTGTGTGTATGACATACCTACCATACTTGCTATCACGGGAGGTTTGCGTTCGCTTAGGACCCTCTAATCCTTGTGTTGCCAGGATTTAGACTGGTTACCTTGATTAACATAGGTCATAGAAAGACTTATTGGGATATTAATAAGTCCGCTGATCGTGGGAGCGTAGGTATGTGCGTGACCCATGTGATGTGACTGTGTTCGCCTCCATTATTTGTGATGTTGTTATCTGTGAACTATTCCTGAGAGATTCGGAATATGTAATCCTTATGTACGTGATGTACCGGGATGGATAGCAGAGTATGTGTGCACCACAGCTTAGTTCTCGGGGTGCTTGTATTGTATATTTATGTTGTGATTAATATACACTTAATTAATGGGAACCTTCATGTTAATGTTGTGAATATAATTACGGTATTGCTTCGAGAAACATAACGAGTTAGCTGATAGTGAAAATATTGCATATTGATTATCTGAGTTTACGTTAAACCCCTACTTAATTACAAGCGTTATAATGTTAATAGAACCGAGTAATATGGGTAGGTCCTATGATAGTCTAGCTAGATATGATGTCACTTAGCTAGTGTTTTGGGTCGTTTTAGATGGGTACTTACGTTAGGAGTGCACAGTTAGACGAGAGGTGAGAATATCATGTGAGTGCACGTCCTAACATGTACTTTTCATTTAATGTTTTAAATGTTTTTAAAGCACTTGCAGGTTTTTAAAATATAACTCCACATTCGGGCTCTGACCCGTTTGCTTTCAAATCTATTTTCTTTGTAAAACCATTTTAGGTGCCCAGCCACAAGGACACCATGCATAGGATACTCATTCTGGTGACGAGCTGTAGCTGTTTGTGGAAGCTACAGGGATTTTCTTGTAGACGCCTCTATCACTTGGATTACAGATTCATTATCTATCAGTTGTAGGGCATGTTGCCCATTTCTATTAGAGTTACATTTCCATTAAAGTTTTCAGACTTTGGCATGTATTGTTTTAGTATTCGGTTTACTTATTTCAATTGTGGGATTGTAGTGAGGAGTTTTTCCTCCAGACTTTATTTACGTTATGTGATGGTTATTCTATTTACTTCATTATGGTGAATGGTGTTATTATTCTTTATTACACTTGTTGCATGTTAATCAGACTTAAATTAAAATTTGGCACTTACTTTTTAAATACTAGGTGGTTAGTAATCATTAAAATGTTTTCGACAGTTGTGCTATTAACTGGACCAACTTGGCATTTTGAATTAATTTAATAAAGGAGTAGCTACCCGGTATTTAATTAGTCGGGGTGTCACAGAATTATAAAAGAGCCCCTAAATGTTTCAAAGTAAGATAACTTGAGATATATTTAAACCTTAAACCCCAACTTTGTATCAAATTAATCCTTTGGACCTTAATTAACATAAAATTATAATTCATCCCTATAAATATTTTGAAATTACAAAAATACCCCTATACTTTACAAAAAGTATGCTTTTAAGGCTATAAAAGTAAATATACACACAATTAAGGACCAAACCTAAAAACTTCTTAATTTACAATCAACCCTTGTCCACATGATGCTACACCTCTTAACAAGAGGTTAAACCAACATGAAAATACCATGAACCCTTGTTCACTAGATTTACCCATGAACAAAACTTCACCTAAACAGATTCAAATTCACCTCTTATAAGCTCTAATGAAATCCTCTCGTGAAGTAGTATAAATACCCCATGATTCTAGAAGTAAAAACTAACCTTGTAGTTCAGTTATAAATCTAAAAAATTATCCTAAATCAGGTACCTCATCATTTTATGCTTCATTTTTAATGCTTTCAATTCTATTAGCTTTCTGCATAGTTAATATAGTTAGATCAATCGTAATATGCAAGATTTTTCATGTAGAATATCCTAAAAGAATAAAAATAGGTAGAAACACCTATAAAGCTTGAGCTTTAATGGTAAATCTTGATATAATTCATCAAAATGTGATTTGAAGCGATATATAACTCCATTATGACCCAAGGATCCCGAGTGTATGGTTAAAAGCAATGAATGTTCATGTAGAGTTCAAATTGATAAAAAGTGTGTTTCGAACTCAAAAACTAAAAATTCAAAACTTTTCATGTACAATCCATCTTAATCGTTGAAACCAAAATCAAACTAACTCACATATAGTAGAAACCAACCCTAATTCATAAGACATATTGTCATACTCAATAAATCCATGAAGATCGGGTTAAATTTTCAGGAAAAAATAGAGTTTTAGAACTTGAGTTATACTGAATATCAATCCATATTTGGATTCCTCTTGAAAAATTAGGTTAAGTTTGTTAAAGTCTCATCTCACATGGTATAGCAACGAAGGAGAAAACCTTGGTCAAGAACTGAAACCCTAAAAAGTAAAAATCGAGAGTTCGAAGATGAAGATGTTTCAGAAACCTTAACCATGCACGTGGGGGCACATAGCAAATTAGGAATTTTTGTTTTTTTCTCAAAATCTTTATTAAAATATTCTTTTCAAAATGGTATAAGGTAAGGCATAGTTTGGATATTCCAATCTCAAGTTATGTAAAAACAAGGTTTTGACTGGTGAAAAATTTTCCAAAATTACAAATTAACCCCTATCAACTTTTTAAACTAATGAATTTGATCCCCAAACTTTGTCCATACATACTTCAAAATAATTTAAGATAAAAACTCGCTTACACCAATGTTCAATAATGAACCTAAGTTCAATATTTTAAAGTCCCAAGATAATTAAAAGTAATCCCCCAAAAGTGTAAAAGGGACATTTTTAATACAGAACTGACTGAATTAATTCCAAATACTTATATCCCCACACATTGTATCCAGAAGATCAATCTCCAATTCTTCCAAATATCCCAATGTGATAACAAGCCAACAAAATACCAAGCAAGTAGTTTTGTTTTACATTTTCAATAGTATTCCTTACGTATTTGAAATACTTTTATTGATATCACTATGTGATAGTCCCTATATACTCTTAGTGTGTGCATGTTATTATACTGCTATCTACATATTTTATTAACCATCATCAGTATTTATGTTTGTCTCTAGTAGTAAAACTTAAACTAAATGATCAATTTTAACCTATCTCACCTAATAACTGGTATCATATTGATTCAGTTACCTAGCACTTTGTGTTATTTTAACTATAAGCATGATTATTAACTAGGAAGTAGACTGACATGTCGTCCCATGAAATTTTCTACTTGGACTATGGTCCCAGATGATTAAGAGTCGTGATTTTTGCTACATACATATGGGTGTCACTTTAATTGTGTGCATAAAGGGTTATTTTTCCCCAAAAGTTGAGGGTTGATTATTATTATTATTATTATGATTTTATTAATGCCTTAACTACTTCCATACCCTTTACTAAACTATTAATTGTGCGATTATTAGTTTAAAACCCCTTGACTTTTTTACATGATCCTAAATAAACTGGTAATGAACCGTATTTCTTAAACGGACTATTAAGTATGGAATTATGAGCTACAACACTTTAATGTTATTATAAACAGGTAAGTATGGAATTATAAGCCTATTATTTTAAAAAATTTAAACATTGATTCTATACACATTCCAACTCTCATTTATATCTATATATTTGTTATAGAACTGGTAGAACCTGCTTAGCATATTTTTGCTAAATCCTTCCTTCTCCAGATGCGCCAGGAGAAAGAGGATAGTATATTTTCCTTACTCGAGACAAGATCTGACACCTGTTTGCATAAGTGAATGTATGGGCACAGATCAAGCCAAATGGGATCAAGGAGTGGAGCTTTTCAATTTTCTATATTATCGTGTGTACTAAAAACATGTAGCTTACCCCGGTGGTGGTTTAACCCTATGTAAATCTATTAATACTGTATAAAGTTATTTTATTCCACCTTAGGTGTTACTCATTTCTTTATTTGTACTTCTTTTTCATTCATACCAAAAAGCAGGGTGTAACAATTTAGAAGTCACGATTAGTGGAAAATTTTATATTTTTGTCTTGATGCATTAGAAGTCCTAGAATTTCAAAAAATATCTTTTATGGAGTATTGTAGAGGGAAAAACCTAATAGTTTGAATTACCAGGAACTAGGTCACCTTAAAAAGTACACGACTTTTTGTTCGAAGGGTGTACCTTGAAGTCACGCAAAGTAAAAAACTATCATATTTTGTACCCAATTGTTATCTTGGCGTATTAGAAGTCCCAAAACTATCCAAAAATATCTTTTAGGGGTGACTACAAAGGGAAAAAACTATTAGTTTCAATTATGAAGAAATAGGTTGTCTTAAAAAAAGTTACCATTTTTTCTTCAAAATTTGTGCAAAGAATTCTCGCCAAATAGAAAATGACTATATTTTCGTATCTAATTTTTGTCCAAATGAATTGGAAGTCCTAAAATTGTCAAAAAATATATTGTCGGGGGGATGATGGAGAGTAAGAACTAGTTTAAAATACTGATAAGTAGGTCGTCTTCAAAATATTCACAAGTTTTTTCTTGGAAGATGCAAACTTTTCCTCAGATTTAAAAAGAGGGACGATGTTTGCGAGTCACGCAGGATATTCGACCATGTGAATGAAGCCTACTTTTGACTGTTTGACTACCTCATCTTTGATTGTGAGGACACACTTGGTCCATAGGTTTCTTAATTTATGCTAGACATGCTTTCTTTATAAATGAGTAGAAATTTTATATTGCATGATCTCTAGGATGATCTCTAGGTTGATGTCGGACATGGTTCGATATGACCATGCAAAAATGTATACAAATTCTTTCAAGAGTTCTTCGAATTGTGATCGCTCATACTCATTGAGGGTGAACCATATCCTAATCTCATGGGGATTGCTACTAAAAATGAGATTAATAGTAATAGTCTTATCATCTTAACACGGTTAAGTTGATTAATTTTTTTGTATTGAGATCAGTTAAGAAATATTCATTTATTTGATCCTCTCCATCAATTTTTTATTTAGAAACAATACAATTAACACAAGCAATGGCAAGATACTCCAAATATTCATTTATTTTATTAGAAACATGTTATGTAAATACATCATTAATAACCTCATCAAAAGAGGCCTCATTTATTTTTATATCAGTAATAAAAAATGAGGCACTAACCTAGGTTCATTTTGAAGAGGATAAACAGTAGGGTTCAGGCTAGCTAGGGCTGGGTTAACACGAACACTACGCCAGTTGAGGAGTGAATTTTTAGCAAGAATAATCTTTGTATATGGGTCAGACGGCTAAGCCTTGATGTAGATCATGCAGAGTGCCAGCCACTATGAATGGGAGATTAATGACTCAGCATTGTCACTGCTCTTACAACTTTTAGTTCTTGAAGAGCTTGAATCCGTAAATTTTATGGTCAAGAGTTTCACTCATGCTTCGGGTCTTTAGTCCAGATGATCTTATCTTCAAAGAATATTTCCAATCTGGGTTTTAACTTCTTCTCAACAGGGTTATACCATGGCTTGGGGAAACCACAAAAGGGGTAATCTTCTCCTTCCTTGATAAATCTCCCATTTAAGGACTCTCCTGAGATGGCCTATTTTCTATTCAACATCCTCTTTTGATACGGTTAGCGAAGGGCCATGGATTCATCTAGTGATAGTTAGTAACCCAGAAAGCATGGGATGAAAGCTTCTTTTGGAATTATCGTTTTAATAATCCCTTAGTTATGGTGGCCTTGCCCCATTCAGGGCATGAAATGCATATTCTTTAACATCTTGATCACATTCACGTTAACATGTGGGTTGTTCTCTAGGCATACTTTGTATTTGAAGTTATCCCTGATGGGATAGGAAGTGGATCAATCTTGAAACCTGACAGGAACATATCATTATCCCCGTATTGGATTTTAAAAATAGGGTTACTTGTGGTGATGATGTTAGAGTTATCACCATCCCCAATGATAATGATCACCAGATTATTGGAAAAGAATTTCAGCTTCTGGTGGAGGGAGGAGGACACACATATGATGCTATCGAGCTAAAGATGACCAGGGATAAAGTTGAAACGGACTAGTAAATCCACAACTGGAAACCCAATTTTGGGGCATATAGAAGCAACCCTTAGCGTAAGATTTATTGAACTCTTGAATTCTCAATGGGTGTTCCCTATACATACACGACTGCAAAAGTGGGAGTGACACCATTGATATTTATCCCAAGACAATTGAGAGTTCTTAATGGATAGACATTCCAAGAAGATCAGTTATCATTAAGTGACGACAAGACTGTCTTTCCCGTGACATTAAACTAAGATATTGAAAGCATAATTATGGTTAGGACCGATCTAAGGATTGTTTTCATCGATAAAGAATATGAGCATTATTGTGATCATAGAGACAACCATGTGTATGGATTCTTCAAGATAATAATAGTAGGAACTGTGGGGCCTATGAGGAGATTAATAAAAGAATTTTTATGCAATAGCGAGGACATGAAAAGCCTCCACAGAGTGATTTTATCTTAGGTCTTCTTGATTTTTTCAAGGATTTTACTTTCTTCGACTAACATTTCTGGCATCATGAGACTTTTAGTAACTCCTTTATCTTTATCCACATGAATGCTCATTGATGGAAGAGCCGGGTTTTCATAGTATCTCCCTGATCGGGTCATGTGATTTATGGATATTGGGAAAATAGAAACCTTATGCTCTCATCCACTTATTGCATGACAAATACTTCAATAATTCCTAATAACATCTCTCCAAACTAAATCATCCCACATAGAAGGAAACTATGTCAATATCTTACTATTTGTTTCATTATCTAAGTCGTATGAAGGTTCTGAGTCATCATCCCACCCAGTGGAATCAATATTATCTCTCTATGAGAAAGCTATGCATTCCAGGACTTCAACTACTTTGTCAAATAAATCTTTCCACTCAGCAAAGAAGTGCTGGAAATAGGAACTAGGTATCCCTTGAGCCTTAAGATGGTTATTATTCTGAAAGTTGTACATATTTCTTTCCCCTTAACAAACTTATCGAGCAAGACCTGCATAATAATGTCTAAGTTGAATTTCTCTACTGACCCAAACTAATCATCTGATTATCGATCCCATTCTTGAGATTTCATGTATACATCACTAATTTCATGCAACTGTCCCCTTTCAGGGTCGTCCATGGTAGCAGTTCTTAGAGTTAGTTCAAAACAATCGATGGCTCCATACTCCCTATTCCTGAATGGGTTTGGATGGCAATGTAGGCCCTTGTTATGAGAGATAAGGCTTGATCTAGTGAATTTTTTAAGCTTTGAAAGATAAAAGGGAAAATTTTAAAGGAATTCAGGGAACCAGCAGATGGATCAGGTATATTAGTGGGCCAAAGTTTATTAGAATAACCAAAATTTAGATTTTCATCTAGAAGAATGGAGTTCACCTCAGTCTAGTGTGATGGCAAAGGATTGTGAATAGTATTGGGTTTAGAGTGGTATTAGGTTTAAGATTTGTTGGAGGTGCAATTACCCCCTTATCAATAAGGATGTGAATGTCGTTATTTAGGTGGAAACATATATTAATAGTATGCCCAGTGGTTTAGTGAAAATTACAATGAGCACCATGCTTGAAGTTCCTTGGGGGTGGGTTTGGTAATAAGTGAGGTTCCATAGGCTTGATGACATTTCGACAGATGAGATATTTATAAACCTTTTATAGGGGACATAGAGTTTAGTGTGTTCTCTCTGGACTATTCCATGGTAATCTTTGAGAGACCATAATATAGCAGGTTGAGAAATTTTATTAACGGTTGGAATGGTAGTATTAGTTGTCTTATCATACTTGTCAGGAATGAACTTACCTGTTGTCCCTTTTAACATAGACTCGACTTTTCAATTCATAATACCTTTTTCGAAATTGACCCTACCTCTCAGAGCAACCTGAAATGAAGGTGGTGTTCACTTCCTACAAAGTTTAGATTATTGGAAAATAAATTCTTCTTCATAATACTCATTTTTTCTTCCTTGGAAGGTCGATTTGTCATAGTAGCCAATGTTTATCTCTAGCTACTCATAAAGTTGCTGACTGATTCTCGAGATTCTGATTGAGTATCTCAAAGTATCGGTAAGTGAATTCTCACTCATTATTATATTTGTATTGGGTCAAGAATTCTGGTGCTACATCCCCCTAACTACGAATTCAAGTTAATTATGGTGATAAGAACTATTGGATACCGCTCTCTTTAAGGGTTTGCTAGAACATCTGCGCAATTATTTCTTTGGAGATTCTAATTAGAGTCAAAGAACTTTGAAAGGTAAGAAGGTTTATAATAGGAGGTTCGTTGTCTCCAAATTTTTTTATGTCTATCATCTTTGACTTTTTTGGCAATCGAGCTTTTGGTTAGGGAGATATTTGGGTGTAATCCATGTAGTTTCCTGAGACTTTAACTTGGTCAAACTTCTTGAATAGTAATTTAAGGTCATCCTTGACTTTATTCAATTCTTCCTCTTTAGAATCAATGGGAATAGGCATTGGACACCGATGGGGCTAGGTTCGGCATTGATAACTAAGCTAGAGGTGGCCCATTAGAAGGTGGGACACAAGGGACATGCTTGACATAATATCTTTTGAATGTATATTTGTTCTTACGCCTGCAAAACCTTAACACTGGGGAAGATGATGTCAATTTCTAGACCCTCAGGTCTCTAAAACCTATCTCATTGCATTTCTTGGACATGTGCCTAGAGACTATCAATCTTTTCTCTAAGCTGAGAGAGGACTATCATCAGGTATGTCTGAACATTAGCATTCTGATCAAGGTTCTCTATGAATTCTTATAATGGACTCTTCAACTCCTGTGGAGGTAGTATAGGAGGTGGTAAAGCTTCAAGGTGGATTGATTTCCAATTAGATCCCATAAAGAGCCAGGACAAAACTATGGCATGCGATCGCACCTGAGAGGGGAAAAAAATTTATTGACTAATATTTTTGGTATTTTAAAGAAAAAGAAAGGAAAAGGAAAATTCCTCAGTGTAGTTATTATTATTAGGTTTCACTTATATTATATTTCGCCTAGGGTGTGACTGATATGTTGGACATAACTCAAGTCTGGGAAAGGTTAGGGTAACTGATGTAAGAAACAATTTAACATGTTTCCAGACTCATGAACAAGGTCTTGTTTTAATAATGGGTGAAATGACCCAGAGATTGGGAGAAAACATGACCCAAAATTTTAGCAAAATTTCACATCAAAACTGGTAAACTAGGTATGAGTGTCCTAGGTTAGACGTCCATACAAGGTTGATGCATTGGGATGTTAGTGGAAAGGTGCACCCTTTTGGCATGACTCCCATTATATACCTCTTATTTATAAGGGAAATTATTCATGAGTACGTATAAAGAAGCCATTTGATATGCCTGAGCATACGTGAATTGCCTTACATTACATAAGATGCTATGTATTACGCATATGAGAGTCTAAAAATTCCTGTATTTGAGCTACCATTTGATAATTCATTCGAGATTCCATACTAGATAACTTTGATTGTAATTGTGCTTCCATTTGAATTTTCATTTCAACTTGTTTCCTTTAATTCTTATCTTCCATCTCACTTCGCACCCTCTCATTCTCGGCCTCCATCTCACATCACGCCCGCTCATTTTTAGCTTCCATCTCACGTCGCATTCTCGCCATATACTCTTAGGAATGTGCTTAATTATCTCTCATATCATTAGAACACTTTGGGTACGATGAACTAAATATAAAACGTATATCCAACTGAGCACTTATGAAAGATGTTCATCCATCCAACTAACATAAAACATATATCCAAGAAAGCATAATAAAAAATATTGGATAAAAAAAGAATAATAAGTGGGCATTGCACGACATGCAAGTCGATTTCCAGATTCATATAGGAAAGAAAATACCAAAATACTTTACATATTTATTTGCATAAACGAATTGTTCATTAAATTATCAAGTTTATTTATATATCATCACACTAAGTTATCAGAATCTGTATATATCCTGTACAAAATGACTTTTTCATAAAGTTCTCAAACATGTGTAAATATTTAAGAAGATGCCTAGTCCTTGTGATAACTTTATGACATCAATCTTCTCCCAAATATAAGAAGCTGAGATGTCTGGAAATGTAGCAAAGGAAATGAGTAAAAGATAATTATGAAATTGATGTACAGTAGATTTGGTAGAAATCCTGAAAGTATTGTAACCGAGATATGAAAAATAAATAAATATGATTATTTGACACAGAAGTTCTATTTTATTTAGGGGATAAGCTGAGAAATACTTACTATATAGTAAGTAATGTTATTAATACAAGAGATCTTTAGAATCAGTGTGGGTACCTCGATTTATCACCTTTGGCCCAAACGAGTAGCCCAATAAATTACGGCCCAAAGTCTGGAGGCCTCACGCCCTAACTCATTCAGTTACGACCTAGTATATTCCTAAAATACCGTGAGGAGATATTCTAGGAGTTGTGGATTGATGTAGGGGAGTCCAACACCCCCACTCCCCACAAACGAACATGTATATAACAAACCCTTAGCCCGGGGCAAAGGGCATGCATTATTTTTCCTGCAAAATACTCCCCGGAGTATAGAGAAATAATATTGAGAGCACCACCATGGACGTAGGCATTCTTGCTAAACCATGTAAAGTATTGTGTTGTGTGATTTCCATTCCTTACTTTCTTTATTTGCTCCAGTGATTGTCTTTTCTTGATAATTTGTGCTAAACTTAATTGTCACCACAATTGGCACCATGTGTGGGAACGTTTGTCTTTCTTTTAGAAAGCCCTCACCAATAAAGAATTTGGAATGTCTGGTCACAGTAGCAATGCCGTCAAGCAGGGGATATCCAAGAGAAGCCTGCCCCTCGCAGGATCAGATCTGAAGTTCGACGGTCAGATCAGAGGGCTCGCCCAGAGCAGCAAGCGTCAAAGAAAAGTCAGGAACCTGCCAGGTCCACACAAATCTCCAGGTTGATCGATGCCTATGAGGCAAGGCCCCAAGAATAAGGAGATAACGCTCGCAAGAAAGAATTTGAGAATGCTCGCCTCAAAAGGAGATTGGAAAGGATGGAAAAGAGCTCCATTGTAGCACTAGGAGACGTCAATATCGCACTCCTAGCCCTCAGGCGAGTAAGCCTTGCAGTCGAGGAAGGAGCCCTAGATGCGGATCCCAAAGGATCAAGGAACACGCGTCAGATGATGACTTGTTCGAGTAATAGCGACCATCTCACCGTTGAAGGAGACCAATTCGAGGAAATGATGACATATCAAATTTGGTTCGAAGAGAAATGGACCAGCACCCAGCACATCAGGGTGACAGATCGACCAGAGAGCTAGCCTGGTGAGATCTCAGGACCCATATGAAATCCCCTTTATTATGGGAGATAGAAGAAGAAGAAGCCCCCAAGAAGTTTGAAATTCTGAGATTTAAGATCTATGATGAAAAGAATGTCCCTATCAATCATGTTAGGTAGTACAGGCAATCCATGACTCTCCGAAACCATAGGGACGCACTAATGTGCCGGATCTTTCTCTCGAGTTTGCATGATGTGGCCCAAAAGTGGTTCGAGAGACTCCCTCATAGATCCATCAGGAGCTTTGAGTCCCTGGCAGAGCTCTTCATGGCTCTTTTTATTACCAACAACTCCCATCGAAAGAGGATGGATGCCTTGCTAATAATGAAGAAGATGCCCCAGGAGAATCTCCGAGACTATGCAAAAAGGTACTAAGAGTTGTTCAACGAGGTCGAGGAATGCTCAGAGCAGGTAGCAGTGGCTTCTTTCAAGATTAGCCTACCCAACTCTTGACTCTTGACCCAATCCCTGACTAAAAAGGAGGCCACAACCATCGATGACCTGATGGCTCGCATCGAGAAGTATGCCAAAGTGGAGGATATGACCCGCCTCAGTGCAGGGGAGAATGGTCGAGCTAAGCTTGCTGCCAAGGGAAACGACAAGGTCGAAAACCAGAAGAGAGGAGACAAGAATGGGGTCAAGGGTGGCTCCAAGAATGGAAATAAGAACGATGTTTCAAAAGCATTTCAGGTAGTGAACACTATCTTTAAAGAACCAATCTACAAGATCCTAATGAAGATTAAGGACGAGCCATTCATCAAGTGGCCCAGAAAGATGGGAGGAGATCCCTCAAAGAGAAATAATGCGTTGAGATGCGCTTTTTACAAGGAAGGATGACACAAAACTGAGTACTGTAAGGCTCTTAAGTCTCACCTTGAAGAGATGGACCAGACCGGGCACCTAAATGAGTTTGTGGAAAAGAAGGTAGAGAAGGTCGCTGCCAATGGAGACACAAGGCCCAATAATGTTCTCGAAGATGATGTTGTCCATGAGTTTGCATTGATTCATGGGGCATATGATCTAAAGAAGAATCAAGGAACTTTGGCCCAGATGGAAGTGAAAAAGCTTATGGCAGTAATGAAAGCTTTTCAAATCGATCCAGCCATTGAAAACACAGTCAGGAAAGCTTCGATGAGTAGATGACGTTGACTACAGAAAACACATCATATTCACATATGAAGACTTAGTGGGAGTAAGAACCCTACATCATGACGCCTTGATCATTACACTCCGGATAGAAAACTATGACATCGATAAGTTACTCGTCGACCAGGGAAGCTCATCCGAGGTAATATATCTCGATTTGTTCAGGAAATTGAAGTTAAGCATTGCCGACTTGAATGAATCCAATGCCCCACTAGTTGGCTTCGCTGGGAAAGTAATTATCCCTTTGGGAAATATCGTACTTCCAGTGAGGGCATAACGTGTCTCCAAGATGATCGAGTGTCTAGTAGTCGACATTAAATCACCCTACCAAGCTATCCTAGAAAGATGATGGCTACATGCAATGAAGGCCGTCCCCTCAGAAACATAAGTACGTGATTGAGAGAGGAGTAATGGAGATCCACGGAGATCAAGCAATGGCAAGAAGGTGCTTTATAGAGGCCATCTGCTCAAAACCAGAAAAGAAGGACGAGAAGGCCAAAGAGAAGGTTGAGGAACAAGAAGGTTTGATACCTTAAAAGTAACAATTAAAGTATGGAAGACCCGAAGTGGAGGAGACTAGGCTCCTCCCCTCGGAGCGGGTTGTTGAAAACCTGGAAGAGGTCGCAGCCGGTGGTAGTAAAAAAAATAGAATTTTCTTGATTGGAGCCTCTCTCACAGATCGAGAAAAAAAGGAATTGAGGATACTTTTGAGGAAAAATGTGGACATTTTCGCATGGGAACCTTACGAGCTACTTGAATTAACCCCAGTGTGGTTTGTCAGCAGTTGCACATCAACCTGAATTTCAGGCCTATCGCACAGAAGGCTCGACGAACTGCGCCTAGGCCAAGGCTGTGGAGAAAGAAGTAAAGAAGCTTCTGGATGAAGGATCCATGCGGGAAGTTAAATTTCCTAAATGGATGTCCAATCCAGTAGTGGTTTCGAAAAGCGATGGGAAATAGAGAGTTTGCATTGACTTCACTGACCTTAACAGGGCATGCCCTAAGGACAGTTTCCCTCTCCCAAAAATTG
Source organism: Sambucus nigra (assembly GCA_949130495.1). Lineage (NCBI taxonomy): Eukaryota > Viridiplantae > Streptophyta > Magnoliopsida > Dipsacales > Adoxaceae > Sambucus > Sambucus nigra. Next base: position 112,007,039 of record OX422214.1, read on the forward strand.
ACCAGTTGGTGGATGCCACAACAACTCATGAAAGAATGAGTTTCCTGGATTCATACTCGGGGTATCATCAGATTCCTCTGTATGTACCAGACCAAGACAAGACAACGTTCATCACCACCGTCGGATTATACTGTTACAAAGTTATGCCATCTGGGATAAAAAATGCTGGAGCAACATACCAACGGATGGTCACCAAGATGTTTAAAGAGCAAATGGGAGATACCATGGAAGTCTACATCAATGATATGCTCGTCAAGAGTAGACACAAAGAAGACCACCTCTCACACCTATCAAGGACCATCGAAATCCTTAGGAAATACCGAATGAAGATCAATGCGAGCAAATGTTCCTTTGGTGTCCAGTCAGGAAAATTTCTCTGGTACTTGGTTAGCGAGAGAGTCATTGAAGCCAAACCGGACCAGATTAATGCAATCAATAAGGTACAACCTCCCCGCACGATAAGAGACGTACAAAAACTCACGAGCATGCTCAGCGCCTTGAATCAATTCATCTCGAAGTCATTCGAAAAGTGCTAACCATTCTTCCACTATTGAAGAAGAACAAAAAAGTGGAGTGGAATCAAGATTGCTCGAAAGCATTTAAAGAGCTCAAAGCTTATCTCAGCACACCACCCTTGCTCGTGATACCTCAAGAGAAAGATTCCCTGTACCTATACCTTGTTATTTCCATACATGCTATCGGTTCTGCACTGGTATGCGAAAGAACTAGAATCCATCACCCAGTCTACTACGTAAGCAAAACCCCCTTGGACGTCGAGCAACGATACCTACCACCGGAAAAGCTCACCTTTGCACTAGTGGTAGCCTCGAGGAAACTGAAGAACTACTTCGAAGCACACTCTATCATCGTCCTTACGTCACACCCCCTTAAATAAGTCCTGCAAAAGTATATTTGTCCGGTAAACTATCGAAGTGGTCGATCGATCTCGGACGATTTGACATCCAGTTCCAACCAAGGAATGAAATCAGGGGGCAGGTCCTCGCCGACTTCATCGCGGAGTTTACAGGCGAACAGACTTGTGAGGTTTACAAATTAATGCAATTAAGGGACGCATACTCGACAGAAGGTATTTGGCGACTTTTTGTTAATGGAGCCTCCAACTCCAAGGGGGAAGAGTAGGCATTATGTTTATTACCCCAAAAGATACAATTCTCAAGCAAGGAATCAGACTTGGATTTGAAGCCTCCAACAACGAAGTGGAATATGAAGCATTGATAGCAGGCCTACAAAAGTCACAAGCATTGGGTGCAAAATAACTACGGGTGTTCAACGACTCACAATTGGTGTCCAATCAGATAAGTGGAGACTTCAACGCGAGGGATGAGAGAATGGTAGCCGACCTCACCTTAGTAAAGAAATTAATGTCCAACTTCGAGGAAGTTAGTGTCCAATAGTTTCCTAGAGGATAAAACATTCATGCTGATCCCCTAGCAGCCTTGAGTTCAGCAATCAACTCTGACTTAAAGAGAACAATCGCTATCGACTCCCTCACTTAGTCGAGCATCAACCCGAGTGACGAGCTGCCATACATGGGTCATATTCTTCAGATTGAATAAGCACCTAGTTGGATGGACCCCCTAAGGGACCATTTGAAGGATGGTGCACTACCAGACTGAGAGAGTAGCTACAGCGGAAATATTGCGACTTCTCAAACAAAAACCAATTTTAATTAATCCCAAATTTTAGTTAAACCCTAAGACATGCATCTAGATGATTTATCAAATAAAATATAGCATGCAGGATAAAAACAAACAATTTCAGGAAAAATCCCCCAAAGGGGCAAAACCTTTTATTTTCATTATAATATTATAACATACAATTTCGGATTACAATGAAAATACAGTGACTAAGAATTACCCTCAGGTATCGGATTCTGTAGTCGGCGGTTGGAAATATCCCTTTCCAGGAGGGCAGCAATGAATCCACACGCAGCGAACCCACATGAACCTCAGTCCAATCAACAAAGGAAGAACCGCAGCACTCCTCAATGACACGCAGCCATGAAACTTTGTAGAGACTCCCTCAGCAATGACACGCAGCCCTCGGTTGCAAAGATCTCTCCACAAAGGTTTGAACAAACACAAGGTTGTGTTCTCGGGTTACCAAAAAGATTCACAAAGGTTTGGCAATTGTGTGAATCAAAACATGAGTCTTGGGACTAAAAAAATATGAAGACTAGAGTAATTTGGACTCTCAAAAATGTCTTCTAAAGTCTTGCAAAACAACTCCCCCGAAGTTGGTATTTATAGGAAAAAATATGAAGAGACCCATATTTTTAAAACTCTAAAATTATATCCAGCGTACAAAAAAAAATAGCATTCTTTAAGGAATTTTCTCTATCTTCAAAAGGCCATAACTCCTTCACCGTAGCTCGGATTGAGGTGCAATGTTTTCCAGTATCTTCGTTACGGCGAGATCTTCAACTTTATAGTTGACCAGACCTCCGAACTATGGATGTAAAATTGCGAAAATGCCCTTGAACTATCCTATAGTGCCTTTTTTCACTGTTTTGACTTCCCTTGCGTACCACTTGCATTAAGTCCCTAAAATCTTGGACCGTGAAGTCGTTGAGGCAGATGTGGGACATATTAATGGAAATGTTTAATGCTTGATTATCGGAATTCGGATAGAGGCCGTCATGTGAGATCGTGAGGTGACGTGCCAAATGTAGCGGCGTACGACATAGACAAATGTAACATGTTGGACATGAGAAAAATGTCCTTACACAGACGATAAGAATGCCGCTCATCAGATTAGAGTCAAAGTTGCTCGCTTTCACTTATCTCCTGAGGGCCAACTGTACCAAAAATATTTCATCGGCCCTTACCTCCAATGTGTTCACTCGAAGGACGTCGAGAAAGTACTGCACAAGATTAATGAAGGAATATGTGGGAGCCATATTGGGGGAAGATCATTAGCCTCCCGAGCAATGAAGGAAGGTTACTGGTGGCCATACATGTTGAAAGACTCTGGGAAATATGCTCGTAGGTGCGAGAAATGTCAAATCCATGCTCCTATGGTTCACCAACCTTCCAGCGACCTAAAATACCTTACTAGCCCCTGGCCCTTCGCCCAGTGGGGAATGGACATTGTCGACCCTCTTCCTACCGCTACCAGTAATCGTAAGTATTTGTTGTTCGCGACAGACTACATCAGGGACGCAGAAATGATGAGGTTCATATGGAAAAACATAATCACCCATTTCTAGATCCATAGAACGATCATCACTGACAATGGAACCCAGTTCGAAAGCAGCCTATTGCAGGGTTTCTATAACGACTACAGGATTAGGCACCATTTCAGCTCTGAAGCATACCCTCAAAGCAATGGACAGGCTGAAGCTTCCAATAAAATAGTTATTGATGGACTGAAGAAACAATTAGAGCGAGACAAAGGGGCATGGGTGAGTGAGCTGCCACATATTCTATAGGCTTACCACCCCACCCCACCCCACGGTAAACAACTGGAGAAACCCCATTCGCACTAACATATGGAATGGAGGTAATCATCCCTTTAGAAGCTGGACTCCCAACAATGAGGTCCACCTTGGTCGATCAAGGCCAGAATAATGCAACATTACTCGCTGAACTTGACCTAGCTGATGAACGCAAAGAATTAGCTCTAGTGAAACTAGCGAGCTACCAGCAACAGCTAGCAAAGCACTATAACAAAAAAGGCCAATACAAGAACATTCCATATTAGGTACTACGTCCTAAGAAAAGTTCTTGGCAGTGCATTAAACCATCTGATGGCAAGCTGGGTCCAAACTGGGAGGGACCATTCAAGGTGACAAGAGACGACCTGCAAGGAGCCTATCACTTAGAAACGCTAGAGGGCAGAGAGATACCCCGAGCTTGGAACATGGCCAACCTAAAGAAATTATATTTTTAGTTTCTCTTCATTGATCTTTTATCACATTACTGGAATTGGCAATTCATTTTTATTATGTTTGATTAATAAAGGATTGTTTTGCAGTAGCATTCCATAATGTGTTAATTGTGTATTATGAACTTTATAACTTGCACATCTTTTCCAAGCGATGGGCATATTACTCAATATTTAAAAGCAGGGAGCCTCCCTCCTTAGGTTTTCATTATGAAACACGAACAACCTCTTAGCATTGCCCCTGGCAATATATGAAGCCCTACAAGGGACCCTTAGGCAACTCAACTAAATTGAATTGGTCGCCAAACGATGTTTGGATCAGAATACCTGATTGAATAGAACATCCAACACCAGGTGTGTCCTCGCCATTACCACACTTAAGCCTAAGGAAGTGTGACAACACGACCTAAAAGGTAAAGTAGGGAAGAATGGTATCTCATAAGCATACTGAACTGGGAGGATACTCACGCAATAAAATAACTCTACCCACATGAAATCTAGTCGGATATGAAGAGACCAAGATAATCAAACAAAAATTAATGAAGTAGAAAATATACAACGCATGTTTAGTCGGCGAATTGCCCAAAATATAAATATTTTATTACTTCACTGCATTTACATCAAGAGTTACATTGAATGAAATAAGTAAACCCTATTGGGGATTAGGTCTCCGAGCAAGGTAATCAGATACTTGTGCTCTTCATCCGTCATCTGGATGGGGAGATAACTCCAACTCTACTTCAATTGCATCCGGCTCTAGTAGCTGCCTGAGAATAGCATATATGGGGACCCACTGGTCATCCCTCTAAAAAGGGTTAGGCATCAGAGTTGAAGGGGAGATCTCATGATGATACTAGAGGATTGAATTCCTGGGGACTTTCAACTCCCTGAGAGCATTCATCCATCCCCTAATAAAGGATAGCTCTTCAAACTCTACCAACCTCGTAGGAGCAACTACCTAACCCTGATCATAACCATCAGCCCACACTCATCGAGGACCTTTCTTAAACAGATGCCTTAACCGTGTGACATCTCTTTGGAGCCCGACAGATATCACATATGCTCAATGAACATCTCCTCAAAGCTCATTCATCTCCCTAGCTGGACCCCCAGCATGTGTACCAGCTCACGGGATGGTCGATGAAGTGGAACCTCGTAAAACTTGAGGGGTGGCACTCGGTGTTGTGCCAACTCGCAGACCAGCAGATGAAGAGGAACCTCACAAAACTTGAGGTGCAACGCTCGATGCATGCTCCCTGAGTCGCGATACCTCCCTCCTCAGAGTTTTATTCTCCTATTTAATAACTTCGCTGACTTGATTGATCTTGGAGGCATCCAGAAGTTTAGCCCTCAGAAGGGTCACTTCTTCTTGAACAAAAGCACCAACCTCTTCCATCCCCTGAAATCTATCCTTCAGTTTGGCGACGAGCTCGGACTGATCTTTAAAGCTCTTATTCCTCAACCTAAGGGACTTATAAAAGCTTAGTGAACTTGATTACTCGCATTAGGACAGAGGATCCTTCCCAGTTAAGAGGTATGAGGTATATACTCATCCCCATCAATCAATTACAAGCCATAAAGATAATTAAAGAGCATAAGAATCCGTATGTAAAAAGGAAAGTGTTTTAATTTCATTAAAATGGAACATTCTAAGTAAATCAGTAATCAGAAACACGATACAAATAAAGCAAATATATAAAGAATTTCCTCAAAATAGGCTAGATGGAAACCTCAGTTTGATCTGAGGTCGTCGGTTATTTTCCCTTATCCGCAGCAGCAGGGACACCTCCCTTATGTGGAGCAACTTTTGTTCCCTAGGCAGAAGGAGAATCAGGAGGAATGGCCTGAGAAGTAGGAACACCACCGTCAATGGTCGGGGCAGGTTTCTCATCTACTATAGGCTTTGGGCCTGGATCATGCTCGTCAAACAACGGAGAATCGATATCCACTCCAGCAGCCAAAAGAGACTTATTCCAGCCCTTCTTAAAGTTTAGTCACCTGATGTAGCCTATCTGAACATTGGCATCCTCGTACGCATCAGCCTATCCAGTATTATATGAGCTTTCCTTCAGGGTGGCTGCCTCAGATTACATCTTCTCACCTTTTATGCTAGCACTTTATTATCCTCTAAAACAACCAACTTGCTCGACCAGACCAGGTCATAGGACTACCTCAACTTCCCAAGATCCTTGATTGCCGCCTCCTTTGCGCGGTTGGCTTCGGAAAAAGTGAGATCGTATGACTTCTGTATAACATTGGCAGCCTTGAAGCTAGCCTCTAACTCGACATTCTTCTTCTCAAGATCAGTATTCCTCTTTATCAGCTCATCGCGATTGCGCTAGAGGATGTTAAATTCGGTCACAAACTACAAAGAAAAAGAAGCATTAGACAGAATATTGCAAGCATAGAAAAGAGAAAGCAGACTTACCAAGGCTAGCCTCTGACTCACCTGCAGAGCTAACTGGTCGGTCCCCAGTGCCTTCTGATGACCAGTAGGCAAAATTTATCTTTTGAGCAATGAAGAGCCAATTGGGGAGAGAGAGCAACAGAGGCCCCCTCAGGAAAAGAGGATATAAGCACCAGAACTTGCCCCACCTTTGTCCTCACCTCCTCTCTCCTTCTCTCCTCTTCCTTCTCCTTCCTCTCCTTCTCACCTCTATTTCTCTCCTCCACCTTCTTCCTCTCTTCCTCCTTTCTCTCCCTCTCTCTCAACTGATCTTTCTCCCTCTTCTTCTTCTCCTGCTCATGAGCAGCAGACTGAGAACCAGTTGTAACCTCTCCACCATCATATTTCTGCTTCTTTGATCGACGAGAAAGGAGCACATCATCACGAATCATATTCTTCCTTGGAGGAGCCATGTCTTCCTCGCTGGAACTACTAGATTCACTCGAAGACTCCTGAGCCTGTGAAACCCCTTCCTAAATAGAAGATTCTTCCCTAGAGCTCTCCTCTCTAGAAACACCCTCAGCACCGCCCCTGTCAGTACCCTCGCTCTCTCACCAGAGCTGCTTTCTTCATCGACCAATTGGATGCGATTGGCAGCAACCTCTTCACTAATGTCTAGCTCAGGGATGCTATCCACAGCTCACGTAATAAAGTTGGACCCAACGTTCTTGTATTCCAAGAGAAAATATACTGATCGAGGGTGTTCACCGTCAGCCAAGAGCTCCCTGATGTTCCAAGCTTTGACTAACTCAGCAGCTCGAACCTCGTTGAGAGTAGGTTCCGAGTTCTTTATCCTCATTGAAAAGAAAGAAAGAAAAATATCAGAGAAATCATACATGAAAAAATGTTTGATGAGCAGAGAAAATACTAAGCCTAACTATGTACTCCTCCCCATAGAAGGGGACCTCAAACCTACCAGACCTCGACCCCTCAGTATGGGGAGGAAACTGCCAATTTATAGCCAAAAAAAAACTCATGCGAGTAATCCTTGTGGGAATTAGGTAGATTTACTACCAATACCCTATCAGGACTCCTGACCTTGAGGTAATGAAGACCAGAACTTGTTCGCGAGAAAGATTAACAAAAGCATATCTCAGCAAGCCCTAAATTGGTTCCATAGAGCTAATTTATTCTATATACACCATTAACAATCTTCAAGACATTGGGCGAACACTGTGCATGAACAATATTGAAATAACCAAAAAAGTGCAAAAACAAATTACTTGGAGGAAAAGTAAGACCCCCTTGGGACAACAAGAGAACGTGAATCCAGTGAGCATCCTCAACCTCCCTAACATTACCGGGGATAGGGGCACACTTGATGTCTGCCCAATTTGGAATATTATAAAAACTTCCTAAATTCAGATATTGATCTATTGCCTATGTTTTCCATTGAAAGATACAAACCCTAATTACAGATGCAAAGAAATTTCAACAGAAAAAGCAAAGAGAAAGAGGAAGATGAAGTTACGAAGTAAAAACTTTGCTTGGGATGATGCAAAGTCACAAGCAAAGACGATGAAGAAGATTGAAATTGGAAGACGAAGACCTGGGAATGAAAGAGAAACAGCGGAAGCTTGGAGAAGTTTAGAAATATGAAGAAACTTGAAGCGACAATACGAAAATACTTCTCCGAAGGATTTTTAAACTTTTCTAATCATAACGCACAGGCAACGAGGCAGGCTGCCGCCTAAACCAGTTCAGAAGAGGCGATTCGATCTTGAAAAGTGTTGCACAATTAACAAAACAGCCATTGTGACAAATCATTTAAAATTATTGAGCCCAAATTGTGGCCCAACAAATTTAGAGGCAATTGTGGGTACCTCGATTTATCACCTTGGGCCCAAACGAGAAGCCCAATAAATTACGACCCAAAGTCTGGAGGCCTCACACCCCAACTCATTCAGTTATGACCTAGTCTATTCCTAAAATCCCTTTAGGATATATTCTAGGAGTTGTGGATTGATGTGGGGGAGTCCAGCACCCCCACTCCCCAGAAACGAACATGTATATAACAAACCCTTAACCCGGGGCAAAGGGAATGCATTATTTTTCCTGTAAAACACTCCCCGGAGTATATAGAAATAATATTTAGAGCACCATCGTGGACGTAGGAATTCTTGCTGAACCACGTAAAGTATTGTGTTGTGTGATTTCCATTCCTTAATTTCTTTATTTGCTCTGGTGATTGTCTTTTCTTGATAATTTGTGCTGAACTTTATTGTCACCACAATTAGTATGCTTACAAGGATGAAAAATCTTGCATGCACTTACAAATAGTGTGTGGATGGGGTTAATTTATGAGTATGACACATAGATTTGTGTACCTACAAAGAGAATCAGCAATCAAAACTCAATAATTGTGGGTATAGATCCAATTACAAACGTGTGCACACCAAAGGGATAAAGTTTAAGTAAAGTAAATTTTTATTTGAAAATATTTATTATGAGGTAGAGAACAAACAATAATGAAATTTATTAATGAAATGGGGCAAAAAGGATAGGGGGATAATTCGTAGTTATATTGCTATTCAAAATTTGGGCTTATGAATTAGATGTTGTTGTTCATGAACATAATTGCTTAAACGAATATGGAATTGTTGAAGAAAATTATGCATAGCATGCATTGATTTTGTAAATTCAACTTGTAACCTCAATCTTGGCCCTATAAACATATGAAAAATATAAAAAATAAAAAACTCTATTGTTGTGAAGGGAAAAATAGAGCTATTTGTAAATCTAAATAACTCATTTTCTTGTGTACTACTGTTTGTATGCTCTTGGTATCCACCATTGAGAAGTTATTATCACATTCTCCAAGTACATTAATGTTAAGTCGCCCGGTGGTTTATTAATACTAATTCCTCATTCAAACTACCTTTATTTATTTATTTTCCTGATATTTTGTTTTCGTGTAAAGAAAATATATCCTCTTATATGAGGAGATGATGGGAGACGATGTGTTGGGGGTCTTTGTGCAATAAGTTATTTCCTTATAAATAGTTAAACATTAATTTTATTTTTTTAACACATTGACACATAATACATTGTGATTCATAAAAATTACATAAATTAACTCCAAAACTCAATATAAAAAACTTATTCACCCCCAACAAATAAACAACTAAAAGATCAAAAATCCCGTAACCTATTTCAATCAATTGCTTTGAAGTCTTATTTCTGATAAGATCCTAAGCATGCCCATGTGAACCATATATCATGTTGGATTTTTGAGAGGTTTGTGACTAACTCCGTTTTCTTATCCATGAGTTGATAGTACATTTAATCTAACCAGCAGTCCCCCCTCTTAACTCCAAAATTTCTAGCATCATAACCTTCCCTAGAATCTTTCATCTCCATTCCCAATCACCTTGCCACCTCCTCTGATTCCATCCCCTTACCCAATCGTTTCCCCTCCCATGAATTCTCTAGCATGACCAACATACGAAATCACCTCAGAAGTTTCCCTATGTAACACTGGATTTGCTACTTCTTCCTTGTGCTTATGAAGAGCACCAGTAATCAACAACGAAAGTGCCTTATCTTCATCCATCTGCCTAAGTTTATCAACCAACTACGTCTACACAAAGATGCCCTAATACAATTCATTTTCATGTGTACGCTTTGTACACGTCAACTTTATGAGAGGTTTTCTCTAAATGATTGTTGTCATTTCTACTAATATGAATGGTTCATGAAATGATAAATTAGCTATCCTTTTTCATATTCATCTATTTTTTTCAAAACATATTGAATTCTCTTCTTTTGAAGTTTAGTAACTGATCGACTTTTTTATGTTGCCTAATATATATGCAACTTGGATCTTTTTTCATTTGTGATTTTTTTTCATATTTATTTGGGTGTTTTGTTCTTATTTGGTTGCGAAATATGTTTTCAGTTGTTCCACCATTTTATTTCTAGTTATATTTTGTTTTTCATTTCAGATTATTTATACTTATTTAAACTTTTGTATTTTTCTTCAAAGTTTTTATTATACCTCTATTTTGTACTTTGATTTCGGAATCTTATAGTAGTTTATATATAAAATAATTATCACAATCACCTTGATTAACTGTAATTTTGTATAAAAAGTGTTTTATATTGATGTCTTTTTACATAATAATGTTTGAGAAAAGTATATTTTCGAAAACCCCTATTCCACCACAAAGCATTACAAGTGAAAATATCAACAAGCTTAGGATTAATAATAGGGAAAGTAAAGCTCTCAAGAATACCAGGGGTTGGGGTTACAGAAAGCTTAAGTTTACATCTTCAAGGGGGTCTATGTATAGGATAACATAAACTGGGGGAACCCAAGGGGAATTCCACGGCTCAGGCATTTCAACAAATCTAGGATCAATTGGATAATAAGTGGGAAAAATACAAAGAATGGATCACTTTACATGTGAATAACAGGAACATGGGGTATTTTTAAGGAAGAACTATGATAAAAAAATTGAGAATAAGGCCACCTTATAGAAATTTGGTACAATCATTCTTAAAATAGGGAAGACCAGTTGAAAATTTTAAAAAGGACCACATTTCTTCTTAAATTCATGGTTAAAATAGCTCCTTAGATTATCTATTTAGATCTTCCCCACACTCACATGGGCTTAGGTTAGAGTGTATGATACAAATATTTTTTACAAACATATCTTTGCTGACATGTACTATTAGGCTCAGATCCGGTGATTTTAAGGCTACATGTTTATTGAATAGTAATATTGGTACATCAATCCACCACATCAATTTACCTATGGGTAGACAGGTTGATGATAAAATAGTATTTCCATTAAAGAGGAATAAACAAATTCATTTATAATCCTAAACCCCTTGATTCTAGAATCCAAATTACTAATGGAAACAACCATCCCTTTTCTTGTATTTGTTAATGAACTCGGGTATGTTGTATCTCTGACATTTGGTATGTGACTATTTATTTTCTTTGTGTTTGCCTTAAACGGAATCCATGGATGTACTGATATTATAATAGTTGTCTCGCAGACAGTGGATTTCTAATCCTATTATACATTATATAACCTCCCAATCTTTATTTTCAAACTTGTATTTTTCCGAAAGGAAATTTATTAAATAACGTAATCATGACTAATCATTAATTGAAATCTTAATTACCCCAACATCATCATCATCATCATCATCATCATCATCATCATCATCATCATCATCATCATCATCATCATCCTTTCCTTAATCCCATCACATTGGGTCGGCCACATGGATTCTCCTTTTCCATTCTAATCTATTATAGGCAATATTATCATTCAAATTTAATGTCTTAATATATCTCCTAATAATTTCCTCCCACAATAGGTTAGGGAGGCCCCTTCCTCTTTTACCCTTTATTTACAATAATCTTCCTCTTGTTACAAGTGCATCTAATGGTATACACAACACATGTACGTACCATCTAAGTCTACTTTCTCTTAATTTATCGTTGATGGAAGTTACTTCTAACTTTTCCCTCATATACTGGTTTTTAATCATGTCCTTTTTACCCCCATTGGGTCTGATCTAAATAAATCACTAGTCTCTATGATATTTCATGGAGTACTGCTCTTTTGGTAAAAATATGGCATGTGCCTCCCTACCATTGTCAAATCCTGGTGATTAACAATAAAACTTATTATCAAAGTCATTAAATGCAAAATTTAGTAGTAGTTATGTTATTAATTTATAGGATTCTGTATTACTTCGAATTCTATCTTAAAAGTCTATGCCATATTTACCAACAATAGGTGAACACCGAAATTTAGATATGAATTCCATAATAGCCTTACTGTTAACTATTTTTGAGAGCTTATATAAAAGATTATCTCAATTTATAGTCAACATGGACCTTGCTAGGTCAATCTTCTAAAGCTTTAATACTTCACCTCTGGTAGATACATCATCACAAAAAGGATAAACACTGCAATGCAACTGAAAGGATTTATCCATATTAAGGTTTACATGGATCAAATTACTTACTATCGTACGTCCAAGAGCAATTAGTACAAGTTTGTCTTCATTTATTGGATATATATTCATACAGTAATTTTTTAATATTCTTAATTTATTATTATTATCACCAGGATCGTAATCCAAAATATATAAATAAACAAAAATATAAAAAAATCAAAACTTATATCCATTAGAAGATATAAAATAACAATTGTCATTATATCAATCTTAGGCTTATCATAAACGGGACATTAATTCCATAAAAAATGTGCAGTGCACTAAGTATGTGCGACTTACAATCACTTGAGGCCTTTCTTCACTGACTAGTTCATTTTTTCTAGTTGTATGCGTTTTCTTGTATACCAACCTATAAGTTTGTACTTATCCAAGATCTTTTCGCATATACAAGTAAAAAGTTTTAATTATCAAACATAGTTACAATAAAATAATCAATGCAAATAAATAAATTTTACCTTTTCTCTAACTTGAGCCTAACTATTTCTATAAGATGTGTGTGGCGATGTTAGAAGTTCATGGATGGGTTTGTTCTTATTACACTTAAGCTAGTACAAGGGAAAAATAATCCAAAGTGTAAACATATTAAGAATAAATTCTGATAGGTGTTGTATATCACTAGTTGTTAGGGGGTTTTAACATCTTAAGAAAAAATTAATAACACATTATACCTTTGTATCAACTATGTCCCAATAATGTACAATTTTTCGCCACTGACTTTCCCTAAACCTAGGGGGAGAATGTGCCAAGCGTTCCACATTATTGTATGGATCATAACTTTGGCCCTTTGTGGTTACCTTACATTCTTTGCACATCTTCGAGAGGGATTGCATTATAAAATACCCCATCTCTTTTATGGCATTGGTATTATCCTATTAAATAATAAACATAAAAGTAATAACTGATTATCATGCAGAATTACAATAAAATAATCAATGCAAATATGAGTGCCTACAAGTGCATTGATTTGTATTTAATCCATCCACGATAAACTATATTAATATCCCACATCCACCAGTTATGGATTACTTAAACTTAGCTTTTTAGCATAATTCTATGAAACTTATAATCCAATAAAGTCATATAAAGAATTGTTGTTTGAAATAATGATACAACTGATATCATGAAAGTAGGAAACCCAAACGCGAGATGCAAAGGAATAACGATACAACTCTCTTATAAATGAATACTATACAAATAAATAGTTAGCAACGGATCAGGAAGTATAATCTTCAAGAAACATCGTCATGATTTGTAAAACTTGATACCCTAATTTTGCATTAGTGAAAACAATTCTCTTTTTCAATAGAAAAAAACAAAGTAGACAAACATTAATACTTCTATTAATTATTCTATACTACAAACTAGATTGAAAGTAATAATTACTTTAACTAATTGGACACTCATGATTTTAATATTTTTTATTTAATATAGATTGAAATAAAATATTAATTCAATTAATAAATAGTTACACATCTCATTTATCAAAATCCTCAACGGCGAGTGCATCTCCACCAATTGGATAAGAGGCTCACGCATAATTTAATCACCCATGGAATTCTTAAAATTACCATCATACATCGAGTTTGCAGCGTGCAATTTGGTGTGTAGTATGCATACGAACCTCTTAATACCCTCCATCGTAGGGTGCACGGTAAACTTGTTTTTAAAGATAATTTGAGGGTAAAGGGATAGAGAGAAGGTTGGGAAGCCACTAAATACCTCTCATTTACGACTTTGAGCAGTTGTTGAAAACTAGTCATTTTGTAAATATAGTTTAATAAGGTGGTCATAAGTCGAGCTCGGGTCATTTCTATACCATATATTAAGAGGTATGATTATTTTCGCATACAAGTCCTATATACACCCTCATAAACTCAACAATAGGGTTGAACAATTCAGTATAAGGAGCTCTTGGAGGATCTTATGCTACATCATTTCAAACAGGATCAAATACATAAAAAAATTGTTACTTCCTCCCAAGTATGCATTTGTTGCAAAGACCATCGGCACGGATTGGTGGCGACTAGCGAAGTAAGCGATACAAAATGTATCTTATCTTCATTATACATTTGAATATATGGGATGCTACATCTCCATTTATATGTTAAAATCTTCTAGGTAATTGACTTGCTTTAGGATTTTGTTAGGTTCTCCAAATATTACGATTATTAATAGTTGGACTCGCAAGTAATGAGGAAAATGACACTCAGTATAAAGAATTTGTTATTAATTATAGTAAATGAACAAGCTCCCCCTAGAAAAAAACTTAATTATGTGCATAGTGTTTCGAGATTTACCTCAGGATTTCAGGGAGTTGAAAGAATATGACATAAATTCTCCCATTTAAAAAAATTTTAGTCAATAATTAAGTATCAAAGTAAATCTTACTTTCGATTAACATTGTTCTTGATAATATTTTTTGAAAATGAAATGATCAAACTAACCTCACTGTTCATAATGGAGTTGCAAATTTTAATTTAAAAAAAGTAACAAGTTAATGAAGAATATTAAAATGATAAATTTAATATATTGGTTAACAATTGTTTAGATAAGGTGGGCTTGTGATAAAGTTTCAAAATTTAAGATAAATTGGTCGTATCTCATAAATTTCTTGGACATTTCTATTTCTATCATACTAAAAAAAGGCCATAAAATACCAATGCAATTATACATCAGTAGTACAATGATCATCCACTTATATCTGATTTAAGAACTTCATTCTACATTTAAAAATCGAACATAATGTAAGGACTTGTGAAAATTTTATGTGGCTAAACATTTTGAATGAAATTTTTATTGGGTGTCAATGAAACATCAAAGATCTAAGGCTTTACACATAATTTTATAGGAGATATACTATAGGAGATATTGTTTATGAATTTTACTCAAGGGCTTCTACACATACGTAGAGGAGTATATCTTATTTTCATTTTGGTACATGAGAACTCCAAGATGACACACATTATTAAAAGAAAGTATACTTCTGATGCAGTGTATGCAGCCTTAATAAATCTCTTACCCTTTCTTATCCTACCCCTATCCTTGTACACAAGAATTTGATATAGAAACAAAGGAAACATTCATTATTTTTTTGTCTTCTATGCGAGCCACAATAGACTCAATTACAACAATTTTTGAAGATATTCCTCGTACGTAAAAATAAATCTAAAATAAGAATTACCGTGCCAAAATTGAAGGTGATCTCAAAGTAAAATCGATAAGATTTGAGATTCATTACTCATAATCCGTATTGGTCTTTAATTCGCAATATATGAAGTCTACATAGTTTTGACAACTATAATAGTGCAGTGAAACACCCAAAATGGTAATTTCGATATACGGGGTCTCCAAGTCTCAAAAATTAAATTAAAGATTTGTACAAAGTAAACAAATAAGTACACAACACCATCTTTGTATCAATTTCAAATCATTTATGAAGTGATAAAACAAAGAACTTGTGAAAAATCTTAATCCATCCAATTAAACATAAAACATATATCCAAGAAAACATAATAAAAAGTGTAGGTGAAAAAAGAATTGAAATAGTGAGCATTGCATTGCATGAAATTCCATTTCCAGGTTCATATAGGAAAGACCAAAATACTTAGGCCCTGTTTTGTTGCATAAATTGTTTGATTATATAAATTGGCTCATTGTGAATTAGTCAATTATAAATGAGTGGATTTTAAATAAGTTTAAATCCATTTTTACGCAATGTTTGGTAATTTGAAGTAATGTTAAGGTTGCATGAAAAAAATATAGAAACAAATTAAGAGACAGAGGGAGGGGAGGGGAAGGAGGGGAGGGAGGGAGAGAGAGAGAGAGAGAGAGAGAGAGAGAGAGAGAGAGAGAGAGAGAGAGCAACATGTACTTTATGCGACTCATATTTTAAATGGAGGCATTTCACGTTTTTTATGAAATGATTCAATTTGAAATTTTACACATGAACTAAAATGGGACAATTAATTAATCATTTCATTAATGAAACCAAACACAATTAATCGATTGATTTGTAAATAGCCCAATTTATTGATGGACCAATTTATAATTTTGGGATAACTAAACGGGACCTTAACATCTTTATTAACAAAATTGACTTGTTCATTAATTTATCAGGTTTATGTACATATCGTACACAAAACAACTTGTTCACTAAGTTCTCAAACATGTGAAAACGTTTGAGAAGAAGCCTAGTCCTTTCTACATCTTTGTGACATCAGTATTTGTTGGAAAACAGCTGTCGAAGACAGCTGTTATTTTAAGTTGCAAAACAAGGTTTGGTTCTCTCCGTGTCCCACATCGATGGGAGAGTTCATTTGTGTTGTGTATATTTATAATTTTTTGGGAACAAAGGTTCAGCCCTTTGGGCATTCAAGTTTTTGTGTCTATGTGGGGCAGACCCAATGGGCCAAGTCACACGCGCGCGCGCGCCGCCGCCGCAGTCTGTCCGTCCGGCCCGGCCCGTGCCCGTGTCCGGGTCCTGGGTCTTGGGCTTGGTCTCATTAAGAATTAATTTTTTGGACAAATAAATTAACGATTTTGGGCTTTAAAAATTATTTTTTAACGGTAATTAATTCCAAAAAATTAAAACGTGGTTTATTCCGTGTTGATTTCTTCAACCGAGTTGCCCACTACTTCCAGAATTTTCTCCACGTTGTTTACGAACGTTTCTTTTCTTTTGCCCCATAAAAGAGGTTGTAGCCTCCGTTTTTTAATACAGAGTTATCTCCCAAAAATTTTCTGCAAACAGTTCTCATTTTCAACCTCCGAATTTTTTACAGAAATAATTATTCATTCCCTGAATAATTATAATGACACAGAAATATATATAATCTTTCCCAGATTATTTATATTTATCTTGATCGAGCATTATATGTATTGTGGAATGGGTGTTTGTTGAGCGAATTAGATTCGTGCTGCTGATTCGTATTATTTTCGAGGCTGTTTTATCCTTGGGGTGACGGGGCCGTACACTGTCGGCACAAATTGGAGGCAGAGCCGCGAAACACCTTAAAGAGAGCGACCTAGTCCGCGACTCAGCCGTGTTCTTGACTGTCCAGTTCCGGTTTTCCTATATTTTTCTGCCCCAGATTTATTAGCTCCAAAAATTGGGTAATTTCGTTCCTGATTTTAATTCTGCATTTAATTGTTTATTACTGCAACAACAATTTTAAGGTGATCTAAATTCTGCCATGGACGAAATTAACTCCAGTAACCTAAATAAGCCTTTCAAATATGAAGCACCCATTTTAAACGTTGGAGCAAAAAATTGCTATTTTATTTATCTACGAAAAAAGTCGCATCATGTGTTCAATTTGACAAACCCGTAGTAAATAATCCACCTACTGTTGAGGAAAGCAAAACAATTAGAACTTGGGAGGAAAATGATTTTTTGTGCAAGAACTATATTCTGAATGCTCTAAGTGACGAACTTTATGACTATTATGCCAATTATAAAGCTGCGAAAGATGTTTGGGACGCACTTTTTAAAAAATATGACACGGAAGAGGCGGGTGCTAAAAAATATGCCGTCAGCCGTTATTTGAAATTTCAAATGACGGATGACAAATCTGTTGTTGCTCAAACCCATGATTTGCAAATGATTGCCCATGAAATTATTTCCGAGGGCATGGCCTTAGATGAGCAATTTCAGGTGGCTGTGATTATTGATAAATTTCCTCCACTGTTCAAAGAGTTTAAAAATATTTTGAGGCATAAGTCTAAAGAATTCTGACTAGAGTCATTAATTACTAAATTTAGAATTGAGGAGGAATCCCGAAAACAGGACTATAAAGATGAAATTCTTGTTGTGTCTAACAACAAAAATCAGAAAAAGAACCACACTCCAGTTGTTTTAAAGGCAAACGGAAAAAATATGAAAAATCAGAAAAAGAGCCACAACCAGAATTTTAAAAATCAGACTCAGACTCAGAATAAGTATAAGAACCCTGGAAATGGACAGTCTAGCAACTCGGGACAGTTTCTCTGTTTCAAGTGTGGCAAGCCTGGTCATACGGCTCGCAAATGTCGCAATGTGCCACAAGCACAAGCGAATTTGACCGAAGAGGACCTATGTGCTATGATTTCAGAAATCAACATGGTTAGCGGTGCCGAAGGGTGGTGGTTGGATACTGGCGCTTCCCGCCATATCTGTTATGACCGTAGTCTGTTTAAGACTTATTCTGAGACTGCAGATAAGAAGGTGTTGTTGGGTGATTCTCACTCCACTGAGGTTGCTGGTACTGGAAATGTGGAATTGAAATTTACTTCGGGAAAGACTGTTAGCCTCAAAGATGTTCTTCACACTCCCGAGATAAGGAAATTTTTTGTTTCGGGCTATCTTCTCAACAAAGCTGGCTTTACTCAAACTATTGGTGCTAATTTATTTACTTTGACCAAAAATGGAATTTTTGTAGGCAAGGGTTATGCCACTGATGGGATGTTTAAATTGAATGTTGATGCAGTGAATAAAATTTCTCCTTCTGCTTATATTACTTGTTCATTTAATGTTTGGCATGCTAGGCTTTGTCATGTTAATAAACGACTTGTTAAAAATATGAGCACTTTAGGATTGATTCCCGAATTATCATTAAATGATTTTGAAAAATGTGAATGGTGTAGTCAAGCAAAAATCACTAAGACACCACATAAATCTGTTTTTAGAGAATCTAAACCACTTGATTTAATTCATTCGGATATTTGTGAATTGGATGGTGTCACAACTAGAAATGGCAAACGTTACTTTATAACTTTTATTGATGATTGTTCCGATTATTCATTTGTGTATTTAATGAAAAATAAAAGTGAAGCGTTTGACATGTTTAAAATTTCCCTTAATGAAATTGAAAATCAATTTAATCGGAAAATAAAAAGGTTACGTAGTGATAGAGGCACCGAATATGATTCTGGACCATTTATTCAATTTTATAAAACTCACGGTATTATTCACGAAAAAACTGCCCCTTATTAGCCCGAAATGAACGGTAAAGCCGAAAGAAAAAATAGGACATTAACTGAATTAGTTGTTGCTATTTTATTAAATTCAGGGGCTGCCTCACATTGGTGGGGTGAAATTATTTTGACTGTGTGTCACGTGCTTAATAGAATTCCTAAGACTAAAATGAAAATATCTCCTTATGAAATTTGGAAAAATATTAAGCCCAACGTGTCATACTTTAGAACGTGGGGGTGCTTAGCCTATGTACGTATACCCGACCCTAAAAGGTCTAAATTGGCGAGTAGAGCATATGAGTGCGTTTTTATAGGCTATGCTATTAATAGCAAAGCATACCGATTTTATGACTTGAAAAATCAAGTAATTATTGAATCAAATAACGCCGATTTTTATGAAGATAAATTTCCTTTTAAATTGAGGAATAGTGGGGGCGAGTCATCCACTAACATTTCTTTAAATAAAAATAAAGAAAATAATGAATCCATTTTAGAAATTCAAAAAAGTAAAAGGGCTCGTGTAGAAAAGATTTTGGTCCCGACTTTTATGCTTACACCTTAGAGGAGGATCCTAACACTATTCAAGAAGCCTTATCTTCTTTAGATGCCGATTTATGGCAAGAGGCTATTAATGATGAAATGGATTCTTTGGAAACAAATAAAACTTGGCATTTAGTGGACCTTCCTCCTAGATGTAAAATAATTGGGTGTAAATGGATTCTTAAAAAGAAATTAAAACCTGATGGCACTGTTGAAAAATATAAGGCACGTCTTGTTGCTAAAGGTTTTAGACAAAGAGAAAATGTAGACTTTTTTGACACATTTTCACCCATGACTAGAATAACATCTATACGTGTACTATTCGCTATAGCTGCCTTAAATGATTTAATTGTACACCAAATGGATGTTAAAACTGCATTTTTAAATGGGGAATTAGAAGAAGAGATTTATATGGATCAACCTGAAGGTTTTATAGTACACGGTCAAGAAAATAAAGTATGTAAATTAGATAAATCTCTTTATGGACTCAAACATGCACCTAAACAATGGCATGATAAATTTGATAGCTTAGTCATCTCTAATGGGTTTAAAATTAATGAAAGTGACAAATGCATTTATTATAAATATGTTGAGAACATTCGCACTATCATATGTCTTTATGTTGATGACTTGCTTATATTTGGTTCTAATATTCATGCCGTAGAAAATGTTAAATCATTATTATGTGCCAACTTTGATATGAAGGATTTGGGTGAAGCTAGTGTAATATTAGAAATTAATATTACTAGGTCAGAAAAGGGACTTTCTTTGGATCAATCTCATTACATTGAGAAAGTTCTAAAGAAATATAATTACTTTGACAGTAAACCTGCTAGTACTCCATTTGACCATAGTGTAAAGTTATTTAAGAACACTGGTGACAGTGTAAACCAAAATGCTTATGCAAGCATTATTGGTAGCTTACGTTATGCTACAGATTGCACTAGACCTAACATAGCTTATGCTGTGGGAGTACTATGTAGATTTACTAGTAGACCTAGTATGGAGCATTGGCATGCTATTGAGAGGGTCATGCGGTACCTTAAAAGGACAATGAACCTCGGATTACACTATAATAAGCATCCCGATGTCCTTGAAGGATTTAGTGATGCAGATTGGATCACCCTATCTGATGATTCTAAGGCTGCTAGTGGATATATATTTAGCATCGCTGGTGGTGCAGTTTCTTGGAAATCTAAGAAACAAACTATTTTGGCTCAATCCACTATGGAGTCTGAGATGATAGCGCTAGCTACTGCTAGTAAAGAGGCAGGTTGGTTAAGAAACCTCCTGTCAGATATTCCATTATGGGAAAGACCGATTCCAGCCGTTTTGATTCATTGTGATAGTACCGCGGCTATTGCAAAAGTTGAGAACCGTTATTATAATGGTAAGAAACGACAAATACGTCGTAAGCATAGTACTGTTAGAGAATTTATCTCTACGGGTGCTGTAAGGGTGGATTATATACGGTCTGAACAGAACTTAGCTGATCCTTTGACCAAAGGACTAGCTAGGGAGAAGGTGTGGAACACCACGAAAGGGATGGGACTAAAGCCCTTGGATAAATGAGTCATTTGCCATGGTAACCCAACATATAGACTGGAGATCCCAAGAAATATGTTCAAAGGGTAATAACAAGTCACAAGTGATATGGTTTGAATCATGCGATTATTAATTAATATAGAATGGGGTTTTACTCCGAGTCCATCCCTATGGAGCATGATATTCTGAAGCGAGTTGAGGATGAGTTATTATAACTCTTAATGATATCTATAGCTCTATTTTGAGTGGGATACTTAGCTACAGGAGTATTCTTGATAGACTCACCTATGTGAATGTGGAAGTGTGGCCGCTTCCTATGGATATTTTCGGCAAATTCTTAAAGCGATCACTATACTGGGATAGAAGCACATGGCCATAACGTGCTAGCTATTAGAACTACACCCAAGTAGGGTTGTGTGTGGGATGTTGTCAGAGATAGAGTTCAAAGCTACGGTTACTCTAGTATATTCTGAACCATCTTTACTACGTAAAGGTTCAAGTCGAAAGACACCTTTGCTTATGCAGAATTCTATAGATTAATGCTCGATAAAATGTTTTCAAGTTTTGCAAGTGGGGGATTGTTGGAAAACTGCTGTCGAAGACAGCTGTTATTTTAAGTTGCAAAACAAGGTTTGGTTCTCTCCGTGTCACACATCGGTGGGAGAGTTCATTTGTGTGTGTATATTTACAATTTTTTGGGAACAAAGTGTAATACCCCATACTTTTGGCTATATTTATTTTTGGGATTAATTAATTAAATGCGTATTAATTGGAAATTAATCCGGGTTATAAATACTAACGAGATGCGAGTTGGTATTTGATTATGTGCATACATGTTTTGATATATGTATTTGGCATTATGAAATTTGTCGTGAGATTTATATACGGCCTTTTAGAAATTTTGTTGAGACGCGTGGGACCGCCGCGTCACGGTGTAATATTTTGATAATAAAAAGTGAATTTAAAATCTATAAACCGTATAGTCGTTTTGAGTGCGCCAACGCGTCCGGAAGGGTCGAGATAGTCAGAAAACACTAGCCGGGGGTATAGTTTGGGTCCCGGGGTATTTTTAGTCAATACCGGCAACTTAAAGGGTATTTTGGTAATTTTACATTTTTAGGAATTAAAAGTGACGAAAATTAGAGATGTAAATCTGATGTGGATTTAACCCATTAAGCCCATTAACCAAACCATATTAACCTAGAAAGCTACGAGGGTTATCATTTAGGTTTTCTAAGTTCCCAAATCAAAACCCTAGCCACCTTAAGCCACCATTGGTGAAGGAGCTTGGAGAAGGAGAGAAAGAGAGAAAATTCTGCAGAGATTCTTCACCAAATCAATACCAAATCCGGAAACAAACAAGGCAAGTGGTTTAATTATGTTTACCTTCAGCAAATGTTCTTTCCATGTTAGAAAATTGAAGATTTATAATTGTTATTGGAAGATGAATGAAAACCCATGATTAATTGGACTTAGGTTCTGAATATTGAGGATAAATTGCATGTAGAATAGTTTGGAGACGATTAATCTGATGTTAATACATGATTGGGTGAAAGAAAAACGAATTAAATTCTGGGATTTGATGATGATATGTAGTTAGGGTTCATGTTCTTGAGATATTTGAAAAAAATGTAGAAAGTTGTAAATTTAATTGATGTTAGGATGGATTGATCCCTTAAAAACATGTTAGGATGTGACTATATATGTTTAGTATTGATTTTAGACCTTTAAACGTTTGTTGGGACTTAGTTTAGAAGATTTGAGGTGTTAAAATGGATGAAAAACGATTTGGGGAAAAATCTGGGCCGAAACTGGCCAGTCGTTAGAAGCAGCCCCCAGGTCGTTCGAACGAGCTTCTAACGAGTTGACCAGTCGCTGCTAACGAGAATGGATTTCGTTCGATATCTCGTTCGAACGAGATATCGTTAGAAGGTACAGTTCGTTCGAACGAACTGGAACCTCGTTCGAACAGCCTCATTCGAACGAGACTTCTAACGAGTTGGCAGAGGAATCTCGTTCGAACAGTCTCGTTCGAACGAGACTTCTAACGAGTTGACAGTTTGGTCCTATTTGGACTATTTTGATTTTTGGAGTCCCGTAAACTTATTCGAGGATATAGATATAATTCCGTAGATGTAGTAATGATAGAATTGGGACATTTGGGTATTTATGAGAAGGAATTTACATACGAGAGTGTATTACATGGACGGTTTGGGTTGAGACGTGAGTGTCTACTACGACGTGAGATAATTATGGCACGTATAATTACAAACCGGAATAGTATGAATTGTGATTATTATAAGTTAGTACGAGAATGCAATATGTACTACGATTAAAATACGGTATTACTAAGATGTGTGTTTACTTAGTATTGGTATATGGATTGTGTGTATGACATACCTACCATACTTGCTATCACGGGAGGTCGCGTTCGCTTAGGACCCTCTAATCCTTGTGTGCCTACGGGGGGGATATAGACTGGTACCTCGATGAACATAGGTCATAGAAAGAATTATTGGGATATTAATAAGTTCGCTGACCGTGGGAGCGTAGGTATGTGCGTGACCCACGTGATGGTGACTGTGTTCGCCTCCACTATTTGTGATTTGTGTTATCTGAACTATTCCTGAGAGATTCGGAATATGTGATCCTTATGTACGTGATGTACCGGGATGGATAGCAGAGTATGTGCGCACCGCAGCTTAGTTCTCGGGGTGCTTGTATTGTATATTTATGATGTGAATAATATACACTTAATTAATGAGAATCTTCATGTTAATGAGGTGAATATAATTACGGTAGTGTTTCGATAAATATATGAGTTAGCCGATAGAGAAATATATTGCATTTTGAGCATCTGAGTTTACATTAAATCCCTATCTAATTACGAGCGTTATATGTTAATAGAACCGGGTAATAAGGGTAGAAACTATTACAGTCTAGCTAGTTATGATGTCACTTAGCTAGTGGTTTATATCGTTGTAGATGGGTACTTACGTTAGGAGTGCACAGTTAGACGAGAGGTGAGAATATCATGTGAGTGTACGTCCTAACATGTACTTTGCATTTAATATTTTAAATGTTTTTAAAGCACTTGCAGGTTTTTAAAATATAACTCCACATTCGGGCTCTGACCCGTTTGCTTTTCAAATCTTTTTCTTGTAAAACCATTTTAGGTGCCCAGCCACAGGGACACCAAGCATAGGATTCTCATTCAGGTAACGAGCTGTAGCTGTTTGTGGAAGCTACAGGGATTTGCTTGTAGACGCTTCTATCTTTTGGATTCCAGAGTCACTATCTATCAGCTGTAGGGCATGTTGCCCATTTCTATTAGAGACATATTTTACATTACAGTTTTCAGACTTTGATTTGTATTGTTTTAGCATTCGGTTATTTATTTCAGTATGGGATTGTAGTGAGGATTTTTCCTCCAGACTTTATTTACACTTTGTGATGGTTATTCGTTTTACTTCAGTATGGTGAATGGCGTTGTTATTCTTTATTACACTTGTTGCATGTTAATCAGACTTATATTAAAATTTGGCAACTTACTTTTTAAATACTAGGTGGTTAGTAATAATAAAATGTTTTCGAAAGTGATGCTATTAACTGAGCCAACTTGGCATTTTGAATTAATTTAATAAAGGAGTAGCTACCCGGTATTTAATTAGTCGGGGTGTCACACAAAGGTTCAGCCCTTTGGGCATTCAAGTTTTTGTGGGTATGTGGGGTAGACCCAATGGGCCAAGTCACACATGCGCGCACGCCGCGCGCCACCGTCCGGCCGGCCCGGCCCGTGCCCGTGTCCAAGTTCTGGGTCTTGGGCTTGGGCTCATTAAGAATTAATTTTTTGGACAAATAAATTAACGATTTTGGGCTTTAAAAATTATTTTTTAACGATAATTAATTCCGAAAAATTAAAACGTGGTTTATTCCATGTTGATTTCTTCAACCGAGTTGCCCACTACTTCCAGAATTTTCTCCATGTTGTTTACCAACATCTCTTTTCTTTTGCCCCATAAAAGAGGTTGTAGCCTCCGTTTTTTAATACAGAGTTATCTCCCAAAACTTTTCTGCAAACAGTTCTCATTTTCAACCTCCGAATTTTTTACAGAAATAATTATTCATTCCCTGAATAATTATAACGACACAGAAATATATATAATCTTTCCCAGATTATTTATATTTATCTTGATCGAGCATTATATGTATTGTGGAATGGGTGTTTGTTGAGCGAATCAGATTCGTGCTGCTGATTCGTATTATTTTCGAGCCTGTTTTATCCTGGGGGTGACGGAGCCATACACTATCGGCACAAATTGGAGGCAGAGCCTCGAAACACCTTAAAGAGAGCGACCTAGTCCGCGACTCAGCCGTGTTCTTGACTGTCCAGTTCCGGTTTTCCTATATTTTTCTGCCCCAGATTTATTAGCTCCAAAAATTGGGTAATTTCGTTCCTGATTTTAATTCTGCATTTAATTGTTTATTACTGCAACAACAGTATTCTCCCGAAGATAAGAAGCTAAGATAGTTTGAAATGTAGCAATGGAATTTCGGTACAAGATAGTGATGAACTCACTGTACGATAGATTTGGTATAAATCCTCAAAGTACTCTACACAGAGATATGCAAAGAGATAGACATGACTATTTGACATAGAAGTTTGATTTTATCTTAAGGGATAAACTAGGAAATGATTACTATATCGTAAGATGCATCATTAATACAAAAGATATTGACAACTTAGAGTGGTATCCTCTAAAGATATGGACAGTTCAATTAGCTACTGCTATTATAGCTTTTTCTCATATTCCTACTGTTAAGGATATTAAATATCATGCACAGACCCACGTTGATAAAGTCAGTAGTTAAGTTTGAGAAAGACATGCATACAGTTAACAGCAAATAGAAAAAGTCATCCGGAGGTTATTCACATGTGTTATTAAAAAGGGGCTTACCTTGTTTTTCTACTTTTATGTAGGAACAACTCTTTACATCAGCTATATTGTTTTAAGTTTGTAAACCGTAGGGCTTGTTTGCTTCTATATAAAGGCAGTCTTGACTTCAATAAAATAATAAGAAGAGTTACAGAAACTGAGTATTGTGTTAATAAATTCTACACATATGTACCCTTACATAGCTAGACACTGATTACATGGATACTGGCTTAGCAATTCTAGGATCTCCTCTTCACGAAGATGAAGTCTTTTCCTTTGAATTGGGAAACTTAAAGTTGGAGTACAAAATAAACAAAGGTATATTCTTATCACCTTAATGGGATTAGGAAGGAACCCAGGATAATATATGTTTAAACGAATGAAAAGATCTCTTTATAACCTGTTTCATATTGAGGATCTTCCTATTAAGTCCTGTTTGAACGGGATATCTCCTATTAGGTAATATCACAACATTTTTTCTTTAATAGGTTCCATTTGTGCGTACAGTGAATATTCACTATATGTTTACAAATGGAACTTATTGGAACAAAAATCTTATTTCATGGGACCTGATGGAGTAAAAAAATGTTAGGATCTATTGAACAACATACTTAGTAAATGGGACTAATTGGTAAAAACCCCTTTCATATTTGACCAAAGTATATTCGCAAACACCATTATTCCACCACAAAGAATTAAAGGTGAAAATATCAGAAATCTTGGGATTGATAATAGGGAAGGTTAAGCGCAAAAGAAGTCTCTCATGAATGCTAGGGTTTGGGATCATAATTGCCTTATGTAAAGTATAACACAAACTTTGGGGAATCCAAGGGGAATGCAACAACTCATGCACTTCAGCAAATCTAGGATCAATTGTATGATAAGTGAGAACATGCCTAAGAATGAATGGATTCACATGTGAATAAACAGGAACATGGTGTACTGTTGGAGAAGAACTACGATAACCAAATAGAGAAAAAGGTCAAATGATAGAAATTTAGTACAAGCATTCTTAAAATAGGTAAACAAGACAAAAAGTCTAAAATGGACCACCCTACTTCTTAAGAAAAAAGCGGTTAGCCCAAAGAAAAGAGGAGATGCCCCTTTAAAGAATAAATGCATGGTTGAAATATCTCCTTAGTTTATCTTTTTAGATATTTTTACTGTTCTAAAAAACCCGCATAGAATTTAGGCTTGGGAGAAACGCCCCGCTTTAAGCTTTTTACGCCTTATTCTTGATAAAACCCTTAAGGTGCACTTTTTTCTAAAAACAACAATGCTTAAGTGAAACGATATCGCCATTTAAAAAAAATTACAAACCGGACCATTATCTCATCCAAAATAATCAAATAGTATTTTAATTTGCATATATATAGACACATTTTTATGATATATACAATTTAGTATTTTAATAGCCGTGCTATAGTTAAAAAATATTAACATATATTAAGAAGGCCTAAATGTCTTTTCACACTTTTTTACACCTAAGACCCGTCTAGGTTTCTAAGCTTTAAGGCTTGCCTCCACGCCTCGATCACGGGCCATGTTTTTTAGAACCTTGGATATTTCCCATACTCACATGGGCTTGGGAAAGTGTGTACGCTAAAAATATTTTTTATAAATATATCTTTCATGGCACATACCATTAGGCCCAAATCCAGTCATTGTACGGCTACATATTTATTCAATGGTAATGTTGGTACATCAATCCATTACATTGATATACCTCTGAGAAGGCAAGTTTTATTCAATCGAATATGAATAAACAAATTTGTTTCCAATCTTAACCCTTTGATTCTAAAATCCACATTACTCATGGCAATAACCAACATTTTTCTTGTATTCGTTACCGAACAAAAGTCTGTTATGTCTCTGACATTTGGTATATGACTATTTATTTGCTTTGTGTTTTCCTTCCGCGGTATCCATGAATGTATCGATATTATAACAATATGTCTCACCAACAGTGGGTCGCTAATCCTATTATATATTATATAATATCTCGATCTTTCTTTTCTTAGATGCATTTTTCCTAAGGTAGATTTATTAAATAATGTAATCCTAATTAATCATTAATTGAAATATCATTTATCCCGTCACATCTGACCCGAACTATACCTTTATAACAGGCAAGAGGTATATCACCCAGTATAATAGAAACAATATTACCATCCAAATTGAGTCTATCAAATATATTGAGAACTTTTTTTCGAATTAATCACTAGTTTATATGATATTAAATGGAGAACCTCTTTTGGGTAAGATACAAATACTTCATGTATATACCTACCATGGTCAAATCCCGGTGATTCACAATGAAACTCATTATCGGAGTCGATAAATGAAAAATTGAGTATTGCTTTTGTTATTTATTTAGAGGATCGTATATTACATCGAATTCTATCTGTGTAGTCTATTACATCTTTATCAACAACTGGTGAATACGGGAATTTGGAAACAAATTCCATAATAAACCTTTCCTTAACTATTTTTGAGAGCTTACATAAAAGATTAACTATTAGGTCGATTTAATAAAGCTTTAAAAATTCACCTCTAACACGTACAACATCAAATTAAATCTTACATGCCATTAACAATGTTATTGATAATATTTTCTAAAAATGAAATGATCAAATTAACCTCACAGTTCATAAATTTTCAACTTAAAAAAAGTTACAAGTTATTGAAAAATATTAAAATGACATTTTACTATTTCGATTAACAATTTTTTAAATAAGTAGGACTTGTGAAAAAAATTCAAAATTTAAGTGAAATTTGCCATATCTCATAAATTTCTCGAACATTTTCATTTCTATCATACTACAAAAGACCTTAAAATATAGTTACAAATGTACATCAATGGTACAACAAACATCCACTTATATCTATGTTTACAACTTCATCCTACATTTAAAAAACAATAATAATGCATGGATTTGTGTCAATTGTATATGAGTAAACATTTTGAACGAAATTATTATTGGATGGAAATGGCGCATCACAGAACCTCTGAGGCTTTGAAGGGACATCCACATATATGTGTAAGAAGAAAAATAATTAATTCATTTTAGTTAATGTTATACCGTGATATGAGTCCCCACATCATTCTCGAACATTTCGTCTATGTGTCTCCAATTGCTATAAGTCAATGATAGTAGAATCCCATATAGTTATAAAACTCCTAAATTTCAAGCAAGTTTAGTTGTAGAATTCCCAATGGATTGTCCTAATTCATCCACCTCACTTTGTAAACTTCCCTCATCTTCACATATACGGCTTACGTTTTCATGCGACTAAGTATAGTAGTGCGATTCGTATACAAGTTCAGTTGGGCTTTATCACCCAATGATTTTGGGATGACCAATGAAAGCCGTTAGAAGCCATGTAATATTCTGGGAATGGTGACCGCGATAGAAGTCCCCTCACAAAGGAAAAGGTCCAAAGACAATTGTGTAGGTTGGAGTGCAGTGGCACTCTGGATTAAATGACGGGAGTAAACTTTTAACTCATAGGAGCGACGTTGTAGTAGTGGGAGTCGATCACCACAACCATGGATGGATACCATTAATAACAAGGAATTTGGGGTGTGGTTTGACCGTAAATCCCCTCATCAACTGTTTAAAAAGTGAGGCAAAGGAAATTTCAATTATTTTTTTAAAAGCGCAGTATAATGGTGGATCAAGAAGGAGAGTTGATGTTTTTAGCGAACTTTATACCAGACGAGGTGGATACGGAGAATCAAGAAGGTCCGTAAGTTAATAATGGACTCATATGTATAATATACAATCATGGATGGGTAAGTCTGAAGAGAAGGACTGGTATTGTTGTTGTCATTACCATGGGAAGTGAGTCAAGAGAGTTAGAGGATCTAACCAAAATGGCAAGACTAGATTTAAAGGTGCTAGTGAGGCACCACATGAGGGGATATCATGTAGAGAATTCATTTTAATGATTGAGATCAAAAGAATTCCTACCAGGTTACGGTGGATTGAATCTGGGCCTTCAAGGCCAACAACGAGTCCCGTAGGAACTAGCGGAGATAACGGCATAACGGGGGTAGCAATTTGGGACAAGTATACTAGGCACGGGAGAATGAAAATCCCAACATGTCTAGTGGGGCCAAAGAAAAAGGAAATGACACAATGAGGTGTTTTATGTGTAAAGAGTAGAAGCACAAGGGTGAATACTGTCCGCGGTAAACTAGGGGACAGGATCAGGATGCCTAGTACGAGCAATAGTTATAAGAAGTTTTTGGTTCGATTGGGATAAGGGTGTTATGTACAGGAATCATTTGAACCGTGACTGCTATTGGCAATTGGAAGTATGAGATTTTATCCCGTGATCATTTGGGGTCTCTTTGTGTGGCATGAGCGAATCACAGTAGTTCATTTGTACTATACTTTCATATGAAATGGGCATAGTAGAAGTATTGGTAACATTACTATAGTGCATGTTTACTTAGTCTAAGAGTAGTGGGGTTCCCTTTAGTTCCATCTGTAGGTGAGCAGGAGTGGATGCTGAGAGGATGTATTTAGAGGGCTAAGTCATTTTGAATGGAGATATTCAAGTTATGGTTTTATCCTAGGTATGGACTGTTGTGTGATGAGGGGTGGTTACAGCAAGACTATCGTGTTCACTATTCCAGGGGTAGGAAGTTGATTAGGCAGTAATTCTTCCAAAATTACTCCCTAATTTAGTATCTTTTAACATCCCGAATAATGTAATTGCTCTTAAATTATCTCATTTCAATGATACTGACCCTTCTACATAGTATTAAGAGTTTTGTGCTTTTTACAGGTCATTTAAAGGTATTTGCTGCTAAGGAAAGAAAATAGAGAGTCAAAGCAAAAGAATAAGTCAAAGAAGAAAAGATATAAGGGAAAAGCATAATTTCCATTCGGAATTCGGAAGAAGACCCAACATGAAAGTTGAAGATCTCAATTCAACGAGTGCATTAGAAGAAACAACGTCCAATTACGAGTTCCAAGGAAGAAGTTACGGGGTTCTAAAAATGCGAGAAATAGAACCCTCAAAACGTACTGGCAAAAATGACAAGGCGGACCGATCCCTTTTTCAAAATAAAAGGATCGGTCCGGATCCTCAACACTCACTGGAAAAATTACCACGGAGGACCGATTCGATTTCTTAGAAAAAGGAACGATTCGTATTTGAATAAGGACTGATCCGCCACTGAACGCACGGAACGGTCCGCCGAAGATAATTCCTCATTTTTTGTTTCGATTTTAGAGTTTGATTCAGCTACAACTCTGGAATTTTCATGATGTATTTAATCTCTAGTTATTGTTAGACAAAAAAAAGTCGATTAGGAGTTCGATTTTTAGGTTCGCTAAGTAGGAGTAGAGGGTTTTTGTAATCAAAACCCTAGTTTTCAATAAGAAGCTTTGCTGTAAGGATTCAAGTTTTGGTTTCTAGAATTCAAGTAACATCTTTCTCTAATTTTTAATTGCTCATTAGATTTAATTGCTGGTTCTAAATTTTGAAATCTTCTTTTCATTTAGTTTCTTTAGATTTCATGTTTTCTTTCTTAAAACACATGTCTTTCTCTAAGTTTATTATGTCTACCTAATTTTCTAAGGGTTGGGGTGCATGAACCTCACCCAATGTAATTCATGATAGTGGAAATAGACTTTTGAATTAAAATATTACATAAATCGTGTTGCATAACCGGTGCAACCGTCGTAGGACTTTTGATCTCGTTTGCTTTAGGAAACCGGGATACTTAAGAGTGTGACGAGCGTATGGTTAATACGACACCGCTTTACTCATCCTTTGCTAACATACTGTGTGGGCTACGATCCCTCATATGTGTAATACTTGGGAGTATTAAC
The DNA here is from genome assembly GCA_949130495.1 of Sambucus nigra. Lineage (NCBI taxonomy): Eukaryota > Viridiplantae > Streptophyta > Magnoliopsida > Dipsacales > Adoxaceae > Sambucus > Sambucus nigra. Next base: position 112,039,192 of record OX422214.1, read on the forward strand.
GAACGCATTCATTTAAAATTCTAATTTCGAATCTAGTATCCTAAAAAGTGAATTTCTAGGGTGTGGGGGATTGTAACCCGACCTATTTGTCTCATCTCATAGTTAAACGTTTAAACCACTTGTCCTCAACTTTTCGTTTAAATAGCATAGTTGCATTTTATTAATTCGTAGTTATTTTAGTTCATCGTTTTCAAAATTTCATCTAGTCATAGTTGTTTGGTATTCCAAATCACCTTTTCATTCTTTAAGAGTAAAAGATACGATTTCTTCATCTTTCCAACGTCTTCACGACTGAGTTCGTCATGTTTCCCTAAGGATCGATGCCCGACTTATCGGATTATTACTTGAGCGACAGGCTTGCACTTGATCCTATATAGCACGCACACTAGACACATTTGTGGTCTCGTCAGAAGTACATTTTTGTGATGTCTCACTTGAAAGAGAGTCGAGCTCACGGAGATATTTTTGGAATTAGACTTTAGAGAATATAGTTGTCTAGTTATATGGAATCCCGGTGTTCAGTGACTTTTACTTATATGATTCGGAGTATATTGGGTTTACCATTGAGTAGATAGAGATAGCTCATTGTTGTTTATGTGTCGAGAACTTAGTGATCTTGGGAGCACTATATCATGTGACCTCTTGAGAGACATGGTCTAGATGATTTGATTTACGTGTCGGGAGACAGGATTTATGATATCTTAGTCATGTGATTTGGAGCCACGAATTTTGATGATCGACAATGTTAGGAAATAATGTATTGGGGGAAGTTCTTTTGGGCCTTTTTGCGGGATGGCGTACGTATGGAACTTAATAAATGTTGGGAGTAGTGAGACGTTGTTGGATGCTAGTGCATCGGTTTTAAATGTTCAATTATTGAACGTGTGGATAAAACACCTTAAGCTGAGATTTATAACGATATATAGCTCGGAGAATCGGGTAGTGCTGCGAAGGAAGCATTGAGATAACTTGTAACACCCCGCCTAATTAAACATCGGGTGATCAGTCCTTTATTAAATTAAAATCAAGGTGAACGTTGTGGTTCATTCTTAGCATCACTATCGAAAATAATTTTTCCATTTTAATCACCCTATAATTAATTAAGTTAAATGTCAAAACATTTTAAAAAATTATTTCATTTATTAGATTTCATCGTAAAACCTTTTTAAATATAAACCAGTTTAAGAATAACACAATTGCTAAGGATATCAATCATCAAAAAGAAACATGCCAACTAGATTATTCAAACCAAGTCAATATCCATAAGTATGATCAACATGACATGAAATAACTCCCAAATGAGTATTGAATACTGAAAACATAAATGAATACAAAATATCTAATAAGTCTAAACGGAATAGGAAATCGGGAGACACATGCCCTAGGTGTGAAGAACTAAATCAAGAGTTGAATCAAGGAAGAGGTCGTCTACTGCAAGGGCCTATAACCCCCACCTAAGCAGCAACACGTCCAATCCAAAGAAACTACGCCTGACGCCCATATGGCTAGGAACCTGTAATATACACACACACACACACACACACACACACACACACACACACACACACACACATATATATATATATATATATATATATATATATATATATATATATATATATATATATATATTGTGACTCCCCGCCTAATAAAATACCGGGCGATCACTCCTACATCAAATTAAAATAGGAGTCTCATACGGATCATTCTTAGCATCACTGTCGAAAATCCATTTAATTACTAATAACTTATTAGGCCGGTGTCAAAATTTTAACTTTACTACTCTTTTTAAACGACTAAAATTAAAACATCCACACAGTTTATGCATAAATGAAACTGAAATGAAATAAAATAACCGAACACTCGGTCAAAATATACAACCATATCGAATGATGTGCAAAATAAATAAATAAATGCAATTGGACCATTGGCCCGAGTATTTATACAGTACCTCCTATCTAGAGTACAAGGAGAGAAGCGTCAATCGAGAATCCTGCAAGCATCCACAGCTGCTGCAGCTGACGTCTGACTCGAAAGAACTTCCATCCAGGCATCCCTATGTCTGGACACCTATATATATATATAATATAGAAAGAAAGGAAAAGTAGAAAAATGGGTCAGAGCCCGAGTTTTGAAAATATTTTGCAAGTGCGTAAATGCCTTATTTTTAGAAAAAGGTTTTATCTCATATTTAAATTTGGTATCGCACTCCCATGAGATACCCCTCACCTCTCCACTAACAGTGAACTCCTAGCGCATCCCTCTAAACATCCTAGTCAAACTACCCTTCTAAACTAGTCTATCACCCAACCCACTATCAACCCTAGATAGTCCAAGCAATGTACTAAGGGCTTAACTTCACCACCAGTCTCAACGCTATGCCATGTTCGTGCGTGGGGTGTCTAGCAAAGTGAAATCCAAACAAGGAACCCCCCCAATACACTACTATGCGGCACGGTCGATCGTCGAGATCCGCCAGTCCCTTAGTACAGAAAGATATATATAAATATATATACTATAAGATTTAATAATATTAGAGCACTAAGGATTAAACTTCTCCCAGTCTCAACACAATGCCATATTCGTGCGTGGGGTGTCTTGCAAAGCGAAATCCAAACAAGGAACCCCCCCGATACACTACTACGCGGCAAGGTCGATAATCGGGATCCATTAGACCCTCGGTACTCGATTCATCCATATATATACATTTTATCATAAACATCCGGATCTATCTCCCGGAATGAGAATTCATTTATTTTATTTCCATTTATCTCAAAACTTTTCCATTTCCCTTCTCATATCCAGGAAATGTGTTTAAAAGCCAATTCATTATCATGAATTGCTTTAACAAAACATATAACTTTTCAAAAGACAATTTTATTATCATAAAAATGCTTTTCCATTTCAAAATATTCCATTTTCCTTTTTATATTCAGGAAATGTATTTAAAAGCCATTTTTATTATCATAAAAATACTTTTACCATATCATATGCTTCCACTTCCCTTCTTCCATCCGGGAAGTGTTACCGAAGCCAAAACATTTATCCCATTTCCCTTCTTCCATCCAGGAAATGTAATTAAAGCCAATTTATTATCATAAATTGCTTTAACATATAACGCGTTCTAAGACCGCCCGTCTGGGTTTCCCCACTGTGCGCGCCCCTAAATGGCTATCATCTTCTAGGGCCTATCATCAAGACAACCTGGGATCCTACATCGCAAGACGTCGGGAAGTGGCCATATGCATGCGGGATAGTCAATACCACACCCAGAATCTCCTAACCAACGCAGAAAAATACAATAAACGCTCATATGGCCTATAGGACTATATCCACCCTGCGTTAATTTGTCAGGGGGCTTCACCATACGCACGCAACTTCCCTTATGATAGAGATTTAGAGAGGTGTGTAACCATAATTTATTAATTATGAAAAATCATTTACCTTTTTCCCATTTTGAAAATATTCATATATTATTTTCAAAATCCTTTATCTCAAATTATATATATATATATATATATATATATATATATATATATATATATATATATATATATATATATATATATATATATATATATATACTTTAATCACATAGTATATACATATACCATATATTCCTCCTAGAATATATAAAAATGGCCATATTTTCCAAACCATCTATCGATGACCAATAATCCTAAAGATTCTCTCAAATAATCATAATCATGCAATCATATATGCATAATACTAAACCCAAAGTATATTCTTACTTTGATAATCAATATATATACCTAAATCGCATCTACGGATTCATTTGGATGTCTCCAATTATACTATTTCTCATTAAGCGAATATATATCTATATGCTCAATTTATCCTAATTATCTTATAGGATACACTCACTCCACAATCGATTATAATTATGCTTCCTATACGCATAATCGTGTTGGCTTAAATGCCCATAAACAATAACCTAGGAATTTATTCTCCGGATCATGGCCTACACCAATTTAAGGCCTTCTCATTCAACTAGAGGTTTATTTACCCTAAAAACTATTATTTGGAAGTTCCATTATCATCACTAGGAACCCTCATAAAAACCCCAAATGGTAATTCAACTCCCCATACTTTAAAAGGGAGAAAACTGGAAATTCTGGCCTAAGCGAATCGATTTGCCCCTAAAGCGAATCGATTCGGGTAGGCGAATCGATTCGGGTAGGCGAATCGATTCGGTTCCCAATCCGAATCGATTCGAAAAGTATTCTGCAAACAGGTCTGTAAATGGAGAATCTATTCGGTCTGTACCCGAATCGATTCGACCCACTCCAGAAACCCAATTCCTTTTAGGCGAATCGATTCGGCTTGTACCCGAATCGATTCGGCCAGTTCAAGGGCTACAGTTTGGCCGATTTTTCACATTCTAAAATACCCAAACTCAATCCAATCTCCATTTAAATACTAACTTGTATTTATTCCTACAAACCCAAAGTTTTAATATCTCCTCAAATTCTTTAGAGGTCCTAACAATCCTTTTGAGAACCCCTAATATTTATCTCCAATAAGTTATATCTAACGATTTCGATCTCGGACATCTTTTCGTAGAAAACTCACTATAAATAAAAAAAATCAGAAAAATACGCGGTCGGCGCCCACGCGACCGCGTCGAAAAGATCTACAATTTTTATTTTTTGACCAAGAGCGCGAATCGATTCGGTTAAGGCGCAGGTCCTACTATTCATCGTCTTCTCCGAGACGGTTTCGGCCATTAAAGCTTCTCCCAAGCTTTTGCAGCCTCACCCAACGTCCTACAACCTCAACCAACTACAAATACACATATATTAAGGGTTCTAAACATCCTAGAACCCTAAACCACCAATTGATTTAGGTTAAAACCTAAGTTTCTCCGATTAACAAATTTTAGGGGTTTATTCGTTTTAACTCCCGAAAACCCGTTTTATTCACGAATACCCAACCCAAAATATTTAGGGTTTGTTTATACCAAACTACGATATGAGATTTATGCTCAAAAGTAAATAAAGCAAGTAAACACTTGCCTCGTGGATATAATCCGACGACCTCGAGCCGAATCCCGCGGAGTTTGGCCGGAACCTCCTCTTTTCTCTCCTCCTCTCTCTCTTCCCTCTCTTCTCTCTTATTTCTTTCTCTTTTCTCCCTCTCCCTCTCTTTATAAAGAAATAAAAAGGGTTATACCCCTTAAAACTCAAAAACGACTCGTTTACTCAATTACGAGCCCATTTAACTCTAAAATTCTCCGAAACTCAATTTCGACAATCGGACTCTCTTTTTCGACTATCGCGGACATTCCGAGACTCATGGTGAAGTCAAAATTCCCATACGAGGTACCTGATCGCAAATCACTATTCCAACCCAAAATAAATAAATACGGGTTTTCCAATCAAAATCTTACCTTTTTTGTCGCTTTACTCAATGACGACATATAATTAAAATATTTCGACCTATATAGTCCCAAAAATAATCACAACATCCTTCGAAAATCATTTAATCTTCGAAAATCCCAAAAATTACTATTTTAGGAAATTCCCCAAATTTCTAGTTTATATTTAATTATGGAATTTAATCGTCTCCAAAAGGCGGGTTGTTACATATATAAGAGATATAAAATGACAGGAAACGGGTCAGAGCCCGAGTGTAAAACAGTTTTAAAAATAGTTTATCAAGTATTTAAAATGATTACTGGCTAATATAACAACAATGTTTGTACACTCTCTTGAGAATTATCATCTCTCATCTAGTGTACATGCCTACTGTACTACTAAAATGCCTCATAAGTCTATCTAATTCATCTCCCATAAATTCTATTTCGAGAAGTCACAAGCCTATGATTTGAGTTTAGAGATCTGTCTCTTAATGATTACTTACGTCGATTATGAATTTCTCAATACTGTTGTAAAGTTCACGAACACTTATTAAAATTTTGGTGCATTTATTCAATATTTATCTAATTATACGCATAGTAGAAGAATTCCATATATACGTATATATATTAATCACTCATATAATGTATATACTATCGGTACCCCACATAAAATCTATGGTGCTGGCATACTCTGCTATCAAGTCCCTGTATCTCTGATACCAAGGAAAATACTAGTTCGGAATCACTATCGAACTGTATTAACACAATACACACAAAATGGAGGCAAAGCATAGTTCCAAGTCACTAAAAGGTCAGCATATACCCCTCACGTCTCTTAGGACCGTCTGACTATCATTCTCAGATAGCCTATACCAAGTAATTCTATGTTCTAGGGTACGAGTCAATATCCCCCATAAAGGTCCCATCGAGATAAGACTATCCAGGCACGGCAACCTCCGTGATAGCAAGTAGCGCGGGTATGATTGTACACAAATATAAGAAATATATACACACATACACTCGATCATATATATAAATATTCTCATTTTCCATTTAGGTTCGCCCACGACCCATAATAATATTTTTAACCGTATGTAATACAATTTTACCCAATTCTTACGCATAAAGAACTCATCTCTTTATATTCTCAACTATAATCATTTCATAATTACTTCTCGTCCCTCGAAGTATTCTCTCTTCCTAAAGATAAGTTCAATAAGTACACCCTCACTAACATACTGGTCTAAGTCCTTCATGAATCTCTCAATTCCTTAGTTAACGTACGCACGATTTCTAATATGTGACATACCCCCGTTATACTACACTTACATCCTGTATAAAATTATATTAAACGGAACCTACTTAGACCCTACTAGTCCTCTTCATGACTCGCTATGCTCTTTAAATAATATTCAAGGGCTCCTACGAATTTAATCTGAATTAAACAAAAGAGGAAAAACATTCAATTTCCAGGAGGGGTGGATCGGTCGATGAATGAGGTCGGTCGATCGATCGATCGAGCAGTTCTTTCCCGGATTCTGCTATTCCAACCTACAGGCTTCGTCACCTTTCAACCTCTAAATCATGTTTAATACATCCCAAACTCCCAAACAATTACACCACTAATTATATACACCTATATACATGATTTCCAACGTAAATCATGTCTGAATTCATCAAAGTCATCGAATTAAAGGGGCCAATTCAGTAGAATACCCTAGTTTTGTATTGATTTCCAAAATTCTCTTTCTTCTTCCAGATTTCTTTCTATTAAACCATTATAAATTGGTGGGTTATATACTTTACATATGACAAGGCTTCCAAATTTCATGAATTACTCCTAAAACATGCGATTTAAATCTTCTAAATTATATAATTCTTTAATAAGAACATGTATTTTTAATCATATTATTACACGGGTGAAATATCAACTAGGAATTACCAAGATAGATACTTGACTTAAGATCATAGGTCCGATTCCACGAATTTGACAGGTATAGACTTGATCCCCTCGCTTCGATCTGCATTTAGGTGGTGGTGGTGGTGTAATCCGGTTAGTTCTTGGCCTTAAATTCTTGGAAGGCTTTTCCTTCTCTTCCTCTCACTGTCGTTCTAATCTTTTGAGAATATTAACCCTAGAAGAGTCTCCTAGAATCTGATTTTAATTCCTAATTTTCTTCATTAACTAAACCTAATTTGGAAAATGACTAAATTGCCCTCCTGGGGTGTCGGTTAGGCTTAAAAACGCTCCCCTAATCCATAAGTAGTTAATTATGTTGGATATTAAACTTTTAGGAATTAAATATATAATCAAGAGAAATTTTTAAATTTATCTAAGTACCAAACATATGAGGATTTTACTCCGCACAAATATATAGTCAAAAATAGATTTAACCCGAATGACAAAATTGTCAACACACATATTATATCCTTAAATACTCTGGTTACTTATGGCAAACGAAGTTAAAAGGTCTATAATACTTGCTCTAATAAAGTATCAGACCTCCTTATTATTTATTTAATTCTATCCAATTTTACATTCATCCATAATTCCTATATTTAGTTCATGTATCCCAACCCTCTAAAAACCTAGCCGGACGTGGAGAAATTAACTATGCATGTGATTTCTACATTGTATGAAGGCATGATGAATAATTTAATGTAGCACAACAAGTAAATAATAACCAAATCAGGAATAAATAGGATATAACATATAAAGAATCAACCTTGAAAGGAATAAGGAAGAAAATTATATTTATATAGAAATTTCATGAAAATATGGACAGTAATTGAGTTCTTGTTGTTCCTCTCTTTTTTCTCCTCCTTCCCCTCTAAAAACATGTAAAACTGCAGTCTCCTTAGCCTATTCAGAAGTTACCATGATGTTCGGTCATTTTTGGAAGAGTTTTAAAAATATACAACTATTTAGCTAAAACTTAGAATAGAACTATAATTCCCAATATAGGTCAATCAAATCGTCTAATTGGTTTGCCCCGGTAAAATCTCTGAACTTACTCTTATCTGGTGGAGCTAAATCTTAGCATCATCAGTTTGGCACCGTCTGTGGGAATGAGAAGATATATCTCTTCCTTTTCTAGCTTAACTTCACCAAAGACTCGTGTGGTGAACCAGTTCTCCCTCTTTGCGTGGAGCTGTTTCACCATTGAAAGAGACCCATTAAGGTTCTCAAGATCTTTTTAGCATTACAGCTCAGGCATATGGCACCAGAGTTACCACCACTACCTCCTCCACCAGCTAGTGGAGTAGGACCTTTTTGCAATCAAATACCACCTGAGTCTGAGAGGGAAAATGTGGCTGCCACCCTGAAGTCCTTAGCAGAAAGTCTGCAGATTATGCAGGAGCAATTTACAGCTCTTAGCCAAAACATACTGAGACCACCCGGAGTCTCACTGGAGATGATTACTCCGGCAGCAGCTCCAGGTAAGCATGAGGCCAGGGGACCACCCTGGGCACCACGCAAAGACTTTCCACCTCCATAACGGCAGAGGTATGTTACTGACCGTTGGCGTTTATGCCTGGGGAGGCAAGGAAACCCTTGCCTAGAGGACATATATGATGATGTGGAGGAGGAAGAGGCCCCCATAGATTACTGGGAACCATATGAGGTCTCCAACAATACTGTATGACCTATCCAGGAAAGCAAAGGGAAGTGTAGGGGGGAAATCCCGACGATCGCCCGAGAGGATCAGCTTTTGATCGACTGAGCAGAGGGTCGGCCTTTGACAGGATGGGCCCAGTAAATGACCTGAGGGAAAGATTGTCCAGATCGAGGAGTATTGAGAGGTCCAGAAGGGAGGAAGCAGATGTTCGACCCCACGGACGGGACGACGGTCAGGGGGAAGTGAACAGCCGACACAGACCTGTCGCAGTAGAACCTTCAGTTCACCCCAAAGAGGCGGTAGGGGATAACATCGGCCAAGCCGGCCCTACGAGGCCCTGGAATGACTCGATCCAAAGGCTAGAGGATAAAATTGGTGATATCCTGAGAGGCAAAGACCCCATTCAAAGAGGATACTCCATAGGCTCACCCTTTGTGGGGAAGATAGTCAACTTCCCAATGCCATCCAAGTTTAAGACACCTGTAGTCACCCCAAGGTATGACGGGAGTACCAACCCTATCCATCATATTAAGGTGTTGTGCCTTTTTCAGCACTCTGACTGGGGCCGCAAATGTCTGGTATATGTCTCGTCCAAAGACTCCATTGAAAGCTTTAAAGAGTTAGCATACCGATTTATCCATAACTTTTTCTTCACAGTGAGGCCACAGAAGAAGACCACACACCTGCTCTATGTTAAGCAGTGGAAGAATGAGAGCCTAAGAAACTACATAGCCATATTTAACAAAGAAAAGTTAGGGGTCGAAGATTACGAGGAGAGTATAGCCATGACAACCCTCATTGGAGGACTCCAGAAGGGGAAACTATTATGGAATATTGCTAAAGACCCCCCAAAGATGATGGATGAATTATTGGAAATAACGGGAAAGGTGATGAACACCGAAGAGGTGATGGTCGTAAAATACGAAGATGAAAAAGGAGGCACTAGTGGGGGTAAGTACTATAAAAAGAATAAGGAGGAGAAGAAGAGGCTAGCAGATGACAAATTTGTTGATTATACCCCTCTGACGGTCAGCTACAAACATATTCTGAATGAGATAAAGAGCAATCGATCCTTGAAGTGACCTGAGAAGTTGAGGTCACCCCCTCACAAGAGGAACAAATAACTGTGGTGTGAATTCTACCAATACCATGGCCATGTGACCGACAAGTGTTTTGCTCTGAAATATGAAATTAAAAAAAATGTTCAAAGAAGGGAAGTTAAGGAAATATGTTGACAGGGTGCCTTTAAGAGGGGACGACCCCAAAAAGAAGAGAAGCGATGTATGAAGAGAAAATCCCCCCAGCAGAAGAGATGACCCCTCAGAGGATGAGGACGACCCTGACCTCCCACCGAGAGACGACCTCAGCCCTGTGAAAAGACTTAATATAATCTCATTCGGTGTTAGAATGATATCCGGGGGACTAGTAGGAGGAAGATCAGAGGTTGCTGATAGGAAGGCCCATGTAGCTGAAGCCAAGGCAGTCACAAAAGCTGTATACTCGACCCCTATTGAAGCAAAGCGAGAAAAAAGGAAGAAAGTTGATATGGATACTCTGATAGTGGGTTTCTCAAGAATAGACTTCAAGGGCCTCTTAGCCCCGTATGACGGCCCTCTTTTCATCACCACCAGGGTGTACGGATGTGAGGTGCTGAGGATCCTGGTGGATGGGTGAAGTTCTGCAATGTGATGTTCTGGTCATTATTTAAAGCCTTAGGACTCTGTCGTGCTAGGCTCATTCCATACCATCACCCCTTGATTGGTTTCAGTGGGGAAAAAGTTCGTCCCCTAGGAATGTATGAGGCTGATGTTCGAATGGGGGATGAGTGGCCGAGATGGCTTACCAAGAAGGTTAACTTTTTCGTGATGGACAAACACGTCTTCTCAGCTTACAATATCATATTAGGGCGAGTGGCCTTCAAGGAATTTGAGGTCGTGCCTTCCACGAATCATCGGATGATAAAATTCCCGACCCCTTAGGGGGTAGGGGAAGTTCAGGGAGACTGGATGACGGCACGATAATGCTACTTCAACTACATCGTCAAAAGAGAGGCGCACAAGAAAGAAACAACAACTTACAATATTGATATCCTCGACCCCAGGGATAAGACAAAGCTAATGAAAGGAGAAGCCATGGAAGAGGTAGAATCCATCATCCTCACATAAGATAAGACGAAAAAAACCATCCAAATTGGTAAAGCTCTAAAGACATAAATAAAATAAGTTCTCATCAAGTTTCTAAGGAGGAGACAGGGCGCCTTTGCATGGAGTCATGCAGACATGTCAGGGATCAACCACGAAGTCATGTGTCACAACCTCAACGTGGTAGTGGATACAAAGCTAGTGAAGAAGAAGAGGATAATTTATTCTCTAGAAAAGTATAAGGTCATTAGGGATGAGGTCAAGAAGCTATAAGAGGCCCAGTTCATCAGGGAGGTCATTTATCCCGAATGTCTATCTAACACGGCCATAGTCCCCAAAGCCAATGGAAAATGGAAGATGTGTGTAGACTTCATTAACCTCAATAAAAATTATCCCAAAGATAGTTTCCCTCTCCCCCACATTGATCATATGGTAGACACTATCGCAGGCCATGAGCTAACGAGCTTCATGGATGCCTATTCAGGCTACAACCAGATCTTTATGAGCCCTGAGGACTAAAAAATAATGGGTTTCATTACCGACAAAGGGACATACTGTTATAGGGTCATGCCCTTTGGCCTAAAAAATGTGGGGGCAACGTATCAGCGCCTTGTGAATAAAATGTTTGAAGACAAAATTGGGAAGTCTATGGAGGTCTATGTAGATGAGATGTTGACCAAGAGTTTGAAGGCCTAGGATCATGTGGTCGACCTCGAGAGGACCTTTAATGCGATGGACAAGTACCGGATGAGGCTCAACCAAGCCAAATGTGTCTTTGGGGTCTGAACAGGGAATTTCACGGGGTTCATCGTCAATTAAAGAGGCATTGAGGCCAATCCTCAGAAGATAAAGGCCCTCCTAGAAATGAAGACCCACAGGACCATTAAAGACATTCAGAGGCTCACAGGGCGAGTGGATACTTTGAATAGGTTCGTATCCAGAGCCACAGATAAGTGTCTATTGTTCTTTAAAATTCTCTGAAAGGCCTTCGAATGGAATGAAAAGTGTGAGCAGGCTTTCAAAGAACTAAAGTCATACCTAGGGTCTCCTTTGCTGTTGTCATGACTAGTGCAGGGTGAAAGTTTATACGTGTACCTAGCCGTCTCAGAGTTAGCCATCAATGTAGCCATTGTGAGAGAAGAAAATAGGGCGCAGAAGCCTGTATATTTCAATAGTAAGGCACTCCAAAGAGCAGAGCAACGATACCCTAGGATGGAGAAGTTAGCCTATGCCTTGATCCATGCATCAAAAAAGATAAAGTTCTACTTCCAGTCCCATACAATGGTCATCCTCACTGACTCTCCTCTGAGGCAAGTCATACACATGCCAAAAAAATCGAGGAGGCTAATGGCCTGGCCTATAGAGATGGGAGAGTTTGACATTGTGTATCAACCTAGGATGGACATTAAGGGGCAAGCATTAGTAGATTTCATGGCTAAATTTACTTAGGAAGAGGATGAGGATGAATATGAGAACCTTAAGAAAATAGATATCCAGCAAGCCAGAATTGTTGACCCGTCCACGGGTAAGGCTAAGACAAGCACCGCTGGAGAAAAAGTTATCAAAAATGAGGAGAGAAGATATCCCTTTAGACAGGTATCCCTAATTGAGGGAAATTTTTTAGAGGAACACGCCGTGTGGAATCTTTTCATCGACGGGTTCTCTTACAAGAGCGAAAGTGAAGCTGGATTAATAGTATCGGCACTTGACGGCAGGAGCGTTGAGTATGCCCTGAGGTTCAACTTCAAAGCGTCCAACATTAAATCTGAATATGAGGCCCTAATAGTAGGCATATCCTTGGCTAGGTCTCTTAGTGTTGGCCAGATCTTGGTCCATAGTGATTCAAGACTGGTGGTGAATCAGATAGTAGGAGCGTACGAGTCTAAAGATGAGAGAATGGCAAAATATCTTGAAAGAGCAAAATCACTATTGAAGGGCTTCAGATAAGTAAAGTTAAAGAGGATACCTAGGATGGATGATGGTTGAGCCGATTCACTTGCTAGGCTAACCTCAGCAACTAAGACAGATATCAAGAGGAAATTTCGAGTGAAATTCTTGCTTAGGCCAACGATTGAAGATGCAGACGGAACAATTAGCACTTTCTTAAATATTAGCAGGGAAGCTTCATGGATAGACCCTCTGATCAGATATATTAAAGAGGGGGAAATGCCAGAAGCAAATCAAGAAAGGAAGAAGTTAAGATACAGAGCTACGAAATTCACTATCATCGGAGACACCTTATACAAAAAGGGGTTCTTTCTCCCCTTGCTCAGATGTATGCACCCATCTGAAGTCCTACACTTCTTGCAAGATGTGCATGAGGGGTCTTATTCGAGACATATTGGTGGCAGGTCATTAGCAAAGAGGATAGTCACCCAGGGATACTGGTGGCCAACCTTAGGGAAGGATGCTACGGCATACGTTAAGAAGTGCGATAAATGTCAGAGGTTCACTACCATCCCTCGTCATCCCCATCAGCCTATTACCTCCATCACGTCCCCATGGCCATTTGCAGTATGGGGAATCGATTTGGTAGGACCCTTGCCCAGGGCCATCAATAACTATCGATACTTGATCATAGCAATTGACTATTTCTCAAAGTGGGTGGAAGCGGAGCCGATGGTCACGATCACTGAGAATAATACCTTCCAGTTCATTTAGAAAAACATTATATGTGGATATGGTCTCCCCAACACCCTCATCTCAGATAACGGGACTTAATTCAAGAATGCATCCCTCTAGAAATACTGCGAAAGAGTGGGGTTCAAACAGTTCTTCTCTACCCCAGGATGACCTCAGGCTAATGGGCAAATTGAAGTTACAAAAAGAATACTCCTAGATGGGATCAAGAAAAAACTTGAGGAGGCAAAAGGCATATGGGTTGAGGAGGTATATGTTGTACTGTGGGCCTACATGAGGACGACAAAGACTCCTACCGGGGAAACCTCGTTCATGCTGCTGTATGGCTCAGAAGCCGTCATCCCCACCAAAACTGGGTTTACTACTCACAGAGTCCAAATGTATGACCCCCAGAGAAATATGGAAGAAAGGACACTTGATATAAACTTGATCGAGGAGAGAAGAGAAGATGCTGAGATAAGACAAGCAGCCTATCAGTAGAGGACTGTCAAGTTTTACAACTAGAGGGTGAGGCAAAGGCCAATCGTTGTGGGGGAACTAGTCCTCAAAAAGACATGGCAAAAAGCTAACAAGATCCACCCAAATTGGCATGGCCATATAGGGTCATTGATGAAGTTGTCCCTAGAACCTACAGACTAGAGAACCTTTAAGGGGAACCCTTTTCGAACCCTTCGAATGTAGACCATTTGAAGAAATACTATCAATAACGTTGTAGTTAATGTCCTATTGGATTACAGTTATAATGAATGTATTGCTTCATAGAACACATGTTAATGAAAATACTGTTTGTACTTAATCTGATGTTTGTCAGTTTAGATATCTGCTTGGGTAATTCATATTAAGCCACAAAACCATCCATGGTAGATATCCACCCTCGGCTATGATGAGGGTGAATGGTAGGGATGACCCTCCATTCATTCTCAAGAAAGATGAGGGAGGACTTGACATGGAAAACATCATTAGTTTGGTGATAGCCACCCTCGCCTATGATGAGGGTGAATTGTTGGGACGACCCTCCATTCACCCTCAACCAAGACGAGGGAGGACTTAACATTGAAAACATCATTAGTTTGGTGATACCCACCCTCAGATATGATGAGGGTAAATGGTAGGGACGACCCTCCATTCACCCTCAAGAAATATGAGGGTGGACTTGTATTTTAAAACATCATTATCTTGGTGGAAACTACCCTCGGCTAGGATGAGGGTAAATGGCAGGGACGACCCTTTATTCACTCTCAAGAAAGACGAGGGTAGACTTATGTTTAAAAACATCATTAATTTGGTGTAAATTACCCTCGGCTAAGATGAGGGTGAATGGTAGGGATGACCCTCCATTCACCCTCAATAAAGACAAGGGCGGACTTTTATTTTAAAACATCATTAGCTTGGTGGAAACTACCCTCATTTAGGATGAGGGTGAATGGTGGGGACGACCCTCCATTCACTCTCAAGAAAGACGAGGGTTGACTTATATTTAAAAACATCATTAATTTGGTGGAAATTACCCTCGGATAAGATGAGGGTCAATGGTAGGGACGACCCTCCATTCACCCACCAGAAAGACAAGGGTGGACTTATATTTAGAAACATCATTAATTTGGTGGAAATTACCCTCGGCTAAGATGAGGTTCAAAGGTAGGGACGACCCTCCATTCACCCACAAGAAAGACGAGGGTGAACTTTTATTTTAAAACATCATTAGCTTGGTGGAAACTACCCTCGGCTAGGATGAGGGTGAATGGTAGGGACGACCTTCCATTCACTCTCAAGAAAGACGAGGGCAAACTTATATTTAAAAACATCATTAATTTGGTGGAAATTACCCTCGACTAAGATGAGCGTAAATGGTTGGGACGACCCTCCATTCACCCTCAAGAAAGATGAGGGTGGACTTGTATTTTAAAACATCATTAGCTTGGTGGAAACTACCCTCGGCTAGGATGAGGGTGAATGGTAGGGATGACTCTCCATTCACTCTCAAGAAAGACGAGGGTGGAATTAAAATTTAAAAACATCATTAATATCGTAGCCAGGGCACAAATCATAAAAGAGGAAAATATAGAAGACAGGAGAACAGAAATTCCACTACAAAATTAAGTGTTACAATATTTTTCCAAAAGAAAGTGAAATACAAAAACTTTACAAGCAGGGGGTATAGGCCACAGATGGCCACCCTATTGAGCAACATCGGAAGGCAGTGCATCAACATCAACAAGAGGTTGACCCTCAGACGTGCCAGTGCCTTCGACCTGAACTCGAGAATCTACATGGTCTAGAGCCTCAACTATCAGGGGGTTATCCAGCTCCATTTCTTCCAATGAGGGGTGAATAGATGACACATTGCAATAAATTTCATGATGACCCACCAATAGGCTGTCTTGATTCCCCTCTCTAAATACTCAAGACCGAAGCCCTAAAACTCGTTGGACAGTTTGTAAGCCTCCACAGCATCGATCTCGGCCCTCTTCACTGCTTCATCAAGTTCATTATTCAACTAGACCCTATGGTTGGTCAGAGCCTCATATTTTGCTTTTATGAGGTAGTCCTTTAATTTGAGTTCGACCTCATGCTGCTTCACAAGCTCGTCCAGAACCCTTACATGCTTGGTCCTCGCACTCTCCAGCTCGACCGCAGCAGTCTTCAACTCAGTCTTTAGGTCGGCCTCATTTTGAATATCTCTTTCGGCCTCATGGAACTTCTATTGGTTTGCATCCATCCACTTGGTGGCAGAAGTGAAGTCACAGACAGACTGTATAAGACAAGAGAGAGGTCATATTGAAGAGTAGAGGTAAATGTTTATAAAATATTAGTTAATCAAAATCGAAGAGGTGAATGAGATACCTGGGCCAGAGTGTTAAGGTCGTAGTCTTAAAACTTGGCCGGGGGCATCTTGGATAAGAATTCATAGTCCATAGCCGATAGTTCCGAGAAGAGGGAGGCCTTGGCTTCCCTCAAGTTGGCTATCAGAGAGGAAGGTTCGACCCTCCAAAAGGTCAAATTTTGAGACCAGTAGGCACCCATGCAAGAGGAGGAGGAGCTGGTCCCCTCGGTGTGTGTCTGAGGGACCTCTAACCTTGACATAGTACGTGAGTTAGGCCGAGATCCAGTAGGGACTTCTGGCTCCTTACATTTACGAGTGTCCACGATCAGTTTTACTTCGATCAGTCGCGGGGCCTTTGTCTTTTTATGAGGAAGCTGAGGCTCCTTGCCTTTCTTCTTGCCCATGCCAGACATCAAGCTCGGGGAAGTCATCTCCCAAAGTTGATTAGACACGTTTGCAGGTGACCTGAAAATGTGATGATACATTAGATATAAGCAGTAATAATGAGGAAACACTTGGAAATAAATGAAACAAAAAATAACTCACATAATTCTATTAATTGCTGACCCTCAGACCAGCTTCTTTGAGGAAACGAGGGATCATCAAATCTTCAAACTTGGCAAGTCCACCCCATTTCCCTTGTTCCCTTAGGCAATCAACTATACCCCTCTCATCCAATCTAAGTCCAGGGTCTGACCTTGCTTTCATAGAGGGGTTAGACCATTCTCGTGATACCCTCAGACTGTCTTCTAGATGCTCAACCCCGACGGGGAATTCTCAATACCAATAGACGAAGAAGAAACTCTTCTTCTAATCATGATTGGAAGTTTGTTCTACATGGAGAAGTTTTTTATCGGACTTCCTCGCCCCTAGATGAAAATACCCAGGTTGCTCGGATGAGGAAGTTATGTTATAGCAGGCTATGAACAAATCAGCTGAGGGCTCGTCAGTGAAAGTGTTCTTTCAGAGGGAGACATAGTCGAGGATGGTCCTCTAGGAGTTAGGAGGAAGTTGAGAAGGATCAACCCCAAGGGCACAAAGTATATCAACTATTACAGGGTGCAAAGGAAACCTAACACCTACTCTGAGCATCTGCTCATAAATAGCAACTTCCACTTCATTCCCTGGAAGACCCTCTCATCCTCGTTTGGGACCCTTATACTTACATTTAGTTTTATATTAAAAAGGTGCCTCTATAGTAAGAGGTTACAATCGTTAATAAATGAGACATAAGCCGAGGGACTAGAAGTGTCAACTTGACCAGTATCAGAATTCTCACTATCGTCCTCAGCCTTCTCGTCCCCAGATATCTTAGCCTTATTGCTTGTCAGTAGACCATTTAGAAAGGACACTTGGAAGGCAAGAGGGGACAGGGCTGTCATAGGGACAGACTCAGAATCAACTATCCCCTCGTCCTGTCGGTTTGGGCTAAGTGTTGATGTCTCTCCTTTCCCAGAAGGCCCAGCACCCATCAGTGATGATGCTCATTCATTCCTTTCTCCCTCTTGTGCCTGACACTCGGCTGGACGATGGGAAGACCAAAAGGGATTAGAGGGTAAAATTATGGCTAATATAATTATAAAGAAGGGTCGTAACCAAATAGGGTCGACCCCTCGTCTATGATCGTCCTCTTTCTTTATTTGTATGATCTCCGTAAAACACCTCTCCCTTAAAGTTGGAAACACCTCGGCTAAATCGTAATGTCTTTTGAGCATGAAGAGGGAGACCCTACACTTGGTAGAAATGTTCTCAAATGATCTACAAACAAATTAAACAGCTGACCAAGTTGACTTATGGATCAAACCTAGAAAAATGAAATATTTTTGTTCATGAGCACTCAAGAACGGGAAGAACAAAGCTCAATGGAAAAGGAAACCGAAGGTTCCCTGTAGAACCTCAAAGCATGAAAACTCAAAGCATAACCACCGTTACGCGGTGGAAAGGGAATTTGGGAAAGCCTAAAGCCTAATATCAAGCCCAACAACCACCGCATGAGGGAGGGTTCTCACGCCGAAAAAGTATAAACAATCAAGAAAATGAAAAAGAAACCAAAAAAAGAAATAGACGAGAATGGAAGATTAAAAAGGAATTTAGGGCAGAAAGATTACCTTAGGGTGAAGAATGAGACTGAGCGAAGCTTGGAACACATGAAAAATGGCAGAAATGTCGATTGGAGCTTCTAAGAAGCTAGAGAAAGAGAGAGCATGCGTGTGAAGAAGAAGGAAAGAAATGATTATTTAAAAATAGTTTAAATACTTTGTTATTAGTGGGCCCATTAATCAAGGCAATGCACAGCCCACAGGGAGAAGAATCATTAGGGCACAAAGTCCCAAGCACAGTGTGCAACCATCACATCTGGGAAACACACATGATGATTAACACCTGATAAGATGTCAATGAACTTGACAAATGTCACTCATTAACCTGACCACCATTTGGCATTTTAAGGCAGCATTACCCCTCAGCCATCTCAACAGCATCGATGACCGAGGGCTAGGGGGTGATTGATATACCAAAATACACGCCCGTCCTAGTCGAGGGTATCCTTATATAAGATGAGGGTCCCACTCTCTTACACAGGGGGTCTTATCAGAGATCGAGAGGCCCTAAAAATGGGCCGATCCTTCACCATAGGCCAGACGACCCTATAAGGGGCCGACCCTTTATCATAGGAGGGACGACCGTATAAGGGGCCGACCCTACACGATATGTCAAACGACCTTATAAGGGGCCGACCCTTCATCATAGGTCGAACGACCATAAGAGGGGACGACAGTATAATGGCCACATCCAACAGGGCCCAATGACAGTATGAACTTTATCCTCGGCCTGACATCATAGGCCGAGGGTAACATCACCGAGCCGCATAATTTGGGAGATGCATGGAACAGCGTGCGTGGGACTCATATAGCATGTGGACCTGACCGTTATAACAATATCATTCCCTCACATGAGGGAATATTATGTCATCATTAATCACAACTGGCACATCCAGGTGTCAAGAGGGAATTGGCTATATCATTATTCACATGCTCAATGCATGCTTGGGGGGTACACTACTCCCCCAAGCCCTATATATACTTTTCATCTTCAACCTTGTAAAGGGATTGATATTTGTAACCCTAGCTAAAACTCTTCTTGTACACAGATAAGAGAGAGAGTGATCTTATGAGCATTGTATCCACGACCATTAGTTCCCGTATTTAATGTATCATACACTCACAGTGGATGTAGGCCTGATTGGCTGAACCACTATACATCATTGTCCTCATTCCTCTTATACTCATCCCTTTCTATACACTTATACACATACATAAGTCTATTGATGCCATTGTTATTACAGTTTGAGCTCATCATCTCTTATCTGGTGGAGCTAAATCTTAGCATCATCACCCTGGATTCTTTTCTCAACTTCAAACGTTTGTAAGTTCTTCACCGTAGCTCGAATTTTGTGCAATTTCTTCTAGTATGGTCTTATATTCAAGCCCTTAACTTTTCCATTTGGCCCCGCATCCAGGTTTAGGCTGGAAAATTATGTAATTTCCATTGATTCTCCTTTCCTTCATTTCTTTCGTTGTTTTGATTTTCCTCTCTCATCCACTTGCATGAAATACCTGTAAAATAAAAGAGAAAAACACATAAAAAAATATTTTCCAAAAAGGATTAGAAGCATAAATATGAGATAAATCCAGTCTAATTACAAGGCACATGATTGTAAAAGTGCTGAAACTAGAGGATAAATATGAAATATTTACGTCGAATCACTTAACATTCAGTGGTTATCCACCAATATCTAAATATATCTCATCAAATATTTTTCTAGTAAGATAATCGACTGGATGCATGACATTTCCATCATCAATGCACTCTTCAGCATGCCATCTCATTTCTGATGTTGTCTTTGATGAAATAAATAGCCTTTGAAGTCTTGGTATTAAAGGGAAGTATCTTGCCACTTTCATAAGAATAGTTTTATCTATATTAACATCATCATCTGAGTGACCCCCTTAACTATTTATATATTAGGTTATGATACTTTTGATATTCTTTCGCTCATTCTTTCTCTTTCCAGTACAACATGCAATCATTAGGGCATGCATGCATCTTCTTATAATCCAACCCTAAGTTTGCAATCAACTTTTGAGCTTCGTAAAACGACTTTGGCAATGCCTCACCCCCGTGAAATGCATCTTTCATTCAAGAAGCATTCCATAGGTTTTGTCACTCCACCCATGTAAAATTTTTATATGTAATAACCAATAAAATAAATAAGAGTGTTGAATACTTTTTACAGTTTGGATATATCTCTCGCTTAACTTCTTTAATCAAATTTAACAATTTGTTGCTTTCATCATCTGGACCCTCTACCTCTTGATGCCCCTCACCAGTGTCCATAAATTGTTGTGGGTTTAATAGAGGAATTCTTAAGGCACCATGTAACATCTTTTGCAATTCATCACCAAAACATATTCAAAATAAGGAGTCAAAAATGAGGGGAAATCCCCATAAAAAGTCCAACATGTGTATCTCTTTAAGAAACAATTTAGTATTCTATGTTCTACCACATCATAATTCTTCATGAATATCATATTGAGGCATTTCTTAAAGGGACATAATATTTTTCAGCATTCGGTCTATTATCAGAGGTAAACTTAACAGGGGCTTCTGATCCTTTCTCGTATGAAGGATGGCCTTTATGTTTTATACTAATCCAACTGGTATCCATCAATACAGTCAACCTGAATAATGATCATTAGTAATGAAAAAAATACAGTAAAATAATAATGTTAATATAATGCAATAGCATAAAAAAGGAGTCTAAAATATATAGCATAACAAAGGATAATACACCCCCTGGAAAAAAATAATAATACATAATACTAAGAGTGCTCAATATCAACCATCCTCGTGATAACATTAAATGGGGGGGGGGGGGGGGGAGTTGAACTTTCCTTCTATAAAACTATAAAATGTAAGAAAAAACTTCGAACTTCATACATATACATTACAATGATAATGACCTCAATTTTAAAATTGAAACACATATGCAATAAGGAAACATGGATGAAAACTTCATATATACTTTATGGAACATTACACTTCTATGAATTGAAAACCATATTAATCCTTCATTACTTATAATTTTCCACGAGTGATAAGGTTTAAAGTATGTATAAAGTTATTGAAAAAATATTACCAACCAACTACTCACACTAGTCTAAATGTAAAATCTAAAAGTATATAATATATATAAATTGAAATCCGACTTATTTATGCACAAAATATCTCTAAATTCCTCTCAATAATATTTATACTTTGAAGTGAATTTCATAACTACAATTGATAATAGACAACAAATAACATAAGCCACACACATATTAATCGAGAAGAAAGGTCTTACGGGTTTATGTCATTTTGAGTCCACATTACTTCACAAATTGGGAAATTACCTAAAAACAATTCTCAATAATCAAATTTAATTTATTTTGTATTTTATACTTTTGAAAAACCACTTGCATTACTTCAAAAGTCGCAATTGAGTAGTATTTTAATGACTACCCAAAGCCACGTTAAACTATCTTTAGAAAATGACTAGTTTTCAACAACAACCCAAAATCACAATTGAGAGGTATTTTAGTGGCTTCATAACGTTCTTTCTATTCATTTTTCCCCAAATTCTCTTTAAAAATAAGTTTACCTAGCATCCTACCATAAAGGGTATTTGGAGGTTCATATGCATATTACATGCCAAATTTCAGGGTGCATCGGCCTCACGCGCAAATCAATGTTTGATGGAGGTTTTTAGAATTCCATGGGTGATGAAACTATGCATGCACCTCTTACCCAATTAGTGGAGATGCCTCATCATTGAGGATTTTGACGAATGAGATGTGTAATTTTTTTATTAATATAATTAATATTCTATTTCAACCTATATTATTTGGAAAACATTAAAATTATGAGTGTTCCAATTAGTAAAAGTAATTATTACTTTTAATCTAATTTATAATATAGAAAAATTAATGAAATTAGGAATGCCAAATTAATTACATTAATAAATTTTCTTGGATTCATAATTTGAACCCTCTACCTATTCATGCTCCTCCAGTGGAAGGAGGCACCTTGATGTTTGGAAAAAAAATCATGCACAACGGTTCATTTTTCTACGTATACTATGAGCAAAATGATATATATTAAGAAAAGATAACAAAAATTGATAAGAATTTTTTTAGCAAAGAGGGACAGTACCCCCACACATTTTATTTATTTTAAAATAAAAGAAAAAAATTCTCTCCAGATCTTAACAAACCCAGACTATTCTAATCCTAGAGGTTGGGCCCAATACTCTATAATGAAAGCTATAAAATTGGGGCTTTATATTATCCCCATTACAACCAAAGTGCAAATTTGCAATTAAACTTGGGCTTTTATCTTAAACACATTACATTTTTAGGCTTCTTTTCCTAATGTGAGAAACATGTAACCTATCCATGATTATACGACCTTTGACAAGTTTTGGAAGAGTATTAAATTCGCAATATGTTGTATCTTGGGAGTTAATAGTTGCCCTTGAGGCCAGAAGATTTGCTACTGAATTTGTTTCTCTCCAGATGTGATTGATTTTTATTTGAGAATATAGTTGAATGTCTTCAATCATATGTTTAGCTTTCCAAGGAGGCTTCGATATCTTCAAAAATACTTCAATGAGACCTTTACAGTCACATTCCACTATAGCATTTTGAATATGTAGCTTATCTAACAAATTTAATCCTTCCTTTAAAGCCATTGCTTTTGTATAAAAAGAATCATGAACACTAATATATTTTTCAAATATTGCAATAAAATTTCCTTCGGATTCTTTAATAATCCCACCTATTCCATAAGGTCCAGGGATACCTTTTGAGTCCCCATTAATGTTAAGTTTTAAAAAAACATATGGGAGGATTATACCATGCACAAGTTTTTATTAGAATGTTCTTTGGACAAATTTTTATGTTAAAAATGTCTAGAATTTTATGATCTTCTGAATTAGGAGAATTATTACATTTTATGTTGGAGAAGATTGAAGACGTTAGATACATCACTTGTTCAATAATGAAAGAAGATGAAGATTTGAAGTTTTCTAAAAGAAGTTTGTTTCTAGATTTCCATAATTCCCATAGAATTATGTTTGGGATCATAGAAAAGAGTAATTTGAGGTGATCCTTTTTGTTGTTTATCATCCAATATGAGAGGATCATTGATCTGCAAGATGAAAAGTTAGGAGATAATCAAAATAAAGAGATAAAAAACTTCCAAACTTCTTTAGCTAATTAACATTCCAACAGGAGATGAAAGTGATGATCTTCACCGAGATGACATTATTTACAAATAGAGGCAAGCCTTATACCAACTTGTTTAATTTTTGTTTCAAATGGAATATAATTATTAAGAAGTTTACATATAAAATTTAATATCTTCATAGGGCATTTTTCTTCCCAATTAACCTTCTAACTTAGATACATCGGCCTATGATTTCTGCAAATATTGAATGCATATTTAATAGAGAATTCACCAGATGTGGAAGGAGTCCATATTTGAGAATTAACATCTATGTAATTATCTGCAACATTTGCAATAACTTCCATCCTTTTGACAGTGCTTGAACCATTTCTTATATGAATACCTTTATTTTATTTGGCTCTTATAAAAGATTCCCATAGTCCTTTGTCAAATAAAAAGTTCTAGTACAATTTAAAGGTAGATTCTAAAAAAATATCTTATAAACTATTAAAATTAAGACCCGCTTCTTCAAAGGGAACAAAAGTATCTTTCCACTTAGACCAATTAAATGGATGGTCTTTGTTTGTGCCTCCCCAATAAAATTTGGAAAAAATATTGTTAATTGTTTTCAAAACTATTTTTGGGGGATTCAAAATAGATATGGTAAATATAGGTATTGAAATAAGAACGGGTCTAATGAGTGTTGCTCTACCCATTTGAGAGATTAACTTAGAACACCATGTATTAAACTTTTCTCTAACTTTTGATATAATCTCTACAAACTAGAAAATATTTGGTTTTCCTTTATTGATATAGAATCCTAGATATTTCATAGGAAGGTGGTTATGTTTTAATCCAGTGTTAGCTGATATGGAATTCTTCCTATGCATACTTAATTTACCATCAACATATATAAAACTTTTTGAGAAATTTACTGACTGACTTGATGTGTCTTCATATCTTTTAAGAAGTGAGATTATTTTTTTTATACATTTACTGTATCCTTTTAAGAAGATGATTAGGTCATCAGCATAGCCTAAATGTGATATTAATAGACAATTCTTGGGATGAGAGTAAGGAGTAGCTTTATTTTGCTTAAAAAGAGCATCAACATTTTTACTGAGATTCTCAGCAGCTAAAATAAATAGACTAGGAGACAATGGATCTCCTTATCTAAGACCTCTAGAGGAATGGAAAAAACCTTTACTTTGCCAATTTATGTTTATTGAGAACCAATTGTTAGAAATGATTCTCCAAACCATGTCAAATCCAAATTGTCTACGGACTTGGCATAGATAGGGCCAATATACTTTATCATATGCCCTCTCCATATCTAGTTTAATAACTACGTTATTACCATTCACCTTTTTTCCTCTATCTTGAACCATTTCTTGAGCCAATAGGATGTTGTCGTGAATGTTCCTACCTTTGACAAAACCACATTGATTAGGAGATATAATGATAGGGAGAATTAATGATAGTCTGTCACTCATAATTTTGGATATAATTTTATTTGAAAAATTGCACAAAATTATAGGTATATATTGAGCACAAGAAGTTGGATTAGCAATTACAGGAATGAGGGATATATTTTTTGAGGTCTAACTTCTTGAATTTTTGAACCCGCAAAAATGCATGGATAGCATTAATTAAATCGATTTAATAATATCCTAAAACTTTGTATAAAACTCCCCCCCCCCCCCCCCCATAACCATTAGGTCCTGGAGAACTTGAAGAGTCCAAACCACTCATAGCTGACCAAATTTCTTCTTCACTAAGGAAAGAAGATAAAGATGAGCTCATCTCCACAGTTATAACCTTGTCGATGACTTTTATAAAATCTATGTCAATATTTTTATAGTTTGCTTCCCAAATTTCCTCAAAATGTTTGATATAGAGGTTATCAGTATCTACTAAAGAGTCAATCTACTAATTATCACTAATCTTTACTTTATTTATAGCTAGTTTTCTATTTCTATGCTTTATAGAAGCATGGGAGAATTGTGTATTCATATCACCTAATTTGAGCCATTTATGATGACTTTTTTTTATACCATTAGGATTCTTCTCTTTTCAAAGTTATTAAAAGCTAAGCTTTAACTTCATTTAAGCTTGATTTGGATGACTCTTCAGGGCTTAATTCAAATTTATTTTCTTTTATTTTAACTTTGTCCTTTGAATCATGAACATTTTGGAAAATATTCTTGAAGTAAGATTTATTCCAATTTCTAAGCTTATTTTTTGAAGAGCTTTTAACTTAATTGCAAACAGGATCATTGGAGGGGCTTTATACTGCGTTGACCATACCTCTTGTATTATATCTTTAACATTAGAATATATGCACCACATTTATAAGAATTTAAATGGTTTGGGTCAAATATCTAAATTAAACTTTATATTTGACAATAGAGGACTGTGATCAGAACATGTTTTACTAGAATTTGGAAATTGATATACCCAATTAATGTTAGCTAAGCCTTTATCTAGCCTACAGAAAATTATTCCATTAACTATATTGTTTGCCCAAGTAAATATTGATCATGAATATCCTAAATCTTGTAAATTACATCAAGAAATCATATCATTAAATTCTTCTATGGCATGGAAATCAATGTTATTTCCTCCAATTTTTTCTTATTCATCTGAAAAAACATTAAAATCTCCTAGAATCAACCATGGTGGAGTAGAATATAAATAATATTTATTTAATATCGGTCCAATGTGATCTTCTTTCAACACTAGTGCATTTGCCATAAACAATCACTAGAATTACTTCTAAGTTGATAGTGGTAATGATAATTTTAAGGCAAATCAGTTGATCCGAATTCAAAAGAACTGATGTTTGAAAATCATTTTGCCAAAAGAATCAAATTTTGCTCGATTGATTTTCCATACTATTGTGGAATTTCCACTTCACTTGATATTTTGATAATGTTTCTATACTTACTTTTGGTTCTAATAATGCTAAAGCTGTTAAATGATTCGTCCTTATTAGATTTTTAATTCTTCTATTAGTTTCTTTATTAACAACTCCTCTCACATTTCAGCAGATAAAATTAATCATTTAGAAGGTTTTAAAATATTTAGAGATTTATCCCTATTTTCTGATCTTGTTAATATTTTAAAAAAGAGGGCCGAAAGGAGGTTTAGGAGGTTTACCTGAGAGAAGTTGATTATCAGAATTGAAATTAAAAGAACCTAGTTTTTTACTTTTTTTTGTCTGCATCAGCCTTGACTTCTTTCTTTTGTTTCCATTTCAAATCAAACCATGTTGCAAGCATTTGAAGTTCCTCTATCAAAGGAGTTGCAACATAAATATATTCATTATCTAATGCAGAATGTTTATCTTATGTTGAAATATTAGAGCATTTTGGTGAAAGATTATATTGGTTTATTCTGATTGTCTCCTTTGAGGAGTAATCATGTGTTACTTTGTTGTCTTCAGAGTGGTATGCAAGAAATTGTGGTTCCTTTACAATGCTTTGGATGTTAACCAACAGAGGATTTCCATTTTTTTCCTCTTCAAGATCAATTATAATATCATGCAATATTTCAAATTGATTATGAATGGGAGTTTGGTTCTCATTATTGAAATTATCTTGAGGAGACTTTTCCACCGCTTCTTGTTGATTTCATTGGATTTCTTGACATGCTTGTGTTTACTCTTTCTCTTGAACTGGATTTTAACACAATTTTCCTTTCTTTTATTACGATGAGGATGCTTAAATATACACTTTGATTCTGAATGCCCTTTGTTCTTACAGAATTCACAAAATGATGGAATGTTCTCATATGCAATAGATTGCTAGAAACCACCTGATCAACTTCCAATCTAAACTCTACGTATTCTTTCTTTAAGAATAATTATTTCCACACATACACGAGCAATGCTTGGTCTTGAGATGGACGCTGTTGAAGCATCCAATTTTAGGGGTTTCCCAACTAGTTGTGATATTTAATAAAATGAAGCTTTTTCATAAAAATGTATAGGCAATTTTGGAAGGTTTATCCAAATGGGCATAACTGGACTTTCTTCTTAAGGTGTGAAATCCACTGTCCATTTAAATGTGCTCATTCGGTATTTTCCAATGTACCAAAGATCACGCAACCATAGTCTTATATAATCCTCCTCACAATTTAATCTAATTAAAATGTGTTTCGAATTAAGAAGACTAATTGAATATGCTGCTTTCAAAGAGAAACTTTGGAATATTTTCCTGATATAATACATTGGAGGTCTCCTGTGAGATAATTTGCCTACAATGGAAAACTTGAGAGGTTCGATTAGGGATGAAATGTATTATTCTGAGAATATCACTGCTGGTTCTCCCTTGAAAGTGGTTAGAAGTTTTAATTCCAATTCTTTTGTTGATTGTTGCATGAAAATAATCGCAAAAGATTTGGTCCAGACATTGGTAGGGTCTGGAGTTTTAGGGGTAATTCTTGTTTCAATAGGAGGATTGGACATATTCGCCACTGATGAGACAGTATCGTGCTTGAGTGGTTAATCCTCTTCCAATTGGTAAGAAATAAAGTTTATAAAGTCAAGATAAATCTTTTCATAACCACTAATAACTACTTGCATTTTTATAAGCCAATCTAGTAATGAAATTCCAGTGTGATGAGTGTTAAATAGAATTAATAAATAAATGGTATTTTTTCAAGAAAAATTCTCCATAAGTAATATTATTGTGCACTACTACTACTACTACAAAGATGAATTGCTATTCATCTTAGTAGTAAAAATTAGGAACAAATTTAAGAGCAACAGATGATTTCTATATAATGGCTTCATCAAATACCATCAATAGCTTAACACAATAGACTATTAAAATGTCCATCAATGTGATAATGCCATCCAAATATGTCATCACTACACATAAATTATACAAAATTAAGAATATACCTAAATCAGTAACCAGTTTCATACAAAATCGAAGTAGTTAAAATATATGAAAATGACTTCATGAAGCGTCATCATTCAATATTAATCTCATAACTAAAGTTATAATAAATATTCCCATTTGAAAAACAAATGAAAGAATATAAAATGCATTTTGAAGAACCAAGACCATATTTTCTACGCATAATATGAGAGAACTTACTGATTCGATCATCATAGTTGGAGATAGAAATGTGTGCATGTGTGACATATATATATATATATATATATATATATATATATATATATATATATATATATATATATATATATATATATATATATATATATATATATATATATATAGAGAGAGAGAGAGAGAGAGAGAGAGAGAGAGAGGGAGGTAGAATCCTTACAGATTCAGTCCGTTGAGAGAGAGAGAGTGCCCTGATTGGTCTCAAACCCTAGAAGCAGATCCGCAAGAGTTTTTTTTTCTTTCGATAATCTAGCTTTGATTATGAGTTAGGACATGGGAAAAAAAGAATGAGCCAAAAAATAGGAGAGAAAGCATACTCCATGTAGAAAGAGGAAGTGGGTAAAATAAATAAATAAATAAATTTGTCGTTTTTGGGTAAAAATAACGACATTTACAGAAAAATGTATCAAATTTTCAGTCGTTTTCATAAAATGACGATAATTATAGCGGTGTTTTATTTAATCTGTTGGAACCTTTTTGACATTTTTCCTTCAACGTTGGCATTTAAAACTTATCCCGACGTTTATATAAACATCGGGATAATTATATTTTATTTTGGTGAGTCCTATAGAAATCAGTTAAGGTTAGAAATTACTCAAATGATAAGAACATCTACACTATTATGAGAGAAACAAAATTCAGGGATGATTCAATAGATTTGAATTCCTATATATCCACGAATATATTACTTCATTATACAATATATATATATATATATATATATATATATATATATATAAGTTCCACCCACTGGATATCATCATCTGCATCCGAAAAATTCGTAAAATGAGTCTACTCTATCTACACTCGAGTTCCATTGAAAAACCATGATAAAAATAAATAGTAGGACACTAAAAGAAATTCATGCATAATTTTTAGTTAAGAATAGTTCTATTTTTCGGATAAAATATTACTTTTTGTTGTTACAAATAGAATAAACTATATATGTTTTATCTTGTTTATGGTTAATTTTATGCGAGTTGGTTATCATTCGACATTAGAATGATTTTTATGTGTTTATTTATTGTTTACGGTCATTGTTATATTTGCAGTAAGCACCAATGTTGGGCATCTAGTTAACAGCATGCATGTGTTAAATCTTAAAAATTAAAGATTTTCCCTTCCATGTCTTTATCACTAGATTTTTTCTTTCTTTGTAAAATCCATTTATCATTACATTTTACCTTATATATCTTTATAGTCATTTGGTGTAACAAATATATGATTTAAAAAAGTCATCGTAGTTTGCCATATACGCATTTGGTAATAAAAACAAGTACATGCTGAAAAATAGGTAATGCATGCATAAGGCATTTGATAGAGACCGAATGTAAGCTAAAAATAATGTTGAAAGAATTTTCCTTCTAGTAAGGAAAGAGCCACAATAAACATTTATACTCAAGTTTTCATCCTCACTAAATAGTTTTTTCTCAATATGATGTACCAAGTCGGCTTCCCCGTACCAAATTATGTACTTAGATATTTTGTTATCAAACATAATTCTTTAACTAATCATTTGATATTAAACTAGGTTGTGCAGGCCGGAGAATATCTATGTTGAAGAAATTAATTTATTTCCTTATTTGGGCTTTTATTGTTATTCTTGAGTTGAGTTTTAATGTTAAATCGGGTTAGATATCATGAATAAACAATGGAAACTTTATCGATTTTTTTAAAGATAACATGTGATTTAAAGTTAGTTAACATGATAATATACGGACAACCACTGTTGGATATTGTACTAAATTATGTGTATTTTGTCTTCCACGGGTCGAGACATCATTTGGTTCAATATGGATATCATTTGGAATGGGTGTTGGCCGGCATTATGACTTTATTAACGAATGTCACCACTTGTATTTTGCACATTTATAAGTTGGGTGGTTATTTTTTGGGTTTATTATGTTTTCGGGTTGGTATTTGATATTTTTGGGATTGATTGTAGTCTGAATCATATAGATTATGTTTTAGGTTTTTTACTTTACATTTTAGAGATATTATGTTGGGAACCTTGAATATGAATGAATGAATGAATTTTTGGAGCTTAATTGATATTTTGTTCTCAATATTTATTTGTCACAACTTGTACATTTGTTGATATTATAATTGATATTGAATGAAATTTGATGATTCATATTTGATATGGATCAAGCTTTAAAATATAAACATACAATAATATAAATATTTTTAGTCCTGACCATGTCTTTTGGGACAACTAGAAATAGCCCCTAAAATGCAATGTCACAATAAAAATAAAAGAAGTGATGGCAATTTAGCACCAAATTTGAAGGGACGATTAATACAATCCCAAATAATATTATTTGGGATGGCCAAACTCCTGTCCTTAAAAACCGAACCTTAGATAGTTATAATAGACGGTCAAAAAATCATCCCCCAATATTATTGTGAACGGATAATATTGTCCCTAATACATTTGGGAGGCCTATCAAATGTGACCATACCTTTTTGTCCCTAAAATCGTCCCTAAAAACCTTTAGGGACAGATATATAGTCTTTAGGGATAGTTTTTACCCGTCTCTAAAAGTGAATTTTTTTTCTAGTATTACGACATGGCTAGTGGAGACAATATGTTTGAGAGCGAATTCGATATACTTTACGTACGTGATTGAGTTCCCTGTTATATACCTCCTGTTATGAGCTCGAACAGGGGTACAATACAAGAGAATCATTCGATATATGTCAAAGGTAATAGAATAATGGAAGGTGTGAGTAATATCTCTTAGGTTAATCACACGCCGTAAGACTAATACTCATCACGAAGTGACTCCCCAATACGGGTCAAAATTTTGGTCAAAATGTAATGATCACGTGACGTTGTGTGCAAAATGTGTGAGTCTAAATTAGTATTTATGGAGACTTTTATGTATGTTATGTGGGACAAGTACTACTACTAAGCATGAGGTAAATCATGGGAATATACATGAGCGGTTTGCGATAAGAGAACTAAACAAGGAAAGTAAAGATAACAAGTATGTACACGAAGCATGGAGTGTAAAAAATGTGAGACATATGTATATACATAAGTGAGAGAAAGGTATGTGCAAAGTGAGAATTACATAAGAATATGTGTAAGTAAAGAAAATTTATAGATATATACATGAGAGATTAATATGGAGGTGTGTATAGTGAGACTAAGCATGGATATCTATAAGTGTATATGAAAAATGTGGGAAAGCTTATGGATTTATACAAGTGAGAATAATGTGGAAGTTTGTGAATGTATACAAGTGAGAATAATATGGTACTTTATGCTAGTAGGACTAATCATGGATATCTATAAGTGAGATAAAGCATGTTAAAACATTAATAAGTGGAGTGAACATAGTATGTACATAAAAGTGAATAAATCAGGAAGCATGTGATAAAATAGGTGGTATATACATGTAATGATAAAAAAAGAGCATAATAGAGAGGATAACATACGTTGATAACATGGTATTAGAAAGGCATATGTACAATGTGTACATATGTGGATAAAATAATATACAAGTAAGGTATATGAACATATGTAGAAAAATATAGAAAAGAGAGCAAGAGAAAAAAAATCCATGTAAATAGAGTCTAGTGCTTTAAAAAGAAAATCCCTAACAGAGTTTCCACTATGGCCATCCGGGATTTTTCAATAAGGTTTTGCCCCCGAAAAGGAAATTTTTGCTCATGGATCAAGGAAAAAAATCATATTTCACCCCTCGCGATATTCGCGGACTTCCATGGACATAAATTGGTTGTCATCAAAGCGGTGAAAATATAAAAAGATTGCACAGACTTCCATGGACATAAATTAGTTGTCATCAAAGCGGTGAAAATATAAAAAGATGGAGTCGTCGACCTCTTTTGCTCAAAATAGGAAAAATATGTAGTTATCCTTGACAAAATTTCATCAAAGACAAACTGATGTATTAGAAACCAAATAAATCATGGGTCCAGGGAATAAATTATGGAATGAGAAGGTGTTAGGCACCCATTCCTCCCTTTCGGTCTCTCATGGGCAGTAATAATATTATCCTTTTTCTCTAAAATGTAATTTGTATATATAATGCGTGAGTCATACTCATGTCATGAAAAAGATAGATATGAGTCCATCTTAGGGGTATAAAAAGAAAGAAAATAATCTAAAAGGTAGTCAAAATGTGAGCAACACAGTGGATCATAATCCATAAAAAAAGAATGGAAGACACACGTCTAGTGAGGCCACTAAACATATAATAAAGATTAAAGGATATTCTATGTGCAATAATACATGGAGTTATTGATGATGCTGAGATTTAGCACCACCAGATAAGTGTAGTGAGCTCAAGCAGTAGCAGCCATGGCAGCCATAGAGATATATGAATGTATAGAAGGGGATGAGTATAAGAGGAAATTTAGACAATGATGTATAGTGGTTCAGCCAATTTGTCCTACATCCACTGTGACATCCACTGTGAGTGTGTGATCCACTAAGTATGGGCACTAATGGCCTTGGATACAATGCACATAACCCTCTCTCTCTCTCTCTACTGTGTGTGTACAAGCGGAGTTTTAGCTAGGGCTACTGTTCATGGATCGATCCCCTGTAGGGTTGCAGGTGACAAGTATATATAGGTCTTGGGGGGTGTAGTGTACCCCCCAAGTATGCATGGTGCATGTGAATGATGATCCAGCCAACCCCCTGTTGACACCTGTAGATGCCCAATAATGACATAATATTCCCCCACGTGAGGGTGTGATTTGGTTATAACGGTCTGCCACGTGCCATGTGAGCCTCACGCGCACTGTTCCACGCGTCTCCCAAACCACGCGCTGCGATGATGTCACCCTCGGCCTATGAGACGAGGCCGAGGGAAAAGTTCCTTCTGGTAGTGAGTCTGGTTTGATTCTAGCCTCGTACTGTCGTACCCTCGTAGGGTCGTCCGGAGCCTGGTGGAAGGGTCGTACCCTCGTAGTGTCGTCTGGAGCCTGGTGGAGGGTCGGCCACTCGTAGGGTCGCCTGGAGCCTGGTGGAGGGTCGGCCCCTCGTAGGGTCGTCTGGGCCTGATGGAGGCCAGCTGGAGCTTGGGAAAGGGTCGGCCCCTCGTAGGGTCGCCTGGAGCCTGGTGGAGGGTCGGCCCCTCGTAGGGTCGTCTGGGCCTGATGGAGGCCAGCTGGAGCTTGGGAAAGGGTCGGCCCCTCGTAGGGTCGTCCGTTTTGGAGACAATCCTCATCCAGGCTGAGGGTATAAACGGGTATATCAATCACCCCCCAGCCCTTAGTCATAGGTGTCATTGAGATGGCTGAGGGATATTTGCTGAATTCGAGACACGTGTGATGAGTTAGGTGAGTGACACATGGGCAGGTACTCATTGCTATTTAAGTTCCCAAGGCAGGGCGGCTGCACACTTGCCTGGGGCTTTGTGCCCTGAATATTCCCTTCTTGGCAAATGTGCCCATTTATTGCCAATGTATATAAGCAATTTTTAAACTCTCTCCATCACTTCTTCTTTTTCGCGCCTAAGTTTTCTCTCTCTCTAGAACCAGTCGCTACCCCGCCATTACCAGCCTTTGAACCTTCAGGTCGTGGCAGTGTTCTTGCCCTTCTTCTCATCAGGTAACCTTTTTTCTCCTCTCGCCTTCTTTTGTCTTCATTTCTGTATATTTTTTAGGGTCGTAGGTCGGCAGTTTCTTAGAGTTACCCTCTTGCCTTTTTTCGGTGTCTTCTCCGGTTGGTAGTTCTTGAACATTCTTGACGAAAAACGTTTGAGTTCTTTGGTTTGATCCAAAAGTCAAACCTGGTCAACCCCCCAAGTGTTTGTAGTTGAATTAGCCAAGTCTAGTATAATTTCTCCAAGTGTAGGGTCTTCCCCTTAATGCTTAGGAGGCTTTACCACTTAGTGTCTGAATTCCCATCTTTGAGAGAGAAGCTCTTTACCGAAATCAGACGAATAGAGGAAGAGGAAGAGAGACGACGAGGGGTCGACCCTAATTGGGTACGACCCATCTTTCCCATTCCTCTAGCCACCATAAGACCATCTGAACCCTCTGAGTCTTGTGGGTCGTCGTCTCGTCTTGCCGACACTCCCAAACCAAGTGAAATGGACGAGAGAACCTCTTCCCCAAATGGTACTGGAACGTCTGGTAGAAGGGACACGTCTGACCCTAGCCCTCCCCGAGAGGCCGAGGGTACGATCCCCTCTGAGGCTGTCCCTGTGACAACCATGTCCCCCAATGCCTTCCAAGTGGCTTTCCCTCAGGGTCCTCCTGCAGGTGATGAGATGGAGGGAAATGAGTACGAGGACGATGATACAGATGATGAGGTTGACACTTCCCACGCCTCGTCTTTTATCTCCTCCGTTAGGGATAGAGACCTTCTGATATGAGGCATACTTACGGAGTTCCCTCTGGGGTAACTATGAGGGTTCCCTCTGAGACTGAGAGGGTTTTTGAGGGTGTAGAGGGAGAGGTTGCAGTCTACGAGAAAATGTTCAAGGTAGGTGTCAGACTTCCCTTCCACCCTGCCATTGTCGATATTCTGTCGGCTCTGGGCGTCTCCCCCTCTCAACTTCCACCCAACTCGTGGAGGACGATTCTGGGTTACATTTCCTTGTGGAAAAACTCTTTTACTGATGAGCCCTCGTCCGACGTATTCTTGGCTTGCTATAATATCACCTCTTCATCTAAACAGCCCGGATATTATCATCTTGGGGCGAGAAGGTCGGAGAAGAAACTTCTTCACGTGTCTCAAACTTCCAATCATGATTGGAAGAAGAGATTCTTCTTCATATCTGGGGCGTGGGAGCGCTCCGCCGAGGCGTCCCCTTCTGCCGATGGTCCGAGGGTCCCTAACAAATGGTCTAATCCCTCAATGAAAGCTAGGTCAGACCCCGGACTTAGCCTAGAGGAAAGGGATATTATTGAGTATCTGAGGGGACGAGGGAGAGAGGGTGAGATCCCAAAGTTTGAAGATCTGATGACTCCTCGCTTCCTTAAAGAAGCTGGTCTGAGGGTCGGCCCTATGACAGAACTATGTGAGTTATACTGAACATTTTCCCTTCTTTACTTATTTTTGAAGTGTTTTCTCTTTATCTATGAACTTTTCTGACATGTCGTCCTCTTATCAGATCGTCCTGCAGGTACACCAGACTACCTCTGGGAAATGACTGCTCCAAGCCTACTTGCTGGTTTGTCGAAGAAAAAGGGGAAGGAGCCCCAGCAAGCTCCAAAGAAGACGAGGGCCCTATGGCCGACGGTTGTTGAGCCGACCTCTGATAGCCACAAGAGGAAAGAGCCCGAGACTCCTGTTGAGCATCGGCCTGATCCAAGTACGAGGGCAAGGGTCGAAGCCTCTGAGGGTACGACCTCTTCGTCGAGCATGGGGGCCTTCTGGTCTCAGAATATGTCCCATCTGAGGGCCGACCCCTCATACCTTATTGCTAACTTGAGGGCGGCCAAGGCCTCGATGTTCTCTGCACCATCGGCCTCTGACTTTGAGTTCTTGGCAAAGATTCCCCCAGCTAAAGTGTACGACTTCGGTCTGCACTCCCTTGCTCAGGTATTGGTCTTGACCTTTAATTTCATTCTTTCATTTACTGTTCCCTCGGCCCCTCTTGACATTTGTTCATTTTTTCTTGCAGTCCGTCTGTGCCCTCACCTCAGCCACCAAGTGGATGGCTGAGAACCAACAGAAATTCCATGAAGCTGAGAGGGCCATTCAACAAGAGGCCGACCTACGGACAGAGTTGGACACCGCTAGGGCCGAGCTGGAGAGCACAAGGACTGAGCACGCTAGAGTCCTTGACGAGCTGACGAAGCAATATGACGCCGATCTGCAGGCTAAGGACTTGTTGATCAAGGACAAGGACTTGTTGATCAAGGACAAGGACGAGGCTCTGATCAACCTGGAGGCCCAGCATAAGACTGATCTGGAAGCAGCCATCAAGAAAGCTGAGGCTGATGCTGTGGAGGCATACAAGACTTCAGATGAATTTCAAGGCTTCGGCCTTGAATATCTTGAAAGGGGGATTAGGACGGCCTGCCGATGGGTCGTCCTCAAATTTGGCGATGTGGTTTCCTCTGTTCGCCCATCACTGGAGGGTGTTCAATTGGACGATCCCCTAATTGCCGAGGCCCTCAAC
Source organism: Sambucus nigra (assembly GCA_949130495.1). Classification (NCBI taxonomy): domain Eukaryota; kingdom Viridiplantae; phylum Streptophyta; class Magnoliopsida; order Dipsacales; family Adoxaceae; genus Sambucus; species Sambucus nigra. The sequence continues at coordinate 112,076,309 of OX422214.1, forward strand.
CAGGTGGAGTCCCAAGTCCAGCTCGAAGGGGTCGATACATCTGAAGATCATCCGGTGCTGGTAACAGAGGAGACCATTCCCATTGATGTTGAGGCTCTGCCCTCTGATGTCGTCCCATAGGGTGGCTGCCTGTAGCCCATACCCTTGTTTTTGTATTTTTGTTCTATGTATTGTAAAACACTTGATGCTTTATATTAATACCATCGTCTCTTCCTTTCACAACTGTCTCCCATAACTGCTGTCTTCCATATTTAATTCTGTTATGGTTTGTTCCTTGCTAATTTTCTTCTTCGTTGATGATGATGATACTAACCCTTCCCTCGTCTTTTTGAGGACCAATGTGGGGTCGTCCCCTCATCAGGCCTCATTATAGCCGAGGGTTCAAATAATCAAATTAATGATTTTTAACGAAGTCTACCCTCGTCTTTCTTGAGAACAGTGGAGGGGTCGTCCCCTCCACTGGTCCTCATTATAGCCGAGGGTTCAACTTACCAAATTAATGGTATTTATGTAGTCTACCCTCGTCTTTCCTGAGGACAGTAGAGGGGTCGTCCCCTCCACTGGTCCTCATTATAGCCGAGGGTTCAACTACCCAATTTAATGGTATATATGAAGTCTACCCTCGTCTTTCTTGAGGGCAGTGGAGGGGTCGTCCCCTCCACTGGTCCTCGTTATAGCCGAGGGTTTAACCAACCAATTTAATGATTTTTAATTAAAGTCTACCCTCGTCTTTCTTGAGGACAGTGGTGGGGTCGTCCCCTCCACTGGTCCCCATTATAGCCGAGGGTTCAACTTACCAAATTAATGGATTTTAACAGTCTACCCTCGTCTTTTTTTAGAACAGTGGTGGGGTCGTCCCCTCCACTGGTCCTCATTATAGCCGAGGGTTCAACTTACCAAATTAATGGTTTTTAACAAAGTCTACCCTCGTCTTTTTTGAGGAAAGTGGTGGGGTCGTCCCCTCCACTGGTCCCCATTATAGGCGAGGGTTCAACTTACCAAATTAATGGTTTTTAACAGAGTCTACCCTCGTCTTTTTTGGGGACAGTGGTGGGGTCGTCCCCTCCACTGGTCCCCATTATAGCCGAGGGTTCAACTAACCAATTTAATGGTTTTTAATTAAAGTCTACCCTCGTCTTTCTTGAGGACAGTGGTGGGGTTGTCCCCTCCATTGGTCCCCATTATAGCCGAGGTTTCAACTTACCAAATTAATGGATTTTAACAAAGTCTACCCTCATCTTTCTTGGGGACAGTGATGGGGTCGTCCCCTCCACTGGTCCTCATTATAGCCGAGGGTTCAACTAACCAATTTAATGGTTTTTAATTAAAGTCTACCCTCGTCTCTCTTGAGGACAGTGGTGGGGTCGTCCCCTCCACTGGTCCCCATTATAGCCGAGGGTTCAACTTACCAAATTAATGGATTTTAACAAAGTCTACCCTCGTCTTTCTTGGGGACAGTGATGGGGTCGTCCGCTCCACTGGTCCTCATTATAGCCGAGGGTTCAACTTCTTTGCATGTATACTAGAACTGATAACCACTGGATGAGGGAAACACTGATACTTCTCATTAATCTTCAATGTGTTCTATCGAAACAATGCTTATTACAACTATGGCTTATCAAGACCTTACAACACTACTGGTAGTATTTTTTCAAATGATCTGCATTCCAGGGGTTTGAGAAAGGTTCCCCCTCCAGGTTTTCTAGCCTGTAGGTCCCAGGGATGACTTCATCGATGACCCTATATGGGCCATGCCAATTAGGGTGGAGCTTGTTGGGCTTTTGCCAAGTCTTCTTGAGGACCAAGTCCCCCACTGCGATGGGCCTATGTTTTACCCTCTGATTGTAGAACCTTGCGGTCCTCTGTTGGTAGGAAGCCTGCCTCATCTCAGCATCCTCCCTTCTTTCCTCAATCAAGTCTAGGTCAAGTCTCCTCTCCTCCGTATTTCCCTGGGGGTCGTACATTTGGACCCTATGAGTGGGAAACTCGACTTCGGTGGGGATGACTGCTTCTGATCCATAAGCTAACATGAATGGGGTCTCCCCAGTAGAGGTCCTTACTGTCGTCCTGTATGCCCACAACACTGCATATAACTCCTCGACCCATCTTCCTTTTGCCTCCTCAAGCCTCTTCTTAATCCCATCTAGGATTGTCCTGTTCGTAACTTCAGTTTGCCCATTGGCCTGAGGTCGGCCTGGGGTGGAGAAAAATTGTTTGATACTTACCCTCTCACAGTACTTCTTTAAAGAGGCATTCTTGAACTGGGTCCCGTTATTCGAGATGAGGGTGTTGGGTAGACCATATCTGCATATCACATTCTTCCAGATGAACTTGAAGGTCTTCTGCTCCGTGATTGTGACCATCGGTTCGGCCTCTACCCACTTTGAAAAGTAGTCAATTGCTACGATGAGGAACCGATAGTTATTGAATGCTCTCGGTAAGGGTCCTACCAGGTCAATCCCCCATACTGCGAACGGCCATGGGGATGTAATGGAGGTGAGAAGCTGATGAGGTTGGTGAGGGATGGTAGAAAATCTTTGTCATTTATCACACTTTTTAACATATGCGGCAGCATCTTTCCCCAAGGTCGGCCACCAGTAGCCTTGGGTGATCACCCTCTTTGCCAAGGATCTACCCCCAATATGGCTTGAGCACGACCCTTCATGCACGTCTTGCAAAATGGAAGGGACCTATGAGGGATGCACACACCTAAGTAAGGGGAGCAGAAACCCCTTTTTGTACAGCGTGTCTCCGATGACAGCGAACTTTGCAGCCCTGTATCTCAGCTTCTTCCTCTCTTGGATCGCTTCTGGCATCTCTCCCCCTCTAATGTATCTGATCAGGGGGTCCATCCATGAAGGTTCTTGAGAAACATTCATGCAAACACCAAGTGTTCCCTCGACGTCTTCGATAGTCGGTCGAAGCAAGATTTCTACCGGGACTGTCCTCCTTATGTCTGTCCTAGTAGCTGAGGCCAACCTTGCAAGGGCGTCAGCACGGCCATTATCGAGCCTAGGTATCCTCTTGAATTTCACTTCTTTGAAGTTTTTCAGCAATGACCTCACCTTATCAAGATACCTAGCCATCCTCTCGTCTTTGGCCTCATAGGCTCCTAGTATCTGATTCACCACCAGCCTTGAATCACTGTGAACCAAAATTTGGCCGACACTAAGGGATTTGGCCAAGGAGAGGCCAGCTATCAAGGCTTCATACTCAGCCTCATTGTTGGAGGCTTTGAAATTGAACCTCAGGGCATACTCGACGTCTGTGACATCGGGTGCTGATAGTATCAGTCCAACACCACTTCCGCTATCACAGGAGGACCCGTCAACGAAGAGGCTCCACGGAGTCTTTCCTTCAGAAAAATTTCCCTCAGAGAGGGACCCCTGTCTAAAGATGTATCTTCCCTCTTCATTTTCAGTCACTTTCCTTCTAGCGGTGCTCGTCTCAGCCATATCTGCGGGTGTGTCTGCGGGTCTGTCTTCTGTATCTGCCTTCCCGAGGGTCTCACCCTCGGCCTCATCATTTTCCCAGGTGAACTCAGCCACGAAGTCTGCCAAGGCCTGCCCCTTAATGGCTGTCTTAGGCTGATACACAATGTCAAACTCCCCCAGCTCTATAGCCCAGGTCATTAGCCTTCCTGATTTTTCAGGCTTGTGTAGGACCTGCCTAAGAGGAGAGTCAGTAAGGATGACCATAGTATGGGACTGGAAGTACGGTTTCATCTTCCTTGAGGCATGGATCAAGGCATAGGCCAACTTCTCCATCCTCGGGTATCTCTGCTCTGCCCCCTGGAGTGCCTTGCTGTTGAAATATACGGGCTTCTGTATCCCATCTTCGTCTCTTACGATTGCTGCACTGATAGCGGACTCTGAGACAGCAAGGTACACGTAAAGTCGTTCACCCTGCACGGGTCGTGACAGCAGCATGGGAGACCCTAAGTATGATTTTAGCTCCTTGAAAGCCTCATCACACTCTTCGCTCCATTCGAAGGCTTTCCTGAGGATCTTGAAGAATGGTAGACACCTGTCTGTAGCCCTTGACACAAATCTGTTCAAGGCAGCCACTCTCCCTGTGAGCCTCTGAACGTCTTTAATGGACTTGGGGGTCTTCATCTCAATAAGGGCCTTTATCTTTTCGGGATTGGCCTCGATGCCTCTTTGATTGACAATGAACCCCAAGAACTTCCCCGCTCCGACCCCGAAGACACACTTGGCCGGATTAAGCTTCATTTTGTATTTGTCCATTGTATTAAAGGTCCTTTCCAGGTCTGCCACATGGTCCTATGCTTTCAAACTCTTGGTCAGCATGTCATCCACGTAGACCTCCATAGACTTCCCAATTTGGTCTTCGAACATTTTATTTACGAGGCGCTGGTACGTTGCCCCCGCATTTTTTAGACCAAAGGGCATGACCCTATAGCAGTATGTCCCCTTGTCAGTGATGAAGGCAGTCCTCTCCGAGTCATCAGGGTTCATGAAGATCTGGTTATACCCTGAGTAGGAATCCATAAAACTCATGAGCTCATGGCCTGCAGTAGCGTCTACCATCTGGTCAATGTGGGGGAGAGGGAAGTTGTCTTTGGGGCAGTGCTTGTTGAGGTCTGTGAAGTCCACACACATTCTCCACTTGCCGTTGGCCTTTGGGACAATGACTGCATTGGACAGCCACTCAGGGTAGATGACCTCTCTGATAAATTCAGCGTCTTCTAATTTTTTAACCTCATCCCTGATGACCTCATACTTCTCTCTAGAGTAAATCCTCCTCCTCTGCTTTACCGGCTTCACTCCCTCTACCACATTGAGTTTGTGGCACATGATTTCAGGGTCGATCCCTGGCATATCTACATGACTCCACGCGAAGACGCTTCGCCTTCTCCTCAACAGTTTGATGAGGTCTTCCTTGATTCTGGGCTTCAGAGACTTGCCAACTTGGACGGTTTTTCCCGGGTCATCCTCATCGAGGATGATGGGTTCTACCTCCTCAGCGGCCTCTCCTTTCTTGAGCTTCATCTCGTCCCTGGGGTCTAGGGTGTCAATGTTGTAAGTGGCTGTAGCCCTCTTGTGTGCCTCCCTTTCTTCAGCGGAGTTGTAGTAGCACTCTCTCGCTGTTGTCTGGTCTCCCTGAACTTCCCCCACCCCATAAGGGGTAGGGAACTTAACCATCTGGTGGACTGTGGACGGCACAGCTTCAAACCCCTTGAGGGCCACACGTCCCAGTATAATGTTGTATGCCAAAAACACATGCTCATCCAGCACAAAGAAACTGACCCTCTTGGTGAGCCATCTCGGCCATTCGTCCCCCATCCTGACGTCAGTCTCATATATTCCCAGGGGGTGAACCTTCTCCCCACTGAACCCAATCAATGGATGATGGTATGGGACAAGTCTGGCACGACTGAGGCCCAAGGCCTTGAAGCATGGCCAAAACATCACATCTGCAGATGAGCCCCCATCTACCAGGATCCTCGGCACTTCGCACCCGTGCACCCTGGTAGTGATGACAAGAGGGTCATCATGCGGGGCCAAGAGGCCTTTGAAGTCCATCCTTGAAAATCCCACTATCAAAGTGTCCATGTCAACCTTCTTCCCTTTTTGTGTCTTGACCTCTAGGAAGGTTGAGTGCACTATCTTCGTTATTGCCTTAGCCTCCGCAACATGGGCCTTCCTGTCAGCGACCTCAGACCCTCCTCCTGCTAAACCCCCGGAGATCATTCCTACACCGAGCGAGATCATATTGAGCCTCTTGACAGGACCGTGGTCGTCTCTCGGCGGGAGGTCAGGGTCGTCCTCATTATCAGAGGGGTCGTCCCCTCTTTTTTGAGTACCTTCTCTGCAGGCATCGACTCGCTTCTTTCTGGGGTCATCCCCTCGGCCCCTCTTGAAGTCGGCTTTGTCGACGTACTTTCTGAGCTTCCCTTCCTTTAGCATCTTCTCAATCTCATCTTTTAGAGCGAAGCATTTGTTCGTTACGTGGCCGTGGTCTTGGTGAAACTCGCACCACAGGTTCTTATTCCTCTTGCCAGGTGCTGCCCTTAGCTTCTCGGGCCACTTCAGGGATCGGTCACTCTTAATCTCATTGAGAATCTGTTCACAGCTGACCGTCAGAGGGGTGTACCCCACGAACTTGTCATCCGAGGACCTCTTCTTCCCCTCTTTGTTCTTCTTAGGGTATTTACTCCCACTAGCACCTCCTCTCTCGTCTTCATATTTTGCCGCCATCGCCTCTTCGGCGTTCATCACCTTTCCTGCTGTCGACAGCAGTTCAGCCATCGTCCTCGGAGGGTCTTCAGCAAGCTTCCATAACAGCTTCCCCTTCTGGAGTCCTTCAATCAGGGCTGTCATAGCTATGCTTTCCTCATAGTCTTCCACCTCCAGCTTCTCCTTGTTGAATCTGTCTATATAGTCCCTCAGACTCTCACTCTTCCCTTGCTTGACATAGAGCAGGTGAGTGGTCTTCTTCTGTGGCCTCACCCCAAAGCAGAAATTATGGATGAACAGATCTGCCAACTGCTTAAAGTTTCCGATGGAATTTTTCGGAAGAGATGTGTACCAAACATGCGCAGCCCCTGTCAAGGTACCAGAGAAGGCACGACACCTCATCTCATCTGAGATAGAGTATATGTCTGCCGCCGACTGATACATCTCCACGTGGTGGACGGGGTTGGTGCTCCCGTCATACCTTGGGGTGACCATTGGTGGCTTGAATTTTGACGACGTGGGGAAGTTGACTATCTTCGCCATGAAGGGTGAGCCTACGGTGTACCCCCTCTGAAGAGGGTCTCGGCTCTTCAATATGTCACCAATCTTATCCTCTAACCGCTGGATTGAGTCATTCCAGGGCCTCACAGGGTCGGCCTGGACGATGTTATCCCCTGCCGCCTCTCCGAGGTGGACGGAGGGTTCTGTTGCAGCAGGCCTGTGTCGACTGTTCACTTCCCTCTGGCCGTCATCTCGTCCTCGGGGTCGGCCATCTGCTGCCCCCCCCTGGATCTCGCGGCGCTTTTTGGCCTGGACAACTATTCCCGCAGGTCATTAACTGGGCCTATCCTTTCAAAGGCCGACCCCCTGCTCAAGCGATCAAAAGCAGAGCCTCTTGGGCGGTCATCAGGGTTTGGTCTCTCGCACCTTCCCCTACTATCCTGGAGAGGTCGCACAGTGTTGTTGGAGACCTCATACGGTTCCCAGCATTCTATTGGGGCTTCCTCCCCCTCCAGATCGTCATACCTGTCTTCAGGGCAAGGGTTTCCTTGCCTCCCCAGGCATAAACGCCTGGGGTCAGTAACATCCCTGCGCCGCTGAGGGGTGGCCGGTCTTTGCGTGGTGCCTGGGGTGGTCCCCTGGCCTCATGCTGTCCTGGGGCTGCTGCCGGAGTAATCATCTCAGGTGAGACCCCTGGTGCTCTTAGTATGTTCTGGCTTAGAGCTGTGAACTGCTCCTGCATCATCCGTTGGCTTGCTGCCAGAGACTTTAGGGCTGCCACCACATCAGCCATCTCAGACTGAGGCGGCGGCTGACTGGAACTGGGTCTTCCCCCCTCATCCGGCGGGGGAAGAGGTGGCGGTGGCGGTGGCATCTCAGGTGCCATGTGCTTGAGCTATGAAAAGTCGAACTGAAGAAAATACTGGTGAGCTTGGGAACCTTATTGGGTCTCTTTCAATGGTGAAACACCTCCTCTCAGGGGGAGTGTTGGTTCACCACCAGAGTGCCCAGTGAGGTCAAGCTGTACAAAGGAAGAGATGTCTTCTCGTTCCCACAGACGGCGCCAAACTGATGATGCTGAGATTTAGCACCACCAGATAAGTGTTAGTGAGCTCAAGCAGTAGCAGCCATGGCAGCCATAGAGATATATGAATGTATAGAAGGGGATGAGTATAAGAGGAAATTTAGACAATGATGTATAGTGGTTCAGCCAATTTGGCCTACATCCACTGTGAGTGTGTGATCCACTAAGTATGGGCACTAATGGCCTTGGATACAATGCACATAACCCTCTCTCTCTCTCTCTCTACTGTGTGTGTACAAGCGGAGTTTTAGCTAGGGCTACTGTTCATGGATCGATCCCCTATAGGGTTGCAGGTGACAAGTATATATAGGTCTTGGGGGGTGTAGTGTACCCCCCAAGTATGCATGGTGCATGTGAATGATGATCCAGCCAACCCCCTGTTGACACCTGTAGATGCCCAATGATGACATAATATTCCCTCACGTGAGGGTGTGATTTGGTTATAACGGTCTTCCACGTGCCATGTGAGCCTCACGCGCACTGTTCCACGCGTCTCCCAAACCACGCGCTGCGATGATGTCACCCTCGGCCTATGAGACGAGGCCGAGGGCAAAGTTCCTTCTGGTAGTGAGTCTGGTTTGATTCTGGCCTCGTACTGTCGTACCCTCGTAGGGTCGTCCGGAGCCTGGTGGAAGGGTCGTACCCTCGTAGTGTCGTCTGGAGCCTGGTGGAGGGTAGGCCCCTCGTAGAGTCGCCTGGAGCCTGGTGGAGGGTCGGCCCCTCGTAGGGTCGTCTGGGCCTGATGGAGGCCAGCTGGAGCTTGGGAAAGGGTCGGCCCCTCGTAGGGTCGTCCATTTTGGAGACAATCCTCATCCAGGCTGAGGGTATAAACGGGTATATCAGTTATAATGCACGATGAGAAAATGTATATGCATGTCTGATGGGATTGCAAAAACAAAAGAGAATAAAAATGTGAAAATATAATGTAATGTTAGCAACACACTGAATCATGATTAACTATGAAGAAGGGAATATGCATATTTAATGGGATTGCTAAGAACACACACACACACACACACACACACACACACACACACATATATATATATATATATACTAGGGTATACCCGTGCCTGAAGGCACGCTGATAATTTTGAAAAATCTAAAGTCGTGTATAATATAAAATATAAAATATGAATAATTTTTATATTAGAAGTGTAAATTTTCAAATTATTTTATCATGTAAATTTAAGTAGTGTCAAATCTTGTATAATTAAGTCAAAAAGTTATTTTATAACACATAAACGTAAATAATTTAAACTATGTTTATAGGACTATACACCCCATTTAAGAAAAAAAATAGTCCAATAACAATACTAACCGTCCGTCTTGGACCTCGTGCCGCTTTTATTTTGATTAGATTCATTTTTTATTAAAAAATATTTTGTGGTGTTTCTCTTTTACTTGGATCATGTTCGAGATAAAAATATATATTTCATGTCGTGTGGTGTCGTGTCACTTTTATTTGGATCCTGTTCGTGTTTCGTAAAAAAAAATTGGTGTCCCACTTTTACTTGGGTCATGTTCAAAATAGATAAAAAAAAATATTATTTCATATTGTATCATGTCACTATTATTTGAATCATGTTCGTTTTATGTTAAAAAAAATGCATCGAGTCGTATCGTATCATCTCACTATTGTATTTTTTATAATGTTTTAATAAATAAGATTTCGTATCATTTCGTGTCACATGAAAAAAATTAAAATATCGTATTATGTCTCATGAAAATAAAATTTCGTAAAAAAATTTATTATTTTGAATTTGTGTAAAATAAAAAATTTCTTTTCATTAACAACACCAAATAATACTCGTTAAAAAGATTTGAGTTTTGGGGACTCCATTATCTAAAAAGTAAAAAAAAAAACACTTTTCAGTAAAGTAAATATTGAATCGTGGGTACATCAAAGTTTGTTCGGTTCAGATGAAGACTTACTTTAACAAAACCCTCATCATCAAACTCCAATATCCATCCATACACTCCAACATCCATACATCCAAGCAAGTAAAAAAAACTATGCACAAAACAATTATATCAAAGTCATGATGGGTCTTGACGAAAAAGAAAGTCATGATGGGTCTTTGAAAACTAGCTAAGTAGCACATAAAAATTTATATAATAACTGCAAAGATGAATTATGCACAGAATCAGAGTTTTAATCCACACTTATCCAACCATAGATGAGGCCTTAATTATTAAAAATAACAATTCAAAATTCAATATGTGCATAGACGGAAGCTATGAGATTGGAATTAAAGAGTTTTGCCCAGGAAAAAGAACTTTATCACATCATGAGAATATAAATAAGTCCTTCCTATAAATTAAATTAAAATTTTTAGCTATGTATTTTTCGATTGTAAATAAACTTGGACACATGTTTACATGTAACATATAAATAAGACATTCCAAGAGATTATATTAGAAATAAAAATATAATAACAAAGCATAAAATTATATGATTGGATCTATTTATGCAATGACTTATAACCATTCCAGCTAAACTAAATACCTTTATTCTTACACACACAATATGTATATACACACTACCATCCACATACACTGACAACCTATCGCCTCACCCTCACCCTCACCAACCTCTCTCTCTTTCTTACCTATAAACCCAACATACCAGTCTTATCCCATCACTACCCAGTAAAGACCCAAGCTTTTAAGATTTTGGAGTCTTGTACTTGAAATCAAATCAATTGTTCATCCCTTTTTTCTGCAGATAGATATTATAGATTACGGACTGATTAAAAACAAAACGGACAATTAAAAAGTAAAAATTAAAAAACTTGTTTGACACTTGCCTCAAAACCTCTTGTAAACCTACAAAATTGATATTATAACATCGAAGACCACATAAAATACGAATAGAAGAGAGGTCTCTATTTCAATAAATATAATATATTTCAAGAAAATGTAAAAAAAACATGCAAAAATAGTTAATGACAACTATAATAATCTTGAAAAAAAAGGTCAAAAAATTCCTAGTATACCTAAAAAAAATTGGGTTGTAACAAAACAATCCTAAATTTAAAACAAAACTTAGAAAACATAAAAATGTTGATTTTGAAGACATAAATTTTATTAATCTCACTCAATATCCATCATAATATGTCCCTGCAAACACATAGGTAATTTATCTCACTCATACAAATAACTACTCAAAGCATAAATGAGTCAAAATGGGTACAAATCTGGGTTAAAATTGTGCTCCAAAAGTTGGGTTCATTTAATTGGGTTCAACTTTGGATTAGTACATATGTGTACCTACCGTAAATATGTGTGTTAACTGAGAAAGAGAGAGAAATAAATATGTTAAATGAGCCACCATTTTTTTACTTAACACATCATGTAGATATACCCAAATTGAAATATACACAGCATACACGTATCTATATATATCTATCTATATATACACAAACTGAGAACTATACAACAACATTATTATAAATTAGCGCATATTTTTGTTGAAGTTGCAACTTATAACAAATATTATATGGAAATACGAATGATTGGTTAGAAGAAAAAAAACAAAAAAAAAAACAATCTCACTGTATGAAATTATAAATGGAGAAACCTCCCAATAAAAATTCTCCCCACCCTTTATCTTCAGAGACCATAATAGTTGGCTAGCATCTTAGAGGAGAAATAAAATTCCTGCGACAAAACGATCTAAAACGCATCAAATGTTGTTTTGGGAGAGTTTATTAAATCAAAAAACGCATCAAATGCTTACCACACACTTTAAACTAGATCTAAAACTAAGAATGAACAAACTTTCCAGAAAATGATTTATACTCATTGAAACTCCCCTGAAACAAAAAAATAAATCAAAATCCACAAATAATCAAATGAAAGCACCGGGACAAATAAGAACGTAGGTCATAAAAAAACATTTGATTTCTTACATAAATCGCTAAAATCGAACAAAAAAATTAACACAAAACCATTAAATATAAAAAATTGATGATCATACATGCCTACCTATAAAGTTAGTGCAAAGCTTCTTCAATGCGTCCAAATGAGATATAAGGAGATCTGGAAAAAAAATTCAGACAAATCGGAGAGGGTAAAGATCTCAAAAATTCAAGATATATATATATATACATATAAGTGAAAAGTCCCCCAAAAATTCAAGATTTGGAATTTTCAAATCTCAAAACTTCAAGATCTAAAAAACCTTTGTATAGAGGCGGACAACTGTGGATGGGGACGGACAGCTATGGAGCTCGGAAGGTGGGGGTGGTCGAGGGGGACACTTAGAGGAATGATGATCATCTGAGAGAGAGAAAGAGAGAGAGAGGGAGAGAGTACAGATATCTATTCCATGCCTCTAAATCAGATATAAAGAGATCTGAAAAACAATCACATGCCTCGGAGAAGGTAAAGATCTCAAAAACTCAAGATTTATGATATATATAGGTGAAAAGCCCCCCAAAAATTCAAGATTTGGAATTTTCAAATCTCAAAAATTCAAGATCTGAAAAATCGTTGTATGGAGGCAAAGAACTGTGGATAGGGGCAAACAACTGTGGAGCTCGGAGGGTGGTATGGAGGCGGAGAGCTGTGGATAGGGGCGGACAACTGTGGAGCTCGGGGGGTGGGGGGTGGTCGAGGGGACAGTTGGAGGAATGGTGAGGATCTCAGAGAGAGAGCCAGAGGCTTGGTTACAACAAACAAACAGATTTGGTGGGTTTCAAAGAGAAGAGAAATATGGAGTGTCTCGGGCCTTGCGCTCTGTTATGAAATAGTTACCTTAAGCCTTGTGTGTTGCAAGGGGTAAATGACTTATTTGACCAAAAAATTCCCAATATCAAATCATAATAAAAGGGGTAGCAAAGGAAAAATTGATGAAGTGATTTTGACCAAATTCTCCTCAATTTTGAATTGAAATCAAAATTTCATAAGTAAAAAAAGGAGAGAATAATCAAAGAATTGAGGGCAAAAGAGGTAATAAATGAAAATTTTATAATGATGACATCATCTATCAAACTTGTGGCATACATAACTTTCATACTTTATTATATACATACATATATATATATATATATATATATATATATATATATATATATATATATATATATATATATATATATATATATATATATATATATACATACATGTGTGTGTGTGTGTGTGTGTGTACATACGATACTAATAAAAGTGAGGATGAATGGAATTAAGAAAAAAATAAGAAAATAGGGATTGAATCTCGAGGAAGACTCGAGGCACCAACTTATAAGGAAATTACATCAAAGTCCATATAGTTCGACAAGACGCAAGGATGGGATTTCACCCAGGAATCCAAAGATATAATTTCCTTTGGTTTGATGAAAAATGTGCATGAGTAGAGAAAGTGTAGAAAAAAGGGGAGGAAAATTCTAATTTGGGGTTCGAGGATTAAATCCTCCTTTTAGACTTTTTAGATTTTTTTAACTATATTTTGTGTATATAAGTAATAAAAGGATTATTCAACCTGGGAAAGAAAATTTATAGCAAAAGATATGGTAAGAGTAATAAATTGCAATAAATGACACTAGTCAGATGACTTAATAGAGGATAGAATTAAACCTTCTATGAAGTTTTGTTGTTGATTTTTTGAAGTGAAATGGAATGGTTTTTTATGGTGATGAAATGATGGTTAAGTGGATTAAAAGTATGGGGCGAAAGTCATATAAGGACAGATGGAGAGAATATTTGAAAACGATGTTTTTGAAATATCAAGCACTGATTTTTAGGTAGGAGCTCTTAAATATGAAAGTTTTAGTGTTCAAAGGTGGATCGTCGTAGTCCTAAGCATGACTATCGACATACCTCCAATGTTGGGGGCTAGGCAGAGAGCCAAGGGTACCTATAGGCAGTCCAAAATGGACTTTTTTGAAAAATGTACATAAAATGCAAATGATAAGTGCAAATCAATAATGTTTGGGACTGTTGGAAAGTATATTAAGCTCCCTACAAACATGCGTTGGGAAAATCCTAGGTCCGATAGTTAACCAAGGTCAAATGGAGCTCGAATGCACTCGTTGGCCTCTACATCGAGGTTTTCGAAGTGAAAAGTCACGTATGCGCTAACCGTAAGGAGGATTCATACACGATATGTACCGTTCAAAAGGTTATTCATAGACCTATGAAGTATTATTTATCTTATCTTGATTTCGATGTTTACCAAAGTCAAATGGATCTAGAAAATGCTTGGTGGCCTCTAGGTTAGTGTTTGGAACAAAAAGGAAAGCGTGTGCGAACTCAAGGTATGAAATTATATATATTGTTGTTAATGATTAATTATTCATGGTTTTTGGGAAATTATATATATTGGGTGTTGGTATGAAATTCAAGGTATAAAATTATATATATTGGTTGTTTTTTAAATTTTATTAATGATTTTTGGGAAATTTCCCATTTTATTGGATTTTGTTATGAAATTACTATTGAAATTATGATTAAAAACATTTTGTTGGGTATTGTTATGAATTTACACTATTTCTTATAATTAAACTAGATGATTATGAATTAAACGTAATCCAACATTTTATGCACGAATTAAATGCAATAATATTAATATTATCATAAAACGCTATATGCTATCAATTATATTCGACTTCCAAACATACATGCTTACAATTAAACTAGATGATTATGAATTAAACGTAATCCAATATTTTATGTACATATTAAATGCAATAATATTAATATAATCATAAATAGCTATTGTAATACCCCGTACTTTAATAGATATTTAAATTACATAAGTGGGCGTAATTTGATAATTAGAGGAATTTATGTGAAAAGTAATTTTGGGATTAATGAGGGTTATATTATTACCGATGTGTGTTACATTTACTTTTAAGACTAAGTAAATGAGTCAGAATATTTTTATGTCATGTCGCAGTGGGGTAAAGCGACATGTAATATTTCACTTTGAAGAAAAATGTATGTTGAGAAGTGTTTGGTCCGAAAAGTGAATTTTAGTTAGGTAACTCGGATGAAGATTTCGAGTGTACAGTTGGTTTCGGAATGGCGAAGATAGTCACAATAGAGTGTCTGGGGGTAGTGTTTGTGTTCCAGGGATTTTTGGACTAGTAAGGACTCGTAATTGAGTAAACGAGTCATTTTTGGGTTTAATTAGGGATAACCCTTATTTTTTTCTTATAAGCCTCGTGAGAGAGGGAGAAAAGAAAGAAAAGTAGAAGGAAAGGAAGAAAGGAAGAAAAAAAAGGAGGAATAGGGGATTTTCAACCAACCTCCAATGGCTTGCGGCACGGGGACATCGGATTTTATCCCACGAGGCAAGTGTTCATCTTGCTTTAACTATTTGAGTGTGTTTTTCTCATATTATAGTTGGTATAAACCAAGTGATTTTGAGTTAGATTCTTGAAATAAAATGGGACCTTGATGACTAATCTCATATAATTTGATGTGTTACTAACTCCATATAAATTGTGAGCAAGAATCCATGTTAATGGTGTAATTGTTGGTGAGAAAATGGAAGATTGGTAAAAATGGATTTAGGGTTTGAAATCTTGATTTAATTGTTTAATCCCTTGATTTAATTGGTGTGTTGGTTATATCATAGTTAGTAGATGATATTTATGTTGGTTGATGATGCAGAAACCTTAAGGGATTGGTTGGTAGAATGTTGGATTAAAGAGAAAATAGGAGAAGAAGGTGGATAGTAACTCAGCATCCTTTCCGAATCGATTCGGCTAGGAAGTGAATTGATTCTGTTCTTTGTCAAAAAGTAAAATTTCTAGATCCTTTTAAGACGAACGCATGGGCGCCGACCGCATATTTTTCAATTTTTTTTTGAATTTAAAATGATTTTTCTACGGAAGTCTGTCCGAGATCGAAATCGTTAGCCAGAAATTAAGGCCAAAATTGTTTGCAGATATACATTAGGGGTTACTAAATAGAGTTTTAGGACTTATAAAAGACTTAAGGATATATTAAAAAAACTTGGGTTCGTAGAAATAAATCCATGTTATATTTTAAATGAATGTTTAGGAGGAGTAACATTCAAGAGAAGTCTTTGACAAGGGTGTTTATATATTTATGCGGTTAGAATAAATATGGACCAATTGTAATTTAGTAAATCCTAGGATATTATTAGGATGGAATTTAGGATATTGGCTAAAGAGGATTGAGTGGCTATCCGGTACGTCTACTGACGACTATTATTATCGATGATGTGATACCTATGGAATTAAGATAACTAGTTTGTATACTTATGTAATTATTATGAATTGGTATAATCGGAATTATATATAAATATTTAAAAGTGATTAAGGTGCGAGTTATATTTTAAGTAAGATAATATTTATAGGATTAGTATTTTAAGTGTGTAAATACTTATATACTATAACAAATGGGAACATTCGGGATTTTGGCTATCACTATAAGAGTTTGGCAATTATAGCCATAATATATTGAGAAGTGATATATATTATACATACGATGTTGTTATAGTATATATGATATGATATGATACGAATATAAATATATCTATTTATGATTGGTATATTTGTATTTAGAGGTTTGTTCCACAAGCATAGGGATGGACATCCAGGTTCTATATTATATCTAGTGCTATTCATGGAGGTTGCGCGATATGGGTGAATCCCCTGGCTTACGGAGCAGGGAGAGTATATCCCGAGGTTATATTATTCATGATCGCCTCCACCGTTTAGTATTTTTACCATGACCATGACTGAGTCTGGCTTGGTACAGTGGTTACGTGAGAAAACCCGGATGATGATAGGCACTTTGAGACTGCATCCACGAGTTATAACTCGGTGGGATGGTTATTATACTTATGATATTATTATAGGTATAATTATACTTGTTGCTAATAGCATGTGGTTTGTATATGAAAATGTGATATCATATAAAGTAGACTTGTGTAAAGTGAAAAGAATGAATAAGGTGTTATTCTCCTTTCGGTAGATTTATATCCGGATTTATATGAATGTGAATCATAGGTTTTAGTGAGAACTATATATATACGGGATTTTATAGTATGTGTTATGTACTTAGGACCTAATGAATCTCGACGATCAACCTTGTCACGAAATGTAGCGCAATGTTGGGAATAGGGAGAAGTTTAGTCCTTAGTACTCGGGTTTATGAGGATTTTTAGAAGATGGGTAAAATAGATTAGTTAGGCAGGGTGGCTTAAATAGGTTATTTCAAAGGTATGCGATAGGTGTGCACTATTAGAAGAGGGGTGAGGTGTATCTCATGAGAGTGTGATACCAGTTTAAATATGAGAGATTTCATATTTTAAAATATGGCATTTATGCACTTGCTAAATATTTTCAAACTCGGGCTCTGACACGTTTCTCTGTTTTTCCCCTCTGTTGCTATATATGTATATGTATATAGGTGTCCATACACAGGGACACCTGGACAATGATTCATTCGAGTCATACGTTTGCTGCTGCAGCAGCTATGGATGCAAGCAGGTTAATTGTAGACGCTTCTATTCTTGTAATCTAGGTAGGAGGTACTATAGAAACGCTCGGGCCGATAGCCCAACTGTATTCATTTATTCTTTTATGGTATTTTAATTTGTGGATTCGATTTCGTTGTATATTTTTGTACCGAGAGTTCCATTATTTATATCATTTCAGTTATTGTACATAAATTATTGTGATTGTTTTACTTGGTTGGTTTGATGAAAAATAAGAATAGTTAAATAAAAATTTGACGCTACACTACACCAAATCTGCCGAATTGTCACGGTCATTGATCTTCACAAGTTCAACTTGTCAAGATCAATGACCATGACAATTCCTTGGGTGACAACTTTTTTTGTCATGGACTTATCATGGTCATTGACCGTGACAAGTTCATTAGAATTATCACGGTCATGTCACGACCCATGACCTTGACAAGTTTTGTCACGGTTAAGGACCTTGACAAATCCGTGACATTTAATAAAAAATTATCACGGCCAATGATCATGATAATTCTGGACAGAATTGAAAAAACACTGCTAGGCAGTTTGGCCGCTGCCACTACCCAGCAGTATATTTATACCTATTATAGCAACGTTGTACCTGTTCAAGCATCATATATCCAAATAAAATAGAGATAATGAAAATATGCATTCAAAATAGAGACAATATACATCACGATATAATCCAAATATAATTCAAATGTACCAACATAAAAATAATTCAAATGTACCAACTTAAAAAGAATTCAATTCAAATAATGCCACTACATATCTTGGGTAAGGTTAACTCTGGTGAGGTTATTAGGCCACACGATATACGAATTGACACACCCACTGATATACATCGTGCCGCATTGTTCGTACAACCACAATGGGGAGTTCTCCTTCCCGGGTATCACATGTGTGGCGAGCAACTTGGACTCGATATCTTGAAGCTCACGTCCATGAAGTAGTGCACCCTGGATGATATTCGACTTCCTCAACCCCCACCCTATCCGCTGGCTATCAAATATGTCCAGTATAAACATGCTCGGCCAACCAAGTGTCGACATCAGTCGATCGAAGGGAGCCAAATAGGGAAGTGAATCATCAATGTCTGCACGTGTCGGTGATGAAGCAGCGAGGTCCACATCCTCGTCATCCTACACCTCGTCCTCCCTCACCTCCTCCTCCTCCACCACCTTCTCCTTCCCTTTCCCCTTGCAGTTTCCACCCAATGAGCGCTTCATAAATGGGAACATATCTTGTATCGTCGCCTCTAAACGGGACAGCTTCGCGTCATGTGAGTCCACCATTCGAGCCAACCCGATGTCGCTCGTCTTCAATCCGATGATCCTAGATTTGTCCACTCATGAGATCACCCCCTTGTCCTCCCCTTACGATCAGAGCCAAGCACTTGGCAGAGTGCGCCTGTGGACAAAGATGCCTTGCCAGCATTAGACTGCAACTCATGCACTTCCTTAAGCTTTGCCTGAAATTACAAAAAACACATGATTAGTAAAATAAGTAAATTAAAAAATTATAACGTAATTAATAAAAAGTAAACTGTCTAATTACTTACAATCGTGGCCGCAACGCTTGGGGACACCTCATTGTCCTTTCCCTTCTTCGTCCGAAGAGCCACATAAGTATGGAGCCTATGTGGCCGACCCCTAGGGCCACTCCTTGTCCCCTAAAGTAAAATTAGTATCGGCCCCGCAAAGTAAAATAATGCAGAATAATATATTTCTATAGTTATAGAAAAATTAAATCTTACCATCATCCTATGCACATCCGTCTTTTTAGCCCGATTTTCCCTCCTCGATTGGCAAGATGCCAATTGTCGCTCCCCGATTTCATTGGCAACGAACTGATGCCATTTTGCCAATGAGATCGGCTCCTTCGGTGGGACGGATTCACGCATTCGGATAACGGACTCTCGTGTCTTCCTAAAGTACTTGGTCCACATATTTTTCTTCCATATCTTGTGTTGCTCCCTCAACTGCTCCAAGACGGAATCGCATATCCTTAATCCAGGCTAAATTGTTCCTGTCCAGCAAATACAATGTTAGTTGCGAATAAATATAAACATAAACATAAAATGAAATTGAAATCGAAATCGAAATCAAAATTGAAATTGAAATTGAAATATTCATATAAATATAAATTTAAATACATTACCTGTAGTGCCACCCAAACAATAACTTGAGCTCATATGGCACCTCCTTCCAACTAATGTACCCCGAGACGATGATCGTCTTTACCAGCTCGAGGGATCTTGCTAATAGCCCTGACTTGTTTTCGATGGCCATCCCCAAGTTGCCATATTTGGGGAGCCTAGGGGCCGAGGAGCCCTCGTCGCCTCCGCTACCACCGAGCCCAGACGACATCATCATAACCAACATCATCATCCTCGCCTTAATACCTGAAGGAGACATTTGCTGTAAAAAAAGTTATTAGTACAAATAGAAATGAATGAGAAGAAGACATGCAAATATGTACAATTACTACAAATAGAAATGAATTGTTTCTGTTAAATACCTCAATTATGAATTCCAAAACAACAACAACTAGCTCATAATATGTACAATTACTAAAAATCCAAAACATCCCCACCCCCACCCCTACTACCCACACACACGTACACTACACAAGAGTGAAAATGATAAAGTGCAAATCAATTAAAAGAATTAAAAATGGATGTTTCAGTACAAATTGGAATATTTATTACAAATTGAAAAATTGTTTAAAATTCGGATTATCATAAAAAATGGATTGATATTCGGTAGGAGCAACCAAGTCATCCACACTACTATTTAGATGCTTTGGCACGTGTTGGACAATTGACCATGGCTCGTTGTTGATATACTCCGAATAAAATACTTGGTTAACCTTTTGAAATGCACAAACAAACGGCTCATCGCTCACGTGTTCGTTACTCTTCAACTTAGACAAGTCAACCATGATCAAATTGGTGACATGATCAACTTTACAAGCATTTTTATCCTCAACTCTTACCTAGTAACAGGAAAATACAACCTCTTTGAATCTTAGATTTATAGTATGTTTCATTTAATTATGTCATATTTATATTCGATTTTTAAATTTCAAATTCAATTTATAATAGAAATTTCTATTTCCTCCACCTGCTCTAAAGGGTGAGTGGTCCTAACCCATTCAAGACCGCATTTTTCTGTAATACACTTAACAGCTCATGTACATTGCTACGATTTGAGAAAAATTTAGCAGCATATCCCCGCAGTTCTCCAAGTACACGACATAGATTGGCAAGTGTGAGTGTTATTTGAATTGATCAATTGAAATAACAGTCACACTTGTCAATCTAGTATGTACCCAGAGAACATTAGGATACGACTGCAGAACTTCCTCCAAAAGTAACAACTTTAAGCCACTAAGAATATTTGTTGATACCAAATTTAGTCTGCTGACGTGGACTAATCATATGAAGACACGTGTCAGTCTACGTGACAAATACGAATACTGTCAACAAATAGTATACTTTTACCGAGCTACTTAAGCGTACCGAAAAACTTAGGCGGTCCGAGCAACTTAGGCGATCCGAGCTACTTAACGTGCATAGCATCCAGTCAAGAAGATAAAAAAGGCGACTACTCATTAAATGCGCATTATTATTGTACAAATGTATATGTCTACTAGATAACAGCGCATTACCTTTTCATATATACAGCCTCAAGTCTATAAATACATTGTAACCTCCTCATGAAGAGGGGACTTTTGGATCTCATAGTGAACCAATCCTCGAGATTCAAGGCAAACAGTCAGTAATACAAAAACAGTAGACGTAGGCCATTTTTAGAAGGATGAACCACTTTCAAAATCATTTGTCTTATTTATTAATTTTTTATCGGTGATTGATTAATTAGATATAATCTAGTTTTTTACATCAACAGATTGCCGCCGTCTGTGGGAATCGCCTATACCTAGCGTTTTTCACCAATAAACTCATCTTTGATGGCTGAGATTTTGGATTCAAGTAATAAAAACACTGGGGTCCCACCAAACCCCTACACCCCACCAAATGTTCAAGACCTGGCTAGTATAATGGCTAATTTGGCCCAAGGGCACATGACCATGCAAGAAACCATGCGTCAACTTATATAAAATGTTGGAGATGGAGTGCATGCCCGTTCAGGACAATGAAGTGTTCAGAGAAATACCCATCTGTCATCTTCAAGAACAAAACGAACGCTGTTCCCGGAGATCTCTTAATCCAGATGTACCGACTCATATCGTACTGATAGATCTAGTGATCCTTCGTATCAGCATGGACGAATCTCATTAGTACGAGCTACAAATTCTCAACGGAACGTCACTCTAACTCCAGAAGGGACTAGTGCTCTAGAAAGGTTGAGTAGAGTCTCTCATTTTGATCGTTTGGGACCTAGAAGGAATAAAAGTCCTCATAGGATGGTGTCGAGGAACTCTCAGCGACCATCCGACCTAAGGGAAGACTCTGCCCAATCACGCCCAACAGCCCGCAATGAAAGGTCCCAAGAGGAAAACTAAACGCGATCAGTCGCTCGAACAAATAGGCCCGGGGTGGGAAATGATGCATGGAAAGGCTCTATTCAAAGGTTAGAGGACCGATTAGGGGAAATGGCTAAGTCCAAGAATCCTCTACAAAGAACTTTTGTCCAAGGGACCCCGTTCGTGAAGGCAATTGTGGATTTTTCCAGACCATCAAAATTCAAAGATCCTATGGTGACACCTAAATATGATGGAACTCCATATAGAACAATACCAAGCTGCTATCGATATTTATGCGGTTCCAGACGAGATGAGATGCAGGGATTTTTTTGGAACTCTCACCGGGTCAGCTCAGATATGGTACAAAAACCTTCCTCGGGGGAAGATTGCGACTTTCCTTCAACTGGTAGAACTTTTCATAAGGAATTTCTGTTTTGGAGCAAAACTAGTTAAACGAGTAGCACACATACTGAGTGTTAGACACAAGACAAACGAAAGTACCAGGGACTATATTACCCGTTTCAATAATGAGAAACTTGAGGTAATTGATTACGAGGAGAAGACAGAAATTACTGCTCTGATGAGTGGGCTGTTACCAGACAAGTTGTATTATACTTTGCCCAAAGATCGCCTAGGACCATGGAAAAACTGATGGTAAAGGTAACCAAAATCATGAACGCTGAGGAGGTCATGTCTGCGGAGAAGAATACAGACACTAAGGAGACCAAGGTTGAGGCTGGTAAACTGAGAAGAAGGATCGGAAGAACAATGGTGGCAACAGGCAGTCGAAAGGTAAGCAAGCACTGGAGCAGATGAGGAAGTATGGAAATTATACTCCCTTGAAAGTAGATATAAATCACATCCTGGAGGAGATCAAGAACAACGAGGAGCTAGATTGGCTAAAGAAAATGAAGGAAAACCCTAATAAAAGGGACAAGTACAAGTATTGCGAGTTCCATAAAGATCATGGACATAGGATCAAATGTTGTATAGCTCTCCAGAATGAAGTTGAAGCACTCATCAGGTGAGAAAAATTAGCTAAGTACGTTGATCACCAAAATGGTGGAAAAACCAACAACAGAGGAAGGCAATGATCTAAATCTCCTCGTCGAACAAAAGAAAACAAGAAGAGAGATCATGAAGATGATCCAGAAGATGACACCGATCTCCCCAAAAGGCCAAGACAGCCAGAGCTCGAGGTATTTTCAATCCATTTTGGGTCATTTGAATGTAGTGTCATTACAGGTGGAGATACAGGAGGTAGAGATCTTACTATGGAGAGGAAAGCTTACCTCAATGAGGCCCAAGCTTTCTCTTACATACAACGCATAAACTTGGCTGACGACGAGCAGCCGAGGAAGGTGAATCGAGAAAAAATGGTCATCGGCTTTTCTAAAATGACCTGGCAGGTGTACTATATCCTCATGATGACCCATTGGTGATCAAGATGAGAATGAAGGAAGTAGTGATTTCATGAGTACTAATGGATAATGGTAGCTCTGCAGATATCATGTTCTACCCATGATTTGACTATTTGAAGTTAGCCCAGTTGGAGCCATATCATAGGCCCCTCCTCAGTTTTACTGGAAAAAAGGTTTTTCCACTTGGGACGATCAAGTTGGACATGCTCATCGGTACATGGCTTACTTATCGAACAGAAAGAGTATGCTTTTTTGTAATGGGTAAAAACGTCCAATCAGCTTACAACATCATCGTGGGAAGAGTAGGTCTGAAGAAGTTTGAGGCAGTGCCATCTACTATACATCAATGTTTAAAGTTCCCAACTAATTTCAGAGTAGGAGTTATGAAAGGCGACCAGAAAGTATCTCAGGAATGCTACTATTCATCTACCAAACTGGAAGAAGTGGAAGAATCCAGGAAGAAGACTACTACATATCAAGTGGATGAATCAGAAGATGCAAAGATTGAAATATTACACCCTAGAGATGAGTCTAAGCTCGTGAAGGGTCAGGTCATGGAAGCTACCAAAAATATCATTCTGCACGACGAACACCCAAAACGAACAACCCAAATTGGTGCGTCATTGGATGTATCATTAAAACAGGAACTGGTAGCATTTCTAAGGCGCGGAAAATAGACTTTTGCATGGAGTCATGAAGATATGCCAGGGATAGACCCGAGTTTCCTGTGTCACGAGCTTAATGTGAACAAGGAAGTCATGCCAGTGAAGCAACGAAGAAGGGTGTTCAGCCCTGAAAAGAATCAAGCTATATAGGAAGAGGTAGAGAAACTACAGAAAGCCATTTTTATTGAAGATGTCAAGTATCCTGATTGGCTGGAAAATGTGGTGATGGTAAAGAAGAAAAATAATAAGTGGAGGATGTGTGTGGACTTCACTGATCTCAATAAAGCCTGCCCAAAGGATCATTTTCCTTTTCCCCGAACCGATCAGCTGGTGGATGCTACCTCGGGGCATGAATTGTTGAGTTTCATGGATGCTTACTGTGGTTACAACCAAATCAAAATTAAACCTGAGGATAGGGAAAGTACCTCCTTCATCACCCCAAGGGGAACCTATTGCTATAATGTTATGCCTTTCGGACTTAAAAATTCAGGTGCAACATACCAGAGGAGGATGAATAAGGTGTTTGCAGAGAAAATCAGTCATAGCATGGCGGTTTATGTTGACGATATGCTGACAAAAAGTAAGAAAGTTGTTGATCATCTAGTTGACCTATGTCAGACTTTTGATCAACTAGATAAATATCAAATGAAATTGAATCCCACCAAATGCATATTTGGAGTACAAGAACGTATGTTTCTCGGATATATTGTTAACCAACGAGGGATCGAGGCGAACCCTGAAAAGATCAAGTCCCGATTAGAGCTACGATCTCTAGCTACGAAGAAGGAGGTGCAAAGTCTCACAAGGCGAGTTACAGCACTTAACAAATTTGTGTCACGAGCAACAAACAGATGTCTCCCATTCTTTAAAACACTTCAAAAAACTTTTGAGTGGAATGATGAATGAGAGAAGGCCTTTAAAGAGTTGAAGAAATATTTGGGGTCTAGACTAGTGATGGGAGAAAAACTATACTTGTATCTAGAAATTTCAGAGAATACAGTTAGCTCGACGTTGATAAGAGTGGAGGACGGAGTACAAAAACTGATCTATTACACCAGCAAGGCTTTCCGAGGAGCAGAGATCAGATATCCCAGATTGGAGAAGTTAGCACTAGCACTAATTGAAGTAAGCAGAAGGATGAGGCCATGCTTCCAAGCCCATACTATAGTAGTGTATACTGATATGCCATTAAGGCAAGCTCTGCATAAATCGGAGAAATCGGGTAGATTGATGTACTGGGCAGTAGAACTTGGTGAATATAACATAGTTTATGAGCCTAGGTCGTCATTTAAGGGGCTTCCAGTAGCGGATTTTATAGAAGAGTTTACTCACTAGATACATCCGAAGAGCAGGAGTTTAATACAGACCAACCCGTGGACATTACGCGGTCATCAAAGATAACACCCGACTAACTTCCATATGTGGATGATCAAGAGAAGATAATCAGCGAGCAGTGATAAGTATCGGGGGAAGACAAAAGGAAGCATCAAATATTCCACCGAGGAACTCTGTCTGACCAAGAGTTTGATAATGAAGTACATGTATGGAATCTATATGTGGATGGTTCTTCGTGTGCCACAGGCAGTGGAGCAGGAATAATTTTAAACAGTCCTAATGAAATTGATATGGAGTATGCTCTACGCTTCCAATTTAAGTCTTCCAATAATGAGGCTGAATATGAAGCTATGATCGTGGGTCTATGTCTGGACAAAACCATGAAGGCAGAGCAGGTGGTTGTATTCAGTGATTCACAATTAATCATAAATCAAATTCTCAAAGTATATACAGGGAAGGGAGAACTAATGGTCAAGTATCATGCAAAAGCAACGAAGGTTATCTCGAATTTTACTGCAGTTCAGTTGATCAGAATACCGAAATTGGAGAATGCAAGAGTCGACGCCCTAGCTTGGCTGGCATCAACAACACACACCGAGCTGTGAAGAACAATCCCAATAGAAATCCTGGTGGATCGGAGTGTAGACGAAGGCTTGATGATGAACTTCATTTCCCTCGACTTGGGACCATCTTGGATGGATCCCATCAGGGCCTATATCGAAGAAGGAATTGTGCCACCTAATAAACTCGCAGCTAAGAAATTGAAGTTTAAAGCTGCTCGTTATGTATTGAATAATGGCATTTTGTATAGAAGAGGCATTATAGTAGTACTACAAAGATGTGTCCATCCCTTCGAAGTTAAAGACTTGATTGAAGAGGTTCATGAAGGGTCTTGTGGAGATCATGTAGCAGGTCAGACGCTTTTGTAGAGAATAACAACGCATGGGTATTACTGGCCAATGATGAGAGCTGAATGTGGAGCTTATATTAAGAAGTGCGATAAATGCCAACATTTCTCTTCCATCCGAAGAACTTCCCAAGCATTGTTAACACCCATTACATCCCCTTGGTCGTTCACCATGTGGGGGATAGACTTGGTAGGGCCACTTCTAACGACCAAAGGAATATTCAAATACCTCGTGGTTGTTGTGGATTATTTCACCAAATGGGTGGAAGCTGAACCACTTATTGATATGACATATGAAAAAGTCTATCAGTTTATTTGGAAGAGTATTATTTGAAGATATGGTCTCCCATACACATTCATTACTGACCATGGAACCCAATTCAACGATGAAAAGTTCACTGCATATTATCATCAATCTAATGTAAAGAAGATCCACTCCGCGCCAGGCCATCCCCAAAGAAATGGGCAAACTGAAGTGACGAACAAAACCCTACCGAATGGTTTGAAAAAATGGCCGGATGATGCAAAGGGAAATTAGATTAACGAGCTACACTCTGTCTTGTGGTCTTATCGCACTACACCACGAACAGCAACTGGGGAGTCTCCATACATGTTGACATTTGGGAGTGAGGCTCTCATACCTGTTGAATTGGGTCTACCCACACATAGGGTGCTTAATTTCAATTCTCCCATAGAGACTTGGTGAGGCGTTTAGACTTGGATATGCTCTAAGAAGTTAGGGAAGAAGTAGCAATCAGGAATGCTGCATACCAACAACGAACAACCTTGTTCTATAACAAAAGGGTGAAAAAGGGCGATTTGAAAGAAGGGGATTATGTTCTGAAGAAAGTGACCCAAAAGCATAACAAACTGGAGGCCAACTGGCATGGACCTTACAGAGTAACTGAGGTTGTTCGTCCTGGGACATACAAAATTGAAACTTTGGAGGGGGAAGAATTCAAGAACGCATGGAATGCAGAGCATCTGCGCAAGTACTATCAGTAATTAAAATCCATATATAACACAGTTCTTTCAATATGAATAAAGTGATGTTTCGCCCATATTTCCTCCTTTGTTGAATTTTTTTTGGAATATTAGTGCTACACACTACACAAATGCAAAACCACCAACTCCGGTTGGTCGGCAATTCATTAACCACCAACTCCGGTTGGTCGACAATTTATTAACCACCAACTTCGGTTGGTCGGCAATTCAATAACCACAAACTCCGGTTGGTCGGAAATTCAATAACCACAAAATCCGGTTGGTCGACAATTCATAACCACCAACTTCAGTTGATCGGTAATTCATAACCACCAACTCCGGTTGGTCAACAATTCAATAACCACCAACTCTGGTTGGTTGGTACCAAACTAGGCAAGAAGATGGATGACCTCCCGGGGCATCCACTGTCTAGGAAACAAGGTAATCCTGACGAGATTACTACAACTAAGCAGGAACATGGGATGAAAATCATTCCATTGCTTAGGCCCAAAGAGTGACAAGTCACTATAATCAGATAACAAATGGGACATTTCTTCCTTTTACATATATATATATATATATATATATATATATATATATATATATATATATATATTCACCAGTGAATAACAAAGACATTCTACAAAATATTTCTAAGAAAATGAAATTATAAAAGATACTAAATCTTTCTTTATTAAAACCAAGTAGATTACATATGATATGAAATTGGTTTCATTACAAATGTCATATTCTATGGGTTTCTTTCCTTCTGCTTTTGACACAGGTTCCACCCCAGCTGGAGGATCGTCTAATGCATAAGAAAAGTTTATAAAGTTCATATCTCGTAGCATTCTGACATTAATTATGGATGGTCGATCAAGCAAATGCTCTGAACGAGATATTTCAAAGTTTGAATGAAGACTATAAACACCGAGATACTTGGAGATCAAAATCCAAGGAATGGCACGGGCTGGAATCCAACTAAGGTTAAGATTGAAGGGAGGCACAGGTAAATCAAGAACTCCAAGTTCGTAATAATCCCACAAGAAATGACCTTGCTCCAGTTTCAGAACACATAAGATATTCAAACACCCCTGCTTATATCCTTCGTTGTTCGACTGCTGCAAATGAGCATCAAGATGATACAGAGATTTATTATACCCAGCCATCCAAAATTCCATGGGCTGCTTATGGAATTGATAAGTCAATCTCTCAAGTTTCTTGTGGAGCTTTTTCACCAAAATTTCTTTACTTTCCAGAGCAGAACTTTGATTGGAGAGTTGGTCGTTGAAACTCTGAATATTCTTAGATATTTCTTTCAAAGCCTGATTCTTCACCATCAATTGACCAGCTTGATTTTCTAAGGCCAATGTAGTTCTTGTATTATCAATTCTAACCCGACCAGCCCTTGCTTGTCCACGAGAAGAAGATCTTGCTCTGCCACGAGAAGGTGTGGAAAGCCCGGTTTGTTTTAAAGTTTCCAACTCATCCCGCAAGTTAGCATTTTCTATTTCTAAAAAGTAAAAGCCATCATCATTAATTGGGACCAAGGCTATTGAAGAAGAAGAGGTAGCAGATTTGAGTTATTTTATTTCCTCCTGCAACGCGATATTCTCTTGCTCTAGCAGCTTGGCAATATGTCTATGCTCTTTGATCTCAAGCTTTATCACACTTTACTTTTTCTCATGGGCTGACATGTACTTGTTATATCCACGATCAGAACTCAGTTGTTGGCACTTTAGCTCGTAACCCTCATGTAGGAGTTTGTTGGATTCTTTGTACTGCTGTTGAAGTTCCTCGATCGTTCCTTGATGATCTTTAATCAATTTGTAATAGGCCACATTGTTGGCTACAACACGATCGAGTAGGCACTTCAAGTACTGTTAAGCATCAACTGCTCGTTCACAAGCACCTGATCCGAGGATGTCAATTATCTAGGCCTCAGTAAGGTCTGTATGACCAACTTTGAAATAGTCATTGGACTTCTTCATCAACTATGTATCATTCGCTAATAAGAGTTCCATCCTGGCCACAAACTAGCAAAGAGAAGATGAAAAACAAAATCATTAATGATGCGAACATAGCAAGTAAGAGAGAAATTCCAGACGAATAACAAAAGTTCATATTTTTTATTCATCACGATAAAAGAAAACACAATTCATGGTTACATCCAGGAAAACAACGAAATAAAAGACCAGCAAAACTTTACACCTTCTCCTTATCTCCTATGACTTCTTCGGATGGTCTGGATGAAGGGGTCGGTTGCTCGGAGAGTAATGGCAGTTGCTCGGTAGATGTGTTGGTCAGTTGGACTTGCTTGGAAGATTGAACAATAGCAACAACAGGGACCTAATCTCCTGTCATCATAGAAGATTCATCTGATGCGGCTTTATCTTCTTCTTCCCCAGGAGAGGGATGAGGGCCATGAGTATGCTCCTGGAACAACTCAGAATCTTCAGTAACCTTCAATTTCTTCAAAGCTTCTATCCATCCATCCCTGAAATACTTAACACTGTCATACTCCATTTGAGAAGACATAAATTCCACGCCCTTATTCTAACCCTTGTCCTAACCAGCGCTAAAATATTTTTTAGCAGCAATTTTCCTTTTTGCTCTCTCAGAAGAAGTCTTTTCCCTAAGGAGCTCTTCAGTAGATTTTAATTTCTCTTCAACCTCTGTCTTATGTCGTTCAACATCTTGTAGCTTGGTAACATTTTCATCGACAGATTTAAGCTTGACTTCAAGCTCCTTTTCATGTTTTTCGACGTCCTTTAATTTCTTCTCCAACTCTTTGGAGGCAGTCACAGCTTGATCTCGAGTTATTTCAATAGACTGGGATTATTTCTCCCAGGCACTTTGTCTTCCTCGTACTTCTGACGAGATTCCTTAAAAGATTGAGTTAATCCATCAAAAGCTTCTTCTACCCCACCCTAGGAGGTGGAAGCCCTGATGGCCTCATCTTTCTTCAAAATGCTATTGAAACACGTCACGAGCTGAAAATAGAAAGAAATTTAATTCAACATATGAACATGGTACTGGGGGATAAAGGAATCAGGCTAACGATACTTACTGACGAAATGTGTTAAGAAGATAAAGAAGTAAGTCTTTCATGAGAAAATGTGTCTTCAATATCTTGGAATTCTGGGACAGTCCAAGATCTGATCAAGCCCATAGCAGAGCTCGGGGAATAAGAGCTGGAACATTACCTTCAACATTTAAAGGTTGAGAGATAGGGTCAACAGGTCTCTCAATAGAACTGCTTTTCAATCTCCTCAGAGGAGCAGGAGCACTTTTAATTAATGGTGTTGTCTCTATTTGTGAAATGGCAATAGTTTCACTCGAAGGTTTCGTCTCTTTTGGAGGCACAGGGGGCTTCTTGCCAGTTTCCTTAGCAACAGTAGAGGGGGGTACATCTATATTTTTTATCCCCTCATCTGGGGCATCTTGTTTGTTCTTATTTGCCTCCTCCGTGGCAAAAGCAGACTTGTCAAAAAATACGGGAGCTTTCCTCTTCTTCATTAGATCATTAATAGGAAAGCTTAAGTCAGAAGAAGATCCTTTCACACTGGTTATAGAAGTCGGTATCCGATCAAGATCAACCACCATATGACGAGCAATGAAAGATGAAGTGGAGCTCCTGTATCGCAACAAATAAGAAGCAGATCTAATGTGCTCCTCAGCAACTGATTGATGCAAGCCCCTGATAAGTTTTAAATATTTTATGTTAACATCAGTCTCTTTTGGAGGCTTCCTTTTACTGTCAACTGTAACAAACAAAATTATTGTCAGTGATGCATTTCATCGAATACAAAGAAAATAAGATTTCAAAAATAAAAACAACATATCCTATTACCATAAGGCGGGCATCTGGGACCTTGGTACACATCATTTCCATTTAATGGAGGGTATTGCCAATTTTTCATCACAACCCCATGATCAAAATAGTCCCTATTGGCATCGGGAAGATTGACAACTAAAGCTCTATTCGAAACCTAGTTTTTAAATAGAAAGGTAGCCCATCTATAACAATACATAATTTTTGGAATTCCCAAACAAGTTTCATGAAGTTGATTCAACCTATATACGCCATTAACTACCCTCCATGTATTTGGATCTACTCTTGCAGGTACAATATCAAAATATTGGCAAAACTCCAAACGCATGGGATTTGTCGGGAACTAAAAGCCACACTCAGCCATCAAAAGACTTGGGAACCAGTGTCCCGCCACCAAAGAAAGTAAATCAGAAGGACAAGAAAGTTCTTACAAAATAACCCACGAAGGGATTGAAAACTCAAACCAAAATTTATCCAACGATTCAACAAGATAAACCATGGTGAATAAAGTAAATAAATAAGAGGGAAGAAAATCTTACAGAAGAAAGAGAAATCGGTTGACAATGAATGATGGAAGGAACAAAGGCACAAGAGAGAGAAAAAATGAAAAGTTCATTGTGGCCATCCCCGATCCTGATCCTTGTGGGCGGGCGCGTGGAGGAAAGGATCCTTCGGGTCCCGCGCGTCCCTCTCGGGAGCGCTTCGGCCGGTGTCGTTTGTGGTATGAAAAATGTAGAGAGATTCAGAGTCGCCAGTCTATTTTACTCAAAACAGACAAAAGAAAAAGAGGAAGCCACCCCGAAGAGTGGCATCCAAAGACATACTGGTGAATACGAAACTAAGATGATTCGAGAAGGGTTCGGAGGCTTAGTTAATAAATGAGAAGGTGTTAGGCACCCATTCTGCCCTTTCGGTCTCTCATGAATATTTGTTATTTTCCTTTATGTTTCCCCCCGTGATATGTGTGCATGTGTATATATATAGAATGGAGGTAGGAATCCTCGACTTGTATCATGGAAAAGATAAAGAGAGTCATCCGTAAGAAGATATAAGAGTAATATTAGAAAAATAAGATTTACGCGATTACCCTTACGTTGATCGTTATAAGGGAACGATAACGCATATGGGGTAATGCATCACTAAGAACAAGTATATGTATAATATAAGAAAAATGAATTTAGAGAAGATAGAAAATGAGAGAAAAAGTGAGAAAAATGACTCGAGTCTCGGGTTTTACCTCGAAACGCCTACGTAGCCTATAAAGGCATCAAAGTCCACGTAGTTCGCATGTAAAACGAGGGATGGGGTTTATCCCATAAATCCAAAATGGGGAATCTCTTATTTTTGAGTGTGTGGGTGTGTGTAGAAAAAAGTGTTTTAGTTGTGAGAAAAGTGTGGGAAAAGTGTGAGAATCCCTACTTAAAATTTATGAGCAAACCCTATTTTTCTTGTTTTTTGGATTTTATGAAAATAAAAAATGTGCAATAATACTAAGTAAAAAGTATATTAGGATGTGTGAAATGAGATAATAAAAGTTCTAAGTAAGAAAACAAGTTATTGAAAATTTAAGAGAATAAAGAGAGAATTTGAGAAAGTTGGACCTTCTTGAAGATCTTGAGCTTGATCTTGAATGTTGGGGAGCAGCCCTTGCACTTTAGATGATAATGGAGAGTGGCTAATTCACCAAGTTTAATGAAAGGGATGATGAAAAGTGGAAGTAAAAGGGGGATTTGGAAGTTGATATCACGTTGCCTTCGAGAGAGGTTTCTGGAGTTCGTTCACAGAGATTGTAAGGACATTTTTGTCCATTATCAATTTGTATGTCGTACGCCGTTACACCGTTGAAGAAATTCAAGATCGCATCTACATCAACGGATCCGAATATCAAAGCCTCTTCAACATCATAGCCTCTGCGAGAATGAACTTGGTAAAATTTTATTTTTACGTTCCTTAAAGTTAATATTTAGTATTGAGAAATTTTTATAAAACGTTTTTTACAAAATGAGGCTTTTAAAAGTTTTTTATTTTTCTAGGAAAGCCGGACCGGTCCGCCTCTATACCGGACCGATTCACCACCGGACCGGTCCGCCCCTCAACCGGACCAATCCGCTTACTGCAGATCCAGTAGACCCCGGACTACAAGCGAACCGATGAAGCCTGGAATAAAATAACCGATTCGGTCATCTGGACCGATTCGCCCCCAAGCCGGACCGGTCCGCCTAGGATATACTCGAGCAGTTCCGTGTGTTTTTTACCCACCATCTTATATTTCCTATATATATTACTATTCCGATGGTGTATTTTTTCAAGTCTTTGAGAAAACGTTTTTAAGAGATAAAACACAACAAGACTTCATTTTTTGATGTGCCAAACATCTTTTTGATTCACACACAAAAATACCAATTACTTTTGTGAATCTTTTGGAACCCTAGAACATAAGCTTTGCTATTGTTCAACCCTTGTGGAGAAGCCGTTCTCTTCTTCATTGCAGCCCTCCTGGAAAGGGAAAATTCCAGCCGACAAACTTGTGGATAAGCCATGTCTCTTCTTCATTGCAGCCCTCCTGCAAAGGGATATTTCCAACCGCCGACTACAGAATCCGATACCTGAGGGTAATTCTTAGTCACTATATTTTCATTGTGATCCGAAATTATATGTTACAATATTATAATGAAAATAAAAGGTTTTGCCCTTTGGGGGGATTTTTCCTGAAATTGTTTGTTTTTATCCTGCATGCTATATTTTATTCGATAAATCATCTAGATGCATGTCTTAGGGTTTAACTAAAATTTGGGATTAATTAAAATTGGTTTTTATTTGAGAAGTCAAAATATTTCCGCTGTAGCTGCTCTCTCAGAGATTTTTATCAAATATGGGCTCCCTTTTGCAAATGAGGCCAAGGCCTCCTTTTATAGGCCCAGGGGTTTTTCGATCGGCATTGCCATGGCACTACCTATCGGCAGGTGCCAATAGGCAGGGTCTGGGACCTGCCATTTGGTAGTACGCTTCAGGCTTTTTTGGAAAATTAGCCGCTGAGGGAAAACCGTTGGTCGGAATCACTCACGGGGCATACCGTTGGAAAGGTATTTCAAAGACCTTCAAAAGTCCTTTGGACTGCTCCCAAGTTCGGGAGTTAACTTTGGGTCAAATGTGGCTCGGAATCATTTGTCAGTTCGTTGGACGGGGAATCGTTCGGACACAAATGGATCGTTCGTCCACATAGTAAGTCTAAATCGTGCACGACCTAAGGAGAGTTAGGAGGGTAACATAATGGGGTGTCAACAGAGCCCCTCGACGGGTGAGTTTGGAATAAATTATAGTCGTCGATTAGACACCGCATGATACTTCTGAGAGAGTATAACCGATTTAGAGGATCGAGGACGATTCTGAGGACCAAAGGAGCATGTTGGGGATGACCAAATCAGAGGGTCGAGGTCGATTCGGAGGACCTAAGGGGCGACGGTGACCAATTCAGAGGGTCGAGGTCAGTTCTGAGGACCTAGGGAAATGAGGATGACCAATTCAGAGGGTCGAGATCAGTTTTGAGGACCTAAGAGTGGTGATGATCGAGGATCGAGGTCAATTCTGACCTAAGTCAGGTGATGATCCAAGGCTGGGGTCAATTATGACCCAAGAGTGGTGATGACCGAGGACTGAGGTCAATTCTGACCTAACTTAGGTGATGATCCAAGACCGGGGTCAATTCTGACCCAAGAGTGGTGACGAACGAGGACCGAGGTCAATTCTGACCTAATTTAGGTGACGATCCAAGACCGGGTTCAATTCTGACTCAAGAGTGGTGACGACCAAGGACCGAGGTCAATTCTGACCTAACTCAGGTGACTATCCAAGACCGAGGTCAATTCTGACCCAAGAGTGGTGACAATCGAGGACCGAGGTCAATTCTGACCTAACTCAGGTGACAATCGAAGATCGGGGTCAATTCTGACCCAAGAGTGGTGACGATCGAGGACCGAGGTCAGTTCTGACCTAACTCAGGTGACGATCCAAGACCGGGGTCAATTCTGACCCAAGAGTGGTGACGACGGAGGACCGAGGTCAATTCTGACCTAAATCAAGTGACGATCCAAGACCGGGGTCAATTCTGGCCCAAGAGTGGTGACGACAGAGGACCGAGGTCAATTCTGACCTAACTCAGGTGACGATCTAAGACCGGGGTCAATTCTGACCCAAGAGTGGTGACGATCGAGGACCGAGGTCAATTCTGACCTAATTCAGGTGTCGATCCAAGACCGGGGTCAATTTTGACCCAAGAGTAGTGATGACCAAGGATTGAGGTCAACTCTAACCTAACTTAGGTCACTACACCAAATCTGCCCATTTGTCATGGTCATTGACCTTGACAAATTCACCTTGTCAAGGTCAATGACCATGACATTTCGAGGCAAGATAACTTTTTTTGTCACGGTCGTGTCACGGTCATTGTCCTTGACAAAAAACTCGCATTTTGTGTCACGGTCGTGTTAAGGTCAATGACCGTGACACGTTTGTCACGATTCTAAACCGTGACAAAGCCGTGAACCTTTTTAAAAAAATTGTCACGGTTATTGATCGTGACACGTCCGTGTCAATTTTGTCACGGACGTGTCACGGTCAATGACCGTGAAAATTCTGGGCAGAATTAAAAAAAACTGCTGGGCAGTATGGCCACTGCCACTGCCCAGCAGTATATTTGTACCTGTTATAGCAACGTTGTACCTGTTCCAAACATCATATATCCGAACAAACTAAAGATAATGCAAATATATATTCAAATAAGAAACTATTTAAAAAGAAGCAACATCACCATCATTTTATCTCAAATCTACAAACTATTTGCATGGAAAAGAGATTTTGTACCGCGACGCTCGGGAACACCTCCTTATCCTTCCCTTCTCGTCCGAATAGCCACATAAGTATAGAGCATATGTGGCCTACCCTTAGGGCCACTCCCTGTCCCCTGAATTGAAATAAAGTAAAATTAGTATCCGCCCCTCAAATATAGATAAATATAAATCATAATTGAAATCGAAATCAAAATGGACATATAAATATAAATACATTACCTGTAGTGTCACTCAAACAGCTAACTTGAGCTCATATGGCACCTCCTTCCAACTAATGTACCCCGGGCAATCGTGTCAATTATAATTCTCTTCATATCTAAACACTAAGAAATACCATAATCCTATGGAGGTATGCGTTGCAAATTTCTTCCAACCGTTGTGTAGCCAAAAATCAGCATTTGAAGTTGTCAACTCCACCTTTGAATGGGGTATGGAAAGTGGTGGGGTATGGAAAGTGGAATTGACAACTTCAACCAGTGATGTTTGGCTACATAACGGTTGGGAGGAATTTGTAGAGCATCTCTCCATAGGATTATGACATTTCTTAGTGTTCGGATAGACGAAGAGATTCAGTCTCCTCTCCACAAATAGGACACCCCAAATAACTATGTACTAATCACCTATTAAAGGTAAGAAGCGTATATTCATGGATTAGTATAAACAAAACTTAGATGTAGTTGGAATATTTATGTATTAATCTCCTCTCCACACACGCACACTACACAAGAGTGAAAATGATAAAGTGCAGATCAAGTAAAAGCATTAAAAATGGATGTTTCGGTACAAATTAAAATATTTATTATAAATTGAAAAATTGTTTCAAATTCGGGTTATCATAAAAAATGGATTGATATTCGGTAGCCAAGTCATCCACACTACTATTTAGACGCCTTGGCGCGTGTTGGACAATTGACCACGGCTCGTTGCTGATATACTCCGAGTCAAACACTTGCTTAACCTTTTGAAATGCACAAACAAACGGCTCATCGCTCACGTGGTCGTTGCTCTTCAACTTGGACAAGTCAACCATGATCAAATTGGTGACAGGATCAACTTTACAAGCATTTTTATCCTCAACTCTTACCCATTCACAGTAAAATACAACCTCTTTGAAGCTTATATAATCCAATTCACCGTGAAAACTCCAAAATCGATAACTATCTTACATACCCGATCTTAACAAATGTAGTTCAACTGTTTTCCACTCAAACACCTTACCATTCTTACACCTAGCGCACGGACACGGAAACTCTTCATCATTACGACATCTCTTTGCATATTTCACAAATTCGTTAGCACCTCTGCGAAACACATCCCCCATTCTATTAGTCTCACCCATCCACTCTTTGTATTTCGGATATCCCATCACAGCTACCACAACTAAACACCTATTAAAGGTAAACAAAACTTAGATTTATAGTATGTTTTATTTAATTATCCCATCATTTAATTATCCTATTAAAGGGTAAGTTGTCCTATCCCATTCAAGAATGCATTTTTCTGTAATATACTTAACAGCTCATGCACATTGTTACGATTTGAAAAAAATTCGACAGCATATCCCCTTAGTTCTCCAAGTACACGACGTAGATTGGCAGGTGTGAGTGTTATTTCAATTGGTCAATTAAAATAACAGTCACACTTGTCAATCTAGTATGTACCCAGAGAACATTAAGATACGACTACAGAACTTCCTCCAAAAGTAACAACTTTAAGCCAATAAGAATATTATACAGAAATTATACAGTCTCAAACTGTCCAAACGGGACAATTCGAGAGATCTCATTACAGGGGTAATGACTCTCGAACGGGTCAGGGTTATTGAATGCGTACGTATAAGAACTAGAATGCTAGTATCTATGCGCACTATATTTAATTTCAAGTATGTTTCATATAATGGGTTAATTCAAATACAAAAATAAATCCATGGGATATTTCAAATACAAAAATAAATTCATGTATTGACCACATACACACACACACACACACACTATCTAAGCTGTTCTATAGGTATAAAAACAATTATTATCCAATTATTATCAATTATTTATTTTGAATGTAAATAATATTCAAAACCCCACCCACCCCCACCCCCACCCCCTCCCGATGTTTATAATCCAATTATTATCCAACTATTATCAATTATTTATAAAATTGATGTCTACTTTTAGTGTTGTGTATATATGTTAGTCCTCGGCTTTTTTATTGAACTTTTAGTTATGTAGTGTATTGTAGATTGATGAGGCCACACAATGAGCACACAATGAACTACTATTTCGCCTTTTACTAAAGAATATCATATGCTCACAAATAGGCGGCATACGCCCATTTTTTTAATTGTTTATACCCCCTCCCCCACCACACCCCACCCCACCCACACACCCCACCCCACCCCCTACAAGTCTAAGGATGCTCACAATAGATCCTCGCAAGTTGGTCAATCATTGTGTGAATAGGTATGAGATCATAATTTGGATTGTGATACCCCTTGATAGACTTATATGTTTTGTTTACCCGACCGATGAACTATTTTATAATCCTATAGAATTAAGTTTTAGAATCAAGGAATTGATCAGATATTCATTAAAATCGGTTAGTAGAAAATTTATTTAACCAAGAGGGTATCGAAAACATAACGTGGGGAATCATAATATACCGTAATCAACTTTAATAATAATAACACATTCTTTCGAGTGATTTATAAATAATTAAATTTGAGTGCAATCATGATTATTTAGTGGAATGAATCGTGATTAAATAAATAAAGGATATAAATTAGACGGTTATAAATTGGGATTTCCTAGTATTTACTTTGAATCTAGTTTATTTATTTATCTTTGGTCCCTAGTATAGTTATTGACCAAGTAGTAGGAGCGAAACTCTATAAAACCCTAGTTTAGCTAAAGCCTGTGAATTATACCTATATATATTGTGTAAGCGAGGATTTTAGCATAAGAATCAATTGTGGAGGGTTAGAGAGGGAGTGAAAAAAATTATACCTATTCACACACACACACACCCCACCCCACCCCCTGCCCCCCTCCACCACCCCCTCCCCCACCACACACCACCACACACACACACACACCCCACCCCACCTCCTGCCCCACTCCACCACCCCCTCCCCCACCACACACCACCACACACACACACACACACCACCCTACCCCACCCCCTGCCCCCCTCCACCACCCCCTCCCCCCCTCCCCCAAAACACACCACCACACACACCGCACCCCACCCCACCCCACCCCCTGCCCCCTCCACCACCCCCTCCCCCACCCCGCCCCACCCCCTGCCCCCCTCCACCACCACCTCCCCCACCCCGCCCCACCTTGCCCCACCCCCCACACATGCACACACAAATATACACACAAATATATATATATAAATGGAAGAGAGAGAGAGAGAGAGAGAAATTGGACCTGAAAGTAGAGAGAGAGAGCAGCGTCGAGAGAGAGAGAGAGAGAGAGAGAGAGAGGGAGGGAGGGAACGGTGGGAGGGAAAAAAGAAGGGGGAAAGGGTTTTTGCTGGAAAACTTGTCACGGTCGTGTCAAGGTCATTGACCGTGACAAGCCCGTGACAATTAAATTTGTCACGGCCTTGTCACGGTCAATGACCGTGACAATTAGTTGTCACGGTCGTCTCAAGGTCAATGACCGTGACATAAAACGCGTGTTTTTTTATCACAGTCAATGACCTTGACAAGGCTGGCCGACTGAAAGGTGACAATTTGCCCATTTTGGTGTAGTGGGTGACGATCCAAGACCGAGGTCAATTCTAACCTAAGAGTGGTGACGACCGAGGACTGTGGTCAATTCTGACCTAATTCAGGTGACGATCCAAGACTGGGGTCAATTCTGACCCAAGAGTGGTGACGATCGAGGACCGAGGTCAATTTTGACCTAACTCAGGTGACGATCCAAGACCGGGGTCAATTCTTACCCAAGAGTGGTGACATCCGAGGACCGAGGTCAATTATGACCTAACTCAGGTGACGATCCAAGATTGGGGTCAATTCTGACCCTAGAGTGGTGACGACCGAGGACCGAAGTCAATTCTAACCTGACTTAGGTGACGATCCAAGACCGAGGTCAATTCTGACCTAAGAGGGATTGCATTTCCTTGGGAAAAGAAAAGAGTTCCATGGGGGGGGGGGTAAGAATTGGATTTGGGGTTCCGCTGGGGATAAGAATTGGATTTGGGGTTCCACTGGGGATAAGAATTGGATTTGAGGTTTCGCTGGGGAATGATTTAGATCGTCCTTTGGGAGAGATCGCCTTGGGCGAGTGATTCTTCTGAAATCCGCTGGGGAAAATACCATGCGATATTGTTTCGCACTGGGTAACCGATGGCTGGGGAGGCTTTGTGTCCTTAGAGGAGCTGATTGTTGGGGAGATAACCGGTTTGAGGTTGTAAACTCTGTTGAGGAGATGATTAGGAGGTCCTGGCGCATTGCTCGAGAGGTCATTTTGAGGGTTCCGTTGGGGAAAAAGAGATTTCGCCTGAAGGAGTGTGAAATTTTCTTGACGAAAACGTTCTAAATCCTTCCTGGAATTTTTAGGAATTTTTTAGGATTTTCTGGCATTTTCAAAGAATTTCTGTACGAAATTTTAAGGGGGGTGCCGATCGACATAGACTGAGGGGTGCCATTCGACAGTGGAACGGACTTTTGGACTGTCTCGAGAAGGTGAGGAGTCAGTGCCGATCGGTATGGTAGGGGGGGGGTGAAGATAGGCATGGAGCTTGGCATCCTATATAAAGGGGGCGAATCCCCTTCATTTTTCACAGCATCTTGCCTTCTCTCTTTCTGCGATTTCTCTCTGTGAATTGTTCTAACGTTCTGATCTTCAAGAAATGGCCGCCTTTGTGAGCACTACTGTCCATCGGGAGTGATTGACCGTTGATGACTGGGCGAATGTGGATTGGAGGGATAGGGTGCCCCTAGCTTTGGGGAACGAGAATGCTTTCGATGCATTTGAGACGGTTACGGATGAGCGAACCTTGCTGCGGGAGCCATCGCGTCATCGCTCTTCGAGAGTGATTCTCGACGGTTATGTAAGTAACCTGACCTTTGGCATTCCCTTCTTTTTGGGTGATTTTTCATTCTTTCTTGACTTTTGATGAGATCTTTCCTTTTGACAGTCTGATATTTCCTTGAGGAACATGCGTGCTCGTGGGACGATGGGGCTTAAGGATGTTTGGG
The DNA here is from genome assembly GCA_949130495.1 of Sambucus nigra. Lineage (NCBI taxonomy): Eukaryota > Viridiplantae > Streptophyta > Magnoliopsida > Dipsacales > Adoxaceae > Sambucus > Sambucus nigra. The sequence continues at coordinate 112,117,248 of OX422214.1, forward strand.
AGCATCTTCCAACCGTGGTGTGCTGGATGGTATCATCAGCGGGTTTTGGGAGGTTGGCGGTTGTGCTGGATGAGATGCCTCATTCGACAGTGGTCTTGTGCGCTTTGGGGGAGAGGTGATGGGACACTACCCACACTTTCCATTTTGGCTTTGGGGAGATGACGGTGAATCCCATAGATGTGCAGCCACTACTGGGGCTGGATTATGATGGGGAGCAGATAGAGGCGGATCGCTCCTTACGGGTGAGGCCAGAGGTGGTGCATGCGTCACTTGGTGATGTGAGGAGGATAGTTTCTGGAGATTCTATCTGGTTGTCCCTGCTTAAGGATGCTTTGCTGAGCAGAGTGATTGATGTGGAGGACGGGCTGCAAGTGAGGAAGATGGCCCGGTTATTCATCTTGTTGGTGTTGGGAGGTTTCGTGGTGGGATCGAGTGACGACGTCATCCATTTGTGGTTTCTGCCGTACTTGAGGATGTTTTCGAACATCCCTTTCTATGATTGGGGGAGTCTGACCTTGGCGACCCTTTACTCTTCTTTGGATGCATTCAGCCAGTGCTGCCGACAGACTTTTACTGGAGGCACGTATCTCCTTGAGGTATTCTTTACTTTGTGCATTTTCCTTTCATGCATTCGCATTTTCCTTATGCGTCTCTTTTTGCTTGGGAATTCAGACGTGGTTCTATGAGGTGATTGGGTGCAACACTCCACTGATTTCTCTGAAGGACGACACTGTTGGGGACTTCTGCCGACTGTATCGATGGCATAAGGCCAACCGGCAGTCGAAGGGATCTTTCTCCCTGGAGGCCGTGTGTTAGGTATTGAATGACCTGACCAGTGGTCGGGTAAGCACCTTTCCTTTTCAGTCTTGGTTTTTTCACCTTCTGATCTTGTATTGACTCATGCCTGCTGGGGATTTTTAGGTGACCTTTTATCCTTGGGGGACAGCCATTCAGGATACGGGGATGACTGGGGTGAACGCGAAGATGAGGCATTTATTAGCGCATGAGTTCGGCCATTCCTGGTATCTCGGGGAGAGGGTGGTTTTCCAGATCGCCGGGGAGGAGGTGGTGGTGCCACCTGCGCAGCCTCCTACGTCTATGAGGCGGGAGCGACAGCTGTTGGAGGATGAGAGGATCGCGGCGATGATCGGTGAGTCCTATGCGTTGTACACTGATACGGCTGCGCCGTATGACTATATGGACTTTGTGACGAGATGATTGATGGCGCCCAGCATACATGACACCTTGCCTTTCCCTCCTGCGGGTTTGAGTCAGGTGGTGGGGTCTTCCCACAGTGGCGGTGGTCCGTCGGCACCTGTGACGGCGATGACCTCGGAGGTTCCTTTTGTGCGGTTGCACACTCCTTCGTACAACATCCGGCGGGCTTAATGGAGGGATAGTGTTGATGCTGCACCGTCCTCTTGTGATGGATCCGGAGGAGCTGGGTTTGACAGAGGAGGTCCTTCGTCCTGCGGTAAACCTTTCGGTCCTTTTCCTCTTTTTGATTTCCTTTGCATGATACTGATTCTGCCTTTTCCTTGCAGCAAATCCAAGTGTCGACCACTTGGATTAGAGACATTAGAGACTGGATATCATCAGCGACTACCCACATTCGGGATGCTGTCCCTGTTCCTTATTGCTTGGTGCCGTCAGCCTCGTCTGGAGAAGACTCCAGCTCGAGTAGTGGGGGTGCGTCGTCTCACCGTAGGGGAAAGAGAGCGCGTCGCAGGGGTGGACGCTCTTGAGAGAGAGATAGAGAGAGAGAATGTGGGTTCGGGATGAGTCCCGTTGTTTTTGGCTTTTCTTTCTATTTCCTGCAAAATGATGTAAAATAGAAAATAGATATATGCAATGCATGCGCTTTTTATTTTAATGATGAACGAATGCATGCGCTTTTTAATTTGCTGCTGAGACCGTAAAAAGGAATATTTTTGGAAATTTGTGAAGGAAAGTTTTTAATTTAAAAAGGGAACTTATACAAGGAGGAAAATGGATTTTGAAATTGTGTTGAGAATATCAATTTATTTCTATTTGAGTTTTCTGATTTGACAAAAGATGAAAAAGGGAAATTTCCCAAAATGGGGGGGGGGGGGGGGGTTGCCGATCGGCAAGCACCCTGACTTGCCTATCGGTAGTTCAGTCAAGTCCCATCAATTGAAAGCTTTGATTGGTACCCTCTTCAGCCTTTGGTACCTTGTGGGGTAGGATTTCTTTCGATTTTTGCAGGGATTATGTTCCTTGTGAGGATTTTTAAGTATAAAAAGAGAGAAGGGTGGAGTGTTCTCATCACACCTTTGCATTCTTATCCACTTGCCTACTATCTTTTATCCCCGCAAGATGGCTCTCCCTGGTAGCATTGAGTTTACCAATTACCTCGAAGCCTTGGAAGCAATGTGCTCTTATAATGTTGACTATGATGCTTTCAACATGCATCGAGTCTCCTTGTGGTGCAATCGGCCTTTTGAGTGGAATATGCTGATAGCGGCGGTACAATTCTGGTACCCCGAAGACCATATATTCCACTTTGGTTTGGAAGAAGATTGTCCTACCTACGGGGAATTTTCTGCCATACTGGGTGTGAATTCCAGTGTTGCTGCGGCTTTACCTAAATTTTCCCTCTCTCCTAGGGATTTGTTGGTCGGGCTTCTTCATATCTCGCCTTTGGCGGCTGGATCATTAGTTGCTGGAGGAATGATCTCCCTCCCGTCGGTGTTGCAGTCTGTGCATTTGCGAGAAGTAGGTGATGTTGGCTATCCTGGAGCCGTTGTTCTCGTCCTTGTTTCAAAATTTTTGTTGGTGACTGGGGAGTGCACGTGGACCCTAAACTTGCAGCCATTACTTCATGGATGTCATACCGTCGCAATCCTGCGGCGGTGATATTGGCGGAGACTCTGGATGCCTGGAGAGAAGGTCGTTCTGACTTTTTAAGGGATAGCCCTGTGATGCTGTTCATGTGGTTGTCTGAAATATTCCGCTTGTAGACTCCTCCAAAGTATCCCTTGTCGGCTGTACCCAACTTCTTTTCGCGCTACTTCATCCGCGTTGGCCTGTATGTTGAGAATTGGAAGAATTGGCTTGTGGAGTATGGGGCTCGTGGGCTTTATTGGTCAGTGCCTTGGTGGGGACAGTTGCAGCCAATTCTGGAGCTAGGAGAGTATTCATATGTACGTCTGGTTGGTCTCAGACAGACCTCTTTTTATTTCCCTTGGCGGCTTCTACGCCAATTTGGCTGGGCGCAGGTCGTGCCCCCTCGGACCTCAAATTTCTTTCCAGTATAAGATTTGATTGAGCTCCTGCATCTGTTGCTTGGATCCCTGTGGGAAAATCGGCGTCCGTCGACCCGTCCCTCTCAGTCTGTCGGGAAGGTTTTCCATGTCCCCAAAGATTATATGAAGTGGTTGTGGAGGAAAGTAGTCAGCAAGATGTTGGTAGTAGAGACTGGTCAAAGGTGGTTTATTTTATCTGACTCCATGGAAGGGGGTTTTGTGGTCTTTTCGAAGATGGTCAAGGCTCATCGATCCATGGAATGTTTGTGGAACTCTATTCAGGCAGGGGAAACTTAGGGTCCTCAGGATGTAGATGATGAGGGTGCAGTCTCTTCGGGTAGCTGTGGGTAGGACTCCTGGGGAGTTTATTTATATAATAGGGAATGTATGTGGGGATTTTATTTGGCTTTTTATGGTGGCGGGGAAGGGAGTTATCCGTCCCTTTTTCTTATGTAATCCGTACTGTCATTTCTTATTAATGAAATAAACAAGTTTCTGATCATCCAGCTGTGCCATTCGATGAATTTTGTATTTTGAATTATCTATACGGATCGCTAAGGCATACACAATCCTCCTGTTCAAGTAGATGTTTAGAATGAAACCGCCATTCTCGGAGGTAAGAAAAGAATATATTTTTGTGAAAAAGAAGGGGTCGTGCTCATGTGAGATGTATGAGCTGCCTACATACCTCTGGGGTTTTTGAAAATTTTCTTATTTAAAAGTGGTTTTTTGTAGAGGATCAGGCCCACGTAGTTCTGGGTAGAGGGAAATGAAGAGTTTTTTTTTTTAGAATAGAAGGGGGATGAGAAGAGTCGTAGCGCACTGAGATTTTGGACTAGGAGTAGAATTTCTTGAGACGGTCCAGGTTGACTGGATGAGCCATCCCTTCCCCATCAAGGTCAGTGAGCACGGCGGTACTACCAAACAAGATTTTCTTCACAATGTAAGGGCCGCTCTAATTGGGTTTGAATTTTCCTCTGGGGTCCCATATGGGTTCTATTATCTCCTTGAGGGCTAAATCCCCTTCTTGGACACCGCGATCCTTGACTCTCTTGTTGAATGAACGTGCTATTCGACGATGGTACCCTTGTATGTGGTATAGAGCCTTTAATCTCCTTTCATCTAGAAGTGTCAGCTGGTCAAGACGGCTTTGGCACCAGTCTTCTTCACTAACCTTGCCTTCGAGTGCGACGCATAGCGAGGGTATTTCCAGCTCCACAGGTAGGACTGCTTCCATGCCGTAGACCAGGGAGTAAGGGGTAGCCCCAGTAGAGGTTCGGATTGAGGTTCGATAGACCCAGAGGGCGTACGAGATCCGGTCGGCCCAATCCCTACAACTTTCGGGCATCTTGCTGATGATGGATTTGAGGTTTTTGTTGGCGGCCTCAACTTCACCATTGGTCTGAGGTCGGTAGGGAGAAGATTTGTGTCTCTAAATCCTATACTCGTTGACTACTTCTATGACTTCTGCCTCGAAGTGCAACCCGTTATCTGACACTAGCTCGTGCGGGACCACATATTGGCAGATGATATTCTTCTTGATGTATTTGGCCACCTTCTTAGCATTTAATACTACGTATGACTCAGCTTCGACCCATTTGGTGAAGTAATCAATGGCAACTAGGATGAACTCATGCCCATTTGACGCCTTTGGTGTAACCTTCCCTATGATGTCGATACCCCAGGTGGAGAACGGCTAGGGAGAAGTCATGTTGTATAATTCTCGTGGAGGTAGATCTTGAAGATTGGAGAATTGTTGGCATTTAGGGCATCTCAGAACATAGGCGGTGAAATCTTGGTCCATGGTGGTCCAATATTAGCCCTGTCGAATGATTTTCTTGGCAAGCATATGACCGTTCATATGGGGCCTGCATTCCCCGCTGTGGATCTTCTGCATTATCTTTTCAATGTCAGCCCCTGCGATACAGTGCAAATGAGTTCCATCAAAATTCCTCTTGAGTAGTTCAAAGGATATTCTCATCTGGGAATTCGGAGATGCAGACATTATCTTCTTCTACGGGGTAATCCGTGAGGTAGTCAGAGATGGCTCTTCCTTTAACGTCTTTCTGTTTGACGTACACAATATCGAACTCGATTAGGAGCATCAACCATTGGGCCATTCGGCTAGATAAGGCGGGTTTCTCAAGCAGGTATTTAATGGGATCCATTCGGGATACAAGTTTGATGGGAAAGGCGAGCATGTAGTGTCGTAACTTTTGGCTGACCCAGACACGTGCGACACATGCCTTTTCTAGAGCAGTGTAGTTGACCTCGTACCCGACCAATTTGCGACTGGCATAATAGATGGCTCCTTCTTTGCGGGAATCCTCAAGGTATTGAGCTAGCAAAGCCCCAGCTGCAGTGTCGATTATGGTTAGGTATAGGAGCAAAGGGAGACCAGGCTCTGGTGGCATGAGAACTAGAGGTTGGGTTAGATATTATTTGATTCGGTCAAAAGATTCTTGGCAGGCCTCATTCCAAACCTTGGTTGAATCCTTTCGAAAGAGCTTGAAGATTGGTTCACAGATGGAGGTTAGTTGGCTGATGAACCGCCCGATATATTGTAATTTCCCAAGAAAACCTCGGACTTTTTTCTCTGTTCGGGGAGGCGGCATCTCAAGTATCGCCTTCATCTTGGCGGGTTCTGCTTCTATCCCCTTCTCACTGACCATGAATCCTAAGAGTTTTCCCTTTGTAATGCCGAAGACACACTTCTGTAGATTGAGTCTCATCTGATACTGCCGCAGTCGCTCGAAGAACTTTCGGAGAGCATGAGCATGACCTTCTCTAGTTTTGGACTTGATAATCATATCATCCACGTAAACCTTGACCTCCTTATGAATCAGGTCATGCAGGATGGTTATGGCAGCCCTTTGGTAGGTAGCCCCAGCATTCTTGAGACCGAATGGCATAACGGTGTAGCAAAAGGTTCCCCATGGGGTGATGAATGCGGTTTTCTCTTGGTGGTCTGAGTGCATCTTGATTTGGTTATATCCGACAAACCCGTCGATGAATGACTTGAGAGCATGACTGGCTGTGTTGTGCACGATCATGTCGATATTGGGTAACGGATAATCATCCTTCGGAGAAGCTTTGTTTAAATCTCGGAAATCCACACACATTCGAACCTTTCCTTCTGATTTCGATACAGGTACAATGTTGGCTAGCCACGTGGGATATTCGATCACTCGAATGAAACCTACGTTCAACTATTTGACCACCTCTTCTTTGACTTTGAGCGACCATTCGGTGAGGAGCTTTCTCAACTTTTATTTAACCGGCTTGTAATCTGGGAGAGTGGGGATCTCATGCTGAGCTATTTCAGGATTAATATCGGGCATATCGTCGTAGGACCATGCGAAGACATCCACGAACTCTTTTAGAAATTCTTCGAGTTGTGCGCGCTCATGCTCATCAAGGGTGGCCCCTATCCTAATCTCGCGCAGTTGGCTACTAGAACGAGATTAATAACAACAGTCTCTTCTTCATCAACTTGAACGCGGGTATGTTGTTTATTATTAACCATATTTAGATCAGTTAAGAATTATTCATTTGTAAAATCATCATCATCAAAAGTTTGATTATAATCTAAACAATTAATGTAAGGCACAACAAGATACTCAAAATCTTCGTTTATTTCATTGATAGGAAAAACAACATTGAGAACATCATCAAAAGAGGTATCAATTACATTTGAGCAAGGATAGACAACAGTAGATGAAACAGGGTAAACATTGGGGTTAGGGGAGATTTCAAGAGGTAGAATTGGCGCAGCATGCCAGTTGGGGATAGGTGTATCCGCAGCCTTGATCAGATGAGAGGGGTCCAATGATGTGGTGCCCGAATGAACCATGCAGAGTGCCAGCCCCAGTGTCTGCAAGATGAAGGAATCTTCGGAATCACTTTCCTTAATTTTTTCGGTATCTTTGATGAGCGGTTGTACGCGATGTGGGAAATTTTTGGCCCATGGGTAACTATCTTGAAAAAAGATCTCCATTCCAGGCTTCATTTTCTTTTCTGTGTGGTGGTACCATAGTTCTGGAAAACCGCAAAAGAGGAAATCCTCCCCCTCTTTAATGAATCGCCCATTTAAGGAATCTCCTGAGATAGTTCGGACGCAGTCTAACCCTCTCTTTTATCGAGTCTGGCGGATCATTCTGAGCTCTTGTTCTGATGGATGATACCCCAAGCCACAAGGAGGGAAAGCTTTCTTCAGTTCGATGGGCTTAATTATCCCCTGCTGCCTTTGTCCTAATCCCAGTTCGGGCATGAAGTGCATGTTTTTGAACATCTGAATTACATTGACATTGCCATGAGGGTCATATTCTGGATAAACCCTTTCTTTGAAACCGTCCCCCGCCGGGCGTAGGGATGGCTCAACTCAGAATCCTGATAGGAGCATATCATTTGACCCATAGTGTATCTCAAGAATTGGACTGCTGGTGCTTGCACCCTCAATATTTTCGTTGTCGCCCAAAATGGTGATGACTCGCCCGTCGACGAAGAACTTCAATTTCTGATGGAGTGAGGAAGACAAACTCTTAATCTTTTGGAGTCAGGGGCATTCGAGCAACATGTTGAAACAAGCTGGGATGTCTATGACTTGGAATTCGACGTCATGGTTTATAGGGCCAATCCCTATTGCAATTTTTATGGATCCCATCACCTCACGACGGGTATTATCACAGGCACGCACGACAGCGGAGGTTAGAGCAAGGTTACTTTCTTTCAGACCTAAACATTTGAAGGTTCTCAATGGGCAAACATTAAAGGTGGATCCGCTATCGACAAGAGAGAGTGGCACAACCTTCCCCATAACACCGACGGAGATGTTGAGTGCATGATTGTGATTCGTCCTAATTTTGGGGATTTCTTCTTCAGAAAAGGACAGCATTCGGGTGGAGGTCAAGGATCCGACCAAATTTACACTTCTTCTAGTGTGGTAGAGGGAGGAACTATAGGTCTAGTGAGTAATTTGATTAAAGCATTTTTGTGTAGCTGGGAAGACATAAAAAGCCCCCATAGAATGATGTTAGCTTGAGTTTTCTTCAGTTGATCAAGGATCTTGCTCTCCTCAATGGTCATCTCTGGCATAGGAAGGCTTGCAACGCCCTTCCCTTTGTCATTTGCTGGTAACGAGCTTGGAACTTAGTAATGTCTCCCAGATCTGGTCATGTGATTTACTGAAGAAGGGAAAAACTTAAATCATGTTTCTTCATCGATCTCAGGCTGCTCTGCCACCCTATTTATTTCTTCGAGGAGTTCTTCAAATGATATCATCCCACATAAGTCGGTTACTGGGCCAGTTCTTCCTGAAGCTTGCTATTCATTTCGAATCCTTCCCGCCATCCGGTGGCAACAATTTTGTCTTTACCTGTAAAGTCGATGCATTCCAAAACTTCAACGGCTTCTTCATACAAGTTCTCCCATTCTATGGGGATATGTGTGATTTAAGGGACCAAGCGCCCTTATAGCTTCAAAGCACCAAATAACTCGGTGATACTGCAAATGTTGTTGGTTTGCCTGAATGCTTTCGCAATGATCTGGACAACATCATCTAAGCTGACTTCATCGGTGGGTATCACCCAACTATCTGATTCTCGGTCCCATTTCTGCGCTTCCAAAAATAGCGCACTAAACCTTTGGCAATCGAAATTAATCTGTGAGGGCAACTTCAGCCCGAACTCTAGGAGTTGATTTAAGACCTCTGAAAATTCCATACTTCCACTATCAGAACGGGTACGGACAGTGATGCATGTTCTAGTAAGGAGTGATAGCCCCCGATCAACGAGGCTAATAGGGTGTAGGAGGAAATATGGGCAAATTTGAAGAGGTTTAGGAGGGTATAGGGGTGTGATTTGGGTTGATGGATCGAAATTCGGGTTTTCTTCCAAGAAGATGGCATTGGTGTGATTTGGGAGTGGATTGTGAGTAGTGTTTGACTTAGGATTGACTTGTGGGGCGATGGTACCCCGGTCAATGAGATCTTGTATTATGTTTCGAAGGTGGAATCATTGGTCGGTGGTATGGCCATCCGTTTGGTGAAAGGCACAATGAGCATCGGCCTTGAAATTTCTAGGAAGTGGATTGGGTAATGGACGGGGATCTAAAGGTTTTCTAAGGTTTTAGCTTAACAAGGCTTGGTAGACTTTGGAGAGGGGAGCATGGAGCTCAGTGTATTCCCTACGGACGGGGACAGGGCGACTTTCTGGTGCCCATGATGTGGTTGGTTGAGAGATGTTGTTGATGGTTGAGACTGGGGCACTGACAGGCTTGTCATATTTTCTGGGGGTGAACTGTCCAGACACCTTCTTCGGTTCAACTTCTATTTTGGAAAGACTTCCTCGATTTCTACTCCTGCTTCTCCGAGAGCTCAAAAGTGGGGATAGTACTGTCCTCCCATGGTTGATCGGATATGGAGTAAGAAATTCTTCTTCACTATGTTGACTTGTTCTTCCTCAGATGGCCGATTGGTCATGGTAGATGCTTTTTCCCTCCATTGGGCTATGAATTTACTGACTGATTCCCCAGGATTCTATTTGAGCAGCTCTAAATCACGATGGGTGACCTCAAGCTCTTTGTTGTATTTGTAATGCGCCATAAATTCTCGAGCTACATCCTCCCAGCTACGAATTCTGGACTCTTTGAAAGATAAAAACCATCGGAGAGCGTTATCCTTTAAATTTTTTTGAAACAGTTGGGCCATTACCTCTTCAGAAGCCCCTAGGAGAGTCATGGAATGGTGATAAGTGCGAAGATGAACAATTGCCCCCCCCCCCCCGAACTTCTCAATATTTGGCATCTTTAACTTCTCTGGTAACCTCGCTTTATGATAAGGAGACATGTGGGTGTAGTCCATGTAACTCCCATAGATCCTGACCTGGTCCAACTTCTTCGTGAGCATCTTGAGATCCTTTTTGACTTTGTTCAACTCCTCCTCTTTTGGATCAATGACCATAGGCAGGTTAGCCACAGGCTGGGCAATGTTTGGCATCGTAAGCTGGGCAGGCGGTGGCCCATTAGCCGGAGGGGCACGTGGAGCGTGCTGATATTCTTCCGAGACCCAAATAGGCTCGGGTGGACCCATAGCACGAGGGAACAGGGCCTCGGGCTCTTGAGGAATAGGAACTTGGTTTTGTTGCATTTCTCGGACCTCAGCTTGGAGGTTGTCAATCTTGGTCATGAGCTGAGCTAGGACTGTCGGCAGATCCGGTTGTATGACTGGTGCTTGATTTGCATTCTCCATGGAAGATGGATGGATTCCGGACTCGGAAGAAGTAGTAAAGGAGCGGATGAAACTCCGGGGTGATTTGACTGAAGTCCGAAGCCAATAGGGAGCCAGGCCAAGGGCTTACAATTGACCTGAGAAGGCGTAGGATAAGATTTATTTTTGAGAAAAAAAGGAAGAAGCTATTTTTGGATTTTTGATAAAGAAGGGAGAAATGTTTTTGGATTTTTAATAAAGAAGGGAGAAATGTTTTTGGATTTTTAATAAAGACGGGAGAAATGTTTTTGGATTTTTTTGATAAAGAAGGGAGAAATGTTTTTTTGGAGACGAAACTCAGCATGATTATTATGATTATTATGTTCTCACTTGTATTTAATTCTTCTAAATGCAATGTCGGACGGGACCTGAGCCCAAAAAAGTGGAGGTCTTAATATATGCAAAGCTACGTTTGGACTTGTAACCAGGCTCGCGGACAGGGTCCCGTTTCAAAAAAATGCACAAAAATTGGGCAGCAGGCCGACCCGAAATTTCGACAGAGTTTCGGGTTGAAACTGACAATCTAAAGTGTGTGTCCTAGGTTTGACACCTATATGTTGGTATGCAGTTGGTTAGGTGAATCGGCATGGGTTCCCCCCTTTGGCGTGACTTCCACGATATATGTCTTGCTCTTGCGGGCAATCGGTACGTGTGGACAAGCCATTTGATATACCTGAGTGTACGTGAATTTCCTCACCATATACCTCGTGGGGACGGTACGTGTGAGAGAGAATTCGATATACTCGATGTACGTGAACGAATTCCCTGCGATATACCTCCCGTCATGACTTCGGTCAAGCGGTACGATGCGGGGGAACCGTTCGATATACGTCGAAGGTACTTGGCTAATGGAAGGTGAGAGTCATATCGCTTAGGCTAACTGCGACCTAGCGGACCAGTGCCCATCACGAAGTGACCCTCCAGTTACTGGGTCAAATTTGGTAAATAGCAATGCTCTTTGGTGATATCGTGTGAATCATGCGTGATTCTCTTATTAGTATCTTATGAAGAGAATGCCTTTCTTGATTATGCCAAACAGGGAACAAAGTACAAGTACCCCAAAAGGTACACCAAGTATGGATGGGTGATGCATGCAACATGGGGATATACAGGTGATCCTAGGTGCACGTGGTGCGAAGTGTACATAGAGAATTTTCTACAAGTGTGTGAATATAAGCATAAGCATGGGGTACATACGAGAAAGCGGAAAATGCAGGTATAGGGGAAAACATAAACAAATATAACATCCATGTAAATAGAGTCAAGCCCACAAGAAAAAACACATATCCCCAGAAGAGTCGCCACTGTGGCCATCCCCTATCCTGATCCTTGCGGGCGGGCGCGTAGAGGAAAGGATCCTTCGGGTCCCGCGCGTCCCTCTCAGGAGCGCTTCGGCCGGCATCGTTTGTGGTGTGAAAAATGTAGAGAGATTCAGAGTCGCCAGTCTATTTTACTCAAAACAGACAAAAGGGGAAGCCACCCCGAAGAGTGGCATCCAAAGACATACTGGTGCATACGAAACCAAGATGATTAGAGAAGGGTTCGGAGGCTTAGTTACGAAATGGGAAGGTGTTAGGCACCCAATCCGCCCTTTCGGTCTCTCATGAATATTTTCTATTTTCCTTTATGTTTCCCCCCGTGATATGTGTGCATGTGTATATGCATAGAATGGAGGTAGGAATCCTCGACTTGTATCATGGAAAAGATAAAGCGAGTCATCCATAGGAAGATATAAGAGTAATATTAGAAAAATAAGATTTATGCGATTACCCTTACGTTGATCGTTATAAGGGAACGATAACGCATATGGGGTAATGCGTCACTAAGAACAAGTATATGTATAATATAAGAAAAATGGATTTAGAGAAGATAGAAAATGAGAGAAAAGTGAGAAAAAGGACTCGAGTCTCGGGTTTTATTTATTTGAGCCATAATGTGAATTCGGTTGATGAATATTGTATATTTCATGTTATATATGAATTTTTTTTATGAATTTAGAAAGTTATTGGACTATTTATTATTTGTTAGGCAGGGTGGATAATCTTATAAATAAAAGATATTGTGACCAATTTTTTTTTAAATTACACTTTGTTTTATTCGGGAATGGAATTTTGGCCATTACGTATTTGGAAATATAAAAAAAAAATTCGGCCGTTGCATACTTTGGAAATTTTTGTGGTTTTGCGATTACGTATTTAGAAATTTTCATCGTGCCTTCAGGCACAGGCATTCTGCTAGTATATATATACTAGCGTATGCTCGTGCCTGAAGACACGATGAAAATTTTCAAAAGTACGTAATTGCAAAACGGTGAAATTTTTTTAAAGTACGTAATCGCGAAACGGTGAAAATTTTCAAAGTGCATAATTACAAAACGGTAAAAAAATCGTTTCCCGACAAAATAAAGTGTAATTTTAAAAAAAAGGCATAATATCCTTTATTTATAGGACTATCCTGCAAAATGGTAGTTTTCGTGATTGGTTCTAAAATCTCATGTCGTGTCGTGTTTATTTTGGTCAAGTTCGTTTTTAGTTAAAAAAAATACTGGGTCGTGTTCGAGATAGGTAAACAATAATATTTCTTATCGTGTTATGTTTATTTTGGCCATAATTGGAAAATGAATTTTTTTTCCAAAGTACATAATCGCAAAACGAAAGAAAATTCGTTACCCGACAAAACAAAGTGAAATTAAAAAAACGTCATTCGCAATTTTCTAAAGCGTATAATAAAACTGTGCTATAAGTTCCATTCATATTACAATAAAGGAAATAATAAAGTATATTTACATATCCATGTCTACATCATTGATAGGATCATATGTCTTGTTTAGTTCGCACACGGCCTAAGTAAAAGTGGCATATCACAAAATGTTTTTTTAAACAAAATACGAAGCTGACTAAATAAAAATGACACGGCATAAAATATTATTTTTATATTCAAGTCTTATCATTTTTATTTTAGCCAGGTTCGTTTTTATTTAAAAAAACATTTTGTGTTCTGTCACTTTTACTTTGGCCATGTTCAAGAAAACCTAAAAATAAGATTTCGCATCTTCCTCTAGTTTATAAAAAAAGTTGGGTTGAATTAAAAACACTATAAAAAAAATAGTGGTATTTCTCGATTTTTATTAATGTATAAAAAAAGTTGCCATTTTTGGTTGAATTAGGCACGGTAATTACAATTTTATGGATTTTATTTTTGTCAGCCGGAAAGTCTTGAGCCACGCATGGTCAAGCTTAGGAGTTGGTACAAATGGAGAGATCGTAGTTAGTGATCGAGTAGGTTGTTCAATAATCAGTAATACATAAACATAAATAATCAGCAGTACTCTTTGTTGATGTAAAAAACTATATTATCTCTAATTATCAATCACAGATAAAGAAATTAATAAGACAAATGATTTTTAAAGTGGTTCAGCCTGAAGAGAATGGCCTACGTCCACTGTTTTTGTATTGCTGACTGTTTATTTGGAATCTCAATAATAGGTTTACCAAGAGACCCAAATTCCCCCTCTTATGAGGAGGTTATAATGTATTTATAGCCTTGAGGTTGTACATATGAAAGGATAATGCATTGGTATTTAATAGACATATACATCGGTACGATAATTAATGGGCATTTAATGAGTAGCTGTCTTTTGATTCTCTTGATTTAGATGCTCTGCACGCTAAGTTTCTCAGACCGCTTAAGTTGCTCGGGGCGCCTGAGTTTCTCGTCTAAAGTATTTGTATTTGACATGTAGGTCTTCACGTGTCTTCAAGTGACTGGTCCATGTCAGTAGACTAAATTTGGTATCAACAGAATCCCCCAATGTTTCACAGTTGAGGTTGAAGGAAAGTGTGGAACATTTTGCCTGAAAACTTCTTGGATTACCAATCTTCATGGATTTTAGGAACATTTTATAATTCCTTTTTGAGTGCATAATATCAAGCTAAATATTTTGAATTTTCACGATCACTTCGATAATTGTGCCCTTTTTTCTCTTTTAGCCACCGAAAATGCAAACGTCTTTCCTTGTAATCATTATTTTTCTCTATTCCCGAGGTAAAGTATTTAAGTGCGATCGAAATCCTATCATTTTTCACTTTTCAAATCTATATCTCTGAACTCTTCATCTTCTCTCTGTCTTGTGCCTTCGTTCTTTACATCGTTCATTGACAACTGATCTCTATTTTCTCTGTAAGATTTTCTTCCTTCTTTTATATTTTCTTTATTCACCATGGTTTATCTTGTTTAATCGTTAGAAAAATTTCGGTCTGAGTTTTCAATCCCTTATGGTCCTTCATATTATTTTTCTTTGGCTGAGGGACATTGGTTCCCAAGACTTTTTGTAGCCGAATGCGGCTTTTCTTTCCCGCCAAATCCCCTGTGTTTGGAGTTTTGCCAATATTTTGATATTGTACCTGCAAAAGTAGCTCCAAATACATGGAGGGTAGTTAATGGCGTACATAGGTTGAATCAACTTCATGGAACTCGTTTAGGAATTTCAGAGATTATGTATTGCTACAGATGGGTTACTAGTGACAGTGCTTTCTATTTAAAAACTAGGTTTTTGAAATAAAGCGTTAGTTTTCAATCTTCCCGATGCCAATAGGGATTATTTTGATCATGGGGTTGTGACAAAAAATTGACAACACCCTCCATTAAGTGGATATGATATGTACCAAGGTCCCAAGTGTCCGCTTTAATGGGATAAGTTGTTTTTATTTTTGAAAACTTGTTTTCTTTGTATTCGATGAAATGCACCATTGACATTTGATTTTGGTTGTTACATTGACAGTAAAAAGAAACCTCCAAAATAAACCGAGGTTAATATAAAGCATTTAAAACTTATCTGGGGCTTGCATCAATCTGTTGCTGGGGAGCATATTATATTTGCTTCTTACTTATTGCAACACAAAAGCTACACCTCATCTTTGATTGCTCATCCTCGTCTTATCGTGGTTGATCTTGACCAAGTACCAACCTCTGAAACCAGTGTGGAAGGTTCTTCTTCTGACTTAAGCTTTCCCATCACTGATTTGATGAAGAAGAAAAGAGCTCCTGCCTTTTTTGACAAGTCTGGCTCTACCACTGTGGAGGCAAAGAAAAGTAAACAAGATGTCCCAGAAGAAGGGACAAAGACTATAGATGTACCCCCTCCCACTGCTGCCAAGGAAGCTAGCGAGAAGCCCCCTGTGCCTCCGAGTAAGACTGTTGTCATCTCCCCAATAGAGACAATATCTTTAATTGAAAATGCTCCTGCTCCTCTGAGGAGATTAAAAAGAAGTTCTTCTGAGAGACCTACTGAACCTATACCTCAACCTTCAAATGTTGAAGGTAATGTTCTAGCTCTTGTTGCTCCGAGCTCTGCTGTGAGATTGGTTAAATCCTGGACTGTTCCAGAATCCCAAGGCGTTGAAGACACCTTTTCTCACAAGAGACTTAGTACACTGGCTGCTCAACACATTACTTTAGTAAGTATCTTTAGCTTGACCCCTTTATTTTTTAATACTATGTTCATGTATTGACTTAAAGTTCTTTCTTTTTTCAGCTTGTGACGTATTTCAATAGCATTTTGAAGAAGGATGAATCTATCGGGGCTTCAAGCTCCTCGGGTGGAGTAGAGGAAGCTTTTACTGGACTAACCCAGCCTTTGAAGGAATCTCGTCAGAAGTACAAGGAGGAAAAAGATGCTTGGAAGAAGCAATTGAAGTCTGTTGAAGCGGATCGAGATCAGGCTGAAACTGCCTCCAAAGAGTTAGAGAAGAAATTGAAGGAGGTCGAGCATCATAATAGCGAGCTTGAGGTCAAACTTAAATCTGTCGAGCAACATAAGATAGAGGTAGAAGAAAAATAAAAGTCTACCGAGGAGCTTTTGAGAGAAAGGACCTCCTCTGAGAAAGTAAAAAGTAAAGTTGCTGTTAAAAAATCATTCAGTGCTGGTTGGGACAAATGTTGGAACAAAGGCCTGGCTGTTATGTCTTCTCAAATGGATTATGCCAGTGTTAAATATTTTAGGGATGGATGGGTAGCAGCCTTGAAGGAGTTGAAGGTTGTTAAGAATTCTGAGTTGTTCCAGCAACATACTCATGGCCCTCCTCCCTCTCCTGGAGAAGAAGAAGAGGATGAAGAAGCTTCATATGAGTCTTCCTTGATGACAAGAGAGTAAATCCCTATTGTTTTTGTTTCCTAACCCGTAGAGAAAGTCCAACCAACTATCATATCTATCGAGTAGCTGCCTTTGCCCTCCGAGCAACTTACATCTTCATCCAAACAATTTGAAGAAGTCGTAAAGAATAAGGAGAAGGTGTAGAGTTGTTCGGGTTTTTTATTTTGTTGTTTCAGGAATGTAACCTTGAACTATATTTGGTGTTATCATGATAAATAAAATTTGAACTTTCGTTGTTCGTTTCTTACTTACTCTGTTGTTCGTGTTGAATTTCTGTCTTACTTTCTCTGTTCGCATCATTGTCGATTTTGTTTTATTCTTCTCTTTGCTAGTTTATGGCCAGGATGGAACTCTTATCAGCTCACGATATAGAGTTGATGAAGAAATGCAATGACTACTTCAAAGATGGTCATGCAAACCTTAATGAGGCCCAGATACTGACATCCCCGGACCAGGTGTTTCTGAACGAGCAGTTTAAGTGTACCAATACTTTAAGTTCTTAATTAATCGTGCTGTAGCCAATAATGTGGCCTACTATGAGATTATTGAAGATCTTCAAAGAATGATCGAGGAGCTTCAACAGCAGTACAAAGAATCTACAACACTTTTACATTAAGGTTATGAGAAAAAATACCATCAATTGAGTGTTGACAAGGGATATGACAAGTTCATTTATGCTCATGAGAAGAAGGAGAGCATGTTAAAGGTTTAAGTTGAAGAGCACAGACATATTGCTAAACTGCTGGAGCAAGAGAACATCGCTTTGCAAGAGGAAATAAAATAACTCAAATCTGCTGCCTCTTCTTCGAGAGCCTTGGTCCCTGTCAATGATGAAGGTTTTTCCTTCTTGGAGGTAGAAAATGCCAACTTACGAGATGAGTTAGAAACTTTGAAACGAGATGAACCCTCTACATCTACTCGTGGTAGAGAAAGATCTTCTTCTCGTGGACGAGCAAGAGCTAGTCGGGTCACCATTAAAGAAGTGAGAACCTAATCGACTTTAGAGAATCAAGTCGTTCAGTTGATGGCGAAGAACCAAGCCTTGGTGTAAATGTCTAAGAAGATTCTGGACTTCGCCGAGAAACTCACTAATCAAAGTTTTTCTCTGGAGAGTAAAGAAATTATGGTGAAGAAACTCCACGAGCAACTTGAGAGGTTAACTTATCAATTTCACAAACATCCTAGGGAATTTTGGATGGTTGGATATAATGAAGCTCTATATCATCTTGATACTCGTTTGCAGCAGTCGAATAACGGAGGATACAAGCAAGGGTGGTTGAATGCATTATGTGTCTTGAAGTTAGAACAAGGTCATTTCCTTTGGGATTACTACGAACTTGGGTTCCTTGATTTACCTGTGCCTCCCTTCAGTTTTGACCTTAATTGGATTCCAGCCTGTGCTATTCCTCAAATTTTGATATCGAAGTATCTCGATGATTACAGTCTTCATTCAAACTTTGAAATAGCTAGTCTAGAACACTTTCTCGATCGTCTATCAATAATGAATGTCAGAATGCTGCGAGATCTAAACTTTATAAATTCCCCTTATGCCTTAGATGATCCTCCAGCTGGGGTAGAACCTGTGTCAAAAGCAGAAGGAAAGAAACCAATAGAATAGGATATTTGATGTAATGAATTAGACTTCATATCTCGTATAATCTGCTTTGCTTTAATGAAGAAAAATTTTGTCTTTTGCCATTTCTTTTTCTTCAAAATAATTTGTAGAATGTCCTTAATTGTTGGTCGGTAAATATATATGTATATACTATACTTATCCCATTTGTTGTTTGATTATTGTGACTTGTCACTCTTTGGTCCTAAACAGTGGAATGATTTTCATCCCATGTTCCTGCTTAGTTGTAGCAATCTCCTATGGATTACCTGGTTGCCTAGACAGTGAACGCCCCAGGAGGTCATCCAGCTTCTTGCCTAGTTTGGTACCAACCAACCGGAGTTGGTGGTTATTGATTTACCGACGAACCGGAGTTAGTGATATTGAGTTACCGACCAACCGAAGTTGGTGGTATTGAGTTACCAACCAACCGGAGTTGGTGGTATTGATTTCACGACCGATCGGAGTTAGTGGTAATTGATTTTCCGACCAACCGGAGTTGGTGGCATGCTGCTCTCAGTATTTGTGTTTGTGTAGTGTGTAGCACTAATATTCCGAAAAAATTCAAAAAAATAAAGACACATCACTTTATTCATATTGAAATAACTGTGTTACATAGGAATTTTATCTATTGATAATACTTGTGCAGATGCTCTGCATTCCATGCATTCTTGAACTCTTCTCCTTCTAAAGTTTCAATTCTGTATGTCCCTCGACGAACAACTTCTGTTACTCTATAAGTTCCATTCCAGTTGGCTTCCAGTTTGTTTTTCTTTTGGAATACTTTCTTCAGCACATAATCCCCTTCTTTCAACTCACACTTCTTCACTCTTTTGTTGTAGAACAAAGATGTTCACTGTTGATATGCTGCATTCTTGATTGTTGCTTCTTCCCTAACTTCTTCGAGCATGTCCAGGTCTAATCTTCTCATCATGTCACTGACAAGAGAATTGAAATTAAGCACCCTATGTGTGGGTAGACCCAATTCAGCAGGTATAATAGCCTCACTTCCAAATGTCAACATGTATGGAGACTCTCCCGTCGCTGTTCGTGGTGTAGTGCGATAAGCCCACAACACAGAGTGTAGATCGTTAATCTAATTTCCTTTTACATCATCTAGTCATTTTTTTAAACCATTCAGTAGTGTTCTATTTATCACCTCAGTTTTCCCATTACTCTGGGGATGGCCTGGTGCAGAGTGGATCTTCAGTACATTGGATTGATAACAATATGCAGCAAACTCCTCGTTGTTAAACTGGGTTCCATGGTCAGTAATGAATGCATGTGGGAGACCATATCTACAAATAATATTCTTCAAATAAATTGATATACTTTGTCGTATGTTATATCAATGAGATGCTCAGCTTCCACCCATTTAGTAAAGTAATCCATAGCAACCACGAGGTATTTGAATCTTCCCCTGGTCGTTATAAGTGGCCCGACCAAGTCTATCCCCCACATAGCGAATGGCTAAGGGGACGTGATAGGTGTTAAAAATGCTTGGGGAGTTCTTCAGATAGAAGACAACCGCTGGCATTTATCGCACTTCTTGGCGTAAGCTGCGCAATCAGCTCTCATCATTGGCCAGTAATACCCTTGTGTTGTAATCCTCTACAAACGCGTCCGACCTGCTACATGTGCTCCATAGGACCCTTTGTGAACCTCTTCGACCAAGTCTTTAACTTCAGAGGTATGGACACATCTTTGTAATCCTTTGATAACTCATCTTCTGTATAAAATACCATTAGTCAATACATAATGAGTAGCTTTAAACTTCAGTTTCTTAGCTGCGAGTTTATCAGGTGGCAGAATCCCTTCTTCGATATAGGCCCCGATAGGATCCATCCAGGAAGGTCCCAAATCTAGGGCAATGAAATTCACCATTAAATCTTCTTCTATGCTCCAACCATCCAGGATTTCTATTGGGATTGTTCTTCGTAGCTCGGTGCGTATGGCTGATGCTAACCGAGCTAGGGCGTCTGCTCTTGCATTCTCCAATCTTGGTATCCTAATCAACTGAACTGCAATGAAACTTGATACCACCTCCATTAATTTTGAATGATATCTAATCATTAATTCTCCTTTTCATGTATACAATCCGAGAATTTGATTTACGATTAACTGTGAATCACTGAACACCACGACCTGCTCTGCCTTCATGGTTTTGGCCAAACTTAGACCCACGATCATAGCCTCATATTCAGCTTCATTATTGGAGGCTTTAAACTGAAATCGTAGAGCATATTCTATATCAATCTCATCAGGACTGTTTAAAACAATTCCTGCTCCACTGCCTGTAGTGCACGAAGAGTCATCCACATATAGATTCCACACAGGTATTTTATTATCTAACTCTTGATCAGATAGAGTTCCTCCGTGGAATATTTTATGCTTCCTTTTGTCTTCCCCTAACACTTCTCGCTGCTCGTTAATTATCTTCTCTTGGCCATCTATAGATGGAAGTTAGTCGGGGGTTATATTCGATGATCCCATAACACCCACGAGTTGGTCTGTATTAAATTTATGCTCTTCAAAGATATCAGAGTGAGTAAACTCTGCGATAAAATCCACTACTGCCTGCCCCTTAAGCGATGACCTAGGCTCATAAACTATGTCATATTCGCCAAGTTCTACTTCCCAGTACATCAATCTTCCTGATTTCTCCGATTTATGCAAGGCTTGTCTTAGTGGCATATCGGTGTACACCACTATAGTGTGGGCTTGGAAGTATCACCTCATCCTTCTGCTTGCTATGATCAGTGCTAGTGCCAACTTCTCCAACCTTGGATACCTAATATCTACTCCTCGAAAATCTTTGCTGGTGTAATAGACCAGTTTCTGTATTCCATCCTCCATTCTTATCAACACCGAGCTAACTGCATTCTTTGAAACTGCCAGATACAAGTATAATCTTTCTCCCATCACTGGTCTAGATAACAATGGAGGTGTCCCCAGATATTTATTCAATTCTTGAAAGTCCTCCTCGCACTCATCATTCCACGCAAAAGTTTTTCGGAGTATTTTGCAGAATGGGAGGCATCTGTCTGTTACTCATGACACAAACCTGTTAAGTGCCGCAACTCGCCCTGTGAGACTTTGTACTTCCTTCTTCGTAGTTGGAGATCGTAGTTCCAATAGGGCCTTGATCTTTTCTGGGTTCGCCTCAATACCTCGTTGATTAATAATATATCCGATAAACATACCTTCTCGCACCTCGAATATGCATTTGGTGGGATTTAACTTCATTTGATATTTTTCTAGTTGATCAAAGTTCTGGCCTAGGTCAACTAGATGATCAGCAGCTTTCTTGCTCTTCGCTAGCATATTGTCAACATAAACCTCCATATTATGACTGATTTTCTCTGCAAACACCTTGTTCATTAGCCTTTGATATGTTGCACCTGCATTTTTAAGTCTGAAAGGCATAACATTATAGCAATAAGTTCCCCTTGGGGTGATAAAAGAGGTACTCTCCCTATCCTCAGGCTTCATTTTAATCTGGTTGTAACCAAAATAAGCATCCATGAAACTCAATAATTCGTGTCCTGAGGTAGCATCCACCAGTTGATCAAGTCGGGGCAAAGTAAAATGATCCTTTGGGAATGCCTTATTAAGATCAATGAAGTCTACACACATCCTCCACTTGTTATTTTTCTTCTTTACCATCACCACATTTGCTAGCCAGTCAGGATACTTGACGTCCTCAATAAAGAAGGCTTTTTGCAGTTTCTCCACTTCCTCCTGTATAGCTTGGTTCTTTTCAGGGCTCAACCTTCTTCGGTGCTTCACTGGCTTGATCTCCTTATTCACGTTGAGCTCTTGACACAGGAAACTTGGGTCTATCCCTAGCATGTCTTCATGACTCCATGCGAAAGTCTATTTTCAGCACCTTAGAAATGCTATCAGTTCCTTTTTTATGGATTCATCTAATAACGCCCCAATTTGGGTTGTTTGTTCTGGGTGTTCATCGTCCAGAATGATATTTTCAGTAGCTTCCATGACCTGTCCCTTCTCGTCTCTAAGGTCTATTGTTTCAATCTCTGCATCTTCTATTTCATCCACTTGATAGGTAGTAGTCTTCTTGATGGATTCTTCACGTTCCTCCTGTCCGGCAGATGAATAATAGCATTCTCGAGCTATTTTCTGGTCGCCTTTTACCACTCCCACTCCAAAATTGGTTTGGAATTTTAAACATTGATGTACAGTAGATGGTGCTTCTTTGAACTTCTTTATAACTACCCTTCCCATGATGATATTGTAAGATGATTGGACATTTTTATCCATTACAAAAAACCGTACTCTTTTTGTTCGACAAGCAGGCCATGTACCAATAAGCATATCCAACTTGATCGTCCCAAGTGGAAAAACATTTTCTCCAGTAAAACCAAGGAGGGCCTATGATAGGGCTCCAACTGGGCTAACTTTAAGTTCAAACTGTCAAAACATGGGTAGAACATGATATCAGTCGAGCTGCTATTATCCACCAGTACTCGTGAAATCACCACCTCGTTCATTCTCATCTTGATTACCAGTGGGTCATCATGAGGATATATTACAACTGCCAGGTCATTCTTGGAGAAACTA
The DNA here is from genome assembly GCA_949130495.1 of Sambucus nigra. Classification (NCBI taxonomy): domain Eukaryota; kingdom Viridiplantae; phylum Streptophyta; class Magnoliopsida; order Dipsacales; family Adoxaceae; genus Sambucus; species Sambucus nigra. The sequence goes on from OX422214.1 coordinate 112,140,125, forward strand.
ATGACCAGTTTGTCCTTGTTCACCTTCCTCGGGCGATCATCTTCAGTCAAGTTTATTCGTTGTATATACGAGCAAGCTTGAGCCTTATTGAGGTAAGCTTTCCTCTCCGCAGTCAGATCTCCACCTCCTGCATCTCCACCTATAATAACATTACATTTAAATGATCCAAAATGGATTGAAAATACCTCATGTTATGGTTGTCTTGGCCTTTTGGGGAGATCGGGGTCATCTTCTGGGTCATCCTCGTGATCTCTCTTCTTGTCTTCTTTTGCTCGTCGAGGAGACTTAGACCTTTACCTTCCTCGGTCGCTGGTCTTTCCTCCATTTTGGCGATCAACATACTTAGCCAATTTTCCTCGTCTAATGAGTGCTTCAATTTCATTCTGGAGAGTTATGCATCATTTGGTCGTGTAACCATGGTCTTTGTGGAATTCACAGTATTTAGATTTGTCCCTTTTATCAGGGTCTGCTTTAATCTTTCCTGGCCAAGCCAACTCTTCGATGTTCTTGATCTCCTCCAGAATGTGATTTATATCTACCTTCAAAGGAGTATAATTTCCAAATTTCCTCATCTGCTCCAGTGCTTGCTTTCCTTTCGACTGCCTGTTGCCACCATTGTTCTTCTGATCCTTCTTTTCGGTTTTACCATCTTCAACCTTGGTCTCCTTAGTGTCTGTATTCTTCTTCGCAGCCATGGCTTCCTCGGCGTTCATGATTTTGGCTTCTTTTGCCATCAGTTCTTCCATGGTCCTAGGCGAATCTTTGGCCAAAGTGTAGTACAACTTATCTAGCAAAAGTCCACTCATCAGAGCAATAATTGTTATTTTCTCTTCGTAATCAATTACTTCAAGTTTCTCGTTGTTGAAACGAGTAATGTAGTCCCTAGTACTTTCACCTGCCTTCTGTCTAACACTCAGCAAGTGTGCTACTCGTTTGACTAGTTTCGCTCCAAAATAGAAGTTCCCTATAAAGAGCTCTGCCAGTTGAAGGAAAGTCGCTATCTTCCCCCGAGGAAGGTTGTTGTACCATATCTGGGCTGACCCGGTGAGAGTTCCTGAAAATGCCCTACATCTCATCTCATCTGGAACCACATAGATATCGGCAGCAGCTTGGTTTTGTTCAATATGAAGGATAGGGTCATTTTTTCCATCGTATTTAGGCGTCACTATAGGAGCTTTGAATTTTGATGGTGTGGGAAAATCCACAATTGACTGTACGAATGGTGTTCCTTGGACAAAAGTTCATTATAGAGGATTCTTGGCCTTAGCCAATTCCCCTAATCTATCCTCTAACCTTTGAATAGATCCTTTTCATGCATAATTTCCTACCTCAGGCCTATTCGTCCGAGCAACTAATCGCGCTGAGTTTTCCTCCTGGGATCTTTCATTACGGGCTGTTGGTCGTGATTGAGCAAAGCCTTCCCTTAGATCGGATGGTCGTTGAGAGTTACTCGACACAATCCTAGGAGGACTTCTATCCATCCTAGGCCCCAATCGATCAAAAGGAGATACTCTACTCAACCTTTCTATAGAACTAGTCCTTTCTGGAGTGAGAGTGACATTTCGATGGGAATCAGTAGCTCTTACTGATGAAGTCCGACCTAGTTGATACGAAGGATCACTAGATCTTTCAGTATGCTATGAGTCAGTACGTCTAGATTGAGAAGCCTCCGGGAATAATGTTCTTCTAGTTCTTGGAGAAGGAAAATGGGTATTTCTCTTAACACTTCGTTGTCCTGATTGGTCCGACACTCCACCTTGAACAGTTTGTATAAGTTGACGCATAGTTTCCTGCATGGCCGTTTGCCCTTGGGCTAAATTAGCCATTATATTAGCCAGATCTGGAATATTTGGGGGAGCAGAAGGATTTGGAGGGACCCCAGTGTTTCGATTACTGGATTTCGGATTATCAGCCATAAATAATGAATTGTTTTGGTGAAAAACACTAAGTACAGTCGTTTACCACAAATGACACCAATATGTTGATGTAAAAAACTAGATTATCTCTAATTAATCAATCACAGATAAAGAAATTAATAAGACAAAGGATTTTTAAAGTGGTTTAGCCTGAAGATAATGGCCTACATCCACTGTTTTGTATTGCTATGCCAGTTTACACTACACCAAATCTGCCTGATTATCACGGTCATTGATCTTGACAAAATCAACTTGTCAAGGTCAATGACTGTGACAATTCGGGACGAGATAACTTTTTTTGTCACGGACGTGTCACGGTCCTTGACCATGACAAGTTTGTTAGAATTGTCACAGTCGTGTCACGGTCCATGACCGTGACAAGTTTAGTCACGGTTAATAATCGTGACAAATTCTTGACTCTTTTTAAAAAAAATTGTCACGGTCAATAACCATGACAATTCTGGACAGAATTTTAAAAAAATATGTTGGGCAGTATGGCCACTGCCACTGCCCAGCAGTATATTTGTACCTATTATAGCAACGTTGTACCTATTCAAATATCATATATCCAAATAAACTAAAGATAATGCAAATATATATTCAAAATAGAAACAATATACATGACGATATAATCCAAATATAATTCAAATGTACCAACTTAAAAAATAATGTTACTACATGTCTTGGGTAAATGTGAGGAGATGAGTAGTCCACACGATATACGAATTGATACACCCACTAATATACATCATGCCGCATTGTTCGCGCACCCACAATAGGGAGTTCTCCTTCCCGGGTATCACATGCGTGACGAGCACTTTAGACTCGATCTCTTGAAGTGCACGTCCATGAACTATTCCACCCTCGATGATATTCGGGTCCCTCAATCCCCGCCCTATTCGCTGGCCATCAAATACGTCAAATATGTACACGCTCTGCCAACCAAGTGTCGACATCGGTCTGGGGAAGGTATCCAAATAAGGAAGTGGATCATCGAAGTACGCACATGTCGGTGATGAAGCAGCAACGTCCACATCCTCGTCATCTTGCGCCTCGTCCTCTCGCACCTCCTCCTCCTCCACCTCCTTCTCCTTCCCTTTCCCCTTACGGTCTCCGCCCAACGTGCGCTTCATGAATGAGTACATATCTTGGATCGTCGCCTCCAAACGGGACAGCTTCGCGTCATGTGAATCCACCGTTCGAGCCAACCCGGTGTCGCTCGTCTCCAATCCGATGATCCTAGATTTGGCCACCCGCGAGCTCACCCCCTTGTCCTCCCCTTGCGATCAGAGCCAAGCACTTGGCTGAGTACGTCTGTGGACAAAGACGCCTTGTCGGCATCAGACTGCGACTCATGCACTTCCTTAAGCTTTGCCTGAAATGACAAAAAGCACATGATTAGTAAAATGAGTAAACTAAAAAATTATAACGTAATCAACAAAAATTAAACTGTCGGATTACTTACAGTCATGGCCGCGACGCTCGGGGACACCTCCTTGTCCTTCCCCTTCTTCGTTCGAAGAGCCACATAAGTATTGAGCCTATATGGCTTACCCCCAGGGCCACTCCCTACCCCCTGAAATAAAATAAAGTAAAATTAGTATCGGCCCCGCAAAGTAAAATAATGAAAAATAATATATTTCTATAGTTATAGAAAAATTAAATCTTACCTTCATCCTATGCTCCACCTCGTCGTAAGATGTCCGACCGGAGTAGTGCACGTCCGTCTTTTTTACCCGATGTTCCCTCCCCTATTGGCGAGATGTCAATTGTCACTCCCCGATCTCATTCTCAATGAACTTTTGCCATTGTGCCAATGAGATCGGCCCCTTCGGCGGGACGAATTCATGCCATTGGATAATGGACTCTCGTGTTTTCCCAAAGTACCATATCCGCATATTTTTCTTCCACGTCTTGTGTTTCTCCCTCAACTGCTCCAAGACGGAATCGCGTAGCTTTGGATCTAAGTTGAATTGTTCATGTCCAACAAATACAATGTTAGTTGCGAATAAATATAAATACAAATATATAATGAAATTGAAATCGAAATTGAAATTGAAATATTCATATAAATATAAATATATTACATGTAGTACCGCCTAAACAGCTAACTTTAGCTCATATGGCACCTCCTTCCAACTCATAAACCCCGGGCCGATGACCGTCTTTAGCAGCTCTAGGGATCTCGCTAATAGCTCCGACTTATTCTCAATGGTAATCCCAAATTTGTCATATTTGGGAAGCCTAGGGGCTGAGGAGCCCTCGTCACCTCCGCTACCACCGAGCCCAGATGACATCATCATAACAAGCATCATCATCCTCGCCTTAATACCTCAAGGAGACATTTGCTGTAAAAAAATGTTATTAGTACAGATAAAAAAAATTAGAAGAAGACATGCAAATATGTACAATTACTACAAACCACCCCCTGCCCCCACCCCCACCCCTCCCCCACCACAAATATGTATAATTATATATAGTATGTTTCATTTAATTATGTCTTATTTATATCCAAATTCAATTATTCAAAAGTTGAAAAATCTCACCCCTATATGGACAATAATCCAGTGGTCATGCCACTTTTAAAACTAACCAACCCAACATTTACTAAACAAAATAATCCAACACCAATGTCAACAACAAATGTGTATCCCGTACTCCTTCCAATTCATTTACTCAATTAATTCATCTACTCAATTATTAATTTACTAATTTACAATGAGGGGCAATCCTACTTTCATAATTAATCATATATTAATTTACTAATTTACAATAAGGGGCAATCATATATTAATTTACGAATTTACAATAACGGGCAATCATATATTAATTTACTAAAAAAATTAATAATCAATCAATTCTTTACTAGGAACACTATGCGCACACACACCTAGACACACACGCAACCCCCCACCCCTACCCCACCACCCACCCCCATCCCTGCCCCCCCTCACTCCACCCCCACCACACACACGCACACGTACACGTACACGTACACCCACCCCCACCACCCCACCACACCCCATGCCCCCCCACCCCACCCCCACCACAACTGCACACACACACACCCCACCACCCACCCCCCGCACCCTCCCCCACCACACACCACCACACACATATATACACACACATATACACACATATGTATACACACACATACATATACACACATATATATATATATATATATATATATATATATATATATATCACACATACACACACATAGAAATGAAAGAGAAAGAGAGGAAAAAAATATATCTTAGAGAGAGAGAGAGAGCGCGCTGAAATCACTTATAGAGAGAGAGAAAGAGGGAAACCAAAAAACGGTGGGAAAAAAAAGAGCCTAGGGCTTTTTTTACTGAAGAGATTGTCACAGTCGTGTCAAGGTCCTTGACCGTGATAATTATTTTAAGTATTGTCACGATCAAAGATCGTGACACAAAACGCGTATTTTTTGTCATGGTAAATGACCGTGACAAGGGTGGGCGACTGAAAGGTGACATTTTGACCATTTTGATGTAGTGGAAGTTGTTGAAGAATGTACAACAAAATCATAAAGAATTGTAGGTATGGATTTTATATTAATAACTTGGAACGTGATCTTGGAAAGCATCCTGAAATATGGAGATATCATCCTCATGTACAAAATGATGTTTGACTAGCTTACATTAATTATGGTCCATATCAATGGATTCTTCCAGAATATCCTTTGTCTGTACCAGTAAAACATCCTTGTCGATTTCAAGCATCATGCTTTACTATATTTCCATCTTGGATGGAGTATTCTCCTTCAAAAGATGTCGCATTTTGTCTACCTTATTATCTTTTCAATAATGAAGGTGGGCAACATTCACAAAGTGCCTTTTTCAAGGATGGATTTAGAACGTGGAAGAAATTAAGGGATGGTAAGAACTTTGCATTTTAAAATCATGTGGGGAAAGATCCGATTTCATCACATAAGATTGCTGAAAAATCATGTGAGGACCTAATGAATCAATCACAACATATTGCGAATGTTTTTTAAAGACAAACTTCTGAACAAATTGCAAGCAATCGGTTATGTCTCTGAGCCTCGATTGATTCAGTTCGGTATCTCACACTACAAGGTGTGGCTTTACGAGGTCGTGATGAAAGGAAGGAATCTAGTAATCGTGGTAATTTTCTTGAAATGTTAAATGTTTTGAGAGATTATAATAAAGATGTTGCAAATGTTGTGTTGGGTAAGGCTCCTTAGAATGCCTAATATATATCATCACAAGTCCAAAAAGAGATTTTACTTATTGACGGAATGAAAACTCGAAAGGTAATTCGAGAGAAAATTGGTGATGCCAAATTTTGTATCTTGTTGATGAAGATTGAGATCAATCAAAAAAGGAGAAAATGGACCTGGTTTTGAGATTTGTTGATAAAGATGGTTTCATTCGAGAGCGTTTTTTTAGTATTGCACATGTTCCTCACACAAAGGCATTAACTTTAAAGAATGAGATTTTTTCACGGGGCGAATGAAATGGATTATAAGCCTTAATTTCTAATGAATGTCTGTATGCTTATTATATTCATTGTTTTGTCCATCACTTGCAGTTAGCCCTAGTTACAACATCTAGACGACTTATCCCTGTTCATAATTTTTATTAGAAATTCAGTTTTATCATAAATATTGTGAACTCTTCTTGTAAACGTAATGATGAACTGAAAAGTTCCCATGCCTCTGATATTTCTTCTTTGGTTTCTATTGAAGAACTTGAGACTGGTACAAGAATGAATCAAATCGATACTTTACAAAGGGCTAGAGATACACGATGGAGTTCTCACCTAAGATCTATATCTAACTTGATAAATATGTTTAGTGAAAATTGTCAAGTTTTATTAAATCTCATCGAAAATTGAAATTGGGATCAAAGTAGAGATGCGGATACAACTTATAATTATATGATTTCTTTTGTGTTTGTGTTCATCTTGCATCTTATGAAAGAAATTTTAAAAATCACTGATACGCTTTCTCAAGCTTTGCAACGGAAGGCTCAAGACATTTTGAATGCTATGCATTTAGTGAACACCACAAAGAAACATGTCCAGAAGTTAAGGGATGATGGATTTGACACTTTTATTGTGAAAGTGAAGACTTTTTGTGAAAGGCATACAATTGATGTCCCAGATATGAATGCTTTGTATGTTGAAAAACAAGGCCGGTCACGAGACCAACAAGATCAGTTTACTATTATTGAGCACTATCATATTAATATTTTTGTTACTGCTATAGACTCTCAGTTACAGGAGCTAAATATCATATTAGTGATAATGCGGTGGAGCTATTGGTTCTTAGTTTTGCATTGCATCCTCAAAAATAAGAATACATATTTTAGTGTTGATGATATATGCAAGCTTGTTGATGTATTTTACCCAAAAGACTTCACAAAGCATGCGAGAGACGATTTGAGGGTACAATTGCAACATTACAACTTTGATGTTATCCAACATCCCAAATTTCAAGAATTATCCACCATTTCAGATTTATGTACGTGGTTGGTGAAAACAAGAAAGTGGACAATATATCCACTAATCGATAGGTTGATCAGGCTTGTTATAACTCTTCCAGTTTCTAGTGTAATAACGGAACTTGCATTTTCGACTATGAATCACATCATATCTGAACTTCGAAACAAAATGAAGAATAAATATCTTGCAAATTCTCTTTTGGTCTACATTGAGAGGGGAATCTCAAGAACTTTTAGTACTGATGAAAAAATAGATGGATTTCATGATTTGAAAACACGTCGAGTGCAATTTTGACAAAGTTTTGATATTCCTTTTAATAAAGATATTTTTATTTTTCATAAAGTGTATACTTTTTTGTTGATATATATATATATATATATATATATATATATATATTATTTAAATTTTTATTTGCCCCTCAAAATTAAGCATAATATATTATGGAAAAAAAATGGACTTCAACAAAACTTGAGCATCGTTCCTGTTGTCATATAACTCGCAAAATTATTACATCATTATAGGATCCTCCCATTTCTTTATTTTCTTCTAGTAGTACTCATCCCTCAAAATATCATGGCTTACGATTGCTGCTCGATTGCCAACATAATAAGATTGAATACTCAAGGATAGAATAGCTTGGCATACAAAAGTTCGTTAAAATTGTCTCCAATGCCGGGCACGCACCAGTGCACGCAGTCAGAATAGCTAACTGGGTTGGCTAGTTGTTCAGGGCTCAATGTAAACCACTGTTTCTTGTAAATTGATTGGTGAGCATCTTTTCTGTAGCTTGCGAGCTGTGTGATATTGACAAACGAAACGGGCACCTTTGTTTTGCTAAGTACGTCTCCAACCACTTGCATTATGTTCTTTCGAGATTCAATTCCCCAGTAATTGGGATCTTGTATCATAGTTGTTTCCCCGTAACAGTTCCCGCCATTCTTGGCTCCCCACTCATAGCTCCTGTTAAACAAGTTTTTATATTTGTTACATTCCTTAGTGCATGCATGTGGCCTTGCTTCATCTCTTTTTGCCCTCTATCACTCTCCTCAGATTAAATGTAAAAATAATTATGTATTTCATTAGAAACTCACATATAATCCCTATGTGTCACTTAGAAATGTTACCAAAATCCTAAGGGGGGATATATGCAACAAGTTCACATTCCAAAGCGTCATTTGCACGTGGATTATTTTTAGCCCATTAATCATAATTTCGGGGGGTTGTCCTCTTTAGCCTTTTGTAAACCTTCAAAGCTTTTTGTCAGAATCATTATACGATCACGTTTTTTCCATTATTATTTACCCCTTTGAGTATTATATGGAATTTATATCCACATAATTAGATTTATGTTTTTGTAAAATAATACATCTATAAGATTTTTAAGTATACCATATGTATAGATAATCACATTATTATAAATATATACATATATATAGCTTGTAGTTTAAGTTTTTGTCCTCAATTTATATTTTCAGGTTGATTTAGTTTTTTCTGTGTTTGTGTGTGAGAGACAAAGTAAAAAAACTCACCCACGATGAGCAGGAGACATGCTCATCATGAAGACTCTTGTCTTGGAAAAATCCATATGCTTCTCTAACCAACCCATCATATTTTCAAGCGCCATTCGATAAGCCACTTCTGTAGGTACTTGTATGATATCACTTGATTCATCAAAAGACCCTTGTCCTAGTCTGTAAAAAGAAATACACAAGACATAGAAATCAATTTTTCAAAGTAATAAAAAAAAAGTTGATAATGGAAAATAATGAAGGGTAAGAAAGGAATTTACTTGACTCTGAATGTGGGGCCTGTCTTGTTAACCCACCAAAAGTAGGTGTCGAAGACCAATATGTCATATCCTACCCACGATTGTCCATTAACGTCGATTGAATTATTACGGACAATTTTAATTGGTTTATCATTTTCCGGAATGTCCACGTTTGATTCAATAAGGTATGGTGTCCAGTGGAATGTAACCGTAGCATTGTAATCCTAAATACCCAAAAGAAAAGTGGCATGAGATAGTCAAATACTTCGCATTTAAAGAATACAAGATGATCACACACTTTTCTCGACTCTTCAAAAGTTAATAATCTTATTCAAAAATAAATAAATAAATAAACTAGGCATGTATGTCACCGTGGCTGTGAAAACGTTTGGGAAATGCTTATTATAAAAGGTTCTGGCGTTCTCTGGAATGACAGACGATAGAAGGCAGATGAATGACATGAACTGCCCTCGGTTTATGGAATCGCCAATGAACAGTAGTCTCTTCCCTCGAAGTGTTTCAAGCATTGTCGTGGCATTGAATCTGTAAAGTAGGGTAAATAAATTGTGATTGGTTAAATTATTTACAAATTTCATTCAACTAGTTAATGGGAATAGCTATTAACACTCCAAATTTTTTTTTAACACTCCACTTTTTTTTCAAATAAAAATTAATGACTCTTATACCCTTATGATTAATTTTTTTCATTTTTCTCACTCACAAAAAGATATAAACTTCTTTTTTACTCCAAAAATTATATACATAATTTTAAAAAATGAACTATTAAATAAGAGTAAAAACCTCTTTTTTACCTTGAAATCATTTTTTTAAACAAACAAAAGCACGACTCAATTAAAAAGAATAATAAATTTATTGTTAAAGGAGGTGTAAAGGAAATTTTGCAAAAGTTAATGAGAGGGATCCCCATTCACAGTAGTTCCGATTTCAGAGAGGAGTGGTCAATGATTCGGAAAATTATTTATTTTATTAGCAATTAAGGCCCGAAAATATCAACTTCCGTTGCATCTTACTTTAATCTTAGTGTTATAAGTGCAATTTATTAAGAGGACAACTTATCATAAATTATATTGATAATCACAATAACATATAATAAGCTACTAAAATTGTAAAGAAAAGATATTTTTTTTAGACTAGTATGTATTTTATTAATTTTATTTCGACTTTAATATAAAAAAAAAATGTCAAAATAAAATTAGTAAAATGTAGAAAGTCAAAACCAAATAATATAAAAGACTTTGCGTCGTATTGTTTTTATTTGGGTGGTGCTCGTTTTAGGCGTAAATTTTTTTTTTGTCACGTGTCGTGTCGGGTATCAAGTGTTGTTTGCATTGTGATAAATTTAAGAGTAAAGAATATGTTATAATATCTTTACAATTTTTATTTATTGCAATTTGAACAACTGTCACTCCATTTGTTGTGCATAGTATGTTAGATTGACATAAAAAAAAAAATCAGATCATGAGTATGAAGCCAAAACTCAAAAATGAATAATATAAAATCTCCACAAAAAATATTTATGATGCTTTTGAATTCAAACCCCGGAAGATGATAACGATTTTGTGGGATTTCTAGAACTCATATCTTATATACAACTTGATATGTAGTTGAGAGAGGGAGAGAGGGAGCAAACTTTGGGAGAGAACAGCCGTTAGGTTGCCATCTCCATTTTTGGTAATCTGTGTCGGGTCGGCCATAAGCTTGGCATGTGAGCTGTTCCATTATGTAAGGACATTCAGCTTCCTTGTAGAGTGGATATGTCTCATCCCTCACCCACTTTCCACTAAACAAATCACAGCCTTTTGCACCCTCCCCGATTGCGAATGGCAACTTTTGGCTATACACGCACGCCGCAACCGAGAGAACGAGCGGCAACAAAACAAATAGGTGTTGTTGTATCTTCATTTTGAGAGGAAGAAGAAAACAAGATGGTGCTGAGTCAACTACAGGAACCAAATAGCTTTATCAAGTTTTGGCCGAGCCACCCCAATCTAGATGCGAAGAAGAATATAGGATAGAGAGGGACGGGGGGGGTTCGGTGGGTTCCAAGGAGGGAGACGGGGGGTTATATATAGGGGACACGGTGAATAATAAAGGCCGAGAGTAAAAACAGATTAGAACCAAAAATAATAATGAATTTGATGGTTTAGAATTTGTCAAACCTTGTTTGTTACCGCCAAAAAATGATGGTCAAGTTTTTGGCTAGTTTATGTCCAAAGGATAAATGTCCGGCTAGTTTTACTTGTCCATTTATTATGGATGGATGTAATATGAGCATATCTAACAATTTTGTGTTATATTATTAGTGAATTGTGTGTCAAACAAAAATAATACCCAATTTATATTACTGTGAATTTGCATCAAGGATATTGACCAATCACATTTTCATGACATTAAACTTTTGATGTTTCAAAGTAGGGGCGTAAGCGGTACGGTTTAATCGGTAAATAGTAGATATTAATACCAAAATCAAACTCTAGATGGTAAAATCAAATCGTACCAGTTTACCACCCGGTACACAAAAATTAATACCAAAACCAAATCGACTGGTATTTCGATCTTTTCTGGCTTAGGTAAATTCTGGTCTTTCTTGTTTCTTCTGGTTTCAATAAATTCTTGTTTTTTCTGGTTTATGGTTTCTGGTTTATGGTTTCTGATTTCTGATTTCGATAAACAGTACTAAGAGCATCCACAATGGTGGATGCTCTTAACAGGTAAAGTTAGAAATCTGATCCGGCTATTTACCTTTCGGTGATTGTCTTCACAACGGGGATAAGTAAAGATCAACTATTTTGTTAAGGTAATAGTTGCTACGAACTATTATTGTCCGTAGGAACTATAAATAGATTTCTTACGAACAACATTTGTTCGTAGGAAAATGTTACGAACAAATGTTGTTCGTAAGAACCCAAAAATATAATACAAATATTTATTTATATTTGTTACGAACTTCATTTGTTCGTAGGAATTCCTACGAACAAATGAAGTGCGTAAGAAACATTTGTAAATTCATCAGCCGTTCCGTAACTTTACAAACCCACTACCATTTATCCTACAAAATTTGTTGCGTTCAATCCCCAATTGTAGAGCTTCCGATCTGTAAACTTACAAATTTTTTTGGCTTTTAGTATCACCACTACGGATGCTCGAATAGCCGCAAAAAAACAAAAACAAAAACAAAACCAACCAACTTTTTTAAATATTAAAACCAAAGCCAAAACAACTTTTTTCTGTTTTCGGTAAATTCCGTACGGTAATTTTGGTAAATTCAGTACGGTACGATAATTTCAGTACGATTTTTCTAATTTCGGTAAATTCGGTACAGTACAGTAATTTCGGTAAATCAATTATTTGAATATTAAAATCAAAACCAATCAATTTTTTTGCGATAATTTCGGTTTCGGGAAGACCGATTTTCGGTATTTTAATATATGAAATCAAAACCATTTTTTCAGACCAAAACGGTACAGTACGGTACAAGTCCGTACCACTTCCGCCCCCTATTTTAGAGACATCAAACTTTTTTTCCATTCACATAGAAAACGTTGTGAGAAATTTTAAAAAGTTTCCTATAACATATTTGGGGTGGTTACAGTACGGAAAAACTGATTTGAGTTTAGTACTTTCTATTACAAGAAATTGAAATGATCATAAATTTTGTGATTGATTTTGATTTAAACATACAAAAAGCTAGTCTACCGAAATTATCGAACAAACTTAAAATACCGACGTACCATTGCAACATATAAATTTAATAAGCTAGAAATACCAAATTTATTTTATTTCTATCATTAGTTGAACTAAATCGTCACAATAATTAATACTAAAAGCGTTCTTAAGCATTAGTTTTCTCTTCCCCAAACATCTATTGATCAATCTTCTTTCCCATTGGTTAAGGGTGATTTTCAACAAAGTTTATATAGTAAATTTCACATTAAGAAGATTCACGCTTATTCATTTATATGTTATCTCGTGTGTTATGTGTTAGCTTAGTTATTGTATTTGGATCTTGAAAATATTGAAAACTGAACAATTTGAAAATAAAACATGATAAAAAATGTGAAATCAAAACTAACTATATCGAAAAAATAAAAAATATTGAAAGTAAAAATAATCGAAAATACTGAAGAAACCCCAATTTACTTTTGCAGTTGTTTTTTTCAATACATTTAATTATAAAAAAAATTACCTCGTGGTTTTGTAGTGGTAAATGCATTTTCGAAAACCAAAACTAGTGAAGCATACCATTTAAGATATCCGAATATGTCAAATACCGATCAAAACATCTCACAAAATCTCATATACATACTAGTAGATATCCTATTAGAATACTAGGCATGACAAAATCAATAATGTCATCACAACTCTTCTTGTGAAGGAATGTAACACATGTTCACAGTACATATGTTCTTCCAACTATGATCAGGAGTACCAAAAATGTTTATTCAATTCCGTATAATTTACCAAGTAATCTAAAATACATTAAAATCTAAGTACCTCGCAACCAAGCTTGTGGCCCATAAAGTCGCAAATCTTTTTACTTGTGAGATATCAAGGGTGATAGTATTAGCGGTTAGTTTTTGATTTAAAAAAGTACTTTTATAATATATTTTTAAAAATAAAGCACTCCAAACTATATTAACAAAAATATTACACTCGTAGATCTGAAACCATTATTTAATTCGCATCTCCCAATCATAGTTAAAATTAACAATATGAGTATTTAAATAGAATTCTCATCTACTAATTGTGAATTCCATTAATTTTTTATTGGACTCGCCGTGTCAGATGCAAATTTACTTTTATATCAAATTTATCTTGATTTGGAACTTAAGAGATGCGGATTTAGTGTTTAAACTAAACAAACATCTATGTGCGAACTCTATAAAAAAAATCTACGAAATTGAATTGAATATTATAACATACAAAATTAGTTGAATAAAAAATGTCAATATTATTCCTACTTAATTAAAATAGAAATTGCACTGAGGAGATGTAATTCAACTTTAGTTTCACATTTTCCATGTACAAATTCACAGAGTATAATATTTTTGTAAACATAATTTGTACTGATTATTTTTATAAATATATATTAAATGTGCATTTTCTCAATTAAAACATGAGTTTCAGCTGCAATAGCATGAAAGCAAGATGAGCCCAAGGGTGGAGAAATGACACAGATTAATTCTTAATGAAAAGAACAACACGAAATAATATCAATTTAATGTATCGCTAACTGAAACCAAACTTGACAGATAGTCTCGTTTCAAGAACATTCATTCACAATTCATTCATTTAATATACACATGTTGCACCCGCTGTAATGGTTAGTCAAACATCATACGTCTTTTGTTATTGTACCCAGCTAAAGTATAAAGTGTTGCCTTTTAGCCTATTAAAGAAAAAGACGCCCTAACCCTTCATAATAATGTCTTTTGTCATTTAGTCTTTTCAAATAATTGAACAACACACCCGTAGTATGTTAATTATTTCCAAAAGTTTTATTTTTTACTTTTTTTTTACTTTAGTCTCATATTTAAAAATTTATGAAGCTCCGTTCTCATGTTTTTAAAGTTATAATAAGTTTTATAACCGTCAGGAATCATCCATTACTTTTCTGTAACCATCCTTGTTTTTTCGCAGAAAATGACACTTGTCCCATTTTTATTACAATAGAACCAACAACTAAAAAATCAAAAACATAAGAGTGGCAAAACGTGAATCTTTAAAAATGAAACTAAGTGCTTAAGATCTCACCCAATTGGATTAATTACATTTCCTCTATGAATTTTTAACCTTTTTAAAGTTACCATACAAATTTTTATTTTCGGCATTTTACCGTCTGAAATTCCTAAGCTAGAAGAAGCAACTTTTATCATTAACATCGTTAATTTTTTTTAAAGAAAAGTGGATCGTGTGTCATGCACATGATGGTATTTTTGTCTATTTATGTCTAAATTTGGGTGGTATATTAAATGATTGATCGTAGCTTTAGCTACCCAAAAATATAATCACAGATACAAGAAATAAGAAAAATCAAAAGAGTTACAAGAGTTTTTTACGTGATTCTACTAAAAAATGGAGCTATGACACCCCGCCTAATTAAATACCGGGTGATCAGTCTTTTATTAAATTAAATTAGAATATCCAGTTGGTTCATCCTCAGTGTTAACGCAAAAATTCTCCATCTACGAGGACCAATCAGAAAAGGACACATGTCATCCTACGTGGCAATATTCGACACCCGAGGAGAGTTAGTCGACACCCGAGGAGAGTTAGTCGGCACCCGAGGAGAGTTGGTCGGCATACCAACCGGGAAGATCAAAGGATAACTACGCATTTAATGAGCATTAATGTACATTTATACTGTAGATGACAACACATAGCATACCAAGCAATTCAACAATTAGATTCGTTGAATGTAGACATAATGTATAAATGTCTACATGCAATGAATCTCTTTATCTCCAATCACTATAAATACATGTATTCCCTTAGTCAAATAATTAGAGGAAAAAAAAAACAATTGAGGGATCCGAGAACGATGAGAGACCATACACAAGATACACCCTTTTTTCCCCTCTCTCTACCATATTGTGCTATTGTAAACCCCTGAGAATAAAATAACAGTGGACGTAGGCTTTATTCATAGCCGAACCACTTTAAAAATCTTTGTCTCTCATGTGCTTGATTGGATTGCTTTTATCTATTTATCTGTGATCATAAAAATGGGATTCGGTCCAGTTTTTTGCATCAACACTCAGCATCACTGTAGAAAAAAAAATTCTCTTATTAACTCACCTAATAATGAATTAAGCTAAGTGTCAAAAACTTTTCCAACTTTTAATTTAATTAAATCCATACCAACATACTGAAATTAAATAAGTGACATTCCAACACAACTGAATTAAATTTAAAAAAATTTAAATAGAACTAGAATAAACTCTCCAGTTGGAATACCTCAATATCACCATCCAAAATAAAATGATAATAGTATCAATATAAAACCCGTACAATATCCAAAGTTGAAATGAGACAACTAAATCCTGGGCGACATGCCCTACATAAGTCAAATACTATAAAGATAGAAATCAAGATGGCGAATGCGTCTAATCCAAAGTTGCATCCCCCAGAAACTCAGCAAATTATCGATCCTCTAAACCTGACGTCCCTGGTGCTGGGCACCTGGTAATATGAATATAGTAGAGAAGAGAATATGCAAGTAAACGAGTTAGTGCCTGATTGTAAAACATTTAAAAATAGCAAGTGCTTAACAAGTGCAATTAAGTAGTTATTATGTACATGTTAGTTCTCGGCTCTCACTTGAGAATCTCACTTGTCATCGATGTGATACCCCGCCCAATTAAATATCGAGTGATCAGTCCTTTATAAAATTTATAACAGAATGTTCGGTTGGTTCATTCTTAGCATCACTGTCGAAAACTTGAATCCAATTAATTACCTAACATTTAATTAAGCTAGTGCTAAAATATTTTCCAATTTAACTTGAAGACAATTAATTCAATTAATTTTTGAATAATTAATTATAAACCATATACAAGAAATGAATGCTGACTGAATCAATTAGTAAATAATTAAGACTGAACAATTAATGATGATTTTGCAAATGCTGACCGAGGATCGAGGTCAATTCTGACCTAACTAAGGTGACGATCCAAGACCGAGGTCAATTCTGACCTAAGAGAGGTGACGACCGAGGACCAAGGTCAATTATGACCTAACTAAGGTGACGATCCAAGACCGAGGTCAATTCTGACCTAAGAGAGGTGACGACCAAGGACCGAGGTCAATTCTGACTTAAGAGAGGTGACGACCGAGACCGAGATCAATTCTGACCTAAGAGAGGCGAGGACCGATGTCAATTCTGACCTAACTAAGGTGACGATCCAAGACCGAGGTCAATTCTGACCTAAGAGAGGTGATGAACGAGGTCCAAGGTCAATTCTGACCTAACTAAGGTGACGATCCAAGACCGAGGTCAATTCTGACCTAAGAGAGGTGACGACCGAGGACCGAGGTCAATTATGACCTAACTAAGGTGAAGATTCAAGACCGAGGTCAATTTTTACCGACATTTCCTTTGGGATAATCAGGAATTCTGCTGGGGGTAAAGATTATACTTTGGATTCCGCTGGGGAATAACGAATGAGTTGGGGAAAATGTAGTGTACCTTGGAGTTTCGCTA
The DNA here is from genome assembly GCA_949130495.1 of Sambucus nigra. Lineage (NCBI taxonomy): Eukaryota > Viridiplantae > Streptophyta > Magnoliopsida > Dipsacales > Adoxaceae > Sambucus > Sambucus nigra. Next base: position 112,157,532 of record OX422214.1, read on the forward strand.
GGGAAATCCTTGTGATTTTTGGGATTTTGCTGAGGAAAGGCAAGTTTGATGCCGTAAACTCCATTAGGGAAGTGATTAGGTGGTGTGGGGTTTAGATGTATTGCTTGAGACCTTTGGGGCATAGGGGGTGATCTTTAGAGATCCTCCGGGGAGGTTATCGGGAGGAGTTTTACTTGGTTTTTGAGAGTTTCGCTGGGAAAATGGGGGTTCCGCTTGAGGGAGTGTGAAATTTTCTTGGTGAAAATGTTCTAAATCCTTCCTGGGATTTTTAGGAATTTTCTGAGAATTTTTTGGGGCTTTCTGATATTTTCTGGGAATTTTTGTACAAAATTTTAAGGGGAGTGTCGGTCGGCATGGTTTAGAGGGTGCCATTCGGCAGTGGCATGAACTTTTAGACTGCCTTGAGAAGGTAAGGGGTAAGTGCCGATCGGTGGGTGGGGGGTCAATGCCGATCGGCATGACCCTTGGCATCCTATATAAAGGGGGCGAATTCTTCTCATTTTTCACAGCTTCTTGCTTTCTTTCTTTCTGTGATTTTCTTCCGCAAATCATTCGAGCATTCTGATCTCTAAGAAATGGCTGTCTTTGTGAGCACTGCAGCGCATAGGGAATGGTTGATTGTTGATGACTTGGTGAACATGGAGTGGATGGCCAGGGTGCCTCTTGCTTTGGAGAGTGAGAACTCCTTTGATGTGTTCGAGCCGATTACGGATGAGCGGACCTTGCTGCGAGAGTCATCGCGTCATCTCTCCTCGAGGGTGGTGAGCCCTGGTGGTTATGTAAGTAACCTGACTTTTGGCATTCTTCTCTTTTTTGATGATTTTTCCTTCCTTCTTGAATTTTGACAAGGTTTCTTCTTTTGACAATCTCATATCTCTTTGAAGAACATGCGTGCCCGTGGGATGATGGGGCTTAAGGATGTCTGGGAACATCTTCCACCTGTGGTGCGTTGGGTGGTATCATCAGCGGATTTTGGGAGGTTAGCGTCTGCACTGGATGTGACGCCTCGGTCGACAGCGGTCTTATGCGCTCTGGGGGAGAGATGGTGGGATACTTTCCACACCTTCCATTAGATTTTGAGGAGATGATCGTGACTCCCATAGACGTGCAACAGCTACTGGGGTTGGATTATGATGGGGAGCAGATAGAGGTGGATCGCTCTCTGAGGGTGAGGCCGAAGGCGGTGAGGGAGGCGCTTGGTGACGTAGGGAGGATAGTCTCTGGGGATTCCATCTGGCTGTCCTTGCTGAAGGATATTCTACTGAGCAGGGTGGTTGATGTAGAGGACGGGTTATAGGTTAGGAAGATGGCCCGGTTTATCATTTTGCTGGTGCTGGGAGGTTTCATGGTGGCGTCGAGTGGCTAAGTCGTCCATTTATGGTTCTTGCCGTACTTGAGGATGTTTTCGAACATCCCTCTCTATGATTGGGGGAGCCTGACTTTGGAGACCCTCTATTTTTCTTTAGATGCATTCAGCTGGTGCTGCCGGTAAACTTTTACTGGAGCCACGTATCTTCTTGAGGTATTTCTTTAATTTTACGCATTTTCCTTTCATGCATTCACATTTTCCTTCTGCGTCTCTTTTTATTGTGAATTCTTGTCTTTGGCAGACGTGGTTCTATGAGATGATTGGGTGCAATACCCCCGCTGATTGCCTTGAAGGACGAGCCTGTTGGGGACTTTTACCGATTGTATCGATGGCAGAAGGCCAATCGGCAGTCGAAGGGATCTCTCTCTCTGGAGGCAGTGCGTCAGGTCTTGAATGGCCTGACCAGTGGTAGGGTAAGACTCTTTCCTTTTCAGTCTTGGTTTTTGGAATGTTCTAATTTTGTATTGACTTATGCCTGCTGGGTATTTTCAGGTGTCCTCTTACCCTTTGGGGACAGCCATTCAGAACACGGGGGCAACCGGGGTGAATGCGCAGATGAGGCATTTGCTGGCGCATGAGTTCGACCATTCTTGGTATCTCGAGGAGAGGGTGGTTCGGTATATTACTGAGGAGGAGGTGGTGGTGCCACCTGCATAGCCTTCTATGTCTATGAGGTAAGTGTTGCTAATGCCGGAGGATGGAAGGATCACGGTGATGATCGACGAGTCCTACCTGTTGTACACTGATATGGCTGTGCCGTATGACTATATGGACTTTGTGACGAGCTTGTTGATGGCACCCAGCATATATATGCCTTTCCTTCCCCTCCTGGGGGTTCGAGTCGGGCGGTGGGGTCCTTTAGAGGTTCCCTTTGTGCGATTGCATACCCCTCCATACAACATTCGGTAGGCTGATGGAGGGATGGTGCCTATGTTACACCGTCCTCACGTGATAGATCCGGAGGAGTTGGGTTTAACAAAAGAGGTTCTTTATCCTGCGGTATACCTTTCTGTTCTTTTCCTATTTTTGGTTCCTTTTCTGTTTTGATCCTTCTTTGATACTGATTTTGCCTTCTTCTTGCTGCAAGTCCGAGTGTCGACCACTTGGCAGAGGGATATTAGAGACTGGATCTCTTCGACGACCGCCCATATTCGGGACGTGGTTACGGTTCCTTCTTATTTGGTGACGTCTGCTTCGTTCGGGGAGGACTCTGGCTTAGGTAGCGGTGGTGCGTCGTAGGGGAAAGACAGCGCGTCGCAGGGGTGGAAGCTCTTAGAAAGAGGGGGAAGGGTCGGTGAGAGAGAATATGGGTTCGAGTTGAGTCCCATTATTTTTCTTTTATTTTATTTTCTACAAAATTTGATGTAACACAGAAGAATATATATATGCAATGCAATGGGATTTTTTATTATCCTTTATTAATGATGAATAAGTGAATGCATGCATATGCGCTTTTTACTTTGCTGCTGAGACCGTAAAAAGAGATATTTTTGGGATTTGGAGGAAAGTTTTAAGAACGGGAAATTATATAGGGGTGGAAAAGGATTTTTGAAATTCTATTGAGAATATTAATTTATTTTTATTGAGCTTCTAATTTTGACAAAAGAGGAAAAAGGAAAACTTCCAAAAATAGGGGGTTGCCGATCGACAAACCCCTTGTCTTGCCTATCGGCAGTCAAGTCCAGTCCCATCAATTCAAAGATTTGATTAGTGACCTCTTCAGCCTTTTGGTACCTTGTGGGGTAGGATTCCCTTCGATTTCTGCAGGGATTATGTCTTTTGTGAGGATTCTCAAGTATAAAAAGGGGTAGGGATGGAGTGTTTTCATTAGACCTTCACATTCTTACTTACTTGCCTACTATATCTTAGTCCTACAAGATGGCTCTCCCTGGTAGCATTGAGTTTTTTAACTACCTCGAAGCCCTGGAAGCAATGTGCTCTAATAATGTCGACTACGATGTTTTCAACATGCGTCAAGTCTCTTTATTCGATCCATTGAGTGGAACATACTAACATCGGCAGTACAATTTTGGTACCCCGAAGACCATGTATTCCGCTTTGGGTTGGATGAAGTTTACCTACCTACGAGGAATTTTCTGCCATGCTAGGGATAAATCCCAGTGTTACTGCGACTTTACCCGAATTTTCCATTCTTCTAGGGATTTACTACTTGGGCTTCTTCGTATTTCACCTTCGGTAACTAGATCACTGGTTGCTGGAGGAATGATCTCCCTCCTGACGATGTTGCAGTCCATGAATTTGCGGGAAGTAGGCGATGCTGGTTATGCTGGAGCCGTTGCTCTAGGCCTGGTTTCAAAATTGCTACTGGTGACTAGGGAACTGCAGGTGGATCTGTAACTTGCAGCCATTACTTCATGGATGTCATAACATCGCAATCCTGTGGCGGTGATACTAGCGGAGACCCTGAACGGTCTGGATGCCTAGCAAGAATGTTGTTCTGACTTCCTGTGGGGTAGTCCCGTAATGCTGTTCATGTGGTTGTCTGAAAGACTCTGCCTGGTGACTCTTCTAAAATATCCTTTGTCGACTGTACCCAACTTCTTTTCGGGTCACTTCTTCATCGTTGGCCTGGATATTAAGAGTTGGGAGAATTGGCTTGTAGAGCATGGGGCTCAAAATTTGTACCGGTCAGTGCCTTGGTGGGGACTGTTGCTGCCTTATCTGGAGCTAGGAGAATACCTGTATGTGCGGTTGGTTGGTCTCATCCATACCTCTTTTTATTTCCCTTGGCGGCTTCTGCGCCAATTTGGCTTGGCATAGGTCGTGACACCTCGGACACTAAATTTCTTTCAGGTAGAGGATTTGACTGAGCGTTTGCGCCTGCGACTTGGCTCTCTGTGGGAGAGTCGGCGTCCGTCGACCCGTCTCTTTCAGTCTGTTGAGAAAGTTTGGCATATCCCTGGGGATTATATAAAGTGGTTGTGGAGGAGAGTAGTTGGTAAGATGTTAGCAATGGAGACTGGACTAAAGTGGCTTGTTTTGTTAAATACCATGGAAGGAGGTGTTGTGGTCTTTTCGAAGATGGTTCGATCTTATCAGTCCATGGAGTTTCTGCGACACTCTGTTCAGGGAGGGGAAACTTGGGGAATCCAGGGTGCAGATGATGATGATGATGATGGAGCGGAATCCTCTGGTAGCTGCGGCTAGGACTCTTGGAGAGTTTATTGTGGGGATTTTATTTTGGCTTTTTTAGGAAGGTAGGGGGAAGGGAGTTATCCGTTCCTTTTCTTATGAATATGTACCGTAATTTCTTATTAGTGAAATAAACAAGTTTTTGATCATCCAGTTGTGCCTTTCGATGAGTTTTGTGTTGTTTGAATTATCTATACCGATACCTAAGGCATACATAATCATTTTGTTTAAATATATGTTAGAATGAACTGTCGTTCTCGGAGATAAGAAAAGAATAATATTTCGTGAAAAAAGAAGGGTCGTGATCATGTAAGGTGTATGAGCTGCCTACGTACCTCTGGGGTTTTTGAAAAGTTTTAATTTCGTTTGAAAATGGTTTTTTCAAAGGATCAGGCCCACGTAGTTCAGGGTAGAAGGAAATGAAGAGAATTTTTTTTAAAAAAATAGAAGGGAGACGAGAAGAGCCGTAGCGCGTCGAGATTTTGGACTAGGCATAGAACTTTTTGAGACGGTCTAGGATGACTGGACGATCCATCTCTTCCCCATCTAAGTCGGTAAGCATGGCGGCACCGCCGGACAAGATCTTCTTGATAATGTAGGGGTCGCTTCAATTGGGCTTGAATTTCCCTTTGGGGTCCTAAATGGATTCTATGATTTCTTTGAGGGCTAGGTCCCCTTCTCGGGCATCGTAGTCCTTGACCCTTTTATTTAATGAACGCGCTATTCAGCGATGGTACCCTTCTATGTGGTATAGTGATTTTAATCTCCTTTCGTCTAGGAGGGTCATCTCGTCAAGACGGCTTTGGCACCAGTCTTCTTCACTAACCTTGCTTTCAAGCATGACACGTAATGAGGGTATTTCCATCTCCACTGGTAGGACTGCTTCCATGCCATAGACTAGAGAGTACGGGGTAGCCCCAGTAGAGGTTCGAATGGAGGTTTTTTATCCCCACAGGGCGTACAGGATCCGGTCAGCCCAATCCCGACAACTTTCGGTCATTTTGCTGATGATGGCTTTGAGGTTCTTATTGGCAGCTTCAACTGCACCACTTGTCTAAGGTCGGTAGGGAGAAGATTTGTGTCTCTGAATTCCATACTCATTGACCACCTTTGTAACTTTTGCCTCGAAATGCAACCCGTTATCTGATACTAGCTCGTACGGGACCCCATACCAATAGATGATGTTTTTCTTGATGAATTTGTCCACTTTCTTAGCGTTCAGCACTGCGTATGACTCCGCTTCGACCCATTTGGTGAAGTAATCAATGGCAACTAGGATGAACTCATGCCCATTGGAATCCTTTGGTGTAACCTTCCCTATAATGTCGATGCCCCAAGTGGAGAACAGCCAGGGAGAGGTCATGTTGTATAATTCATGTGGAGGCAAATGTTGAAGGTTAGAGAATTGTTGGCATTTGAGGCATCTCAGAACATAGGCGGTGCAATCCTAGGTCATGGTTGTCAAGTAGTAGCCCTATCGGATGATCTTTTTGGCAAGCATGTGACCGTTCATGTGGGGTCCGCATTCCCCTATGTGGATCTTCTGCATTATCTTTTCAATGTCAACCCTTGCGATACAGTGCAGATGATTTCCATCGAAGTTCCTTTTGAGTAGTGCTTTGTGACAGATGATGTACTGGGTAGCCAATTTTTGAAGAGTTGCTCGATCTTTCTTATTGGATCCCTCGGGATACCTATCATGCTTGAGGAGGTGCCATATATCATAGTACCAACAATTGGCTAGCTCGGGATCTTCTATGGTGACGAGCTCAATGTGGTAACAGTGGGTTGGTTTGTCTTGCTTTTGAATCTGGAAGGGGATCATTGTTATTCCTTCGGGCATGTCGACCATGGAGGCTAAGGTATCAAGGACATCGACTAGGTTATTTTTTTCTCGAGGTAGGTAATGGAAGGTGTTGTCTTGGAGTTAGGAGGCTAGTTCTTCCAAGTGGGCATGGAAGGGTTGGAGCTTCCCATCCTTAACTCTCCATTTTCTGAGCACTTGACCGATGATGAGGGAAGAATCCACGTAGACGTCTAGGCATTGAATACCTTTCTCGAGAGCAACTTTAAGGCCTACCGTGCATGACTAGTATTCAGTCATGTTGTTGGTGCAAGGTAAATCTAACTTAATGGCGATGGGAGTATGGGAGTCATCTGGGGAGATCAGAAGTATCCCAATGCCATATCCCTTTTTATTGGCAGTGCCGTCAAAGAACATTTGCCATCGAAGGTTGTCTTCACCAGTGCAAAGGATGTTTTCATCTATGAAGTTGGAGATCCAGACATCGACTTCATCCATAGGGTAATCAACGAGGTAGTCAGATATGGCTCTTACTTTCATGGCTTTCTACACGACGTATACGATATCAAACTCGGCTACGATCATCAACCATCGGGCCATTCGGCTGGACAAGGAGGGTTTCTCAAGTAGGTATTTGATAGAGTCCATTCGGGATATAAGTTTCATGGGGAAGGTGAGCATATAGTGCCACAGCTTTTGGGTGACCCAGACAAGTGCGACACACACCTTTTCCAAAGCGGTGTAGTTAACCTCATACCCGACCAATTTGAGACTATCGTAATAGATGGCCTTTCTTTGCCGAATTCTTCAAGGTATTGGGCTAGCAAAGTCCCAGTTTCAATGTCGGTTATGGTTTGGTATATGAGAAAGGGGAGACCAGGTTATGGTGGCATGAGTACCGGGGGTTGGGTAAGATATTATTTGATTCGGTCAAAATCTTCTTGGCATGCATCGTTCCAAATCTTTGTTGAATCCTTTTGGAGGAGTTTGAAGATAGGTTCGTAGATGAAGGTTAACTGGTTGATGTATTGCAATTTCCCAAGTAAACCTCAGATTTCTTTCTCTGTTAGGGGAGGTGGCATCTCAAGTATGGCTTTCAGCTTGGCAGGATCTGCTTCTATCCCTTTCTCACTGACCATAAATCCCAAGAGTTTTCCCTTTGTAACGCCGAAGATGCATTTCTGCAGATTGAGTCTCATCTGATATTGTCGCAGTCGTTCGAAGAACTTTCGGAGAGCAAGAACATGACCTTCTCTAGTTTTGGACTTGATAATCATATCATCCACATAGACCTCAACTTCTTTGTGAATCAGATCATGCAGGATGGTTGTGGCAGCCCTCTGGTAGGTAGCCCCAGTGTTCTTGAGACCAAATGGAATAACGGTGTAGTAAAAGGTTCCCTATGGGGTGATGAATGTGGTTATTTATTGGTGGTCTGGGTGCATTTTAATTTGGTTGTATCCGATAAACCCATAGATGAATGACTTGAGAGCATGATTAGCTATGTTGTCCACAATCATGTCGATATTGGGTAGCGAATAATCATCCTTTAGAGAGGCTTTGTTCAAATCCCGATAGTCTACACACATCCGAACCTTTCCTCCTGATTTCGGCATGGGCACTATGTTGTCTAGACATGTGGGATATTCGATCACACGAATGAAGCCTATGTTCAACTGTTTGACCACCTCTTCTTTGACCTTGAGCGACCATTCAGTGCGAAGTTTTCTCAACTTTTATTTGATCGGCTTGTATTATGGGAGAGTGGAGATCTCGTGCTGAGTTATTTCAGGATCAATGCTGGGCATATCGTCGTAGGACCATGCGAAGACATCCATGAATTCCTTTAGCAATTCTTCGAGTTGTGCACGCTCATGCTCGTTAAGGGTAGCCCATATCCTAATCTCATGCAGTTGGCTACTAGAATCGAGGTTAATAACAACAGTCTCTTCTTCATTAACTTGAATTCGGTTATGTTGTTTATTATTAACCTTATTTAGATCAGTTAATAATTGTTCATTTGCAAAATCATCATCATCAAAAGTTTGATTAGAATCCAAAAAGTTAATGTAAGGCACAAAAAGATACTCAAAATCTTCATTTATTTCATTGATAGAAAAAATATCATTGAGAACCTTGTCAAAAGAGAACTCGATTACATTTGAACAAGGATAGACAATAGAAGAAGAATTGGGGTAAACATTGGGATTAGGGGAGATTTCGACAGGTAGAAATGGCACAGCATGCCAGTTGAGGAGAGGTTTATCAGCAGCTTTAATCAGTTAGGACGGATCCAGTGATGTAGTGCCTGAGTGAACCATGCAGAGTGTCAATCCCAGTGTCTGTAATTTGAAGGAATCTTTGAAGTCAGTTTCCTCAGTCTTTTCGGTATCTTTGATGAGCGGTTGTACATGGTGTTAGGAACTTTCAGCCCATAGGTAGCTGTCTTGGAAGAAGATATCCATTCTAGGCTTCATCTTCTTATTTGTATGCTCATACCATGGTTTCGAAAAGCCACAAAAGGGGAAGTCTTCGCCCTCTTTGATGAATCATCCATTCAAGGAGTCACGTGGGATAGTCTGGATGCAGTCTAGTCTTCTCTTTGGTCGAGATAGGCAAATCATTCTGAGCTCTTGTTCTAACGGTTGATACCCAAAACCACAAGGAGGGAAAGCCTTCTTGAGTTCAATCGGCTCAAGTATCCCTTGATGTCTTTGTCCTAGCCCCGATCCGGGCATGAAGTGCATATTTCTGAACATCAAAATCACATTGATTTTGACGTGAGGGTCGTATTCTGGGCAAACCCTTTCTTTGAAATTTTCCCCTGTCGGGAGTGGAAGTGGCTCAACTCGAAATCTTAATAGGAGCATATCATTTGATCCGTGTTGTATCTCAAGGATTGGACTGCTGGTATTTTCACCCTCGACATTGTCGTCGTTACCCTGGATGGTAATGAACCGTCCGTCGGTAAAGAACTTTAATTTCTGATGGAGTGAGGAAGACACACCTTTGATATTGTGGAGCCAAGGTCATCCTAGCAATATGTTGAAACAGGTTGTGATGTCAATAACTTGGAGTTCATCGACAGGGTTTATACGGTCAGCCCCTATTATAAGGTTTATGGATCCCATCACCTCTCGATGGGTATTATCGTAGGAACGCACAGCAGCGGAGGTTGGAGCTAGGTCTCTTTCCTTTAGGCCTAAACATTTGAAGGTTCTCAATGGGCATACATTCAAGGTGGATCCATTATTAACAAGAGAGGGTGGCACGACCTTCCCCATAACTTTGATGGAGATATTGAGTGCATGATTATGGTTTGGCTCAATCTTAGGGATTTCTTCTTTAAAAAAGGATAGCATTCGAGTAGAGGTCAAGGATCCGACCAAATTTATCACTTCTTCTGGTGTGGTAGAAGGATGAACTGTAGGTCTAGTAAGCAACTTGATCAAAGCATTTATATATAGCTGAGAAGACATGAAAATCCCCCATAGAGTGATGTTAGCTTGAGTTTTCTTTAGTTGATCGAGGATCTTTCTCTCCTTGAGGGTCATCTCTGGCATAAGAAGGTTTTCAACACCCTTCCCCTTGTCATTTACTGGTAGTGAGCTTGGAATCTGGTAATGCCTCCCTGATCTGGTCATGTGATTTACTTAAGAAGGAAAGAATATGAACCCTATTTCCTTATCAATCTCGAGTTATTTTGCCACCTTATTTATTTCTTCGAGGGTTTCTTCAAATGATATCATTCCACACATGTCAGCTACCGGGTCAGTTTTCTCTGAAGCTTGCTCTTGATTTGAATCTTCGAACTCTTCCCCCCATCCAGTGGCAACAATTTTATCTTTCTATAAAAAGTCAATGCATTCCACAACTTCAATGACTTCTTCATACAGGTCATCCCATTCTGTGGGGATGTGTAAGGGTGAAGGGACCAGGCGCCCCTGTAGCTTTAGAGTATTAAGTAACTCGGTCATACTGTAAATGTTGTTGGGTTGCCTAAATAATTCTACCATGATCTAGGAAACATCATCCCGTCTAACTTCATCGATTGGTACTACCCAACTATCTGACTCTCGAGCCCATTTCCGTGCTTCCAAGAACAGCGTACTGAATCTCTGGCAATTAAGGATCATTTGTGAGGGCAATTTCAACCCGAACTCTAGGAGTTGGTTTAAGACATCTGATAATTCCATACTTCCATTTTCAGAACGAGTACGGACAATAATGCATGCTCTAGTTAGGAGTGACAATGCTTTATCAGCGAGGCTAGTAAGGTAAAGGAGGGAATATGGGAAAATTTGGAGAGGTTTAGGAAAGTATAGGGGTGTGATTTGAGTTGAGGGATCAAATTCTGAGTTCTCTTCTAAAAAGATGGCATTGACATGATTTGGAAGTGGGTTGTGAATAGTGTTTGGCTTAGGATTGGCTAGTGGGGTGATGGTACCCCGGTCTATTAGACCTTGGATTGTGTTTCAGAGGTGAAGGCATTGGTCGGTGGTATGGCTAGCAGTTTGGTGAAAGGCGCAATGGGCATCTGCCTTGAAGTTTGTTGGGAGTGGATTTGGCAATGGACGGGGATCCAAAGGTTTGATAAGGTTTCAGCATAACAAGGATTAATAAACTTTGGAGAGAGGAGTATGGATCTCGGTGTATTCCTTTCGGACTGGGACACGACGGCTTTCTGGTACCCATGAGGTGGTTGGTTGAGAGATGTTAGTGATGGTTGAGATTGTAGCACTGGCAGGCTTGTCATATTTTCTGGGGCTGAACTGTTCGAACACCTTTTTTGGGTCAATTTCTATTTTGGCAAGACCTTCCTCGATTTTTACTCTTGCTTCTTTAAGAGCTCGGAAGTGGGGATAGTATTGCCCTCCCATCATTGCTCGGACATGGGGTAAGAATTTCTTATTCACTATACTGACTTGTTCTTCCTCAGAAGGCCGATTGGTCATGGTTGCTACTTTTTCCCACCATCGGGCGATAAAGTTACTGACTGATTCTCTAGGGTTCCGTTTGAGAAGCTCTAAATCACAGCGGGTGACCTCAAGCTCTTCATTGTATTTGTACTGTGATATAAATTCCTGGGCTACATCCTCACAGCTATAGATTCTAGACTCCTCAAGAGACAAAAACCATTGGAGGGCACTATCTTTCAAAGTTTGCTGAAATAATTGGGCCATCACTTCTTCAGGGGCCCCTAGTAGAGTCATGGAACGGTCATAACTTCGGAGATGAATAATCGGGGGTCGACTTCCTCCAAATTTCTCGATATTTGGCATCTTGAACTTCTCGGGTAACCTCGCTTTAGGATAAGGAGACATGTGGGTGTAGTCCATGTAATTTCCTGAGATTATGACTTGGTCGAACTTCTTGGTGAGAATATTGAGGTCCTCTTTGACTTTGTTCAACTCTTCTTCCTTCGGATCAATGATCATAGACAAGTTAGCCCCATGCTAGGCAAGGTTCGGCATAAGAAGCTAGGCAGGCGGCGACCCATTAAGATGAGGGACACATGGAGTGTGCTGATACTCTTCAGCAACCTAGATGGGCTCGGGTGGATCCATTGAGTGAGGGAATAGGGCCTCGGGTTCTTGAGGGACGGGAACCTGGTTTCGTTGCATCTCTCGAATCTCAGTTTGGAGGTTGTCAATCTTGGACACAAGCTGAGCTAGAACTGCCGTCAGATTTAGCTGCACAATGGGTACTTGATCTATGTTCTCCATAGAAGGCAGATGGATTCTGGACTCGAAAAAAGTAATAGGGGAACGGACGGAACTCAGGGGTAACTTAACGGAAGACCGAAGACAATAAGGATCCAGGCCAAGGGCTTGCGATCGACTTGAGAAGGTGTAAAATGGGATTTATTTTTTAGAAAAAGGGATGAAATTTTTTTTACAGTTTTTTTCGAGATTGAAAGACAATATTTTTGGATTTTTGATAAAGAGGGGAGAAATGTTATTGGAATTTTGATAAGGAAAGGAAAAAATGTTTTTGGATTTTGGATAAAGAAAAAGGAGAATTTTCGCTTTAGAGATGGTCTCAACATGATTATTATAATTATTATGTTTTCACTTGTATTAATTCTCCTAAATGCAAAATGAAATGCTGGTCAGGACCCGAGCCTGGAAAAATTGGGTTTGTAATATATACAGAGCTATGGCTGGACTTGTGACCAGGCTCACGGATAATGTCTCGTTTTAAAAATGTGTGAAAATTCGGGCGGCAGGACGACCTAGAATTTTGACAGAGTTTCGGGTAGAAACTAACAATCTAACATGTGTGTCCTAGGCTTGACACCTATATGCGGGTATGCAGTTGGTTGGGTGAATCGAAAAGGGTTCCCCCCATTACCGTGACTTCCACGATATACGTCTTGCTCTTGCGGGCAATCGGTACATGTGGACAAGACATTTGATATACCTGAGTGTACGTGAATTGCCTCACCATATACCTCATAGGGATGGTACATGTGAGAGAGAATTTGATATAATCGGCGTATGTGAACGAGTTCCATGTGATGTACCTCCCGTCATGACTTCGGTCAAGCGGTACGATGTGGGGGGAACCATTCGATATACGTTGAAGGTACTTAGCCAATGGAAGGTGAGAGTCATATCGCTTAGGCTAACTGTGCCCTGCCGGACCAGCGCCCATCACGAACTGACCCTCCAGTTACTCGATAAAATTTGGTCAATAACAATACTCTTTGGTGATGTTGTGTGAATCATGCATGATTCTCTTATTAGTATCTTATGAGAATGTCTTTTTCGATTATGCCAAATAGGGAGCAAAGTACAGGTACCAATGGTACACCAAGTATGGATGGGTGATGCGTGCAACATATGGATATATATGATCATAGGTGCACGTGGTGTGAAGTGTACATGGAGAATTTTCTGCAAGTGTGTGAATAGAAGCATACGCATGGGATATACATGAAAAAGGGGAACATGCAAAATTGGGGGAAAATATAAACAAACATAGCATCTATGTAAATAAATTCTATCCCTCAAAAGAAAGTCCCCAACAGAGTCGCCACTGTGGCCATCCCCTGATTCTCGCGGCAGGCGGGCGGCGTGATGGAGGATCCTAGGTCCCGCACATCCCTCTCGAGAGCGCTTCGGGCGGCGTCATTTAGGTGAGGTGAAAGATGTAGAGAGATTAGAGTCGCCAGTCTATTTTACTCAAAATAGATAAAAGAAATGGGGAAGCCATCCCGAAGGACAGCATCCAAAGACATACTGATGCATACGAAACCAAAATGATTCGAAAAGGGTCCGGAGGCTAAGTCATGAAATGGGAAGGTGTTAGGCACCCATTCCGCCCTTTCGGTCTCTCTTGGATTTTTATTATTTTCCTTTATTTTTCCCGTGATATGTGTGCATGTGTATATATAGTAGAGATAGGAATCCTCGACTTGTATCATGGAAGAGATAAAGCGCGTTATCCGTAGGAAGGTATAAAAATAATATTAGAAAATAGGATTTATGTGATTATCCTTACGTTGACCGTTATGATGGAACGATAACGCATGCGGAATGATATGCCACTAAGAACAAATATATGTATGTATATATATAATATAAGAGAATGGAGTTTAGAGAAAATAGAAAATGAGAGAAAAAATAAAAATAGGACTCGAGTCTCGGGTTTTAACCCGAGACGCCTACATAGCCTATAGAGGCATCAAAGTCCAAGTAGTTCGCATGAAAGACGAGGGGTGGGGTTTATCCCATAAATCCAATCGGGGGGATTCTCTTATTTGTTTATGTGTGTGTGTGTGTGTGTGTGTGTGTGTATGTGTGTATGTGTGTGTGTGTGTAGAAAAGTGTTTTAGTTGTGAGAAAAGTGTAAGAAAAGTATGAGAATTTCCGTTTGGAATTTATGAGCAAACCCTCTTTTTCTTATTTTTTGGGTTTTTATTCATATGAAAATAAGGGATGTGCAATAATACTAAATAAAAAGTATATTAGGATGTGTGAGATGAGATAATAAAAGTGCTAAGTAATAAAACAAGTTATTGCAAATTTATGAGAATTTAAGGAGAGAGTTGAGAAAATTGGACCTTCTTGAAGATCTTGAGCTTTATCTTGAACGTTGGAGAGAAGACCTTAGACTTGGATGATAATGGAGGGTAGTGAATTCACAAAGTTTGATGAAAAGGATGATGAAAAGTGAAAGTTGGAAAGGGATATGGGTGTGGAAATCTTGCTAACTTAGAGAGAGGTTTTCTAGATTTATTGAGAGTGATATCTATCAGATCTGAGTTCTTCTTGCAAGTGAGGTTAGGCCTCATTTTTATAGGCCCAGGGCATTGTCGATCATCAAAGCCCTGTTCCTGCCAATCGACAGGTGCGTTTAGGCACACTTCTGGGACCTGGCATTTGGCAGTGTCTTTCAGGCCTTTTTGAAAAATCAATCGCATAACGTAAACCATTTATCAGAATCATACACGGAGTGGATCATTGGAAATGTAGTTCAAAGACCTTCAAAAGTCCTTTAGGCTGCTCCCAGGTTCAGGAGTTGACTTTGGGTCAAATATGGCTCGAAAGCAATCGTTATTCCATTAGACGGGGAATCACCGCACACAAACAGATTGTTAGTCCGCATGGTACGTTAGAATCGCGCACGGGGCAGACCGTTAGAAAGGTTAGGAGATGTAATTCAAAATTATAAAGAGTTTGATATGGTTCAAGGAGTTGACTTTGGTCAATCGGGCCCTGCAACCATTCGGTGACCTCTCGGAGTAAAACAGATCGTTCGTCCGTACCGTAAGTCAGAATTGCACACGGAGAGGACCATTGGAAAGGGGTTTCAGTGCCCTTCGAAGATTCATTCAGTCTCGGTCAAGTTAAAGAGTTTGAATTTTGGTTAAACGGAGCCTGAGAGTGCCCGATGACTTCTAGGTCAGTACTCGGAGTATAACCTGGGTTTGTAGTGATGAAGGGAGGTACTAGGGACCTAAGGGGAGTTTAGGGGGTAACAGAGTGGGGTATCTACAAGTTTAGTTTTTCCCATACCCAGGCAGAAGATGTTTATAGTGGAGATGCCTCGCTCTAAGGAAGGATCGTCCACTCATTTATACTATATAGAGGAGGAGACCTCTACGGAGGTTGTGGTACCGCTTGATTCGATTCCTATAGTTTGAGAGCTTGTCGATGTGTTTCAGGAGATTCCAGGGTTACCACAAAGTAGAGAGATAGAATTCATTATTAATCTAGCGCCAGATACTCCACCGATAGCTCGCGCACCTTATCGTATGGCTCCAGTAGAGATGAGGGAGTTACGTGATCAGATTGAGCAGTTATTGGGGAAGGGGTTTATCCATAGGAGTACATCGCCATGGGGTGTTTTTGTACTATTCGTTAAGAAGAGGGATGGATCGTTGAGGTTATGTGTTGACTACCGAGAGTTGAATAAAGTCACGATACGGAACAAATATCCATTGCCTCGAATCGATGACTTATTTGACCAATTGAGAGGAGCGAATTTCTTCTCGAAGATTGATTTGAGATTGGGATACTATCAGCTACCTATCAGGGAGCAGGACGTGTCCAAGACTTCCTTCTTGATGAGATATGGTTCCTATGAATTCAGGGTTATGCCTTTCGAGCTAACCAACACCCCATCCATGTTCATGGACTTGATGAACAGGGTGTTCAGAGAGTTCCTGGACCAATTTGTCATCGTATTCATGGATTACATTCTGGTTTACTCGCAGACCAAGGAGGATCATGCCGAGCACTTGAGGCAAGTTTTACAGACACTGCGCCAGTGTGAGTTGTATGCAAAATACGAGAAATGTGGATTTTGGCTGAAGGAGGTATAGTTTTTGGGGCATATCATCTCCGATAGAGGGATATCTGTAGATCCGAGGAAGGTGTCAGCGGTGATGGAGTGGGGACAGCCCACGACACCAACTAAGATACGCAGTTTCCTAGGCTTAGCTGGATACTATAGGAGGTTCATTCGAGGGTTTTCAAAGATAGTGGATCCATTGATGCATTTGACTCGCAAAGGGGTGCCATTTATCTGGAGTGATTCCTGTAAGTTAGACTTTGATGAGTTGAAAGACAAGTTAACCTCGAGTCAGTGTTAGCTTTACCCAAGACGGGAGTGGAGTATCTAGTCTATACTGATGCATCCTTGTTAGGACTTGGAGGTGTACTACAGTAGGAGGATCAGGCTATAGCTTATGCCTCCTGTAAGCTTAAGACTCATGAGAGGAACCACCCCACCCATGATTTAGAATTGGCGGCGGTGGTGTTTGCACTTAGGATTTGGAGATATTACCTCCTAGGGGAGAATTTTTGTTTATTCACAGACCACAAGTCATTACAGTACCTCTTCACACAATGAGTTAAATATACGTCAACGGTGGCTTGAGTTTGTGAAGGATTATCATTTTGATATCCAATACCACCCGGGGAAGGATAATGTGGTAGCACATGCATTGAGTCGTAGGCCAGTAGGTGAGGTGGTCGAGGTGTACAAAGAGAAATGGAAGGAGTTAGGGAATCAGGATATGATGGCTCGATCGTTTATGTTTGTGATGACGGCTATGCCCCATATTATTACAGGAGTAGTACAGGCCCAGGCAAATGATTCGTTCTACCAAAGTCAGATAATGAAGCTTCCAGCCGAGGAGACTGAGTCTTACACCATGGGTTCAGACAGGGGTCTACATTTCAATAGGAGGTTGGTTATTCCCGAGGGTGAAGATTTACGACACAAGGTGATAACAGAGTCGCATGGCTCCCGATTTGCGGTACATCCCGATGGGGATAAGATGTACCTGGATATGCATTGACAGTACTGGTGGAGTAAGATGAAGAAGGATATTATCGAGTTTGTCTCGAAATGTACCACTTGTCAGTTGGTAAAGGTGGACCATTAGAGACCGACGGAACTTCTGCAACCATTAGAGATTACTATGTGGAAATGGGAGAGCATTTCCATGGACTTCATCATGGGATTACCCACATCGCAGAGGGGCCACGATTCGGTATGGGTGATAGTGGATCGGCTGACCAAGGTAGCCCACTTCCTTCCAGCCAGTACAAACTATACCATGGGATAGTACGCCCAAATATTCATAGCAGAAATAGTGAGACTCCACGGTGTGCCTCTCAATATCGTGTCTGACAGAGATAAGGTGTTTGTGTCTCGATATTGGGAGAGTTTTCAGGAGGCGTTGGGTACGGAGTTGCGACTGAGCACAACCTATCATCTGCAGATGGATGGTTAGACAGAGTAGACAAATCAGATGTTGGAGGACATGTTATGTATGTGCATTATTGATTTTGGCAGAGGCTGGGAGCAATACCTTCCATTGGTGGAGTTTGCCTATAACAACTCTTACTAGTTTACTATCGGTATGGCCCCATTTGAGGCACTATACGACATACCTTTTTGTTCCCCGGCATGTTGTCTAGAGGTGGGGGCAACAAGTTAATTAGTTCGAAAGTGATTCAGGATACTTCGGCAAATATAGAGTTTATACGGAGCTGTATTCGAGTTGTTTAAGATCGACAGAAGAGCTACTCTGATGCCAAAAGGTATTTTCACAATTTCAACATTGGAGATCATGTGTTACTTTGGGTGTCTCCTATAAAGTTATTTATGCATTTTGAGAAGAAAAGAAAGTTGGCACTTAGGTATGTAGGGCATTCCCCATAATCGAGAGAAATGGGCCAGTTGCTTATAGACTTGGGCTACCGGAGCACTTGCATAGAGTCCAAGACGTGTTCCATATCTCTTTACTGAGGAGATTTCTTCAAGATGATTTGGATCGCACCCATATTACGTTGGAGGAGATAGACTTGCAACCTAATATCTCCTACGAGGAGGGTCCGGTTGCTATTCTAGACCATACCGAGAGGAAGTTGGGGTCGAAAATAGTACCACTAGTACGTGTTCAGTGGCAGCACCATAATATTGAGGAATCAACCTGGGAGCGCGAGGATGACATGCATGAACGTTATTCAGAGTTATTCTTGCCAGGTATATATTCTTTTCCAAATTTCGAGACGAAATTCTATTATTAAGGAGGAAGTATGTAATACCCCGTATTTTTATGCATATTTATTTTTATGAACTTAGGGAAAATGGCGATTAATTAAATTAAAGGGAGAAAATTTAAATTTTAATTAATCTAATTTTATGATAATAATTACTTGCGTGATGAGAATTAGTAGTTATTGAAATAATATTATGACCGGGGATGAGATACACGATAATTATGTTATAAATATTCGGGACGCATATTAGTCGCATCATAAGTAAATATTTGGGGGTTTAAAAAGAAAAATTATTTTTTTATAACTCGGATGACTATTTTGAGAGCGTCAGAGTGTCGGAAAGGGTCGAAATAGTTAGAAAACACTACTCGGGTATTTAAATTGAAGTCCATGACATTTTAGCCAAAAACGACACTCCGGAGGGGTATTTTGGTCTTTTAAAATTTGTAGGTAGTTAAATGGACGAAAATTAGGTTTAATTAAAAGCATTTAGGGGTTAGTGGACTGTTAGTTTTCAACCTATGTGAGAAAGAGAGGAAAAGAGATAGAACCAAGGAAGAAGGAGAAGACTCCATTAGAGCCCTAAGCCAAGAGCTCAAGCTTTCACACCAAAAAGTACACCAACGCGTAGATCGTGTCAAGAGGATCGTTCCCATACCATTTTCAATCCGCGAATCAGAAGTTCATTTTAAGGCAAGTGATTATCTTTCTCTTCCTCTTAGCATTTATTATTCTTGTTAACATATGTTGAGGTTTTAGAACTATTAATACCAAATTTGGTTTACCTATGATGAGATTGTGTAGGAATCTTGGAAATTTGATGGGGGTTTGCATGTAGAGGATTTCCCCCTTAATAGGAGTGTAAAATTTGCTGAATTAGATGGTAATCATGAAATAAAAATGAGACTCTTGTGGATTTATAATTCTGGGTTTATATTAATATGATTCATGGGAAAATTTAGGAGTTTGTTGAATGTATTTGATGATTAGAAGGATTTGACCCTTAAACTATGTTAAGAAATGTTCCAGGGTGACTTAGAGTAGTTTAGAAACCTTGTACTTGGGTTGGAATGGGTTTAGGTTGAGATTGAAGAGGAGAAAATCTAGAAAAATGAACTTTGAATATGAACTGGGAAACTACGGAATTTTCATTAGAAGTCTAGCCCAGGTCGTTCGAACGACCTTGTTCAAACGAGACTTCTAACGAGTTTCCAGTGGCCCTTCTAACGAGTTTGGTAGTTCGTTCGAACAACCCTCGTTCTAATGGCCTCGTTCGAACGAGATTCCTTGGGTCTTCTAACGAGATTCTAGAATGACATTTAAGGCCCGATTATTATTTCAAACTTCCCGTAGACTTATGTAAATGAGTGTTAGGCCTATATGAATATCTAGTGACTTAAATTTATAATTATTAGTGAGCAGAGAATATGTCGAGCCTCAGAAGGTATGAAAATTCATAGAATTAAAGAGATGCGAAAATATAAGGGATAATACATATGAATAAGGTACGGGGTATAATAGGGGATATATTATACGTACTGCGAATACAAGGTTGTAGGAAAGCCAATGAATTTATATAAGTTATGTGTATGCTTATTACTCAAAATATTATGTGAATTACATACCTATATACTAGCTATCGAATGAAGGTTAACACGTTGTGGACGACCAGATCTTGTGTGCCTTCAGGGGATTTAGAGTCGTACCACTAGAGCATGGAACCTAGGTACGGGCTTTCCGTGAGAATGATAGTGATGATGGTCGTTTGGGTGCGTAGGTATGTGCGTAGCCCATCAGCTTGTGACTATGTTCGCCTCCAATAGGTGTTTGTGTTTTTGTTTGTTCTCGAGATATTGAGCATGTTATCCCCTATGCATGAGCGTTGAAATGGAACTAGATAGCCGAGTATACGTAGCACTAAGGGTTTCTAAACCAGGGGTGCAATATTGCTACAATTATATATAATGATGTTTATACATAAAGAGAATAATGTGTGTATACTGAAATCCTGTTTGATGTCTTATGTTGATGACTCTATTTTTAAATGTGTACTTATGGTATTACCCGCTGGGTATTCAGAAGAATATGAGAATAAACTAAAGTAATTCTAAACCTATATCGAAATCTTAAGTACGCCGACTTGGAGTTATTTAGGGAGTCTTTCCAGCATAATAGTATGTATTTAGTAGCCAGTCTAGGGTATCGTCACTAGTATGGGTGGCTAGGCTCGTTAGGCGTGCACACTAGATCGATAGGTAAATATCTCAAGTGAGTACGCTAAGTTAACTTGATTAATAATTGTGCTAATTGAAATCAATTTAAGCACTTGCTATTTTAAACTTTTTTCAACTCAGGCTCTGACCCGTTTTTTTCTGTATATCTTTCTATTGTTCCATTATTTTAGGTGCCCAGCCACAGGGATACCAGCCTTAGGAGATTCTATTCAGTTGTCGTGCTGTAGCTGTTGTTGAAGCTGCAGGATAATTGCTATTAGATGACTCAGATTATTCTCCCTTTTCAGTTATCTATTATGTTGGACATGTCATCCTTTCTTCTGTTTACATTAAGATATTTAGTTGTTTTAAATTCTCTCTTAGATTTGATTTCCTTTTTATTGGATTTATTGTATGGGATTGTATCTGGATGTGTTTTACTCCAGTCATTTATTTTACTTCAGTTAGACTTTATTTATATTACTGTGACGCGTGGTATTTGTTGGTTTTCTTTTGATATTTGTTAGTAATAAGATAAAATTTGGACATCACCCTTTTTAAATACTAGGTGGTTAGTTTTTATTAAGTTAAAATTTAAGATTTCGACAGTGATGTATTATCTGTACCAACTTGATATTCTGAAATTAATTAATTAAGGACTGATCACCCGGTAATTAATTAGGCGGGGGTGTCACATTTTTTATGCAGAACTATGCCTTTTCTATTCTATTTTCTATTTTCAATGCGTGGTGATTTTACTTAAGTATTTTACTTAAGCATATTATTTTGCAGGTTTCCCAATAGGTATCCCCCGTAGGATTGACTTTATTACTTTAGCTTACTTTGTGTCTGAGGCCGGACCTTCGTAAGCCATGTATGACATTGGCTTTATTATATTAAATCATTTGTCTTTGAACCATTTTTTCTTAAATCATCTAAAACAAATGAGAACGAACCTATTGACTTTTATTTAACTAATTTTTTCAAGATAGCCAAACTAATTAACGAATGATTTTTCCTCGAAGTAAAATTTAGACTTTTATTTTAGTTTTGACTCTAATGTTTTTCTTGGATCCTAACAAGTTTACACTAGGATGTGGGTGAATTTATTTTAGATAATGTTTTTATTGATCTTGACTCATCACTTTTTGTTATGATTTCTAACTTTTACTACAGGCACTTATGCCGATCATTAAAAGCTTCTTATCATTAGTGTTATTGGCTAAGACATATCTGAACCTTTACAATCTATAGGGTCTCAATCTTAGTCCTATTAGTAAAGGCTTGCTTACCCCCGTAGTGACTTTAATGATTTGCAGTTTTTCCCTAAGGAAGTTCCGAATTGTTCTTTGGCTAATCCTATTTCATTATTCGATCCCTCTTGTACATCACATCTTGAGAAATACCTATGAGTTAGAATCCCTAATCATTTCCATTCTTATGCTATAGATGAGTATTAACATAAGAAGACGCCTATAATACACCACAAAGTAAGGTAAGAGGGAAACGTTAACTTCTTTTCATTCATATGGGAAATATTTGCATTGTATTGAAAGTTCTTATTTACATAAACCCCCTATTTGTATCCCTTAGTTGCAATATTTCTTCAAATATTCTGTGTTCCATGGGTTAGTGAAGGGATCTCCTTAAATATGTTCATGTCTGAATGTTCCTAGAACTACTTCTTTGGTAATATTCTAAGGCTAGTGCCAATTGGGATGAAGTTTCTTCTTCTTCCGAGTCAACTTCTTGATAATATAATCCCCAACTTTCAATGGGTGAATCTTTACTCTTTTATTATAGTATCAAGATACCCTTTCTTGATATATTGCTTGGAGTATCATGCGATATTTTGTTGATATGTCTCTTGGAATACCTAAGCATCCTCTCCTATTTTTTTCCCCATAAGTCTAAATCCAACCTCCACTCCTTATAATGCTACAACATTAGAATGCTACACCATGTGTCTTGGTAGGCCTATTTCATTAGGAAAAACATTTGTAGACCCAAATTCTAGCATAAATGGGGTTCCCCCTATTGGGGTTATAGGCGTAGTTCTATATGACCATAAAACACTGTAGATATCTTCCACTCACCGACATTTAGCCTCTTCCAGCCTAGCGTTAATTCCCGAGAACAGAGTTTGGTTATTCATCTCTATTTTTCTATTGGTTTATGGATGAGTATAATCTGAGTAAAAATGATTGATTCCTTAATTTTCATAGTAGGATTAGAGAGAGTTATTGTCAAATTGTACTCCCTGGTCGGTGATGAAATCTTGAAGTATACCATACTTACACATAATATTTCCCCACATGAACTAAAAATAATTTTTATTTGTGATTTCAATCATGGATTCAACCTCCACCCAATTTGTAAATATAGTCAATAGCCACTATGAGGTATTAGAATCATCCAGGAGTAAGGGAGAAGAGGAATGAAAATGTCCATTCCCCACCGGGCGAATGGACACGACGTTGTTATAGGAGTGAAAACATGATCGACTTGATGGCTTATATTTTCATGTCTCTAGCATGAGTCACACTTCTTTGCATAGGAAATATAATATTTGGACAAGGTAGACCAATGATATCCTTGAACAACAATACTTTGGCTAGATATCCTCCAGTAATGTGGCTTCCACATGATCCTTTATGTAATTACTTCAGGATATATTCCACCTTTATAGTATAAATGCACTGTAAGAAGGATAAGAGGAAACCTTTTTGTATAACATACCATAAGAAATGGGACGAATAATCCGCTTTCGTAAAATAAGAAGGTATGTGATTTAATAAGACGCTCTTTTGCAAATTATCCTTGTGGAACCTCCTCAAAATGAAACCTCTCAGATCAAGCATGTCAGATGGAATCATCATTGCTTAAGAAATGGATTACAAATCCTCGAAATCCCTATGGGTTGAATCAACTTTAGTTACTAGATATTTTCCCTTAATAAAGGATATCTCCCAAACGCGAGCCTAATTTTCTTAGCAAGATGATTCCTTGAACACTCCCTTTTACTTATGTTGAGGTTCATTGATTGTCAGAGGTTAATTGGGAACAATAGATGGGGAAGATGGAGAACCTGTGCGATTGTTGTTAGTCCTCCTTATTTAGTTCATTAGGCCTCTAGAAGTTGATGTTCCAGCTTTTGGGCTTACTTTTACATATGGGTGATTAATTTTGTCTTCCTCTCATTAGCATTTTTTTGCCTAACTATTGTTGGCTGTCAATTTCCTAAACTTATCTTTGGCAGTTCCTAGATTGATCAACCTCCTCTATGTTTTACACATATCTTCCATGTAATAAGGGACTAAAGGTAATATTAAGTCTTATGCACAACAGTTTTTATCTGCTTTAACTTCCTCCTAAGTACGAATAGAGATGCTGACATTGTAGGTAATCACGAAGGAGTCAATGTCTTCTTGAACTTCCTCTTCCTGGTAAGTACTGACATTAGTTAAAATGATGTATGAGGAGGATTGTCCCATGTAAAGACCACTTACAGTATCACTAGGGATGGGGTGGTAGATTAAACAAAGTCATTTCCAACCATAGAATAATCAATGACCAAAACATCAAGAACGACCGTGATGCTTTTGATTGACTGAACGATCAGTTGCACCCTAGAAAAATATTAGTCACTCTCCAATGTGTAAGAACTCCCTCTAGGTTTTGATTCTTACAAAATCTCTCTAAATCTTCAATATTGACCTTGTAGTTGACTGACTTCGAGTTTAGAAATCGTTCTGCATAAAAATCTTGGTCAATAATTTTTTAAGTACTTAGAAAGAACTAAAATGATCGAATGACCTCCCATATGCCCCTTTTGTGGATGACCCCTGAGACCGTCATAATTTTTACCATATAGTTACCTAAAGAACATAAATATTCCCTTTAATATCCTATTATGATTAGGGAATATACATAACCAAGTTGCAGGAGTTTTCCCTGTCCCGGAAATGGTACAGATATGAGCTTAGGTAAGACATCAAGTTATAGAAATAACTAATATTCTCATGACCTAGGTTTCTCCCACAAATATGGTTAATGGAAACTATTACCATAACAATCGATTAAATACTAACATTTTCTTGGGCTCGAAGTATTCCATAGTAATGAGGTACTCTTACCAATAATAGGCGAAGGGGTCAAGGAACCCCTTTTTATTATGGCAATCATTATAAAAGCTACTTAACCGATGGAAGATCCATGATATCTTTTCCATTGGGGGATAACGTTATGTTGACATTATCAGGGATTCCATATTTTTCACAAAATTCTCAAAAATTATGAGTTGTAAACACCTCATACTTTTTACCACAACAAGAAATGGTGAAATTTAGAAGAAGAAGAAGAAGAAGAAGAAGAAGAAGAAGAAGAAGAAGAAGAAAAGAAGAAGAAAAGGGAAAATCTTTTTCAGTAGCTAAAAACTCTAGAGAGAGTGAGAGTGAAAATACCTATGTGACACTGGAAAATTAATGTATAAACTCTGGGGGACTTATACCTTCTACCTCCAATTAAATCAATCGACATTCATGAGTTGAGATAGGAAATCACGCGCTCATGAGCCATCATTACCTAGAGAAGTTATGCTGGATTACATCCAAGGATTGAAATATAAGCGAAATGATTCCTAGAGATATAATTAAAATCCCATCGCTTGGGACAAGGAAGAGTCATTGGGGAATACGATCAAATAATTGATCTTATAACACATAATCAATAACTTTAAAACAAGGTCGCATCGAACAATATGTTGGTTGATCAACCCGGCCTTAGGAAAAATTTAAAGGAGAATAACTAATTTTTTTCACGTGGATATCATATCAATTATCTTATAAGATCATGAATATATAGGGCGATAAGTCCAACTCGTGAAAGATAACACCGGTGGGTTGGGAGATGAATCCTTATAGAATTCTATGACTTATGATTAAGAAAAACATGAATAGATCTAGATGACAAAATACCTCAAGCAAATACATAAATGAGACCTCACATGTTATGAAGAAATTGATGGTAACCTTTAGGGGTGACTTGGACTCTCATTTAGCAACCCTAAGACTTCAATCGCCATAGTTCATCTTGAATAATACATCAATCACCCTTTCTTTTACTGTGGATGTAGGTAGATATCTTTGGAGATCCAAATACATCCAGTTTTCTTTGTTTTTTTCTTGCATTCATAATTATTTAAGGTTAAATCTCTAATTATCAATTTTATTATGGTTCAATATCCCCTATAATATTGATAAATTTTAAAACATACATGATGTAAAAAAACAAAGGAAATTTTTTTGTTTTATTAAACAAAAATAATATAATAAACATACTATAAGACTTGTTCATACATGAACTTGTTGTTATTGTTTTTGACAATTCCTTGGTTTCTAAAATTGTAGTTATCACTTGAGGAACTAATGTGTGAGATTTTTTTTACGTAACCCCTAGTTTTTAATGAATTATTTGACATCACTCTCACTTTTCTAATATAGTTGAATTATCCCCCAATTTTTTTAAAGGGAGTCTAACTTTATTGAAAAATCACTACTTTATTATTACATGTAATCCCCTGCAAGATTTTAACACAAAAATAAACCTATTTTTAAAAAAAATCTTGTATACACACATAAATCTCCCTCCTCTCCATAAAAACCCTATGTCTAACATTATATCAACACTTCACTCCCACTCTCATTCCTATCATATTTGTACACCATTATACAAGCAACCACCAACATTAAAGTTAAAACCTACCACCATCACCTTTAAAAACAAAGTATCAATGTTTCACCTCAAACTATCTTGAGGTTGTTCACCGAAGACCCTTTATAGTGTTCTGCTAAATAATTGTTTTTTCCATTCAAATAGGATGTTCAAAGCTTAAAAATTTATACCTAATTTTGAGATTTTCTTGATCTTGATTCAAAAGTATTTTTACGTATTTATTCACCTTATGGTAAGGAGACATTAATATCAATAAGTGATGGTAATATATGATTGATTTGAAGATGATTGTAAATGGTTTGGATGTTGGTAGGAAGTTACTTAAGTGATGGGAAAAGAAATGATGGTAAAGGGTTTTAGTGAGAGAGACTAAAAATAGGAGTTTTGGAAGGACGGACTTCCATGATCCAATTTTTGAATGTAATTATCGTGAAGTTGGATCTAATGGTGGTAATACCACCACACCAAATACCAAAAATTTCCACGATCTATAATCATGACAACATCTACGGTGGACATTTTATGTGTGACATTTAAAAATCATAACCATTTGAAAGAGTCACCATCACATCCGTAACCTAAAGTTAGGTACATTGTTACATTAAATAATCGTGACAACTCATCACATTTGTGTATCGTGACCCTAACCATGATTATGATTTATGTAAGGAAATTTTTTAAGTCGAGTCAATTTTTAATGTTGGATTAATTCCGGACAAAACTCATTGAGTCATAGGATAGATGTTGGTTGTACCTTAAGACTATGACGTTTGAAGAGTTGAATACGTAGCGGCAAAGAATTTAAAGTTTCATAATCGTCGGTTTTCGTGCCAAGTGTATACGTCATCAACATTTGGATTCCAAGGTCTCTAAAAGGTATGAATGCATTTAATATATTCATGAGGCGTAAAATTTTTATTTAAAACACGTCGTTGGGTGTTTACACCCTATACAAAACAAATACCACAACTTGGTACACTAAATGGAAGTGTAGCTGCAAGTAGGGATCGAATCCACAGGGAGTGTCGTATAGATTATAATCAATTTACTATTTCAGGAATAAAAGTGTAAAAGGTGATATGGTGGGTTAAAAGAAAAGGGAAAAAATAAGAAGTTAAGTCAAAAAAATATTAATAAAACAAGAGTCGAGATCGCATTCCCGCTGTGGGCTAAACAACTAATAATTAGAATTTTGGTTCGAAAACAATTAACCAAGCATTTTTAGTTAATCATAAACATCACGCAAGAAGAAATTTAACTCAAAGTTGCGAGATAAAACATTTAATTTAGGCATAAACACCCAACAACGTGTTTTAAATATAAAGTTTACACCTCATAAAAAATGGCGTCATTGCCGAAGAGTGTTTAGTTATAGATTGTAGTTCATTTAATATTTTGTAATATTTCTTTTATTCATATTTGTATTCTTTATTTTACACTTTCTTTTTTACTTGTGCTATATTGTTTCGAGAAATTGAAACTTTGGCGCTTATCGCTTTGTTGAATTGCTTATTTTGAAATGTCTCGCTATAACTCTTTAGATAATCTTATTTGCTATGAGAATAGTTTTCCATGTTATACTCCCAAAACAATAAGAGAATTCCTATAAATTCTTGAAATGAGCGCTTTGAGCGTGAAATTCAAGAATGTGTAAGTATTCCATCATCGCCTTGTGAGAAGAATTTGGGAAGTGGGGAATCGAATAACTATGAGTAAACCGCACAAGAAGATGATATGTCTTCTTGTTCGTTTGATCATAAGTTAATGATAAAGGAAATAAATGACTGATCAGAGAGTTCTAAGGCTTGGTATGATGGAAATAACGCCATGTTGGATGACATCATTTCTTTACAAAGTCGGGTTGAGGTTGAAACTTGCATTTCACCTCCACCCTTTTTTGAGGAAGAAATGATTGAGAGTGATCCAATCACTTTCGAATTTCAACCTCATATTAATTCTTCCAATTGTATTGAGGTTGATGGTCATTCATTTAATTTATTCCCTATGATTCTCGAACCATTAAATTTATCATAAGAATCGGTTGAAAGTCTTGAGGACTTTGACCCGATTCTTGAACGAGTATGTTATTTTGAGATGCTTCATCTCCTGGGCTATTCACTTGAACTAGCCTCACCTCCCCTTCCAATTGAAAAACCTTGGGGATGTGTTTTTGATTTTTTTGAGATCAATGTGGTTTTGTCCCCCATTTTATCCAAATCCCCCATCGTCCCCCAAAAATTTATAATTAACGATGGTTCCTTTCTTTCGCCTAACACATGCCTTCCGTTGTTCAAATGGAATTCTGTAACACCTTGTGTTTTTATTAATTAATTCAGAAATTAGAGAAAAATAAAATTTTGGATTTAATTATTTTTAATAATTAAATATATTGATTTTTATATTGAGAATTTGGAAATCGAGTATATACAATTCATGGGGAGTTTAGAAGAGTTCTCAAGACATAAAACTATCTAATAGTCCTAAAAACATAAAACTCTCTAAGAATCCTCGAAACATAAACTCTCTAGAAAGAAATATATAAAAAAAATATTTGACTAACCGATCGAGATAAAAACATTTATGTCACTTTTTCTCATCTTCGGCTACTATGCCCCCAAATTTTAGCCAATTCCAACGGTTTGATCATTTGGAATATTTTTTTAGTGTTTGTATCTGATTAGAACTCTTTTCTTAATCAAACTCTTAATCCTTTATATATCATAACAAATTCATGGCTTGGCTTTTCAAATCACCTTTTTATCAACTTTTCAATCAGAAGACCTCTCCAAAATTATTCCCTTTCATCAACAAACTTTAGCCCCAAACTTAATCAAGTGTTTGACTCAATATTTGAAGGCTTAATTGGTTTTTCCTGAAGATTGTTCAAGAACGACTCTTTGCTAATTTTTTTGAGAGGAATCCCCCTGTCAACTCAAATCTTCTTCTTCTAAATCACATGCATGAATACTCTATTTCTTTCCTTTAGTATTATGCGTCTTAAGTGTCACCTAAACCCTTAATCATATATTTTGTTAAAATCAGTTAGTAACTTATTAGAGAAAGTGGACACTAATTTTGGGACTGTTTTTATTAAACTTTTAAATATGAATTAATCTTTTAAACCCTTGGGTGTGTAAGTTAGATTACTGGGTTTTTATGATTTTGAGTGTAGGTTCTCATGTAGAATTTTATGGGATTATTTATATGTTATTTGGGACGCGTACACACTAATAAAAAATTAGATGATTTACAAAAGAGATCGATTATGTCATATTGAAGATTATTGAATGTTAATTAATTGAACATTATTGAATGGAATTAATTGTGTTGAAATCAACGATGGTGTTAGTAATTGATTTTATGTAAATTGGGACCTTATTGATTATTATTATGTTGTGCATATTGAATTGTGTTTTGTGTTATTTGTTTAGTCACTTTTACCATCGTGGGGACGAGTGGCTTTTGGGTAGTATATTTATCACCTTTATTATAATATGCTTACTAGGTATGGGACTAGTGAGTGTAGATTTTTTGGATAGGTGCTTCGGGGGTGGGCATATTTTTATAATTTATTATCATTGCGATAGCCTAGGCATGAGACTAGGATGTTATTATTGTTAGAAATTCATCCTATTCATAGGGTAGGACGTATGTATAAACTGGGGACCCTTAGGTATGGGACTAAGGGATATTTTGAGGATATCACATCGATAATAGGGGTGGGGTAGTTTGATAAATGAGAAATTGAGAAGATTAGAATTAATGACTAAGATAATAACGGGTATTAAAATTTGTCGCGACATAATGTGTGGGGACCGATAGTTTAAATGGGTTAGCTTGCATTTATGTTGTGTCGTATGTGAAACCTTGTCATATTGCAGTGTTGAAAGTTTAAACGAATCAGCTGTCTATTGATAAGGAGAAGTGTAACCTTTGGTGGAAGACAACCCGTGGAGGTAGGACCTCTATAATTAAGATACAAATTGAGGATAATGATAATTAAATTAACAACATGAGGCTTAGTTATTTAAAATTATATTGGTGTGTATTTCTTTATAAGAACTTTTGTGGGTAGTTAGTGAGTTATTATGATCGCCTATATTCATATCTCGTTTAATTAAAATATTCAATTGTGATATTTATCTCATATAATGCTATTTTCTGGATTACAAGATCATATTTGAGGTGAGTAGTGTGTATTCATTCTCGGGGCTCTGATCTCGTGCGTTGACTAAGTTTTTCAGGATATGTTTTAGAGACGCTGCATAGGTTTTTTTTGGAGATTTTAGTTTGGAAGTGAAGTTGCAGTTATTTACTTTACGCTTAGTAGTTTAGTTTAGTTTAGTTTCCATTCCTTCGAATTTATATTGTGACTCGGTTTATGGTTTTGTGGGGCCATTTGGTTCCACAGTTGTATAGTTTTATTTATGATATTCATTATGAGCTCAGATTATTCGATTTTATATTATTGGAGATTGGATTATTAATTGGGAGTTTTCTCATGTGATGGATCTCTTACCGTACAGTTAGTTCTTATCATTGGGATTGATTCAGCCATTTATCTTGTGGATTGATTTATTTATGTCTCATATCTATCTCATGTTAAGAATGGTATTTTATTTACTCACACTCGGCTTAGTTTTAGTGGCGGCCGAAGCTAGAATTTAGTGGGGTATGAAAAATTCTTATTTTCTAAGAGGCATGCATGAAAGGGAGGGTCCACGTTGATCTTCCAAAGTCATATTGTTGTTTAGGTGGATCCTCAACTATTTAGACTTCTAGTGTATAGTTAGTGTGAAGTGAAAATAGTAGGTTGTAAATAGTTAGCTTTTATTCTTTCTTTCTTTAGTTTTTCTTTCTTTTTGATTGTAGCCTGTTGTAATTAGTTAAAGTCTTTTGGTCATTCTTTTTGTTATGCTCGGTACTAACTTTTTTGTAGATTCTTTGGACTCATACTTATCGGGGATTGCTCCATTTTGGGTAATATAATTCTTTTCCTGTCTTTGTGTTGTGTTCTTAATGCGCATTGAGGACAATACAACATTTAAGTTGAGGGTGTGGGATATTCTATCCATTTCTTTGTTTTGTCCATGGATTTTATCATGTGTTAATTACTAAGTATGCTTTTTGAGAAAAAAATATATTTATTATTTAATATACTAATAATCTAATTAATCTCCTCTATGCCCCTTTCTCTTTTATCCACTTTTGCAGCAAACTTCAAATACGAATGGCGATTTTGGCTTTGTGCTCGGGTTGGCTCAGGTTTTGGTTTCGTTCGAAATTGGAGCATGAGTTTTGACCACACACGCAAATGGGTTTCGGCTACATACTTTATGTAGCTTGGGTTTCATAGTTTTGGCCATTAATGGAGGTGGTGGGTGGGTTTTTCCCTTTTCATTGAGTTAGAGTTTTGTGTTCTTGCATCACCATGGGTTTAGAGTATTAATTATAGTTGCTCTCGTCTTGGATGATATTGATAGCCATGGCAGACCCGTATGTCCCAATAGCAGCTATCGGCTACAAATTGGGTCTTGTGCCATCTTTGGCCATTACAGTAGGCATAAGGAATTAGTTTTTGGCCAATAACATATTCAGCAACTCTAAATGATTTTAATTGTAGGTCCTTACCATTGGCAACGGTTTATATACTCAAGTGTAGCGTCCGAACCAAATTATGAGTCTTGGACGTTTTCCTTGGTAGCTCTTGATTCTGGAGGAATCGCTTAGCAGTGGGAAATGGGAATTCACAAGTATCAGGTGCAAATCGATTCTCACCTTTGTGAATCGATTCGACAAACAAGCAGTTTGAGGCAGTGCTCAGGGCCCCTGTTTCCGAATATATTTGAATGTGCAGTTTTTATTTTCCTTTTTATTACAAGTTTTGCCATTTTGGGGTTTTGCATAAATACAACTTTCTGTCATTTGGAGAGATATGCTTCATTTTTGTAATAGTTTTTAGGGTTTATTGGGAGCACTTTTCACCCTCCTCCCATTTCACTTGGATATTTGTCCAGTTTTTGTATGTAAGTTACTATTCATTATCTTCCTTGTTGTTATTTACTTGTTCTAGATTAATTTCCTTTGTGTATTTAATTTTCATACCTAGATAAATTAGTTTCATTTAGTTTAGTTTATTTCTTATTTTATTTATTAATTAGTTGTTTAATTAGTTTATCCATGCTTAGTGAGTAGTTAAATAGGGTTTGGGTCACGTATCCGCCATTAATGGGTGTCGAGCTCCGAAAATAAATTTTGTGTAAAAATACATTTAATTGAAACCTCGCATATTAAAAGGGTTTTATTATTCATTTAACTTTCTTAGTCACACAACATTAGTATTTATAGAGATAATCCGATTTTAATCTGAGTGTGACCATTTTGAATTAAATGTTTTATCTCCCAACTTTGACTTAAATTTCTTCTCGCGTGAGACTAAAAAGGCTCGGTTAAATATTTTCGAATCGAAATTATAATTATTCGTTATTACGCCCATGGAAGGGACGCGATCCTGACTCCCGTTTTAATTAATATTGTTTAGACTTAACTTCTTATTTTTTCCACTTTCTTTATAACCACTCCATCACCTTTTACACTTTTATTCTAGAAATAATAAATTGATTAAAATCTAGTCAACACTCCCCCTGGATTTGATCCCTACTTGACACTACACTTCCATTAGTGTACCAACTTGCGGTATTTGTTTTGTATAGGGCATAAACACCCAACGACGTGTTTTAAATATTAAATTTACGCTTCATAAAAAATGGCGTCGAGTCTGCCATGGCCATCAATATCATCCATGACGAGAGCATCTACAATTAATATGCCAAGACCCATGGTGATGCAAGCACACAAAACCCCAACTCCATGAAATTGGAAAACTCCACCACCTCCATTAATGAACAAAACCATGAAACCCAAGCTCCATAAAGTATGTAGTCGAAACCCATTTGCGTTCATGGTAAAAAATCATGCTCTAATTTCGGACGAAACCAAAACTCGAGCCAAACCCAAGAACAAAGCCAAAATCACAATATGTATTTGAAGTTCACTCCAAAAGTGGGTAAAAGAGAAAAGGGCATAGAGGGAATTAATTAGATTGTTAGTATATTAAATAATAAATATAATTAACTTATAATTCTCCCTCGATTAAAGATTTGTGTTTTCTTCTTGCGGAATCCGATTCGAGCACTATTCATGGGCACATGAAGCTTGGCCTGAGATATACAACTTTCGTGAAGACTTTGGGAAAAATATCAAAGTATGAAATTACCGAAATACCCCTGAATGTGCAAACTTTAACGAAACTTTACCGGAACGTGACAAAACTTCACACTAAGCATCGTAACACCTATAAGAACTCAATAATGCCTCGAATAACATGTTGGCACATAAAATAGAGATTGTCTGATTAACGAACATAATTATAGCAATTGCGGTACCCGGGGGGCTTAAAAATGTGTAAATTAATGGGTGGAAAATGTAATATTCATGACGTATAATAAATATAGAGATTCAGATATCTTTTATGGGTGTAATAACGACTTTTTAGTTTTACTCAAAAAATCTTTTTAGAACTTTTTATAAAAGTTTTGGGGTTAAATTGATATATTTGGGATTTTTTGTAAAGTCATTTGAACGAACTTGACATCTCGTTAGAACGAGTTTACCAGCCTGTTCGAACGAGCTTCTAACGACATTGTTTCGTTCGAACTGTTTTAGAACTGTTTTCTCATCGAAAAGTTGTTCGAATGAAGTTCAAACAAACTTCTAACGAGTTTGGGCATTTTAAGTTATGATTTCTCGTTCGATATTTTGTTCGTTATCTAGTTCGAACAGTGTCGTTCGAACGACATTGGAAAGTCGTTCGAACGACCCTTCGTCAGTTTTGACAGTTTTTGTTTAAAAACTTCCCACTTCCCCACTTGTCCACAAACTTTTTACCAGATAAAATAAGTGCAGGAATTTTTTTTTAAAAAAGACTTTTTGCATCCATTGAGAGCTTGTGAGAAGGAAAATTCTCCCAACAAACGTCCCATTCATGTATTGAGTTTAAAGATCAAATTTCTTCCAAGAACACATGTTTACACCCATAGTTTTAGTTTAATCCAAGTTCTTATTTATATATCTTTACTTGGAGATTGTTTGGCATCGGGTTTATGTCCACCCATTAAGGAGAATGTTGGGGTTCCTTCTTTACCCCAGAAAGGAGATCGTTTTTACTCGGCGTTCTCATACGATGAAAGGTACCGTGTGTGGATTGACGGTAGTTGTGCCCCATTAGTGAATTTCAAGACTTTGGTAGACTCCAGAGTTGTCGACTAAAAGGAGGTGGATGCAAGAAGAAGCGTCGAGGCTTGAAGGGTGTGTTGTAAGTCTTTTGTCTTATATTTGTAAAATCATACTTAGTGGACTTGTAGGCAGGGTCGTCTTAGTTTTTTCCCTTGTGGGTTTTCCTCGTACATCGTGGCGTAGTGTGATTGTCATTATTTTATCTTGCAACGTCACATAGATGCATGCTTAGGTCTAATAAAGATAAAATTTCGTTTAAACACAATTAGTTTAATTTGGTGCTAATTCAAGTTTGGGTAATTTTAGTTTAACTTAATTCAAGTCGCCATTAATTTAATTTGATAATATTCATGCTTAGTTAATTTAACTTGAATTGAACTAATTTTTTGTTTAAGTGAAAACCAAAATGTTTGTGTAGTTTAATTTCAGTTTTAGTGTAATTTAATTTTTCATTTGTTTGAGTGTGATTTCAAAGTGATGAAAATTAAATAATTTTTGAAAAATTAAAATTTGGTATATAATTGAACTATAATTTTAGTTGATATCCCATACTTATCATAGTACATTTTTGTGGTATCTTTTGTTATCGCATCATAGTTGATGTCCATGAGTTTTTGTATGGATTAGTTGTATTTCATTGTTACCATATGCGTAAAGGCTCTTATCACTTTATGTACCATATCATGTTTATCTTGTTTCTCCTTATTACATATCCCTTGTTTAGTTTAGGGGGAGTTTTTTCTTTAACTGGAGAGAAATAATTTATTTAATAGTTCTGGATCCTTTGTCTATTCCTGAACAAAAAGGGGGAGAAATAGTATCTAAACCTTTAGTTTAGGAGATCTAACTTAGGGGAGAGGGCTATTTTCTTAAGTGGATCATGTTAGATAAAAGGGAAGAATTAATTAAGGGAGAGTAATTAATTTTATTCACTTTAAATTGTCATATTCCCTATGTGTTTAATGGTGTGTTTAAGTGTGCAGGATTTTATCTTTAGAGGAATTACTTAAAGCAGTAAAGCATTTTCTAAGAGTCTAGTCAAGAGTCTGTATTTTTTTTTGGGTGGGATTGTATCTAGATGTGACTGATGGCCCATAGGATTTTTTTTGTTTGATTTTGTCCCAGAATAGATAAAGGGGGAGATTTGTAAGGACAAATTTCCAATCGAGTCAATTTTTAGTGTTGACGTAATTCCGAATAAAACCCATAGAGTCATAGGATAGATATTGGTTGTACCTCAAGCCTATGACATTTAAAGAGTAGAAGACGTAGCGTCCAAAAATTTAATGTCTCATCCTTACCAGTTTTCGTGCTAAGTGTATACATCATCAACATTTGAATTCCAAGGTCTCTAAAAGTTATGGACGCATTTAATATATATAGAGAGAGACTTGGATATCTTTTATGAGTGTAATATTTTTAAACGACTTTTTATTTTTCTCAGAAAATCTTTTTAGAACTTTTTATAAAAGTTTTGGGCTTAAATTAAAAAATTTGAGATTTTTTTGTAAAGTTATTCGAACGAACTGGACATCTCGTTCGAACGAGTTTTCTAGATCATTCGAATGAACTTATAATGACAATGTTATTTTTTTTATCTATTTTCTCGTTGGAAAGTCGTTCGAATGAAGTTCAAACGAACTTACAATGAGTTTGGAAATTTTAAGGTCTGATTTGTCATTCGATGTTTCGTTCGTTATCTCGTTCGAACCGCGTCGTTCGAACGATATTGGCAAGTTGTTCGAATGACCCTTCGTCAGTTTTGACAGTTTTTGTTTAAAAACTTCCCACTTACCCACTTGTCCACTAACTTTTTACCTCATAAAATAAGTGAGGGAACAACTTTTTAGAAGAGAGATTTTGCATCCTTTGAGATCTTTTGAGAGGGAAAATTCTCCCAACAAAAAGTCCCATTCATGTGTTGAGTTTAAAGATCAAATTGATTCTAAGAACACATGTTTACACCCATAGTTTTAGTTTAATCCAAGTTCCTATTTACATATCTTTGCTTGGAGATTGTTTGGCATTGGTTTCATCTCTACCCATTAAGGAGAAAGTTTGGGTTCCTTCTCTACCCCAAAAAGGAGATCATTTTTGTTGCGACATTCTCATACGGTGAAAGGTACCATGTGTGGATTGACGGAAGCTATGACCCACTAGTGGATTCCAAGACTTCAGTGGACTCCAGAGTTGTCAACTAGGCATAGGTGGATGCTACAAGAAGCGTCGAGGCTTAAAGGGTGTGTTATAAGTCTTTTGTCTTGCTTTTGTAAAACCATACTTAGTGGACTTGTAGGCAGGGTCGTTCAAGGTTTTTTCCCTTGTGGCTTTTCCTCGTACATCACGGCGTAGTGTGATTGTCTTTATTTTATCTTACAACCTCACATAGATGAATGCTTAGGTCTAATCAAGATAAAATTTGGTTTAAACACAATTAGTTTAATTTGGTGCTAATTCAAGTTTGGGAAATTTTAGTTTAATTTAATTCAAGTCGACATTAATTTAATTTGATAATATTCATGCTTAGTTTGTTTAACTTAAATTGAATTAATTTTCTGTATAAGTGAAAACCAGAATGTTTATGTAGTTTAATTTCAATTTAGGTTTAATTTAATTTTTCATTTGTTTGAGTGTGCTTTCAAAGTGAAAAAAATTAAATAATTTTTGAAATTTTAAAATTTGGTATATCACTGAACCATAAGTTTGGTTGATATGCCATACTTATCATAGTACATTTAGTGGTATCTTTTGTAATCGCATCATAGTTGATGTCCATGAGGTTTTGTATGGATTACTTGAATTTCATTATTGCCATACGCTTAAATGCTCTTGTCACTTTATGCACCATATTATGTTTATCTTGTTTCTGCTTATTACATATGCCTTGTTTACTTTAGGGGGAGTTTTTTTCTTTAATTGGGGAGAAATAAGTTATTTAATAGTTGTGGATCCTTTGTGTATTCCTGAAAAAGGGGGAGAAATGGTATCTAAACCTTTAGTTTAGGATATCTAACATAGGGGGAGAGCGTTATTTTCTTAAGTGGATCATGTTAGATAAAAGGGGAGAATTAATTAAGGGGGAGTATTTAATTTTATGCACTTAATTTGTCATATTCCCTATGTGTTTAATGATGTGTTTAAGTGTGCAGGATTTCAACTTTAGTAGAATTACTTAAAGCGACAAAGCATTTTCTAAGAGTCTAATTAAGCATCTGTATTTATTTTCGGTGGGATTGTATCTAGATGTGCTTGATGGCCCATAGGATTTTTTGTTTGGTTTTGTCCAAGAATAGACAAAGGGGGATATTTGTAAGCACAAATTTCTAATTGACTCAATTTGTAGTGTTGGCTTAATTCCGGACAAAACTCATAGAGTCATAGGATAGATGTTGATTGTACCTCAAGCATATGACGTTTGAAGAGTTGAAGACGTAGCGGTCAAAAATTTAATATCTAATCCTTTCCAGTTTTTGTCCCAAGTGTATACGTTATTATCATTTGGATTCCAAGGTCTCTAATAGGTGTGAGCACATTTAATATGTACAGAGACTTGGATAATATTTTTTAACGACTTTTAATTTTTTCTCAGAAAATCTTTTTAGAACTTTTTATAAAAGTTTTGGGCTTAAGTTAAAAAATTGGGATATTTTATAAAGTCATTCGAACGAACTGGACATCTCGTTCGAACGAGTTTTCCAGATCGCTCGAACGAACTTCTAACGACAATGTGATTTTTTTTATCTATTTTCTTGTTGGAAATTCGTTCGAACGAAGCTCCAACGAACTTCTGACGAGTTGGGCATTTTAAGGTAGTATTTCTCGTTCGATGTTTCGTTCATTATCTCGTTCGAACAGTGTCGTTCGAAAGATGTTGAAAAGTCGTTCAAACGACACTTCGTCAGTTTTGACAGTTTTTGTTTAAAAACTTCCCACTTCCTCACTAATTTTTTACCTGATAAAATAAGTTTAGGAACAACTTTTTATAAAAGACTTTTTACAATTCTTTAAGAGCTTTTGAGAAGGAAAATTCTGTCAACAAAAGTCTCATTTATGTGTTGAGTTTTAAGATCAAATTTCTTCTAAGAATACATGTTTACATCCATAGTTTCAGTTTAATCTAAGTTCCTATTTATATATATTTTCTTGGAGATTTTTTGGCATCGGGTTCATCTCTACCCATTAAGGAGAAAGTTTGGGTTCCTTATCTACCCCAAAAACGAGATCGTTTTTGCTGCGGCATTATCATACCGTGAAAGGCATCGTGTGTGGGTTGAAGGTAGTTATGACCCATTGGTGGATTTTAAGACTTCGGTGGACTCCGGAGTTGTCGACTAGGCGGATGTAGATGCAAGAAGAAGCATCGAGGCTTGAAGGGAGTCAAATCATGTCTTGTAAATCTTTTGTTTTGTATTTGTAAAACCATACTTAGTGGACTTATAGGCAAGGTAGTCTAAGGTTTTTCCCGTTGTGAGTTTTCCTCGTACATCGCGACGTAGTGCGATTGTCTTTATTTTATCTTTAAACCTTACATAGATGCATGCTTAGGTCTAATAAAAAAAATTGGTTTAAACACAATCAGTTTAATATGGTGTTAATTCATGTTTGGGTAATTTTAGTTTAATTTAATTCAAGTCGGCATTAATTTAATTTGATAATATTCATGCTTTGTTTGTTTAACTTGAATTGAATTAATTTTTTGTTTAAGTGAAAATCAAAATGTTTGTGTATTTTAATTTCACTTTTAGTTTAATTTAATATTTCATTTGTTTAAGTGTGCTTTCAAAGTAAAGAAAATTAAAATATTTTTGAAAAATTAAAATTTGGTATATCATTGAACTATCTCATATTTTGAGTTAAATATTTGGGGGCAATCGCTCCATCAAATGGTATCAGAGCATATAGTTTAGAGATATCGCATTTTCAATATAACTAGTCATGATCATAAACCATGACACATGTCGTGAACATATATTTAGTGGTCATAGTTCATGACCATGACCCCACGTCGTAAATTTATATTTAGTGGAAAGGGTCATGAACCGTGACTTATTTTTTTAAATAATGGAATATTATCACGATTATGGTAATAATTTTTAACTGTGAACAATAGTAAATTTATTTGAAAATAGTAATTTTGATTTGTTTATTTCCATAATAAATCATATACATGTTTCAAACTCGTCATACAATTCCATTATAGAACTAACTACTTCATGAATCCAAAAGCAATCATATTAAAATTATCAATCCATTAAATTAATCATATTAATTCAAAACTAATAATATTAAAATCCTCATAAGGTCCTTGGTCTCCCCGATGCATATGAAGATTCGTTGTGATTGATGTCTGCGTCCACCTAGATAGAGCTACAAATATGACTAATATTTCAATTGATAATATTGTTATCAAATATGTTTATCATGTTAACCCCATATTGGACCAATATAATTGACTTGACCCATTAACTTATGATTTTGTTACGTGTTATCATTTTAGTTGTGTAATAATTACCAATTTTAAATGTTAACTTATCTTGTTAATCCGATTAATCCAAACTCGTAGTACTTAACCAATTAACTTATAATTTTGTGTTGTGTTAACGTGTTGGTTATATGAAAATTAACAATCTCGAATAGGTATCTTAACAATTTTAATCATGTAATACCGATATTAACCTAAAACTGATAGGACTAAGCCCATTAACGTAATTTTTTGGCATGTTATCGGGTCATTTATATTAAAATTAACAACCCTGATTCGTTATCTTTAAAAATTTATCTCATTGACCTGATTTTGACACAAATTTAATTTTCATCTGTGCAATTATCACTTAAATGCACAAACATCTTAAGTAAGAAAATATTAACTTCATGAAATATGAGAATAAAATCGTACATGAACATAAACTAATGTATCAATACTAAATCATCATCTAAATTTATAATAACAAGTATCAATAAAATAGTGCATCAACACTCAATTGTCATCCAAATTATGTAAAAGATCCTTTAAATTAATGTCTTCATGAAGAAGAAAATAAAACTTTGAGGGGAGTTTAATGCATTTGTTGGAGTAGGCAAAGCCTTTGGTGCATATAAAAGATCATAGCAATTATTTTCTTTTGTCCACTGTGAGGAGAATACGTTCTTTTTGTTTTGTAAGGCACAAATAAAAATTTCATTACTCATGCGATCTTTACTATAAATTTTAGATAAATCTATTATGATAAGGCTTGTGATAGAATAAACTTCATAATCATTAGTAGTGTTCTCCACCTTCACCCAATCACAATGGAAGATATTTTTCTTAAAATTTTGTAATATAGATATATTATTTGTTGGGAAATCCCATAACGGGCTATCACCATATTCATTGTATGTTTATTGCTTTGTCTATCCACATAAGAATTCCATGTCGAAATTAAAATTTTGTATTTTTTATCAATAGTTTTTCATCGCACGTGTATGGGATGAAAACAAAACCATTTGAGTTGAATTTTTCAAACACTTACATAAAAACTAGGACTTTTGGCTAGGTGTGGAAGACATGAATAAACATCACCTCTTTTTAAAAGTAGCTATTATTAGTGGTTTATTTTAGGGTATATTTTATGACACATGCATAAGTAACTGCTATAAATGATGTGATAATTACCTCTTGTGAAACTTGTACCCTAAAATCATCCATCTCGTCCAGTGTACCTTTTTAGTTTTTATTCTGGGAAAATTCACTCTCATATTTCCTATATGTCTTCATGAACTTATAAAAATTAGACGATAATATAGAGAATACATTACTTCAAAAAAGTGTATATTTATGTACTTACTCTCTCCAATCTTCAATTAACTTGGGTTTTAGAGACAAAACTAGCTGCTTGCTTGATTTGTAGATTTTTTGAATATCACCTCTTTAGGATTCCCAAAAGGAAATTCATACTCGAACTCGTCAAATTTCTAAACCACTCATTTTCCAATAGAATTGAACCTCTTAAGCCCTTATTACGTAATATGTTCTCGAACATATAATGATGATTCTTTTGTTATATATTCTTTCACAATTGACCCTTTAATATATAGTGTATTCTTAATGTAATCTTTTAAGTTTTATGTTATCGAAATGATACATCCAGTGATACTTGACAGGTCCACACAATTCCCCACCTTAGAGATGCACAAGCAGGTGGATGTTGATTTCAAGTATTGACATATAAAAATATTTATTCAAGACACAAGTCATTATGACTAGAATTTCTTTAGCAAACATAATATGATTTCAGTTTACAAACACTACACCAAATCTGTCGAATTGTCACGGTCATTGACCTTGACAACTTCAACTTGTTAAGGTCAATGACCGTGACAATTCTGGGCGAGATAACTTTTTTTTTCACGGTTATTGACCGTGACAAGATTGTTATAATTGTCACGATCGTGTCACGGTCAGTGACCGTGACAGGTTTTCTCACGGTTATAAACCTTGATAAGCCCGTGACATTTAATAAAAAATTATCACTCCCATTGACCGTGATAAGTCCTTGATAAGTTTAATTGTCAAGGACTTGTCACGATCAATGACTGTGACAATTCTGGGTAGAATCGAAAAAAAATCCGCTGGGCAGTATGGCCACTGCCACTGCCCAGCAGTATATTTGTACTTGTATAGAAACATTGTACATGTTCAAACATCATATATCCAAATAAACTAGAGATAATGCAAATATAGATTCAAAATAAAAACAATATGCATCACGATATAATCCAAATATAATTCAAATGTACCAACTTAAAAATAATTCAAATGTACCAACTTAAAAATAATACAATTCAATTCAAATAATGTCATTACATGTCTTGGTTAAGGTTAAATTCGAGAACGTGAGTAGCACACGATATAAGAATTGACACACCCACTGATATACA
This sequence comes from Sambucus nigra, assembly GCA_949130495.1. Lineage (NCBI taxonomy): Eukaryota > Viridiplantae > Streptophyta > Magnoliopsida > Dipsacales > Adoxaceae > Sambucus > Sambucus nigra. Next base: position 112,200,042 of record OX422214.1, read on the forward strand.
TCGTGCCGCATTGTTCACGCAACCACAACGGGGAGTTCTCCTTCTTGGGTATCACATGTGTGACGAGCACCTTGGACTCAATGTCTTGAAGCTCACATCCATGAACTAGTACAACCTGGACGATATTCGGGTCCCTTAACCCCCGCCCTATCCGCTGGACATCAAATATGTCCAGTATAAACATGCTCGGCCAACCAAGCATCGACATCGGTCGGTCGAAGGGATCCAAATAGGGAAGTGGATCATCAAAGTCCGCACGTGTTGGCGATGAAACAACGAGGTCCATATCCTTGTCATCCTGCACCCCCTCCCCCACCTTCTCCTTCCCTTTCCCCATACGTTTTTTGCCGACCAATGAACGCTTCATGAATGAGAACATATCTTGAACCATCGCCTCGAAATGGGACAGCTTCGCTTCATGTGAGTCCACCGTTCGAGCCCACCCGGTGTCGCTCGTCTCCAATCCGATGATCCTAGATTTGGCCACTCGTGAGCTCACCCCTTGTCCTCCCCTTGCGATCAGAGCCAAGCACTTGGTTGAGTGCGTCTGTGGACAAAGATGCCTTGTCGGCATCAGACTGCGACTCATGTACTTCTTTAAACTTTGTCTAAAACAACAAAAAGCACATGATTAGTAAAATAAGTAAATTAAAAAATTATAATGTATTTAACAAAAAGTAAACTATCGTATTACTTACAATCGTGTCCACGACGCTCGGGGACACCTCCTTGTCCTTCCCCTTCTTCGTCCGAAGAGCCACATAAGTATCGAGCCTATGTGGCCTACCCCCAGGGCCACTCCCTGTCCCATGAAATAAAATAAAGTAAAATTGGTATCGGCCCCGTAAAGTAAAATAATGTAGAATAATATATTTCTGTAGTTATAGAAAAATTAAATCTTACCATCATCCTATGCTCCACCTCGGCCTAAGAAGTCCGGCCAGAGTAGTGCACGTCCATCTTTTTTGCCCGATTTTCCCTCCCTGATTGGTGAGATGCTAATTGTCGCTCCTCGATCTCATTGTCAACGAACTTTTACCATTGTGCCAATGAGATCGGCTCCTTCAGCGGGACGGATTCACGCCTTTGGATAATGGACTCTCGTGTCTTTCCAAAGTACCGGGTCCTCATATTTTTCTTCCACGTCTTGTGTTGCTCCCTCAACTGCTCCAAGATGGAATCACATAGCTTTGGATCAAGGCTGAATTGTTCCTGTCCAACAAATACAATGTTAGTTTCAAATAAATATAAATATAAATATAAAATGAAATTGAAATCGAAATTGAAATATTCATATTCATATGAATATAAATATAAATATAAATACATTACTTGTAGTACCACCCAAACAGCTAACTTGAGCTCATATGAAACCTCCTTCCAACTAATGTACCCCGGATCGACGATCGTCTTTACCATCTCGAGGGATCTCGCTAATATTCCCGACTTGTTCTCGATGGACATCCCCAATTTGCCATATTTGGGAAGCCTAGGGGACGAAGAGCCCTCGTCGCCTCCCCTATCACCGAGCCCAGACGACATCATCATAACAAGCATCATCATCCTCGCCTTAATACCTGAAGGAGACATTTGCTGTAAAAAAATGTTATTAGTACGTATCAAAATGAATTAAAAGAAGACATGCAAATAAACTAACAATTAAAGTATACAATTATTAATTTACTAATTTACAATGAGGGGCAATCCTACTTTCATAATTAATCATATATTAATTTACTAATTTACAATGAGGGGCAATCATATATTAATTTACTAAAAAAATTAATAACCAATCAATTCATTTACGGGGGACATTAGACACAAACACGCACACTACACACATATATACACACATACGCGCACATATACACACACAACCGCGCACATTGACACACACACACACACACACAACCCCCCCCCCCCCCCTCCTCCATCTCCTCCTAAGGGTGATTTCAAGTATGTTTCATTTAATTTCAAGTAATTTTCAAAAAAAGTTGAAAAATCCCACCCCCATATGGACAATAATCCAATGATCATGACACTTTTAAAACTAACCAACCCAACATCGATCCACTATAATCCAACTGCAATGTCAACAACAAATATGTATCCCGTACTCAATCTAATTCATTTACTCAATTAATTCATTTCATCAATTAAAGTATAACAATTATTAATTTACTAATTTACAATGAGGGAAAATCCTACTTTCATATGAAATGGGTACAAATTATTAATTTGCTTTCATATAAAACTATACAATTAAAGTTACAATTAAATCTATACAATTTATTAATTAAAGCTATACAATTGTTGAGATTTCCCCACCACACACACACCCCAACCCACCCCCACCCCACCACCACCACCACCACACACACCTCAATTCTAAATTCCAAAACAACACCATCTAGCTCATAATATGTACAAGAGTAAAACATCCCCACCCCCACCCCCACCCCTACTGCCCACACACACGCACACTACACAAGAGTGATACAAAGTAATTTAAAAAAAAAGTTAAAAAATACCACCCCCATATGGACATTAATCCAGTGGTCATACCACTTCTAAAATTAACCAACCCAACATCGATCCACTATAATCCAACCGCAACAACAAATGTGTATCCCATACTCCTTCTAATTCATCTACACAATTAAATCATTTCATCAATTAAACTAACAATTAATGTATACAATTATTAATTTACTTTCATATAAAACTATACAATTAAATCTATACAATTTATTTTATTAAAGCTATACAATTAAAGTTATTTCGAATCTCAATAATTATCTGTTAATGATGGGAAAAACTTAATTAAATCTTGAAATTGTTGGAATTCCCTTTCCAGCAGTCCATTTCGTGCATGAATCTTCCTCGCAGCTCACACAAACGACCCATTTTCCTCAAAAAATCCCTTGTTAAGAGACCATCGGGCTCTTCAAGCCCCATTTGACTTCGGTCAACTTTCATACTTGGGAGTGGCATAATGGATTCTTGAAGGTCTCTGAATTTCCTTTCCAATGATCTTAATAGTTTCCGATTTGAACTTAGCTTTTGTCTTTTATTCCTTTTGTTTTTGAAAAAGTTCATTCCGGACTGCCTATAGGCACCCTAAATCACCTGCCTATCGGCAGGGTGTACTTTCCTTGCCCATTAAGGCAAGCACTGTGTTGATAGTTAGGCCAAGGTCCATGTCGATCGGCACTACCTAATCTTAAATGGAACTATATAAAGGGATCATGACCTCACTCCTCATGGAGGTCCCTTTCAGCAATTAACAAACTCCTCTCAAAATCAAAGACTTTTCATTACCGAAAAAGTCCATTTTCCAACATTTTTCCACCTCACTTTCTTACCACACTTAGTCATTCACCTCACCCTATCAGATTACCTTCATACCACTAAAAAAGGAAGCCTATATATATTCTAAATTCAGTAACAAACATCTATAAGTAGGTTTATTCCTCACACCTTTTTTTAATTTATTCATTTAAGTGCTATTATTCACTTTATCATCATATTGTGGTATCTTTTAGTTTTGTTTCACTATCTCATATCAAATAATATTAACTTTTATATTATTAGTATTTCACACAACCTATTTTTCACAAAAATCCAAAAACGACAAAGAGGATTTATTCATAAATTCTAAAAGTAAGACTTTTACTTTCTCACATTTTCACACTTTAACACATTTTCCTTTCCAAAGAACTCAAAAGGAGTCATACATTTAGATTTGTGGGTTTAACCCCACCCCTATGTTATTTCAAATTACGTGGACTTTGATGCCCCTTGGGCTACTTAGGCATCTTGGGCCAATCTCGAGATTCGAGTCCCCCCATTTCATTTCATGTCTTTTATATTCTATTATATCTATTTTGTGAGTCTTGGACTCCTACATATTCATGCTTCGCTCGAAATGCACATTTGCTCATTCATGGCGATTCGAGATTCTGTGAACAATTACATCATTTGTTTAGTATTATTTTTGGGTAGACTCCTAAGGATGAGTCCGCTCCGTCCATTCCATGAAGCGATTCTAACAATTCCATTCTCTCGCTATTTATATTATACACGTGCACACACACATCGCGGAGAAAAAAGAGAGGATTAAAATAGACCATGAGAAACTGAAATGGTGAAATGGGTGCCTAAAACTTTCCCATTCTATAACTTACTCCTCAAACCTTTGAATCAATTGGTTTCATATGCATCAGTATGACCTTAATATCGTTCTCTCTAGGCGTCGATATTCTTTTGCCTGTTTTGAGCAAAAAAGGTTGGTGACTCCATATCTTCGTGTTATCCCGATTTGATGATGACTAATGTTATATCCAAGGAAGACTGTGTAGACTCTGATACGAGTGGAAGAAATAGGACTTCCATATCCTCGAATCACTTACACGTGCATGGAAAAAAGGAAGAGAGATGAGGACCATTTTCCTCCTTCTCCCCTCATCATGACTTCGGGTTCGAGACTGCGCTGGAGGAATCCAACCTAGATGGACACACAAACCATAAAGGCCCAACTTTAAATCTTTGATTGGATTAGTTCCCGACATCATCTTTTCATCTAGAGGGGGTGAATCTTCCACCATGGACATATAGTGCTTTAAGCTATATTTTATTAGAGATATGGTATTATTATTTGTATGTTTCCAAATAACTTTGAAAGTAAAGATTAAAAAAAAAATAGAATAATGATCGATACCTATTTTAAGTGTTGTACTTTGGATAAAATTTTACCAAAACATTTAAATTGAACAATGGTTATATTACAACATTATTTTTAGGAAATTAATTAATTTATTATGTTTTGGTAGAATTATATTTAAAGTACACATGATCTTCGTTTCTGGAGGAATAATAATGACTTCGACTAACTCCTAAAACATGAAGTAGAACTAACACTTAAGGATAGATAGAGCAAGGCAAGTCCTTCCATTATAGTACGTGTTACACAATAGCAATATAACACTTTAAACATGATGATATCAAAGTAATAAGGACTCTGCATATAATTTTTTTTAAAATAAATATAAGATTATAAAAAAAAAAGGGGGATCAAAGGGACAGGATCCGTATAGATACAATGCAAAAAAAGACAATAATAAATCCAATGGGGTGGCCCAAACACACAACTCCCCAACACACTTAATAACAATTACGTAACTCTATTCATCTCTCTCAGAAACTCCAGAAAGATAAAAATAGAAATGTTGTGATTTTACTTATACCATACCATCAATGAACTCAAAACAATTTATCGAAGTCTTGGTTGCATTTCTCTCTCTCCAAATCATTCGGAAGATATAATGAGACACTTTGCTCCAAATATCTTTAACACCCATCCATCTCTTAGGCGAGCGCCAAGACTTCAACAAATCCCTCACCGACTCGAGCATCACCCATTCAAACTAAGAGAGAAGAAAACCTCCCAAAGGCTCTTGTCACCCAAAAATGGAAGAGAAGGTGATTAGTCATCTATTCTTACTAAGGCTTGTTTTCAGTCCATTTGGTTATTAAATGGAGCATAGCAATACCATACCAACTTTAAAATCATTAAACAAAAATTACCAGTTTTACTAGACGGTACATCAGCCCATAAAGCAAAACTAAACCGTGCGGTACATCTGTAAAATCGGTTTTTTAAAATAAATTTGATTTTCTGAAAAATACGGTAGATTTCGATAAATTTCTCTTTATGATAAATTTGGTACTACTCGTTACATAATGGTAATTTTTTTGTATCACTTACCTAAACCTTATTATATGCATATTTAAAAAAAACAGAAAATAACCTATATAATTCGGGGCAAGAGCTGTAACCTATGGAAAATAACCTACATGATCCAAGGGCTGTAAAATCTTATATTGATCCAAGGGTACTAAAAGGTTGATCACTTAAAGAAAAATAAATAACCTATAAAATAAGTGTGGTTGTGTTTGGCTTTAGTCATTGAGTATTCTTGTTTGATATAATTTGATATTTTCAATTTGCCAAGTTTGATAATATCATTTTGATATTTTCGGAACACTAATTTAGGTATTTCATTTTGGTACGGTACTGTGGATTAATCGATTTTTAAAATGTTAAAATCAACAAAAATGTTATTGTGACAGAATTTTTGACAGAATTTTCATGGACAAACTGATGTGGCGTGCTTTTATTGTTTGGTTTTTGGGGTCCACGCCAGTGGGACCAAGAAACCCACCAATAGAAACTCGCCACGTCAGTTTGTCCATGAAAATTCTGTCACAATAGAACAACTCTAAAATCAAAATCAACAACAAAAAATTTGGTAATTTCAGTTTCAATAGTTTCGATTTCGGTAAGTAAAAAATTAAAATCATTACCACTAATTTTCAGTACAAAAGAATACACTAAGAATTTTTATCATATCGCGAACACCCCAAATTTTTACGCATATAAATTATAATGTGACACCCCGCCTAATTAAATACTGGGTGATCAGTCCTTTATTAAATTATAATCAAGGTGAACGGTTGGTTCATTCTTAGCATCACTATCGCAAAAATAACTTTTCCAATTTAAACACCCTAAATAATTAAGCTAAGTGTTAAAACCATTTTTTATTTTAATTGACATCAATTTCCAAATTTTATTTTAAAAACCAATTGTTGATACCAAAATTAATATGCTGAAGTAGACGAATAATACGAAGACACGTGTCAATCTACGTGGCACAGTAGCAGCAAGGAAGTTCATTCCTTTAACCATTTCATATTCTCTCCGAGCAACGAGGAGGACACCCCGAGGAACTCCACCATCCCGAGATACTACATGCGCTCCGAGGAACTCTTGATCAACGAGCAACTAAGGCGGTCCGAGCTGCATCTCGGCCGTAGCATTAATTACCAGATGGACAACTGTTCAACTATTCATTGAATGTTTATATTCTTGACGCACACGCTACATTAAATGTATTACCCTTTCATATGTATATCATTTAATGTATCGAACCTTTCATGTACAGCCTAAGGGCTATAAATACCTGGTATCATCCTCATTCAAGGGGACCGGAATTTCTTGAGATAACTTGTAATCAAGAATTCTGCAAACACTCAGCAATAACATAACAGTGGACGTAGGCTTTATTCCTAGCCGAACCACTTTAAAAATCTTTGTCTTATTTATTTATCTGTGATTGAATAATTAGAGCAATCTAGTTTTTTACATCAACAAATTGGCGCCGTCTGTGGGAAACGACTGTTACTATCGTTTTTCATAAAAAATCATTTATCATCAATGGCAAATAATCCAGAATCCAGTAATCGAAATGCTGGAAATACTGGAAATTTTCCAAATCCATCTGCACCTCCAGATCTGACCGGAATTATAACGAATCTGGCTCAAGGACAAACTGCCATGGAAGAATCTATGAGGCAACTCCTTCAAACTCTTCAAGGAGGTGCACCTACTTATTCAGGGCAAAGGAGTGATCGTGGGCAATCGCAATCCAGACGTACTGGGTCATATCGCAATGGAGAGTCTAATGATTCTTCTTATCAACCTGGGCGAACTTCATCAATACAGGCTACGGATACAGATCAACATATCACTCTCTCTCCGGAGAGAACCAGCGCCTTGGAAAGATTGAGCAGGGTATCTCATTTCAGTCGGTTAGGACCAAGGAGAAATATGAGTCCACCTAGAGCTCCATCGAGAAGCTTTCGACCACCATCACGTTTGAGAGAAGGATCAGCACAATCACGACCAGCTACTCGTCGAGATAAATCTCAGGAAGCTACGTCAGAACAATCAATTGCTCGGACTAAGCGACCAGAAGAAGGAAATGAAGCATGGAAAGGTTCTATTCAGCGGTTGGAGGATAGATTGGGAGAAATGGCTAAGGCGAGGAACCCCTTACAGAGAACTTTTGTTCAAGGGACACCTTTTGTGCAAGCCATTGTGGATTTTCCTACACCATCGAAATTCAAAGCACCTGTAGTGACCCCCAAGTACGATGGAAAGACAGATCCTGTACTTCATATAGAACAATACCAAGATGCTGCTGACATCTATGCCGTTCCTGACGAGATGAGGTGTAGAGCATTCTCAGGAACTCTTACCGGATCTGCACAGATATGGTATAATAATCTTCCTCGGGGTAAGATTTCAACTTTTATTCAGTTAGCCGAGTTGTTCATTGGCAATTTTTGTTTTGGAGCAAAGCCGGTAAAGCGAGTAGCACACTTGCTAAGTGTTAGACAAAAATCAGGTGAATGTACTAGAGATTACATAACTCGTTTTAATAACGAGAAGTTGGAAGTCATAGATTACGAAGAAAAGACAGCGATCACTGCTTTGATGAGTGGTTTGCTGCCTAATAAGTTATACTACACTTTGGCCAAAGATCCACCTAAAACTATGTCGGAGTTGATGGCAAAAGCGACCAAAATCATGAATGCCGAGGAGGCTATGGCTGCAAAGAAGAATATGGATAAAGAAACCAAGGTAAAAGTCGACAAGTCTAAGAAGAAAGAGCAGAAAGGTAATGGTGGTGACAAGCACTCCAAGAACAATAGAACGTCATGGGAAGTCCTAAAGAAGTACGACAATTATACTCCATTGAAAATGGGTATTAATCATGTTTTGGAAGAAATCAAGAATAGTGAGGAAATCAAGTGGCCAGTTAAACTGAGGACAAATCCTGATCTGAGGAATAAGGCCAAATATTGCGAGTTTCATAAAGATCATGGCCATACCACCAAAAATTGCATAGCCCTTCAGAACGAGATTGAAACACTCATCCGAAGAGGAAATTTGTCAAAGTATGTAGATCGCAGAGGTGAAAGGAAGAATGATGATAGAACTAGAGAGAGATCTAGATCTCCTCGTCGTGCAGAGGAGAAAAAGAAGAGGGGCCACGAAGATGATCCAGATGATGATCCCGATCTTCCCAAGAAGCCAAGGCAGCCTGAACGAGAGGTATTTTCCATACGTTTTGGGTCATTTGATTGTAATGTTATTACAGGAGGAGGAGACCTTACTGCAGAAAGAAAAGCTTATCTAGGTGAGGCTCAAGCTTGTTCATATATTCAGCGAATAAATCTGGCCGAGGATGATCGTCCGAGGAAGGTAAACAAAGAGAAGCTAGTTATTGGTTTTTCAAAAAACGACCTGGCAGGTGTTCTTTACCCTCATGATGATCCTTTGGTGATCAAAATGAGGATGAAGGAAGTGGTCATTTCAAGGGTATTGGTAGACAACGGTAGTTCGGCAGATATCATGTACTATTCATGCTTTGATAGCTTGAATTTGAAATTATCTCAATTGGAACCTTATCATAGGCCCCTCCTGGGTTTTGCTGGCGAGAAAGTTTTTCCACTTGGGACGATCAAGTTGGATATACTCATTGGAACTTGGCCTTCTTGTCGAACATAAAGAATACGCTTCTTTGTGATGGATAAGAATGTGCAATCAGCCTACAACATTATCATGGGACGAATTGGATTGAAGAAGTTCGAAGCAGTTCTATCTACAGTACATCACTGTTTGAAATTCCCAAAAAATTTTGGATTTGGAGTTGTGAAAGGTGATCAAAAAGTATATCGGGAATGCTATTATTCATCTGCCGAGCAAGAGGAACTTGAAGAATCAAGGAAAAAGACTGCTACTTACCAAGTGGAGAAAGGTACAAAAATTGAAACTCTTGACCCTACGGATGAATCTCAACTTGTAAAAGGACAGGTGGTGGAATCTACAGAAAATGTTATTCTGGACGACGAGTATCCTGAACGAGTAACCCAGATAGGATCATCGTTGGATGTTTTAATAAAATAGGAGTTGATAACTTTCTTGATAAATAGGAAGAATACTTTTGCTTGGAGTCATGAAGACATGCCAGGAATAGATCCAAACTTCTTATGTCATGAGCTCAATGTGAATAAGGAGATCAAGCCTATGAAGCAGAGAAGAAGAGTGTTTAGTCCCGAGAAGAACCAGGCCATACAAGAGGAGGTCGAGAAGCTCCAGAAAGCTCAATTCATTGAAGATGTAAAATATCCAGATTGGTTGGCAAATGTGGTGATGGTAAAGAAGAAGAAAAATAAATGGAGAATGTGTGTTGATTTCACTGATCTTAACAAGGCATGCCCAAAAGATCATTTTCCATTGCCCAGAATTGACCAATTAGTGGATGCTATCTCGGGACATGAGCTGCTCAGCTTCATGGATGCATACTCTGGCTACAATCAGATCAAAATGAAACCTGAAGACAGGGAAAGTACTTCTTTCATTACCTCAAGGGGAACTTATTGTTATAATATTATGCCTTTTGGTTTAAAAAATGCAGGTGCAACATATCAGCGGCTGATGAACAAGGTTTTTGCCGAACAAATCAGTTGCAACATGGAAGTCTATGTCGACGACATGCTCACCAAAAGCAAGAAAGCTACTGATCATCTAGTTGATTTAGGCCAGACCTTTGATCAACTGGATAAATACCAAATGAAGCTCAACCCGACGAAGTGTACCTTTGGAGTACGAGAAGGAATGTTCCTCAGATACATCGTCAACCAACGAGGTATTGAGGCAAATCCAGAAAAGATCAAAGCTCTTTTAGGGATGCGATCCCCAACGACGAGGAAAGAAGTACAGAGTCTTACCGGACGAGTTGCAGCGCTCAACAGATTTGTATCCCGAGCAACTGATAAATGCCTCCCATTCTTCAAAACACTACGAAAAAGTTTTGAGTGGACTGATGAATGTGAAAAGGCTTTTCAAGACTTGAAGAAGTATTTGGGAGCACCACCATTGTTGTCCAGGCCAATAACTGGAGACAAGTTGTACTTGTATTTGGCACAATCAGATAATGCAGCTAGCTCAGCGTTGATCAGATTGGAGAATGGAGTTCAGAAACCCATCTATTACACAAGTAAAGCTTTTCGAGGTGCAGAAATCAGGTACCCAAAGCTAGAAAAATTGGCACTGGCATTAATTGAAGCAAGTAGAAGAATGAGGCCATATTTCCAAGCCCATACAATCGTCGTGTACACTGACATGCCATTAAGGCAAGCCCTTCACAAGCCAGAAAAATCAGGAAGATTGATGTATTGGGCAATAGAACTCGGTGAATATGATATTGTGTATGAACCCAGATCATCATTAAAGAGGCAAGCTGTAGCAGATTTTATAGCAGAGTTCACATACCCTGATACCCCCGAGGAGCAAAAGGTGCTTGTTGATCAACCTGTGGATGATACAGGATCGACAGACACAGGTTCAGACCAACTAAGGTTGGTAAAAGGACTTGTGGATGTAGAAAAATCATCATATTCAAACCCAGACCAACTCCGGTTGGTAAAAGGGTGCGAACCAATGGTCGACGAGGAGGGAAAAATACCAGGGGATGATGAAAGAAAACAACAGATATTTTACCGAGGAACTCTATCAGATAAGAAATTTGAAGACGAATTACCTACATGGCGATTATACGTGGATGGGTCATCTTGCACCGCTGGTTGTGGAGCAGGGATTGTTTTAAACACCCCAGATGATATTGATGTGGAGTATGCCTTGCGATTCCAATTCAAAGCTTCTAATAATGAGGCTGAGTATGAGGCCATGATAGCAGGTTTAAATTTGGCGAAATTTATGGAAGCCCGGCAAATAATGATATTCGGTGATTCTCAATTAATTGTGAATCAAATGATGGGAATATATGCAGTCAAGGGAGAATTAATGGCGAAGTATCATGAAAAGGTGATGGAATTATTGGCAGAATTTGATGCCATTCAATTGGCGAGAATACCGAGGATGGAGAATGCTAGAGCAGACGCATTGGCCCGATTAGCGTCAGCTACGTGCACCGAGCTGCGAAGGATAATACCAATTGAAGTATTAGAAAGTCGGAGCATAGAAGAAGACCTAATGATGAATATAATAACCCTTGATTTAGGACCATCTTGGATGGATCCTATCAGGGCATACATTGAATAAGGAGAATTATCGGAGAATAAGCTAGCCGCCAAGAAATTAAAGTATAAAGTCGCTCGGTATGTGTTAACTAATGGTGTTTTGTATAGACGAGGAATTATGGCAGGTTTGCAGAGATGTGTACATCCATCAGAAGTCAGGGAATTGGTTGAGGAAATCCATGAAGGATCCTGTGGAGCTCATGTAGCAGGTCGGACACTTTCGCAAAGGGTGATGACACAAGGATACTACTGGCCGACGATGAGAGCTGATTGTATAGCCTATGCCAAGAAGTGTGAAAAGTGCCAACGCTTTTCCTCCATCCGAAGAACTCCACAAGCATTATTGACACCCATAACTTCACCTTGGCCATTTGCCATGTGGGGGATTGATTTGGTTGGACCATTGCTGACGACCCGAGGAAGGTTCAAGTACCTCGTCGTGGCAGTGGATTATTTTACTAAGTGGGTGGAAGCTGAACCACTAATTGATATGACGTACGAGAAGGTATATCAGTTCATTTTGAAGAATATCATTTGTCGATATGGTCTCCCCCACGCTTTCATCACAGACCATGGAACACAATTCGATAATGAAGAATTTGCTGCTTATTGTCATCAGTCGAACATTTTGAAGTTTCATTCAGCACCAGGCCATCCTCAAAGCAATGGACAGACTGAGGTGACGAACAGAACATTACTAAATGGTTTGAAGAAGAGGTTAAGTGAGGCTAAAGCAAATTGGATTAATGAGCTCCAGTCAGTACTATGGGCCTATCGAACAACTCCCCAAGCAGCAACTGGAGAATCACCATATATGCTAGCATTTGGAAGTGAGGTTGTGATACCTGCCGAGTTGGGTCTCCCAACGCATAGAGTACTGAATTTCAATTCCCCAGTCAGCGATTTGATGAGAAGACTGGATTTGGATATGCTCGAAGAGGTTAGAGAGGGGGCAGCCATTAGGAACGCTGCTTACCAACAACGTACAGCTCTATTCTACAACAAAAGGGTGAAGAAATGTGACTTAAAAGAAGGAGATTATGTGCTAAAGAAAGTCATTCAGAAGCATAATAAGATGGAAGCAAACTGGCATGGACCTTACCGAGTTACAGAAGTTATTCGACCAGGAACTTACAGAATAGCCACTCTGGAGGGAGAGGAATTTAAGAATGCATGGAATGCTGAACACCTGCGCAAGTATTATCAGTAATGTAAAATGTAAAGCATTTCCTTCATTATGAATAAAACGAGGATGTTTCACCATTTTTCTTTCTGTTGAAAGTTTTGTTTTCGGGGAATACTAGTGTAATACACTACGCTTAACAGTTCGAAAGAACAAAAAAATACTCCTTTGGTTAGGAGGCGACACTAGCGTGATCAACTACGATTGGTAAGATAACTAGTGGACAGTTCGAAAGAACCAAAAAGGCGACACTAGCGTGATCAACTACGGTTGGTAAGATAACTAGTGGACAGTTCGAAAGAACCAAAAAATACTCCTTTGGTTAGGAGGCGACACTAGCGTGATCAACTACGGTTGGTAAGATAACTAGTGGACAGTTCGAAAGAACCAAAAAATACTCCTTTGGTTAGGAGGCGACACTAGCGTGATCAACTACGGTTGGTAAGATAACTAGTGGACAGTTCGAAAGAACCAAAAAATACTCCTTTGGTTAGGAGGCGACACTAGCGTGATCAACTACGATTGGTAAGATAACTAGTGGACAATATTATTAAAAAAATGCCAGTTTTGGTTGATTGGATTTGAAAATATACTCTCACATTCCAACTTATGTTGGTCGGAAGGCAAGATTATTACGAAAAGTTCTTTGAAGAGCAAAATATTCCAAAATACACCAAGTATAGTTGGTCGGGAATAAAAACCCACCAACTATAGTTGGTCGACAAAAAGAATTTATTTACCTCGGTTGGTCGGATACATTGTATAAAGTCAAAAATTTACCAAGTATAGTTGGTCGGGGATAGGCTCTCACTAACTATAATTGGTCGACGAGCACAAATTAGCAACCTTGGTTGCTAATTTGTAGAATTTTAAAACATCCTTATACTCATTGAGCAGTCGAGCAACATTTCTAGTACTTGTAAATTTTTTACTAAGTTGTTCGATGAATAATACAAATATTGTTATCTTTTTAACAGATACATAAATATTTGATATTTACAAGACAATAGCAATACATATTTACAAACAAAAATGAAAGTCTTTCATTAAAAATTCAAAATAAGGTACAAGTTACATGTATGTGCTAATTAGTACATTGATATTCCTATTCTATTGGTTTCTTACCCTTTGCTTTTGAGATAGGCTCTTCGCCAGAAGGAGGATCCTCCAGGCAAAGAGGAGAATTAATAAAATTCAAGTCCTTCAGCATCCTGACATTCATTATTGAAGGTGTATCCAAGAGATGCTCAGGGAGAGATATGTCAACTTGAGAATGAAGATTATAGTCACAAAGATATCTTGAAATTAAACTCCGAGGAATGGCGCGAGCTGGAATCCATGCCATATCTAATTTATAAGGTGGTACAGGCAAGTCTAATAACCCAGGGCTATGATAATCCCATAAGTAATGCCCCTGTTCAAGCTTCAGCACTCCAAGGGCGTTCAACCATCCCTGTTTATAACCTTCAGTATTGGCATTTTCAATGTGAGCATCTAAATGACAAAGGGCCTCATTATAACCTCCCATCCAGAACTCACGAGGTTGCTTATGGAATTGGAAGGTTAATCTATCCAATTGTTCATGAAGATTTTTGGCAAAAAGGTCCTTGGAATGTAAAGCAGACTTTGTCGCAGTAAGTTGATCTTCCAAGGATAGGTTTTTCTTGGACATTTCGGACAGAGCACGATCTATGGCATTCAATTGGAATGCTTGAGTTTCCAAAGTAGATTGAGTGCGAGCCTCTTCAACATTGCGACTAAGAACTCTTGATCGGCTCCGAGAAGCGACTGGAGAACTTTGCTCCTTGACAACATTTTGAGCAGTTCTTCCTCGTCCCCGAGAACCTCATCCTCGTCCCCGAGCAGTCACAGGAATAACAGATCTTCTTAAGTCATCCAGGTCTTGCCTTAATTTGGCATTTTCAACCTCTAAGAACGAGAAACCTTCCTCGGTAATTGGTACTAGAGCAGTGGAAGATGATGCTGCAGATTCATATTGTGCCAATTTTTTCTGCAGATTATTGTTTTCCTGTTCCAGCAGCTCGACGATCTGCCTGCAGGACTCAACTTCACATTTTAGAGTTCTCTCCCTAATATCGTATCCAGCGATAATCTTTTTATGGCCTGTTTCTAAAGAAAGCTGTTGATATCTATTTTCATATTCCTTGTGCAACAAGGTAGTTGATTCATTGTGTTGATTTTGAATATCCTCCATGGAACCATGAAGCTCTTCAATCAAGTCAAAGTAGGCAACATTGTTGACCACAGCTCGGTCAAGTAAATCCTTCAAATACCGATAAGCCTCAATTGCTTGTTCTGAAACATCACAGCCAAGGATGTCAATAATTTCTGATACACTTAGCTCTGTGTGACCAGCTTTATAGTATTCGCGACATTGTTGCATCAGTTTTGTATCATGAGCGGATAGCAGTTCCATTCTAGCAACAAACTAAGGATGAGAAAAAGACAACAAATCATCAACAACAGAGATTAACAAAGATGTATTTTATTAGATCATAAAAGGATTACATTGTTCGATTATAAGTAATGACAGATAGAAATTATACCGAACAACTTCACACCTTTTCCTTGTCTCCCAAGACTTTCTCGGGAGGCTGGGACGAGGAGCTTGGTTGCTCGGTGGTAACAACAACTTGGTCTGCAGGAGTTGAAATCTTCTCAGGAGGAGGAGGCATAGAAGAAATGTTCTCGATGGCAGAGGGCTGAGAGGCAGAGACTTGATCACCTATGGCCATGGAGGATTCATCGGAGACAGGCTCATCTTCTTCTTCTTCCATAATTGGTGGAGGAGGGCCAGGGAGGTGAAGTTGGAAAAGCCCAGAATCTTCTTGGATCTTCAATTCCTGAAGGGCAGCTACCCAACCATCTCGGAAGTATTTCAACTTCACATATTGGACTTGGGATGTCATTGCAGCAATTCCCTTGTCCCATCCTTTATCCCAGCCAGCGCTGAAGGATTTTTTGACTGCAACCTTTCTTCTCAATTTCTCCGAGGAGAGATTCACATCCAATTCTTCTTTTTTACTTTTGATATCTCGCAGGGCGAGCAACTCTTCCTCTGCTTTCTTCAACTTATCTTCTAGCTCTCCAAAATTCTTGAGCTTGTCGTCATATTTTTTACGCTCAACCTCCAAACTTTTCACTTTATTCTCCAAACCTTTGGAGATTTCAACCAACTTCACTTTCTCGGCTTCAACTATCGACAACTTTTTCTCCCAAGCAGTCTTGTCCTCATTGTATTGTTGGCGAGATTCCTTCAAGGATTGGGTCAAACCCAACAGAGCATCCTCTACACCAGACGAGGAACTAGAGGCTTTGATTACCTTGTCCTTTTTCACAATGTTATTAAAACAGTTCACCAGCTGAAAGAGGAGAAAAACAGTAAGTCAGTGCAAAAATACAAATACTCAGAAAAAGAAGGAAATTCAGAATGTGAGAAATTTACCGAAGCAAGATGACGAGTAGCTAGGGATGTCAGCATATCCCTAGAAAATTTTTCATCAATTCCTTGGACCTCGGGTATGATCCAAGTTTTCACCGAGCTCATTGCAGAGCTCGGAGGAATGATGGTGGGAACACCAACACCACCAGCTGGCAGTGTGGAGGCAGTTTCAGCCAAATTAACTGAGGATGATTTCCTCAATCTCTTCAATGGGACTTCAGTAAATTCAACCAAGGAAGAACTCTTGGTCGGAGAGATAGAAATTATCTCAACAGGAACAACTTTTTTTCTCGGAGCCACTGGGGGCTTCTCGGTAGTTTTTGAAGGCACAACATACACCTTCTTAGTCCCCTCTGGGACATCCATTTTGCTTTTCTTGGCCCCAGCAGCAGAAGAAATATCATCAAACAGAGCAGGAGGAGCTCTTTTCTTGCCCATTCTCTGACTTAAAGGAAGATGAGAATCTGAAGAAGAGTCCTCTGGAGTTGAAGCTGGCTCAACAGGGCGAGCAGTATAAGAGGTTGTATAACTCTTATACTATAGAAAATATGATGCAGACCTGATGTGCTCGTCTGCAACGTTCTTATGCAAACCCCAGATAAGTTTCAGATGCTTAATATTAACCTCTGATTCTTTTGGAGTTTTTCTTTTACTATCAACTGCAAACAAGCACATGATAAAATATCAGTCATACATTTTATCAAACATAATGAGTTCACAAATTCAGAAAAGAAATAAAAATAAACCTATCCCATTGCCATATGGGGGGCATCTGGGACCGTTGTATACACCATCTCCAGCTAAAGGGGCATGTTGCCAATTTTTAATAATCACCCCATGTTCAAAATAATCTCTATTTGCATCTGGGAGGTTAACTACAAGGGCTCTATTCAAAAACCTAGTTTTTAAATAATAGATATGATCTAGAACGGCCCATCTATAGCAGTACATTATTTCAGGGATCCCTATACGAGTCCCATGAGTTAGATTTAATTTGTACACCCCATTAATTATTCTCCATGAATTGGGGGCTATTTTTGCAGGGACAAGATCAAAATACTGACAAAACTCAAGACACAATGGGTTTGGTGGAAAGGAAAAACCACATTCAGCAATAAAAAGACTGAGGAGCCAATGTCCCTCAGCCAAATGAAAGTAATCTTGAGCTCCAGAAAACTCTTCCAAAATCACCCAAGATGGGATGGAAAAATCAGAGCGGAATTTTTCAACAGATTCAATAACATAAACCATGGTGAATAAAAGAAGAAGGAAGAAAAAGCTTACAGGAAGAAAGGAGAGCTGTCAACAAACGAACGAAAACAAGGATGAACGCACAAGACTGAAAGAGAGAATAGAAAGCTTGAATGCAGAAAATTGGGAAAGATAGAAGACGGTATGGTTACCTAAGAAGTTTAAATACTTTGCCTTGGGAAGCAGCGAAAGAAATGATTACACGAAAGAAACTATTGAACTTCCGGCGGCT
Source organism: Sambucus nigra (assembly GCA_949130495.1). Lineage (NCBI taxonomy): Eukaryota > Viridiplantae > Streptophyta > Magnoliopsida > Dipsacales > Adoxaceae > Sambucus > Sambucus nigra. The sequence goes on from OX422214.1 coordinate 112,218,123, forward strand.
AAAAGGACAAAAAAGGCACGAAGATCGAAGCGCTCTTAAAAATTCGAAAAAAGGCGGATTCTATGAATTTGGAAATAAATTCAAATACGATGCTCCTAAAACCCAGAAAGATCATTCAATATTGCTACATACCGAGAAAGAATATTCCATACTCCTCAAAGTTCGAAATATGAAACATTGGGGGCTTCTGTTGATACCAAAATTAATATGCTGAAGTAGACGAATAATACGAAGACACGTGTCAATCTACGTGGCACAATAGCAGCAAGGAAGTTCATTCCTTTAACCATTTCATATTCTCTCCGAGCAACGAGGAGGACACCCCGAGGAACTCCACCATCCCGAGATACTACATGCGCTCCGAGGAACTCTTGATCAACGAGCAACTAAGGCGGTCCGAGCTGCATCTCGGCCGTAGCATTAATTACCAGATGGACAACTGTTCAACTATTCATTGAATGTTTATATTCTTGACGCACACGCTACATTAAATGTATTACCCTTTCATATGTATATCATTTAATGTATCGAACCTTTCATGTACAACCTAAGGGCTATAAATACCTGGTATCATCCTCATTCAAGGGGACCGGAATTTCTTGAGATAACTTGTAATCAAGAATTCTGCAAACACTCAGCAATAACATAACCGTGGACGTAGGCTTTATTCCTAGCCGAACCACTTTAAAAATCTTTGTCTTATTTATTTATCTGTGATTGAATAATTAGAGCAATCTAGTTTTTTACATCAACACCAACATTTGAACTTTACATAATTCATAGTTAAGGAATCACACAACAACTATACTGGAACATATAATCCAAACAATTAAACATCCAACTAATTAAATTCAACTTTAAAACTTAAAGGAAAAACATCCTGACAGTAATAAATCCCAAAGTATAAATACTGAAAATAAACGAATCACAATCTCCGATAAAACAACTGAATAATGAAGAAGGGCGACACATGCCCAACGGAATAAATAGTGCTAGAAGTGGAATCAACAATGAGGTCGTCTAAACAAGAGGCCGGCAACTCCCATCTAAGCTGCAGCGCGTTCCTTCCAAAAGATCCTATAAAAGATGCCCTTGTGGCTGGGCCCCTGTAATATATACATATATATACAAGAGAGAAGAGAAAGTAGAAAACGGGTCAGAGCCCGATTCTAAAACAGTTTAAAATTAGTTTAGCAAGTATTTAAAATACTTACCGGTTAATGCAACCAACATATTAGTGCTACACTCCCTTGAAAAATTCTCACCTCTCTTTTAATGTGCACACCTATCGCACTAATATTCCCAACAGTTTAACTTATCTTATCTTAAGTTACTCGTAAGGTTACATACTGACAATTTCAAATGTTAAGGAGATTAATTTTATTTAACAGCAAGGTTCTCCCCTAAGCCTTATATGATTATAAATTTTCAAAGTAATATAACGTACTTTTCAAACACTTATTTCCATGTTGAAATAATTATCCATTTCTTACATACCATAGTCACGGTAGGTAGTTCCCAAATTCCAGATTTAAATATATATATTAAATACTCATATAATATATATATTCGAACATCACCCCATATAAGAATTTATGGTGCGGGCATACTCTACTATCCAATCCCCGTATCATTCGTACTAAGGGAAATATAACTTCAGAATCATTCTCGAACAGTATTAACACCAAACACATACAAATTGAGGCGAAGCATAGTTCCAAGTCACTAAGAGGTCAGCACATACCCTCACGTCTCTTAGGACCGTCTCACTATTGATTCGATAGACTGTACCAAGGATTCTTATCTTCTAGGGTACGTGTCAATATCCCCCATAAAGGTCCCATCGAGATAAGATTGTCCCAGCGCGGTAATCTCCGGGATAGCAAGGTGCGGGCATGATTTTTACCGTATATAGTATATGCATAAGCACAGTCATATATGTATACGACAATCCCCATATCAAATTTAGGTACACTCTCACGACCCATAATTATGATATTTATTTTTATTACTCATTATTTAGTTATCACGTATAATAGAGTGTCTCTTATTTTAATTTGTGGGATTATTCCAACTTACTACGTAACACTCGTAGATTCCTATATTCCTAAGTGTAATTTCAGTAGGTACTCATTTATTTTACCACGTAACTTTCTTACGAGTCTGACCCTTTAACACGTATTCCCATTGTCCCTTATATGTAAAAACATCCCCGTGAAATGTTAATCTCGTCTTACATTAAAGGTTCCATATTTTTAATACGTCCTACTGGTCTTCTTTATATCCTAAGATGTTCTAACATTAATATCCAAGAATATCTAATCATTTAAGTTGGAATAACCTATAAAAAGGGGAATATGAGTTATGCAGGAGGGGTCGATCGATCTATGGCAGATGTTCGATCGATCGATACTCTAAGGTCGACCGATCGATCAAACAGGTATGGCAAATCTGCAGAATTTTCAGTTACGGGTTTTCTCTTTCAACATTTTCCAAAAAGTTATATTTGACTACCAAACTCCCAATAATTCACACTACAAGTATTATAACCTCAAATAAGTGATTTCCTACATCAAACATGCGGATTTTCATCATGAATAACGAATTTAAAGGGCAAAATCCATAAAAACATCAAGAACCCTAATATTTCTTTTGTTTGATTTCTTCCCATTCTTTTACCAGATTTCATACGCTTTATTTACTGTAATCTCATGGTTTAATCTCTACATATGAATTGGGTTTCCAGAATAAATATATTACTCATACAACATGCGAATTCGAGTCTCCAAAATAGGTTTTTCTTTCACAAAAACTAGTCCTAATCAATCCTAGGCTAATATTATTGGATCATTAACTGAAATAAAGCAAGATAGATACTTGACTGAGAAATTTTGGTTCATATTTGTGGAGATTTTGGTGTGGTTGTGATCTTCGTTGTACGATCTAACGTTTGGCGGCGACGGCTGTGCAAACGGTGGAGTTCTTGGCCTAGAACTCCTTGGAAAACCTATCTTCTTCCTCTCCAATGACCGTCTTTGGTTTATGGTGTTTCTAACCCTAGAAGGTGACTCTCACCATCTGATATCCCCTTAGAATTTTCGTGGGTTTTCAGGCCCAAAAATATAAAATGTCCAAAACGCCCTCCCGGGGTGTCAATTAGGCCTAAAAACGCCCCGAGACCCAAACTAAACCTCTGGGTACATTATTTTGACTATCTCGACACTTTCGGACACATTGACCCACTCAAAATGATCATACGGGTGACTTATAATTTTATTTACTTTTAATAGTCCGAATTTAATCCCGACACGACACAAGCGCATCCCGATAAATTTCCAAAATTATCAAATTAGATTCTCGTCTCGTGATAATTTTACTAATCATAATTACACCACTTACTTTACCCATAAAGTAACTTATAACAAAAATAATTACTAAGTCCCATCACGCTAGTAAGTATTAAATGATTTTCCGGATTAATATTAATTTAATATCTCTAATTAAATTTAATAAATCCCCAAAATTAAAAGGCATAAAAATAAGGGGTATTACATATAATTACAGGACACAAAATAATACAATATTAACCGAAATTGACACAATGAATTGTGTTCTTGATGAGATGTTTTACCCAAACTTATGATGTGTCAAAATTATATATCAAGTTAGATTTGTTAATATCTCACGGAGTGCTTTCATGTTTTCACTCGTACTTTCATGGAAGGTTCTACTTAATTGAGTGTAAAATTACATATCGTTTTATACTTGTGCTGTGGTGTTTTTAATTGGTTGTTTCCGTGCGCTGTAAAAAATAAATATGATGCTATGATGTGTCACATTATTGTGTAAACTCGAAACACGATCCACAATCACGATAACATATTTTGTTTTTGAGCATAGTTATCCGCACTCCTCACAAATCATGAGGCACTCAAAAAAATTATTAAAAGACAAAACTACCCTTAATGCTATAATAAGAAAACCTCTCCATATTTCACCAATAATAAGAAAAAAAAACTGTTAATTATGTTTGGGAAAATTTAAGTTTTTTTTTTCTGTAAATTAATTATGTTTAACGATTTTTTTAAATGAATTTTTTGAATTTTATTTTTTTAGGAAATTCACCACAAACCGTCAATATTATACCAGACAGTTAAATTATACCAGAAAGATATGAAAGTAATTTTTTTTTTGATAAATTCATCACAAACCACCATTACAATTATGAAAAGTAATGTGTGTTTGATAAATTACATCGGATAGTGTGTGTTTGTTTAAAAAAAATCATGTTGCCTCACTTTATCTTGCCCATTTTGATAAAAAAAAAATCGATTTTGTTCGTGGGAGGTTAAAAAATATTTCGCATTGTATCCAACTTGGATCGTATTTGTGTCAAGTAAAAAACACGATACGATACGACATGACATGATTTTTTTTTAACTAACACAAACATGACCCAAATAAAAGGGACACGACAAAATACAAAATTTTATTTTTATAATCAAACCCGAACACGAATCAAATAAATACGACAAGATATGGAATCTCATTTGTTTACCTAACACAGTCCAAATAAACTCGTCCAGACACGAAATCTTATTTTTTTGATATAACATGAATACGATCTAATTAAAATGTAACACGACACAACAAGTGATAAACAAGTTAGTATTAAAGTATAAATCAATTAGATTGTATTCGTGTTAGATAAAAAAAAGACTCCATGTCTTCTCATGTCGTGCTGCATGGTAATTAAACCGTGTTCGTTTTAGATAAATAGGATAAAAAAAAAAAGGACTTCACCAAGGCATTTTTTTTGTTTTAAAAATAAATATATGGTTCTTGAATTTTAAAACAAGGAAATGCATTTATTTGACCCATGTTAAGTATATGGTTCACCGAGGCGTTTATTTGAGCGGTGTTAAGTAAACAAATGAGATTGCATGTCTTGCTGTATTGCATTTTAATTAGATTGTATCCGTGTTAGATAAACAAAATAAGATTTTATGTCGTAATGCATTTATTTGAGTTGCGTTCTTGTTAAATGAAAAATAAGATTCCGTATAATGCTGTGTTGTGTCACATTTTAATTTGATCATGTTCATATTTGATAAAATAAATAAGTAAAAACTAAAATATAAATCAATTCATGATTAAGTTGTCAATAATTATTATTCAAAGTTTAATTTTTTCCTACTTAAATTTAATTTAATTATTATATTAAAAAATTATTAAAAATAATTTCTATCAACACCATTTGATATTAATAAGAGAGTTTTTGCACTAATATATAACTCTAATTTTGTGACATTTGATCGTGTGCTCTGAAAGAGAGAAAAGAAGATTGCGGGATTTAACGCCCTATTTGATAGAAGTGGGTGGAATTAATTTCCAAGTCATTAGATTTCTGGAATTCAATTCTTTGGGGACCCCCAAATAATTGAATTCCATGGCAAATCAATTCTTTGTGCTTTATATGTTTGTACCTTAGTGCAAGTGATAATTATTTTTCAAGGCAAATAAGTGCTATCAAACGCAACTAAAAGTTGAAAAATGAAAAAGATTTCTTATTTACCATGAGAAATGTTACTATCAAACGGACCCTAAGGGTATTAAAGTCATTGACCTATATTTTTGGAGCGCTTTAAAATTTTTTGGAGTGCCATAAGTGTTACCCTTGATTTCGTTTTCGGTTTTTATTATACCAATGCACTTGGGAAGCGATAAGTTTACAGTCCCAGTCGCAGTTGCAGTCACAGTAACTAATATATCTATATATATCCTATACCTATAAACAAGAATGTTTAAGGTGGTTGTAGAGTCGCTATAAAACTTGTCTTCTATGGTTTAATTAAAAGGTTGAAAAGTCTAGAGCTATCCATCCCATATAGCGGCTTCCATTTAGGAATGGCTTCCTTACTGCAGTAGAATTCATTTTCACGTTGCCTCCTTAGGGGGGATGGAAATATGGGGTATGTCTTCCCCACAGGAAAGAGTAGTGATTGTGTAGGTTATAGATATACATGGACATATTTGTCAACTCACCCACTCTCTTCTTTTTCTTCGTCTTCTTCTATTTAAGTAATTTTGACCTAAAATAAAAAGACACACTGTCAGTAATTAATTAATATCTTTAAGTATGTATTATTTTCTGAGAATTTTGGTCTGACAAAATATTGAGATACTAGTTTCCCACGACAAAATATAATTTAGCTCCCAGCTATAGGTATCCCATAAGAATAATGATATGTACATCTATTCTTAGTACTAATCAATTATCCAATATGCTTTAAATGATTGTATAAAAATATAGGTTTCATGTATTAATATGTAAGTCTCATGATTGTACAATGCATTTAAAGCACAATCAGTATTACGTTGGTACTGAGAATTGATGTTTGCAGCATTGTCCATCACTTAAAGATCCTGTAGCGCCAAGTTATGCGTATTATAAAAAACGTTGCACTCACTAGCGGATCCAGAGTTTCGTCCCGGACCGAGTTTTTTGGGTTGTTTTTATTTTTTTTTTACAATTTTTAACCTTACAAATATTTGAGGTAGTAATTAATTAAATTCGGATTCCTACTTTATTCGTGATTTTTTTTTAATAATATTTCAACATAATATTACTCTAACGGGTTGTGTGTTTTCTCCTCTTTTCCGTTTAAAAAATTTCTCCATAACTTCCTATATTTACAAATTTAAACACAATCTAGGGATTTTAATTCTAAAATTCATAAATTTAAACACAACCAAAAAATATCGTGCACATATAAACAAACAACACATAAAAAATATGCAGCACATATAAAAAAATACATATAAAAAATATACTTGTAGTTTTTTTTGTTGATTGAACTTCCGGAAGATCAGGGAGAAGAGAGAGGGCCGCTGCTGAGTAGGGTTCCGGCGGTGAGATGAGCGGCTGAGCAGGGGAGGGGCGACGGAGTTGAGGCTGAGCCGAGCGACGGGGAGAGTTGGGTAACAGAACGGTGAGGTGAGAGAAGAGAGGGAATAGTTTATTTAGGTTTAATGTGATTTGCTCGTGTGTGCGTCGGTATAAACGTTGATTGGATTTTTTTAATTAATTACACACTTATACACTCATCTTTGTAAATAATAAGAGGTTACCTTTAAGTTTGTATCTTTACCAAAAGACCCCTATTTGTTTTCAACTTTCGAACTGGGGCGGTCACCCCCCTTGGGCCTTATGTGCGTCCGCCCCTGCTTGCAGTAGTTGAGTCATCTCCAAGTTATGAGCAGTTCTATTGTAACTGAAGTTTTTATTGAATTTTGGTGAACACACTAATGTGTCAACGTGTTATTGGTTGGTTTTTAAGTTCCATTGATGCGGATCCCAAGAACCAATTAATAACACGCCAACACATCAGTGTATCCACCAAAATTCAGTAAAAAATTCGGTTATAATAGAATTTTTGTTATAAAAAATCTTGCAGTAGTTAGGTAATCTAATGAGTTACTGTCATGTGATGTTTGTATTTCCATGGATTAATTTTTACTTGTATCGACTAGGAAATGGACGGCTAAGATTACATCATGTAAATTTCTCGTTGTTGGTGCAAGAATCTAATTGTCGTGTGAAGGCGTCTAGTTGCATATGGAATACCATGTGAGAGAGAGTTGTTCAATAGTCTCCAATTTGTTAAAAATATTCGACAATCCTATTTTTCTTAATATTTTAGAGTATTATTTTGGGTGAAGCCATCGTGTTGGATAACAAAATGTTATTTTGTTCAAGTTAACGAGCTCTTTACTTTGAGTTCCATGAAAAAAAATAAAAAAGAGTAAATTATATTAATGTTCTTTTTTTTTAATATCATTCTTTTGAAAAAAGATTTAATCCCTTAAACTAAGATGAATTTGCTCAAATGACCATTCCATTAACTTTTTTGATAAAATTATTTGAATACAAGAACTTTTACATATAAAATAAAGTTTTATGCATATTTTTTCTGATCAGTAATGATTCATATAGAATAAGAACCCGTTTAAAGGGGAGAAATCCCGTATACATGATGTATAACCTACAGATGAAAGTAATAAACCAAGACAAAGGCTCCCGCCTAGCAAAATAGAAGAATAACATATACTCACCCCCTGAAGGCCTTCCACCAATTCAGTGAACACATGAAGCAATGTAGTGTGAATGTTTTTATGACAAAGAAGAAGCATACTGATAAATATGTAGTGAAATCTCGATGGAAAAACTTCATTCCCTTCGAAATACCTCATATGTTCCACTCCAGCCAAATACTCTAAAGGATATAATAATAAACCACCACCCAAGCTTTAATATCTCCTTTACAGCCCTTGGTAATCATCTATCTCGCCAACACGTCACTTCTCATGTGTGGCGTCACCTAATCTACCTAAATCTACCTGACAAGGAGATAAGAAAACATCCCATAAACCCCTTGTCACCAAGCAATGCAGTAGCTAATGGCCAGTCGTCTCCTTCACCACCTAACACATCCAACAACGATTGGGAATACGTCTCCCCCATATTTATCACCTATCTATTGTCAAAATAGTCTGTCATGCAATTTTCTAAATGAAGAAACTAACTTTCGGTGGAGCCCTTGCTCTCCATACTCCCCTCAACGAGAAAGAGGACCTCCCCAAACCTCTCAGCTCAATGTCAATTTTCTTAATCGTGAACCACCCCTCCTTACCACACGCCCAAGTCAAGGAGTCATCCCTTCTAGTTGGAACCGAAGCCCTTCCTAGCAAATAAAAAAAGGCATCCACCTCCTTTGATTCTCAGTCTCTAAGTCTTCTTCTGAATTTCGTGTTCCACATGACTCTCTCCCTTATCCCCCCATCTATCATTTCAAAATCTAGTATTATCACCACTCCCTAATTGGAAGGTCGTGTGTCGCTTAAAACCCTACCAACCATGTGATAGGTGTTTCCACAACCCCACCTCGTGCATGAAACTCCCTACTGTAGTACCCCACCCACATGTAGTAGATCCGTTCCTAGCCACCACTTATTATCTACCCATTATATTCTTCTCTCTACTAAATTACCACAACCACTTACATAACAAGGCTTTATTGAAATGATCTGAACTCCTCATGTCAGCACCCCTCTATAAAAAATCCCTCATTATTTTTTCCAATATCTTCCGTACAGAACCCAACAAAGGTAAGTCCGACAAACAATAAGTAGGCAAACTCGATAACACATTTTTATCAATGTTAGCCTCCCTCTTTAGAGACAACACATTCTTTCAACCTGCAAATCTCATTTTGACTCTCTCGAGAACTGGGTCCCGATCTAGACTTGAATTTAGCACTTACGAAAAGGCCAATAAATGTAAAATGGAGGAACCACCCTGCAAGATAACACCCCATCCAAGGAAGCCACATGCATAACTCCCCTAATCGGGGTCATCTCGTTTCCTCGATATAAATGTGCATACCCAATGATGCGACTTTAAAAGTGTCTCTAGTGCGTGCTTATATCGACTCAAGTGTAAGTCGGTCGTTCAAGTAATAATTTGATAAACTGGGTATTAAACACAGTGACTAAGGCAAAGAATCGTGACGACGAATAGGGAAGAAGGATTAACCCTACAATTAACTCAGAGAAAGAAAGGAAAAGATGATGATTTCGTGAATTTCCTATCAACTAATACAATTTAATTAAACTAATAAGTAAGCTACCTATGAGAGGAGAGCTAAATGATTTTTGAATATATATGAGAAAATAGAGTTACGATACATTCTCCCAAACCATCGGTGATCAAGTAGAAGATAAAAGTTTCAAAAACATAATTCTCAATTCAAAGAGATGTTTAATATGTTTTAAAGATTCGATATATGTGGATTTTTTCCCTCACAATATCAAATCAAAAAATTATATTGGACGAGAATGACAAATTATTAAAATGCAAAATGCATCCTTAAACATTATGGTTATGTAGGGCAAACATAATTAAAAGATATACAATCTTTATTCAAACCTTTGAATAATTAATTATATTTTCTTCACTTTTAAATCCATTCGTAATACCTAGGTTGGGTTCATGTACCTCAACCCTCTAAAAGCTTACCCGAACATGGTGTAATTATTAGAAGATGAGAATTCTACGTTGCATGTAATCAAAGCCATAAGAAAACTATATCTGAGCATGCATGAAAATCTTGGAATCTCAGAAAATAAACAAAGCATGCAATAATATTACTTTAAGATCAAGGTAGAAGAAAAAAAAACTTTATTGATGAAAACCTTGAGAATCAATCCATAAAAGTGTAAGATTTGTGAAAAAATTGAAAGTCGTCTTCTTGCCTCTTCTCCTCTTTCTTTCTATGTCAAAAACTAATTAAAAACTAGTCTAATGTCAAACTAAAACCATACAAAGTCATTTTTATAAGAGTCCTAATCTAATACAACTAAAAAAAGTCAACATTTAAATGAAATTTCTCGTGTCAAGTACCCTGAATTGGTTCTGGTGCATAGGTGAACTAGTTTGGGGCGAACCGATTTGGGGCGTGGTTCGGGGAAAATTTATGCATTGGCTTGTTTCTTCTATTTTGCTTCGTATTTCTCAATCAACATCAAACGGACATAACTTCTTCACCGTAACTCGGAATAAGGTGCTGTTTTTTCCAGTATTCTTGTGATTTCGAGTTATTAAAATATTCAGTTGGCCCTGCCTCTGGAATAGGGCTGAAAAAAATATGAAAATTCCCTTCAACTTCCTTTCCTTTGTTTCTTTCATTGTTTCGGTTTCACTCCCGCATTCACTTGCGTGAAATACCTATAAAACAAACGAGGAATGCAAAAAATAAGAAATACTCGTCAAAAAGGGTTATTAGCATAAATATGAGATAAATTCAGTCTATTTACACTACATATGATCATTAAAATACCGAAATTAAGGGGATAAAAATACCTCATTCCTTAACTTATAACGTTGCGCGTCCCGAGAAATGTAAAAGAATAAGAGTATTAGTTAAGGATCCTTCAATAATATTATTGGGACAGGATACCTATTTCGCGGGCAAGCAATTGAATTTAGCGTATGCAACAAGACATTAAATCCCTAGGCTACCCTAGTAGATAAAGGTGTGTCTCGTGAGGGTTTGTAGTGAATATAACTACAAAATTCATTTTTCGACTCAAGAAAGAATCAAAATACTTAAGAACTGTATAATTTAAACTCCCCAAAATAGTCACCGTAAGTATATATTCAATTATCTCAATTTGTAGTGCGTTTATACGAAGCCAAAAATTAAATCGCTAACTTCCACCGATTGATCATTACGTTACTTTTTGAAAATTCTTTTTGATTCAAATGCTCATGGGATACTCTCAGAAACGACTCTCTCAGAATGTGGCTATTTCTCTCGGTATACATAATATAAAGAGTAAATATAATGGAACATGAATTCATGCACAAAAATTGGAAAGCCGTAATTTTTTTAGGTGAATAGATCTCATCATCGGATTATGGTTATTGGAAAATGGGAAACATAGCTTCTTATCCACACCAATTATTCTCTCATCTTATCTTTTTGTGTTTTAGATCTCCACGTGGTAATTAATTTCGTTATTCAGACTTAGTTAGGACTTTTCAGTTTTAAGGTATATTGGGTAAAGAAATAATGGTTGGGAAATTCAGAGTTTGGAAATTTTCCTTAAGATGTCTCTTGGCACTTTTTCGGGCATTTGCTCATTTTTTTTTTAATTTTTTCTTTTTTTATTTATCTTTTTCTAATTTTTTCTTCTCATGTTATTTTTGTTGAGCATTATTCTATTTTTCTTGCCCCTTTTTATTACACCAATTGGACTTTATTGATGGATTTTTTAATATTCACAACTTCGGGTTACATAGGTTTTTCGGGTTATCAAACGAAATTGAGAAATTTATTTGGCTCAACTGGGTTACCAAAATGGATAATTTTTGATAACTTTTTATGGCTCATATTTTTGGACAAACAAATGAGGGCCTAACTTACTTATCCGAATAAATCATTATTTTACCATATGCGTCTCGAGAATATATTTAGTTTAGAGATATTTTAGTGCATTTTTCAAGACAACGTTTCACACGTTTCTCGTAACCGATCAAAATAATAAATTTAGAGATCATCAATGACTTATTTGGAGCTAAGTTGAGATTTGAGTTAACTATTAGCTCAGAGTGATTTAAATACTCTAAAAAATCGATAGGTTCGAAATCTAATCGGGTTAATTAATCTCCACATTTATTTGTTAAGCCGTCATTTTTTGCTCAATTTCCATCTTTGGTCAATTTTGGCTTTGTGCATTTGAATGTTTACAATTTGAGACTTTAAACAAATTTTCGTGACATTTACGAAGATTTTGAATTCCAATTTTTAGTTATTTTGAAGAAAAATATTTTTGACTTTTTCAAATTTTTTCAAATTTCTATTTTTTGGGCATTTTAAAAATTTCTCAAGTTTTTAAAAGACGCAATTGCCACCCCCTAACTTAGACTTTTGCATTGTCCTCAATCAAAAGGACTAAAATCTAAGGACAAAAAAGAATAAGTGCGAAAATAATACAAGCAAAGATTTAAAATGCAATAAGACACTATATAACATCAGCACACGACTCAAAAATACAAAAAAATTATATTACCCCATACGCATCGGGAGTGCGACGACATCTCTCACTCCCCTAAGAATTACTCGACCCCATGAATAGGGTCCTATGCTCTCCTCGTCTCCCTCTTCCTTTTATCGTAAACCAACAATCAGAATAAGTGGAGACCAATCCCATAGATAAGGGGGACACCTTGAGGTTCGTGATGACTGACGTGAGTGAGACCCTCGTGGTGACCAATCAAATGGCAACATACTTATCTTGTCTTAGATAGAATATCTCGGTGAACAATGGAAGGAAATTATACACCTATATTTCCCTTAACTTCGGGAACGCATGGGTCGAGCTCTAAATTAGAGGATACTCGAGTCCTCTCCTCGATCGCATTCGAGGGCTCAAGTTGTATGGGTGGATGGTCACAAAGAAGGAATTCATCTATATTATCTCTTTATTCTCTGTCTTCTAAGTGATTACATGAGTCCAATAGATATTGGGCTTTAAAAATGACACTTTCATCCACCGGACCGAATTCTTTCTCAAAGTCCTCTAGGCTCATATCTCCTAACTTGCTCTCTTTCTAGATCTCCAAATATTCTCTCACACTCTCATCGAACCTCTCTCCAACACTCATGCTTATGGTCTCTTTCTCTCTCTTAATAGCAATCACTAAAAACGCCTCCCATACCTTTCTCTCAACGTCAGAACTATCTTTCTCACTTGATGTAATAAGACATACCTCTACCGGCTCTGTCATGTGATTCCTCCCAGCGTGATCATTTACTATCTCTCCCATAAGATCCATCTCTTGAAATTAGCTCTCATCAACCTCATGCTTGGTGATGTTGAAGATATTTTTTTAGAGAGTCATTTTCTCGAATGTGAGTTACATTTGCCCATTGCGTGTATTAATCAACGTGTTAGCCGTGTCTAATAATAGGAATCCAAGGATCACAGGAACATAATTACTTTATAAGGCGGAGGGTTCCTCTTCCCAAATGACAAAATCCATCGGGAAGTAGAAAGTGTCAACTTGGACGATCATGTCCTCAACGACCCCCTAGGTATCTTCACAGATCGATCCACTAATTGGAGAGTCATCGTTGTGGGCTTAAGGTCCCCCAACTCTAATTGCTTATAGATGTAATAGGGGAGAATGTTAACACTCTCCTCTAAATCTATTAGTGCTATTTGAATTCAATTCTTCCCCATGATGCACTAAATGGTCGGTGCACCCGGATCTTCAAATTTTAGTGGAAGGTCATTCAACAGTACTGAACTGACGTTCTATTCTAAGAACACATTTTTCTTTACCTTTAGCTTACGTTTCACCGTGATTAAGTACTTTAGAAACTTACCATACACGGGAATATGCTTTATGGTCTCTCAAAAAGGTAAATTAATCTTCACTTCCTTGAGAACGTCTAAACAACATCATCACGAATTGACTCTTTAGAGTGGGATAGTAACCGTTGAGGGTAAGGAGAAGAAATGGGAGGTTTCACAACCATCTTGGGCTTGCCTATGTTGTCATTACCACTCTTTCTCAAAGGAACATGTTCAGCCTCTTTCGTACCGGGCAAAATCTCCTTGTCATTCCGCTCATCGTGTGGGAGAGGTGACAAGTCAATAACTCTTACACTACATTGAGTGGTAACTTCACTACATTGCTCGTGATTTGTATTGGATGTAGGGCTAATACTATTATGACCTTGGGGATATCTTTGGCCTTGGGCTAAAAAATTTCCCTTCTCTTGGACACTTAGGGCGGATTACAACTGAGAAATGTTTGCACTTATTTCAACAAACATTCAGGCATTTTGAACGTTGTTGCCAATTCAGCTTTCATAAATTGATTCAAAGTGTCCTCGATATTTCTACACAGTGGTGTGATATAGAGCGCATTAGGTGATGATTGCATGTGTGGGGCTTATTAGAAATGCGAAAATGGTGGTGGAGGAGGGTCAACGTGTGAATTAGGATTCAACGCAGCATGTTGTTACCCATAATTAAAATTTGGATAGTTCCTCCACAAAGGGTTGTAAGAATTCTCTTGAGGGGCATTAAAATTATCCTTAAAATCTCCCACCGCCTCCACTTGCTCTTGGAGCATCACTTTGTAGCGGGTATTGTTAGGTATTCCTTCGTTGAATGTCCTGCCTCACAAATTTTGCATACCTCCTCTCTCATTGCTCGAGTGGATTCAGGTGTTTCTCTTGCCAGTGATTCGATGCAGTCTTCCACTTTTTTTTCTCAAGTTATCTTATTTAAAGTTTCATCTCAGCTTCTTTATCCAATTGATAGAGTCCGAACACCGAAGGAATTGTGGATGTTAGTCGAGTTCATGTTTGGGCATTAGGGTCGGATGTGTCCCATTCTTGATTAGTCTCGGCGATATACTTAAGGTAGGCCTCTTTATCATTTGCATTTAACCCAAAGAATGAGTTGTTTAGAAGCTATACTTAGGCTGTGGTGGAAGAAAAAGATAAAACGATATTTCTTAAAACCATAATGTGGGCATGTGTTGACTAACACGTTGAAGAGATCCCAACATTAATCAAATGGGTCGTTTTCTTATTGTTTAAATGTTTGAATTTGAGCTTTACTGGAATTTGTTCGATGTTGGGGGAAGAATTTCAAAAGAAACTTGGCTTGCATTTCCCTCCACGATCCAATTGAGTTCGGTGATAAAGACCATAGCCAGGTCTTGGCTTTATCCTTCCAAGAGAAAGGAAAAAGTTTGAGGTGAATGAAATCTTGACTTCATGTTTGATCGCTAAAAGTTTCTTACGCCTCTTCGAACTCATATATGGAGGTATGGCTTCTCCTAATCCATACCATGGAACATGGGAAGAATCCGGATCATCCTATTCCAATAACGAAATTACCCCCCATTATATGGAAGTAGAATGCATCTCGGAGTGATGGTTTGCTCGATATATAAGAGGTCTCTCATGGGATGATAGAACAATTAACCCTCACCCGTACCATAACTAACATGGTCTGACATTTATCTCTCTCGAATTGACTTGGTATCTTCACTCGATGCCCTAGAAGTGTGACTCGTGATGGGTAGTGTAGGAGGTGGAACCCAAAATTAAGGAGCGTTAGGAGTGTGTAAACTATCGGGGTCGTACTATACTACAAGATTTTCATGAATGCGGGTAGGAGTTGATTGAGGAGTTGGTGAGGATTTTGCAAGTAAGGACTTGAGGGAAGCTATATTTTTGTCTTTTTATTTTTCTTAATTTTTTTAGATTTTTGGATTTTTGATTTTATGATTTTTTAGGTTTTTTAAGAATTAGAGTCAAATTTTGGATTTACTCGACCTAACGTAAATTTCTAGCTAATCCCGGGAAATGACGCCAAAAACTTATCGCGACTTTAAAAGTGTCTCTAGTGTGTGCTTATATCGACTCAAGTGTAAGTTGACCTCTCAAGTAATAATCCGATAAACCGGGTATCGAACATAGGTACTAAGATGAAGAATCGTAATGACAAATAGGGAAGAACAATTAACCCTATGATTGACTCAAAGAAAGAAAGGAAAACATGATTATTTCATGTCTTTCCTATCAACTAATGCAATTTAATTATACTAATAACTAAACCACATATGCAAGAAGAACTAAATGGTTTTTGAATAAATATGAGAAAATGGAGTTTGAGTACATTCCCCCAAACCATCAGTGTTTACATAAAACATAAAGGTTCAAAAACATAATTCTCAATTTAAAAAGACGTCTAATATGTTGTAAGCATTCGACATATGTGGATGTTATTCCTCACAACATCAAATCATAAAATAATATTCGACGAGAATGACAAATTATCAAAATGACAAATGCATCCTTAAACATCACGGTTATGTAGGGAAAACCAAATTAAAAGATATACAATATTTATTTTGATAAAGTTCAAACCTTTGAATTGTTAATTATATTGTCTTCACTTTTAAATCCATTCGCAATAACTAGGTTGGGTTCATGTACCTTAACCAGCTAAAAGCTTAGCCGAACATGGTGTAATTACTAGAAGATGAGAATTCTACGTTGCATGTAATCAAATCCATAAGAAAAATATATCTAAGCATGCATGAAAAGCTTGGAATCTCGAAAAATAAACAAAGCACGCAAATAATATTACTTCAAGATCAAGTTAGAAGAAAGACAAACTTTATTGATGAAAACTTGAGAATCAATCCATAAAAGTGTAAGCTTTATGACGAAATTGAAAACTATCTTCTTGCCTCTTCTCCTTTTTCTTTTTAGGTCCAAAACTAATTAAAAACTAGTCTAATGTCAAGCTAAAACCATAGAAAGTCATTTTTTCAAGAGTCCTCATCTAATACAACTCCAAAAAAATTAGCATTTAAATGAAATTTCACATGTCAGGCACCCCGAATCGGTTCTGGTGCATAGACGAACTGATTTGGGGTGTGGTTCAAGAAATTTTTTTGCATGTGTTATTTCTTCTCTTTTTCTTTGGATTTCTTTATCAACTTCAAACGGGCCGAACTTCTTCACCGCAGCTTAGAGTAAGATGCCATTTTTTTCACTATTCTCATGATTTAGAGCTCTTAAACTTTATAGTTGGTTCCACCTACAGAATACGGCTAAAAAATTACGAAAATTCACTTCAATTTCCTTTCCTTTGTTTCTTTTACTATTTGGGTTTCTCTCTCGCATTCACTTGCATGAAATGCCTTTAAAACACATGAGTAATACATAAAATAAGAAATACTCACCAAAAGATTTAGTAGAATGCATATGAGATAAATCAAGTCTATTTACACTACCGGGATTATAAAAATACTGAAATTAAGGTGAGAAATGTGAAGAACTTATGACTAATCACCTAACATTGCCTCAAAGCATAAAAATAACAATTGCAGTGTTCTAACCATCTCCTTGACAACATCCCATTAAGTAATAGTTTTATTTAAAAATAAAACATGGGAAAATCTGACTGACATAGAGTTCAGATTACTAATAAAAAAAACATAATCCACTATGCTTCTATCATACGAACCATCCTCTTAGTGAAAGACTCCATCACCAAAATGAAAATAATAGGGAAAGTGACCACCTTGATGGAGTCTTTTGGTGCTTAAAAATAATCCTTTTGGAACCCCATTAACCAAAATCGAAAACTTAAGAGATGAAATGCAACTTTTCATCCATATGCATTACCACTCCCTGAAACCCATCCTTCCCACAAGTAAATAAGAAATCCTCGATTCACATGATCTTATGGACTATTAATATCAATTTTATAAATAATAGCAACTCACCACTCCTTATCTTGGACTCAACACATTCATTAGCTATGACCACCGCATGAAGGATTTGTATCATCATCATCATCATCATCATCATCATCATCATCATCCTTTCCTTAATCCCATCACATGGGGTCGGAAATATGGATTTTCCTTTTCCATTCTAATCTATTATAAGTAATATTATCATTCAATTTTAATGCCTTAAGATCTCTCTTTAAAATTTACTCCCATGATAACTTAGGGCAAACCCTTTCTATTTTACCCTCTAATTCTAATAATCTTCCTCTTGTTATAAGTGCATTCATAGGTCTACGTAACACATGTTCGTACCATCTAAATTTATTTTCTCTTAATTTATCACTAATGGGAGCTACTCCTTACTTTTGTCTCACATAATGGTGTTTAATGTTGTCATTTATAGTAATTGTTATCCTCCATCGGAGCATCCTCATATCACAAACATGGATACTTTGTTCATGTTTTTTCTTTAATGCCCAAGACTTTGCTCCATATAGGGACGTAGGCCTAAAAACTATCCTATAAAATTTTTCTCTTAATTTATTAGTTATCATCTTATTTTATAACACCCCACTTGCTTATTTCTATTTCATCCAACCACTTGATATTCTACTTGTAATATCTTCATTAATATCCCCATTATTTTATATCACTGAACCTATATAACCAATTTATTAGTTTGGTTTACTACTTTTTCTTCACCAATATCCCCATTACTTTATCGTATTACGAAATTTAAGACAGTTAAAGATTGAAGAAAAAGTGATAAACCAAACTAATAAATTTCGTTATCTAGGTTCAATGTTATAAAATAATGGGGATTGTTGATACAAAAATTAGTCAGCTGGCGTGGACCAATTATATGAAGACACACATCATCCGTCATGGCTTTAATATATGTACCAAGTCACTTAAAAGCACCGAGCTACTTAGCGTACCGAGCTACTCAACATACTGAGCATCTGGTCAGGAAGATCAAACGATGAAGACAAATTCAATGAACATTCTTACCATGTACATATGTATATGTCTATTTAATA
Organism: Sambucus nigra; assembly: GCA_949130495.1. Lineage (NCBI taxonomy): Eukaryota > Viridiplantae > Streptophyta > Magnoliopsida > Dipsacales > Adoxaceae > Sambucus > Sambucus nigra. The sequence goes on from OX422214.1 coordinate 112,237,059, forward strand.
AGGACACATTATCTATTCATACTGACAGCCCAAGGGCTATAAATACCTTGTAACACCCTCATATCGGGGTAAGCTATCCTAAACGAACATAATTAAGATTAAGGAAAACACCCAGCAATACAAGACAGTGGATATATGAAATTTTATTAAGGATGAACCACTTTAAAAATCCTTTGTCTTATTTCTTTATTCATATTTATCTGTGATTAATTAATTAGATCAAGTCTAGTTTTTTAATCAATAGATTGGCGTTGTTTGTGGGAATGACTATATGTAGCATTTCTCACTAAAAACTTATCATAAATGGCTGAAATCCTAGAATCCAGCAATAGGAACCATGAAGGGAATCTCCTTAACCCGTATGCTCCTCTAAATGCAAACAATATCACAGGAATCTTGGCTAGCTTGGCCAGGGGACAAACGGATACACAGGAGAGACCATGTGATAATTCATTCAGACTGTTCAAAATGGAATGTCTGCTCAGTCAGGCCAACGAAGCGTTCATAGAAGCACGCGTCCGCCGTCTTCATGCTTTAGACGTATTGAAATCCCTCATGCTTCACGACCCAAACGTATCGAATTCCATAATACCAAAACTTCAAGTGATCCCTCCTATCAACCCAGACTGGCATCCCTCATAAGAATTGTGGATTCTCAAGAAAACATCACTCTAACTCCAGATCGAATAAGCACTCTGGAAAGGTTGAGCAGAGTCTCCCCCTTTGACCGTTTCGGCCCCAGGAGGAATATGAATCCTCATTGGATTGTGTCGAGAAATTATCAACGATCAAATGATTTAAGGGAATGTTATGCCCAATCACGTCCAAATCTTAGGCCTGCAGCTCGCATAGAAAGATCCTAAGAGGAGAACTCTGTGCGATTTATTGCTCGTGCAAATAAATCAGAGACTGGAAATGATGCATGGAAAGGATCCATTTAGAGGTTAGAAGACAGGTTAGGGGAAATTGCTAAGACCATAAACCCTCTCCAAATAACTTTTATTAAAGGATCTCTATTTGTACAAGCAATTATGGATTTTCATACACCCTCAAAATTTAAGGCTCATGTGGTTACACCGAAGTACGATGGAAAAACTGATCTTGTTCTCCACATAGAGCAGTACCAAGCTGCAACAAATATTTACACAGTCCCAGGTAAAATAAGGTTAAGGGCATTCTCAGGAACCATCACTGGATCTGCTCAGAAATGGTACAACAACCTTTCTCGAGGATGGATTGCAACCTTCCATCAACTAGCAGAGATATTTATAGGAAATTTCTATTTTAGTGCGAAGCCAGTCAAAAGGGTAGCACATTTGTTGAGTGTAAGGAAGAAGGCAGGAGAAAGCACCAGGGACTATATCGCTCGTTTTGACAATGAAAAACTGGAGGTCATTGATTATGAGGCAAAAATAGATATTACAGCTCTCATGAGTGGTCTTTTACTAGATAAGTTGTACTACACTTTGGCCAAGGATCCCCCCCAAATCCATGGCGAAGTTAATGGATAAAGCAACCAAAATTATGAATGCTAAAGAAGATATGGATGCGAAGAAGAATGCTGAGACAAAGGTAGAAACTAAAGCTGAAGGCAGGCCGGAGAGGAAAGATCACAAGCATAATGGAGGGAACAAGCAGTCGAAAGGCAAGGAAATATTGGAGCACTTGAGGAAATATGCAAATTATACCCATTTAAAGGTGGATATAAACCATGTTTTGGAGGAGATCAAGAACAGCGAGGAACTAAATTGGCTAAAAAATTGAGGATATCTCCCAAAAGAATAGATAAGTACAAGTATTGCGAGTTCTATAAAGATCATGGTCACACGACCAAGCAATATATAGCTCTCCAAAATGAGATAGAGGCACTCATTAGACGAGGAAAGTTGAACATGTTTGTTAATCGACATAATGGTGGGAATACCAATAACAGAGCACGGAAAAGGTCAAAATCTCCTCACCGACCAAGAGATGATAAGAAAAGTGACCACGAAGATGACCCGAAAGATGATCCCGATCTCCTTAAAAATCCTAGACAGCCAGAGCGTGAGGTATTATCAATCCATTTTGGTTCATTCGATTGTAATATGATTACAGGTGGAGATGCAGGAGGGGGTTATCACACCGCTGAAAGAAAAGTTAACCTAAATGAGGCTCAAGCTTGCTTCTACATACAACGGATAAATATGGCAGAGGAAGATGATCCAAGGAAGGTTAATAAAGATAAGCTGGTCATTGGTTTTTCTAAAAATGATGTGGAAGGCATTTTTGTATCCTCACGACGATCCTCTAGTAATCAAAATGAGGATGAAGGATGTAATCATCTCAAGAGTATTGGTGGATAATGGTAGCTTGGCAGACATCATGTTTTACCCTGGCTTTGACAGTTTGAACTTGAAACTTGGTCAGTTGGAACCATATCACAGGCCCCCCATCGATTTCTCTGGTGAAAAAGTTTTTTCTCTTCGGATGATCAAGTTGGACATGTTGATTGGTACCTGGCCTGCTTCTAGATAAGAAAAGGTATGATTTTTTGTGATGGATAAAAATGTCTATTTATCTTATAATATAATCATGGGGAGAGTAGGTTTGAAAAAGTTTGAAGAAGTTCCATCCACTGTACATCAATGTTTAAAGTTCCCAACTAATTTTGGGGTTGGAGTTGTGAAGGGTGATCAAAAAGTAGCTCGATAATGCTACTACTCATCTTTCGAGCAAGAAGAATTGGAAGATGCCAGGGAGAAGAATACTAAATATTAAGTGGATAAATCTGATGAGTCTGAGATTGAAGCCTTAGACCCAAGAGATTAAATGGATATCATTAAAGGCCAAGTCATGGAGGCGACGGAAAGCATTATTCTGGATGATGGGAAACCCGAAAGAGCCACCCAGATTGGTGTTTCACTTGATCCAGTATTAAAGCAGGAGATGGTGGCATTTCTACAGCATAGAAAATAAGCATTCGCGTGGAGTTATGAAAATATGTCGGGGATATACCCAACCTTCCTATATCATGAGCTCAACGTCAACAAATAGATTAAGCTAGTGAAGCAAAAAAGAAGAGTCTTTAGCCCGGAGAAGAATAAGGCTATTCAAGAGGAGGTAGAAAAATTGCAAAAGGCTTCTTTCATCGAAGACATTAAATATCCAGATTGGTTAGCCAATGTGGTGATGGTGAAGAAGAAGAACAATAAATGAAGAATGTGTGTGGACTTCACAGACCTGAATAAAGCTTGCCTAAAAGATCATTTCCCTCTGTCCAGGATAAATCAGCTAGTGGACGCTACTTCGGAGCATGAATTATTGAGATTCATGGATGCCTACTCCGGATATAATCAAATTAAGATGAATCCAGAAGACAGGGAAAGTACCTCTTTCATTACCCCACGAGGAATATATTGTTACAATGTTATGCCTTTTGGTCTTAAAAATGCAGGTGCTACATATTAGTGGCTGATGAATAAGGTATTCGCAGAGCAGACTGGCAAAAATATGGAGGTGTACATCGATGACATGTTGACCAAAAGTAAGAAAGCTGCTGACCATATAGCTAATTTATGCCAAACATTTGATCAGTTAGAGAAATACCAAATGAAGCTAAACCCAACCAAGTGCATTTTTGACGTATAAGAAGGCATATTCCTCGGGTATATTGTGAATCAATGAGGTATTGAAGCGAATCCTGACAAGATAAAAGCTTTGCTAGAATTATAATCTCCAACCACTAAGAAGGAGGTGCAAAGTCTTATGGGGCATATTGTAGCTTTTAACTGATTCGTCTCCCGAGCAACTAATAAATGTCTTCCATTCTTCAAGCTGCTCAGAAAGACCTTTGAGTGGAATGACGAATGTGAAAAGAAATTATTAGAATTGAAAAGATACTTGGGGATACCTCCTTTACTGTCCAGGCTGCTATTGGGAGAAAAATTATATTTGTACTTAGTTATTTCACAAAGTGCAGTCATTTCGGCTTTGATACGAGTAGAAAGCGGAGTGAAAAAAGCTGTTTATTATAATAGCAAGGCATTCAGGGGAGTAGAGATCAGGTATCCAAAACTGGAGAAGTTAGCACTGGCATTAATTGAGGCGAGTAGGAGGATAAACCATATTTTTAGGCCCATACAATAGTGGTATATACTGACATGCCACTCAGACAGGTTTTACATAAACTAGAAAAATCTGGAAGATTAATGCATTATGCAGGGGAGTTAGGTGAGTATGACATTATATATGACCCAAGATCCTCTCTCAAAGGGCAGGCAGTGGTAGATTTCATTGCCGAATTTACCTACCCAGATATCTTCGATCAACAGGGGACTAATACAGAGCAACCCAAGGATGCTAGAGGACCAGCATAGATTGTCCCCGATCAGCTCCTAGCAGTAGAATTTCCAGAAGGGATGGCAGTTGATCAACCAAAATCTTCTGGTAAAAGATCATAGTTGAAGGATGAACAAAGGAAGCACAAGATATTCCATCACGAGATTTTGTCAAATCAAGGGTTTGATAGTAATATCCATATATGGAATTTATATATTGATGGTTCTTCGTGTGCAACAGGTTGCGGAGCTAGAATTATTCTCAATAGTCTAGATGGAATATATATAGAATATGCTCCATGTTTCCAATTCAAAGATTCCAATAATGAAGCTGAGCACGAAGCTATAATTGTGGGCCTCAACTTAGCTGAATCATTGATTGTAGAGAAAGTTATGGTGTTCAGTGATTCACAACTAGTGGTAAATTAGATGCTCAGTCTTGACGCAGCAAAATGAGAGTTCATGTCGAGATATTTAACTAAAGCTATGGAGATTATAGCCAATTTGGCATCTGTCCAAATGATTAGAATACCAAGATTAGAGAATACAAGGGTAAACGCACTTTCTCGATTAGCCTCAACTACTCGCACCAAGCTACGAAGAACAATTCCAAGTGAGATGCTTATAAATAGAAGTATTGATAAAGATTTGATGGTGAAGTTCATCACTTTGGATATGGTACCTTCCTGGATGGATCCCATCAGGGCTTATATCGAATAAGGCATTTTACCAGTCAACCAACTTTCAACCCAAAGGTTGAAGTTTAAGGCTGCTAGATATGTCTTAAACAATGGAGTTCTGAACAGAAGAGGTGTGATAGCTAGTCTGCAAAGATGTGTTCATCCAGAAAAAGTTAAAGGTCTTTTCGAGGAGGTTCATGAAGGGTCTTGTGGATCTCACATAGTAAGTAGAACTCTTTTACAATGAATATATACGTAGGGGTACTATTGGCTAACAATGCATGCTGATTGCACAACTTATGCCAAGAAATGTGATAAGTGTCATCGATTTTCTATTATATAAAGAACTCCTCAGGCACTGCTAACACCAATCACCTCACCTTGGCCCTTAGTTATGTTGGGAATAGATTTGGTCAGGCCTCTACCAACTACAAGAGTATGATTCAAATATTTGGTGGTCGATGTTGATTATTTCACAAAATGGGTGGAAGATGAACCTCTCATTGATATGACCTATGAAAGGGTCTATCAGTTCATCTGGAAGAATATTATTTATGGATATGGTCTGCCACATACTTTTATCACTGATCATGGTACCAAATTTAATAATGAGGAGTTCTCTGCACACTGTCTATAGTTTAACATTCAAAAGATTCATTCTGCTCTAGGTCATCTCCAAAGTAACGAGCAAACAGAGGTGGAGAACATAACTCTATTGAATGGGTTGAATAAAATATTGGATGAGGCTAAAGGGAATTGGATCAATGAGTTGCACTCTGTGTTATTAGATTACCGAATAACTCCCCGAACAACGATTGGGGAATCTCCTTAAATGTTAGCTTTTAGGAGAGAAGCAGTCATACATGCTGAATTAGGATTACCTACTCATAGGGTGCTTAATTTCAATTCTCCAGTAAGTGATTTAATGAGATGCTTGGACTTGGACATGCTCGAAGAAGTCAGAGAATATGCATCAATTCAAAATGCATCTTATCACCAAAGAACTGCCATGTTCTACAATAAAAGGGTCAAGAAGTGTGATCTCAAGGAAGGAGATTATGTTCTCAAGAAAGTAATTTAAAATCACAATAATTTGGAAGCTAACTAGCTTGGGCCTTATCGCGTCACAGCTGTTCGACCTGGCACCTACAGAATAAAAACTCTAGAAGGGGAAGAATTCAAAAATGCTTGGAATGCAGAGCACCTGCGAAAGTACGATCAGTAATGTAAGTAAACATTTACCCTATTATTTCAGTATGAATGAAAATGGTGATTCCCCAATATTTGTTTGTTTTATTTTTTTGGAGTATTAGTGCTACACACTACACTTAACTGCAACAACAAACAACAAAAAACTTATACTCTCAGCTAAAAGTTGCCAACAAAGTTGGTAGACATCAGCAAACACCAACAAAGTTGGTCTACATCAGCACGAACACCAACAAAGTTGGTCAGCATCAACATAGCCAACAATGTTGGTACAACAATCGAATAAGACAAGGCCTATTTGATTAAGGGTGACCCAAGTGGCATCTAAACTAGGCAAGAAGATGGATAAAATATTCACTGCCTAGGCACCAAGACAATCTAGATAAGATTGTTACAACTAAGCAAGAACATGGGATAAAAATAATTCCATCGCTTAGGCACATATGGGTGATAAGTCACTACAACTAGGTAAATATATGGGGCAAAGTTCCACTGTCTAGGAAATAAAATCAACAAAGGACAAACTGTCCATTTATATATATATATATATGCTCAACGAATAATTTATTTATAAGGGAATAAAATTACAAAAAGATGATTTTTCTTCACTAACGAAGTACAAATACCCTATTATATTGCTTTCTTTGCTTTAGATTTAGGTACATAATCCATTCCAACTAGAGGATCATCTAAAGCAAAGGGGGAATCAATAAAATTCAGATCTCGTAATATTCTAGTATTGCTCATACTTGGTCAGTCAAGCAAATGTAGAGGTCAGGATATTTCAAAATTTTCATGAATATTGTACTCACCAAGGTATTTGGAAATAAAACACTGATGAATGGAGTGAACTAGAATCTAGCTAACATCCAGTTTGATAGGAGGTACTCGCAGATCAATAAATCCTCTAGGCTCATACCAATCTCATAACTCGGTTCCATCCTCAACCTTCATTACAGTTAGGGCATTCAACCACCCCTGCATGTATCCCTCATTGTTAGATTTCTTCAACCTAGCATTAAGATGACATAAAGCTTTGTTATATCCCTCCATCCAAAACTCTCTGGCCTGCTTATGGAATTGATAAGTCAATCGCTCAACGTGATGATGAAATATCATCACCAAATTTTCTTTACTCTCTAATGCAAAACTCTGATTGGAAACTTGCTCGGTAAGGGTTTGGATTGTATGGCACATCTTAGTCAGAGCTTAATTTTTTGCCTTCAGTTGAGCATCTTGATTTTCTAAAGCCTGTTGAGTTTTAGTCTCTTCAAGCCTACTCCGACCAGCTCTACTTCTACCTCGAGAAGAGGATGCAAGTTTGGCTCTTCTCAAAGTTTCTAATTCATCCCTCAATGAGCCATTCTCAGTCTCTAAAAAGGAATGACCTTCATTATTAACTGGGACCAGAGCTCCAGAAGAAGAAACAAATTTTAGTTGTCTCAACTCTTCTCGTAAGGCAATATTTTCTTCCTCTAGTAGCTTGGTAATGTTTCTGTATTCCTCAACTTTAAGTTTTAGCACACTCTCTCTCTTCTTATGAGCTGAGATAAATTTGTCATAGTCCAGATCAACGTTCAATTGCTGGTACTTATTCTCATAACTTTTATGCAGAAGAGCAGAGGCTTCTTTGTGTTGAACTTGAAGTTCTTCGATCACTCCTTGGCGATACTCAATAATTTCATAATAAGCCACGCTTTTTGCAATAGCTCGATCAAGTAGGCATTTTAAATATTGGTAAGCATAATTTATTGCTTAGAAGCATCAGATCCAAGAATATCAACTATTTATGCTTTAGTAAAGTCTGCACGACCATCTTTGAAGTAATCAGTACACCTCTTCATCAACTCTATATCATGAGCTGACAAGAGTTCCATCTTGGCAATAAACTAGTAAGGAAAAGTTAAAATAAATCAACAATAGTACAACTATATTGAATAAGTAAAAGAGAAATCCAGAATAAATAACAAATTCCATTTTATTGATCATAAGAAAAGAAGGTATAACCAAAGATACAAAACATAAGGGAAAATAAAGAAAAGCAACAAAGTGACCGAACAACTTTACACATTCTCCTTATTCCCTACAACATCCTCAACTGATTTAGTAGAAGGAATTGATTGCTCGGTGGGCAGCTGGGGTTGCTCGACAGAAGTTGTTGTCTATTGAACATTCTCGGAGGACTGAGGGATGGAGGCAATAGGTGTTTCTTATATAACTAATAAAGAAGATTCATCAGATCCATCTTCATCATCATCATAATCTTCTTCAATATCCGGAGGAGGGCCATGAATATGTCTCTGAAATAGTTCAGAATCCTCGACAACGTTCAACTCCTTCAACGCTGTAACCCCTCCATCCCTAAAGAACTTCAAACCTGCATACGCCACTTGAATAGAAGCAGCAATTACAACTTTGTTCCACCCTTTTTCCTAGCCAAAGCTAAAGGACTTCTTCACAATAGCTTTTCTCTTCTCCCTCTTCGAGGAAGCCTTTTCCCTAAGGAGCTCTTTAATAAATTTTACTTCTTATTCAAGACCTCTGTTATGCCGTTCAGCCTCCTCAAGCTTGCCCTCAGCTTCTACCTTACTGGAAATGACAACCTTCAATTTCTCCTCCGTCTCCTTGGAAGAATTTATAGCTTGTTATCGAGATGTATCAGCCTCCTGTCGAGCTGTATCAGCCTCCTTGGCAGCTTCTACATATTTTTGTCGAGCTATCTCAGCAGATTGGATTTTATTCTCCCAGGCAGCTTTATCATTCTAGTACTTCTACCAGGACTCTATCAAATATTTTGATAACCCAACAAGGGCTTATTCTACTCCACTGGAAGAAGTAAAAGTTTTGATAGCTTCATCCTCCTCTATGATATTATTAAAATACACCAAAAACATTAAGATGAAGAGAAGTTCGAATCAGGATATCAACACTGTACGAAGAATCAAAATGACAAGTATAATAACTCTTACTGATGCAAGATGTTGGGATGCCAAATCAATAACTTTATCTCGAGAAGTAGAAGTTTTAGCAGCTCGGTAATCAGGGAGTGTTCCAGACCATATCAATTTCTTGGCCAAGCCAGGAGTAATGATTTCTGGAGAACTAGCTCTCAAAGAAGGTATCCTAACCCCAGTTTGTTGGACAATAACATCCATAGGTTTCTCAGTTAGACCCCTTCTCAATCTTCTCATAGGAGCAACTTAAATCAAAGGTGCTGCCTCTTCTCGAACAACAACAACCCCTTTAATCAAAGGTGCTACCTCTTTTAGAGCAACCGGGGGCTTTTTGCTGACCTCCTTGACAGTTGTGACTGATCCCCCATATGGGATAACATCCTTTTTTTTAGTCCCTTCAGCTGGGACATCTTTTTACCTCTTCTTTGCCCTATCAGTGCCGGGGACAACTTTGGTAAATAGACCAAGCATTCTCTTCTTCTTCGTCATCAGGTCAGCAGTAGATGTACTCAAATGAGAGGAAGGTTCTTCAATAATTGAAGAAGATGATGTATCCTGTTCAAGATCAATCACCAAAGGAGGAACAATAGGTCGAGAAATAAAAGAGGAAGTGGTATTCTTATATCTCAGCAAGTAGGAAGCAACTCTAACGTGCTCCCCAATACTTGATTGATGCAAACCCCAGATGAGTTTCAAATCTTTTATATTAATATCACTCTCTTTTGGGTATTTCCTTTTACTATCAACTGTAAAATAGAAAATACATATAAGTTACACATTTTATCAAATAAAAACAGAGCTAATTTGAAAAACAAAATAACCTATCCCATTGCCATAGACTGGACATTTGGGAACTTGGTACACATCTTTCCCCTTTAGTGGGGGGTCTTGCCAATTTTTATCACAACCCCGTGTTCAAAATAATCCCTATTAGCATCAGGGAGATTAACCACTAAAGCTTTGTTAGAAAACCTAGTTTTTAAATAAAAAGTGGTGTCATTGGTAACCCATTTATAACAGTACATAATTTTAGGAATCCCTAAACTAGTTCCATGAATTTCATTCAATCTATGTACACCATTAACTACCCTCTATGTATTTAGAACTACTCTTACAGGAATAATATCAAAATATTGGCAAAATTCCAAACACAGGGGATTAGGCGGGAAATAAAAACCACATTTCGCCACAAAAATGGAGGGAAATCAGTGTCCCTCAGCTAGAGAAAATAAATCAGAAGGGCAAGGAGGATCTTCCAAAATAACCCAAGAAGAAATCCCAAAGTCAGCCCTACACTTATCCAATGATTCGATAAGGTAGACCATGATGGTTACAACAAAGAAAGAAGGAAGAAGGAAGAAGTTCTTACAAAAAATTAAGAAACCAGCTAAGGCAGATGACAAAAAGAAGAATGGTAAAAAGGAAAGTAAGAAGACAAAGAGTTTGGAAATATAAAAGGCAAAAGATAAAAGGCAATCTGATTCTATCGTCTTTAAATACGCTGCTTTGGAAAACGGGAAAAGTTATGATCACTAAAGACGACGATTGTGTTTTTGGCGGCTAATTAATGAAAAAGACACTAGTACCCAAGCGTTCGCCAAAAAATCAAAATATTTACAAGTTTTCCATTTTTTGCTTAAAACTATTATGATAGGTGCAAAATTTTACAAGTGTTGGAGGTCTGTAATCCAATAAGACGGGAAAAATATGCCCGATAAACTTTTGGGTATAATGTTCCACACTCTCATCCAACTTTAACTGTGAAACATTAGGGGCTTCTGTTGATATAAAAATTAGTCAGCTGACGTGGACTAATTATATGAAGACACATGTCATCCAGCGTGGCTTTAATATATGTACCAAGTCACTTAAAAGGACCGAGCTACTTAGCGTATCGAGGTACTCAACATACCGAGCATCTAGTCAGGAAGATCAAATGACGAAGACATATTCAATGAACATTCTTACCATATACAGATGTATATGTCTATTTAACAATGACACATTATCTATTCATACTGATATCCCAAGGGCTATAAATACCTTGTAACACCCTCATATTGGGGTAAGCTATCATAAGCGAACATAATCAAGATTAGGGAAAACACCCAGCAATACAAGACAGTGGACGTAGGCCATTTTATTAAGGCTGAACCACTTTAAAAATCCTTTGTCTAATTTCTTTATTCATATTTATATTTGATTCGTTAATTATATCAAGTCTAGTTTTTTTACATAAACAAGGATATTGATGAGGATGCTACGAGTAGAATATCAACTGGTTGAATGAAATGGAGACAAGCGAGTGGGGTGTTATGCAATAAGAGGATAGCTAATAAATTAAAAGGAAAATTTTTATAGGACAGTTGTTAGGCCAGTGACCCTATATGGAGCAGAGGGTTCGGCGTTAAAGAGAAAACATGAACAAAGTCTCCATGTTAGTGAGATGATGATGCTCCGGTGGATGATAAGAATAACTAGAAAGGACAAAATTAAAAGCTAATACGTGAAAGAAAAGTTAGGAGTATCTCCCATTAGCGATAAATTAAGAGAAAGTAGACTTAGGTAGTACGAGCATGTGTTACATAGACTAGTAGATGCCCCTATAACAAGAAGGAGATTGTTGGAAATAAAGGTTAAAAGATAAAGAGGTCTCCCTAAACTATCATGGGAGGAAATTATTAGGAGAGATCTTAAGGAATTAAACTTAAATGATAATATTGCATATAATATAATAGAATGGAAAATGAGAATACATGTGGATGATCCCATATGATTGGATTAAGGCAAGGATGATGATGATGATGATGAAATTCAGTTTTATTTCTACTAATTTTTAGTCCCCTAGATTCTATCCAAGTATCTACTCTCATCCTTAAGGCCTCTTTTAAAGTGACTACTAAAACTATGTCATCCACAAGTAACATACATCATGGGACATCTTCTTATATGTCCTTAGTAATTTTATCCAAAACTACGACAAATAAATAAGGACTTAAGGTCGATCCTTTATGTAAACCCACTTTAATTGTAAAGTCATTAGTTTCTCCACATGTAGTCCTTACTCTAGTCTTTGTGTTTTCATACATATCTTTAATAACTTTAATATAAATCACGGGGATTCTTTTCCTACTTAAATCCCAGTATATTATATCCCTAGTTACACTATCATATGCCTTTTCTAAGTCTATAAAGACCATATGTAAATTTTTATTCTTAATTCTACATTTATCTATTAATTGTCTTAATAAGTAAATAGCTTCCGTGGTGGATCTCCCTAGCATAAATCAAAATTGAGTTTCGAAAATAGTTGGCTCATTTCTTAACTTTGTTCTATAACCTTCTTCCATAATTTCGTAGTGTGATTCATCAGTTTGATTCCTATATCATTACTGCAATTTTGTACATCCCCTTTATTTTTTTTATTAAAGGTATTATGGTGCTTTTCCTCCTTTCATCAGACATATTTCATTTTTTTAAATTTGATTAAATAAACATGTTAAAAATTCTACCTCTATTCTTCCAAGGGTCCTTCATACTTCAGTGGGTATTTTATCCGGGCCAACCGTTTTATTCCTTTCCATTTTTCTTATTAATATATCGACTTCTTTATGAGTAATCGGACATACCATTCATATATTCAGTTCTATATTCTACCTCAAAGAAATTAATTTAGGCCTAATAAATAAGTTGATCAATGAACCTTATAAGTATAACAGACAATATCTTGGAAAGGAATTTATATACATTTTAAATCAAACTAATTGATCTAAATTCCCTCATATCAACTAACGCCCCTTCTTGTGAATCAAGAGTATAAAGGTAACATTTAGACTTTTTAGAAAACCCCCATGTAGAACTTAGAAAAAAAATCCATCACACCCTCTCTCACTATTGCCCAATAATCCTGAAATAAGATCGTAGTGAAGCCTTCTAGGCTATTAACCTTATCACTATCCATAAACCTTAAAACCTGAACTAACTTCAGCTCCGTGAACAATCCTTCCAATTGATCGACTTCTATAACTTCAATGCTCCCTATCTATAAATCATCTTTTATGGGTCATTATGATTCCTGCTTTATGTTAAATTGCTCATAATACTGGCTAATGGCTCCTCCCATATCGCTCTTCTGAGAAAACTCCTTATGATAATGAAAGTTAGTATCTTTATGGAAACATTTAATGTTATTATCCCCTTCCTTTAAGCAAATAGTCCATGAAATTTTTCTCAAACTAATATCTTCCTCAATCAACCTCCTTCCAAATCCCCTTTTTTATCTCCTCCCTAACATCTTCTCCTCCTACGAAAGAACACCTTTCCTTTCCCTCTCATCCAGAAATTAAATCTCTTTGATGCACCTGTTGATGAGATCCTTCATATTCTTAAAACTTATTTATTCCATCATTTTATATCTCCCTTAAGAAGAAAAAGATCCATAACCAAGGTTTCATTAGCATTATCTTCCACTCTTTCACCGTGTATACAAAAATCCTCTTCTTTAAGCCACATATTTTTGAACCTGAATAGAGTACTCTATTTATCCAACCCCTACATGCCAATAAAAGCAGAGTATGGTTCAAGATAACCCTAGGTAAGAAAGATTGAATCATCCACATATAATGCTCTTCCCACCCTTGATAAAGGAAAAACCGATCTAACAAAGAAAACATAGGATTTTCCCTATTACTGGACCATGTGAACACCCTACTTGTAACGACGGATCCATCAATTCCATCTCATCAATGAAACTAGAAAATTCTCGCATATAGGAGCTAACTCTCCTCCCATTGCTCATTTGTGATGGTAATTTGATAATTTTGAATCCCCATTACCGTTCACTAAAGCACCTCCCATATATCCCTCACACCCAGTGACTCCTCCCTAACACCCATCTAATCGAATCCTCCATAGTACCACAAGCCCATGAGTCACTCCATGAGAACCCATCTTATACATTTTTAAACAAGCAAGAACGTGACGAAGTGACTAATTAAGTCTCTACTTTTCAACTACTCTAGAATGCCACAAAATTATAACCCTACCTCATCAACCCACAACATCCAGACTGCACTAGTCTATCCACCGCCCTCCCCAAATACAACTATCCATCTCTGTACCCATACTCCCCAACTTTGTCTCTAACAATTTTTTTATATATGAAACTTCAATACTAATTTTCAAAACAAAATGTGTAAATAATCATATTTGTTTTCAAGTGGGATGAAAGACCTTTGAGCTGACTAAGGAATTGAATTTATCATCATATTACTTTAGTTAGAAAGGGCTGGGTAGTGGCTATATTTGTTCATGATTTTTGGAAATTAGGGAGGTATTATTGTTGAGTTAATTTATGCTTGAATCATTTAAGAAACGAGAAGATTTTATAAGTAGAGATTGAACATAAACATACAGATCATATCATGTACTTACTATGTACAAAATGAAGTGTTATTCGTGATTATTATAAAAGAGGGAGAGAAGAGGACCAAATTTCTCATTCCGAATCATATGGTGGGTGGAAGATGGTAGTTTATTGGAGAAAAGTTTTTTAAGATGTAATTGGTGGTTCTATGTTAGTCAGAGAAGTACTGAGTCTGAAGGAGAATGTGGGGGGAAATTGTGTTTTAGACTTATTCTCTTCATTGCATAAAGTAAATGGAAAAATACATATTCATACAATATTCATTTGAATGAGAAACTCGACGAACTGTGATTGAAACTCTCGTTTTAATTACCACACTAGAAAGCCTAATATTCAACAATCCAATCCTAACGTACAATGGGCACATGTAGAGAAATATAATCAATTTTAAAAAGTAGTAAATCTAAAGTATGAATATTACTCACCTTTGAAGAATCAACAATCACACCATTAGAAAAATATATGTGATTTTGCATATTTTATGAAATTGAATATGAACAGATTCACATTAATGTATATTCAAAGAGTGATGAATTAACACACGAAACATATAGACCATACGAAGGAAATTTTATATTGATCCTTTTGTTGCACATAGTTTCCTTATGATAGATTCATCCCATCATCGATGTCCAAGGTTTGATGAACGTCCGTCTTCAAAGATAGAACAACATTTTTATTGTTATAGAAGCGACATTTCAATCGATTGATCTTTAGAGAATAAAAATTGTATGCTGTACTATCTCATGGATTGACTCAAGAAGGGGATAAAAATGACAGATAATTGACTCTTAATAAATTAACGATTTTAAAGAATGAAGGAGTGGTTTTCTATTTATAAAAAGATAGACACCCTTTCTGAATAGACCCACCATTTCATGAATAGTCATGTCTTTTTCGAATGGTCATAAACTTCATTGAATGAACATAAATTTTCACAAACCATCGTGTCTATTAAAAATAATTTTAAATATAGTTTTCACTCAAGAAAAAATATTATTATACAATAATAAAATCATTTTTAACAATCCCCCACATGAGTTAAAATTATGGACAACATGATGAATAATTGATAGATAGACATATAGGCAGTTGAGATAGTACATGTGATAAATAATTGGACCGTGATAAGTTCCTTTGGGCTTTAAACTTGCCTCAGTCTGAATACATTGGATTTACTTAGAGAAGTAGGGGATGTGAATCCTTAAACAGTCAGATGTTTTCATAAATCAAGAAAATAGAAATGACATAACTCTTTCTTTATATCATTTTATTCTCATGTTTGTATTTGTTTTGGCCTTGAACACGACTTGGTTACGCAAGTACACTTTATAATTATAGCCTTTCCAATTATCACAAAAAGTCCCCTTCAAACTCGCATAAGTGATCTTTATGAAAATTATCATGAAAATACATCTCTAGGACTATCCAACTATCCAATCTGTAGAGATCTTTAAAAATACATCTTACCCTAATTACTGTTGCAGATGTGCAGTCTCATGATAGGAATGAGAGAGAGTAAATATATCATCATTAGTAATTACATCAAATATAATATTTTTTACATTTGAACCTAGATATTTGGATATCCAATGAAGTAGGTTAAACTATCACCATGACACCGCTAACTAAATAAAAAACTTTTGATCATTCGCCTTATGAAATTGATTTACTTTCGGATCACCGGATCCACATTTTTTCATTATGCCAAATGTTATCACTATCATGACATTTTGTCTACAAGATAATAAATCATGACTTACCAACTTGTTTTTATTCTCTTTCAGTTTGTAAAATGATCAACTAGGATTATCTTCTTTCTTATAATACATTTTAATTTCATAATAAATCTAGTCCACGCATTTATTTAGAGGATTTACAACCGTTAACATATTTTTGTATGTTACCACAACTCGAAAATACGATCCTTAAGAAATGTATCTCATTTATGAGAAATATATTATTTTTTAATGTAACCCTATGAAGCTTTCGAATAACTTATACTTTAATGTCTTTGATCCATTATATTCCTTTTAAAGATTCGTGTACAAATTTAATTATTTTCCACCCTTAAAATACGAAAAACATAAATTAATCATGAAGATGGAGTGGGCCTCAAAATAATGCTTCAGTTTCCTCGAGGCTATCGCCAATGCGTAGGTGAGCTTTTCCAATGGAAGGTACCGATGATCGGCTTCCAAAAGAGTGTTACTTGTATAGTAAACTGGATTTAGGCTTCCCTCTCTTTCACATACCAAGGCGGATCTCATAGCATGGTCTGACACAACGCGATAGAGGTATAAATGATCGTCCTTTATAGGAATCACGAGCAAAGGGGGCCTGCCAAGAAAGGCCTTGAGTTCTTTTAAGGATTTAGAACAGTCCTCGTTCCATGTTATGCCCTTATTTATTTTTAACAACTAAAAGAAGGGTTAACATAGTTCTAAGGATTTTGAAATGAATCGGTTAAGAACGGAGAGCATTTCGGTGAGCTTATGTACATCTCTTACTATTTAACGGGGATTGAACTTTGTTGATTTCATCAATCTGATCGGGGTTTGCCTCTATTCCTCTCTTGCTGACCAAGTATCGAAGTAATTTTCCTGACTAGACATCGAAATAACACTTACTTGCGTTAAGTTTCATTCGATATTTCCCGAGGATATCGAAAGTCCTCTCTAGGTCAAATAGGTGATCGTCCTTAAACTTGGTCTAAACGAGCATGTCATCAATGTAAACTTCCATAGTATCCCCCATTTTCTATTTAAACATCTTTATAACTAGCCATTGATAATTCACTCCTGCATTCTTAAGACCGAAGGGCATAACTTTATAACAATAAAAATCAACAGTGCTTATAAAGGAGGTCTTATCCAGATCTGGTACGTGAAGGGGGATTCGGTGGTATCCAGAGTAGGCGTCTAAAAAGATCATACTCACATGAGCTTCTATAGTGTTGAGTAGTTGATCAATGTTCGAAAGAGGGAAACTGTCTTTGGGACATGCCCTGTTGAGGTCAGTGAAGTCGATACAAACTCTCCATTTTCCATTGCTCTTAGGAATTACTATCGGGTTGGATAACCATTTAGGGAACTGAACCTCCCGTATAGAACCTCCATCTAGTAGCTTTCTGACCTCTTTTTCTACAGCTTTAGCTTTTTTTGAGGCTGTTCGAAGAGCCTTCTGTGTGACTGGCTTGAAGTTGAGTTAATATGCAATTGATGACAATCAATGGTGAGATCAATCCCAGGCAGCTCGTAGGGTTCCCATGCAAAAACATTCAAATTTCTTTGGAGGAGGGTGACTAATTCTTTCTTCTCACGATTGATCAAAGATGTACTAATCAAAAATATTTTCTCAGTCAAGCTATTTCCAGCGGCGACTTCTTCGAGGTCTCCAATGACCCTTTCAGAGGGATGGAACCTGGTCTCCTCCAATATTAGTCGATCGTACCTTAACTACTATTTGGAGGGCATCGACCCCCCCGGGATTATTCCTTTCTTTTTAATTTATCAGTTTTCCTTTCTTGATTGGAGCAAATGGCCGCGATGAAACATTTCCTAGCGATATAATAGTTTCCATGTATCTCGACCACTCCCTGATCTGTTATAGACTTTAACTTTTGATGATACATTGAGGATACGACCTTCATTGCATGGATCCACCCCTACCTAGGATGGCCTGGTATAGAGATTGAACGAAAACTACTAGAAACTTAATCATTTTTGAAATGCTTCCTGCCTTGACTGGTAGGATAATCTTTCCCAAAGGAAATGTAATCTTTCTAGCAAAGTCGTCCAATTGAACCGTGGCTTCCTTGAGGTCGGTTCCTCTTAGATTCATCGTTTTGAAAAAATCTAGGTACATCACTTTGGACGAGCTACCTTCGTCGATGAGTAACCTATCAACGTCCCAATTGGCTATCCTGAGTGTGATGACCAGTGCATCATGATGATGGGTTCTTACTCCATTCAAATCTTCATCAGTGAACATAATTTTCTTATTGTAATCGACATCCTCCATTCATTGAGGTTTCTCAGCCTGAGTTTTGGATGGGTCAATCTGAAAGTCCTGTATGACTATTGTAAATTTCTTAAATTCCATCCGAGATGCATTTCCTTGAATTTTCTTGTGGTCAGACGCCCCATGTATCACTGCGAACTCGTGACCGATATCCTCCTCGAGGACGTTATTGGGACTTTGCTCACCATTTGTTGCTACCTTTTCTGCCTTCTTTTCCACGAACTCATTAAGATGGTCACCTTGGGCCAACTCCTTGAGATGAGATTTGATGGCTTTATAATGCTCAGTTTTATGGCCGCCCTTCTTGTGAAGGTCACACCTTAGTCCGTTATTCCGCTTGGAAGGTTCTCCCCCCATCTTCTTCGAACATTTAATAAATCACTCATCTTTAATCTTAGCAAGAATATTTTATATTGGCTCCTTGAAGACTGTATTCACAGCCTGAAATGCCTTTGAGGCATTATTTTTATTTCCATTCTTGGAGCCATTTTTTCCGCCGTTCTTGTTCCCTTTCTTATGAAGTTCATTCTTCTATACTCCTTTACCAGCCTTAGTGCGACCATTATTTTCTGCATTAAAATGGGTCACATACTCAACTTTGGCGTAGTTCTCAATATAAGCCATTAAGTCATCGATGGATGTAGCCTTCTTCTTAGTTAAGGACTGGTGCAGGAGGCAGGAGCTTGAAAAACCGATTTTGAAGGGTGCTACGGCGACCTACCTTGAGCAATCCTCAATTTTATTAAATACTTCACAATACCTCTTCGCGTATTCCGTGAGGTTCCCCTATGGCTTCTTCTTTATAGTAAGCAGTACATCAATCTTCTTCGCGTGGGAGCTGCTCGTTATGAAGCGAGCGGTAAATTTCTCACCCAAAGATTTAAAATTTTGAATAGACCTATGAGGTAGATTTTTGAATCACTTATGGGCTACATCATGCAAGCTCTAAGGGAATATTCAACACATGAGCTCATCATTGTGACTCCATAAAGTCATAGCTTGCAGGTATTGCTTGACATGGTCGATGGGGTCACTCTTTCCATTATAAATCTTAAACCTGAGAATTACGAACTTCTTCGAGGCCTCTTATTATATTTCCCTTGAAAAAGGGGACTTTATCTGGGTCTTGAGAGATTGTCTGGTAGATTTCTTATAAATCTGGCTCCATGATGAGTTAGGTGATAGTCCATCTCCCTCTGGACCAAACTTCATATGTCATCATTTTGCCGACTAGGACTCCTGAACGGCAAGATGGTTGTATTCGTTCAGAATGGTCATCATCTGACCAGTGATTCTCAGTCCTTTTTGACCCATGCATTAGGATCCCTCCTCATATGTGAGACTTGCTCGCCTAAGGTCTAGGAGTCTGGTTGTCGCGTCGCCTTGTGTTTCGATGGAGTTCTCTCTCTATCATTTCTAGTTGGCTTTTGAGGTGAACATTTTCATCTTGCTTCTAGCGAGTAGCCTCCTCCCTCTCTTGGAGTCTATATTCATAGGCATCTATGAATTTAGATATCTGGGTGGACCTGGGCATCCCCTGGCTTTCTTTGGAAACTTACCTCTCCTGGCGAAGTCTTGGGTTTGAATGACGATCTCAGACCTTACCCTTGGAGGGTTAGGCTGCTGCTATATGTCACCTGCTATGATGGGACATCATTGGTTTTTGTTGATGAATATTTTCATAGGAATAATAATAGTTTCGCAAAGACGGTGTCAATTATGGTGACAAAAATCACAAAAAAAATAATAATGAAAGAAAACAATCACCAAAAAAATAAGAAGAACAAACAATCACAAGCACAACACAAGAATTTAATTGGTTAGGAATCCACAGAGAGGTCTACTGTTTTGATTAAGTAACTCTCGAGATGGTTTTTTGCTACATCCCCCATGCCCATTCCCCAGGCCAGGGATATAATATATATTCAATTAATAGAAAATGTTGGTAACTAACACGTTGGCCCTGTATCCCTTGAATATCTCTCTGAGATTCTTAGGGATAGACTCAATCATATATTTTATTCTAACTGTTGTTCAAGGCTCATAATTTGGTCTGGGTTCCTGATTCTTTTATTTGGGCTTGTTAGGCTACTCTTATGGGCTTGGTCAACAATAGGTACCCACAATACCTATCTCGATCTCTTTACTCTCCCACCCAAGGTCATAAAAAAATTGGCCGAGGAGAAGAAAATAAGTCATCGAGAAATATCCATTGGAGAAGAAATCATAGTCGAATTTGTGATGAGAAAATGATAATATCCCTCCCCAGGATGAATTTTTGTTGGAGAAGAAACCATAATCAGTTTTATGAGAAGAAAACGAGGCCAATATAAGAAGCTATGGAATCAAACACTATTTATTACTGAACACTTCAATTAATTGTTAGAAAAAATGTATCTTTTTCTTCTTCAATGATCTATTAGTGTGATCATTTGATGATAGCAATTTAACTATATTGTAATGAATGTTAATTGATGATTCAGTTTCAATTAGGACTGATGGTCCTATTCGAAACATTAATCTAGACTAACAGAGATAACAAAAGACTTTATTAGCTTTTCCGGTTTTATCACTTTGATGATATTTTGTACATATGTAACTCAAAAGTCATGTCATACTTCCTTTATTTATTTCAAATAAAATTTTCCAATCTTATCTCTCTTAACATAATGAAGTATGATGTTATAATAACAAAATATACTCCTGCACATATTTTTCTACTTTGATACTCTAAATTTGTCTTAGTGTACGGGTAGACATTAATTCAATTGTAATTCCATTTCTATAATGAAGGGGTAATCAAATGTCTTATTTTTCTTCCTCTATCTCATATGAGATCGTCTAATGTGTTAAATACATTGGTTAGTTATTTAATTTTTGAAGTAACTTGTCAAAATTCTTTATAATTCATAATAGAATTCAATTTTTTTTGGAAATTTCTCCATGCTCTCTTTTATTTAAGATAAAATAGTAAGGAAAATTGTGAAATGTGGAATTCATGAGATGGATCAAAAGTAAACTAAATAATCTCAATGGTGATCTAGTTTGTGTCTTTAACTCTAGTAATTTTTTTTTCAAAATTCTACACATGAGAATGACTTAAACTAATTTTAGATTTCATCGTGTTTGTAACGCTGATAGTTAAACGATTCGCAGGCCTATCCAAATTATCTTCATTTATTCACCTCATTTAAAATGAAAGGCAATATTGACCAATGCACTATTTTTCAATGTCATAATCTCAGCCTTGCTTGGCAGCAGGGGAAAAATTATGTGTGTGTAGAGAGAGAGAGAGAGAGAGAGAGAGAGAGAGAGAGAGAGAGAGGAGACATTTCCCAATATTTTAATCTTAATCTTTTTTATCCTTCTGTCGAATACTATATAGACTTTTTTGGAATAATAAGAAGATTGATTATGATGTGTGAGTTGGATCTAAGATTCCAGTTGTCCCTCTAAGAATGTAGAAGGAAACTTTATTTCTTATCCCCACTATCCATATTTTAATATGCATTTGGGGGGAAATGTTTGGGTGTGTGTTTTAATGTTTTATGAGTATTTATGTAGACATATATATTTGGAGTGATATGTATTCTCGGTTGCTTTTATTTTTTATATATGTTGTATAAAAAAATGAACATGCATATCGTGAAGTCAACATCGGTGAATATTTCTACCATCTAATTTTTTGGGTAAGATTTGATTTATTTGTATTTCAGTTGTAAAGTTAGAGTAGAATGTACCAATTTAACTCTATTGAAAATGGATAACTTTAATCTCACTTTAACTTCTCTAGTGCTTCAGTTTAATTGTTATTGTTTACTTTATATTTCTAAATGTGTTCTCATTACTTATTAGTCCGCATCCACGAGAGTTGTAGAATTTAGAATCTAGCAATGGAAGTATGATTTAAGGGAAGTTTTTTCTTTTCATGTAGTTTTTTCAAAAGGATTATCATTTTGTGCATAACATGATGGAGTTTTTTTCTAGCCTTTATCATGGTAATTATCATTTGAAACATGATGAAAATGTTTGATATCTAGTGTGATCATAGGCTACATCAATTATGTTTCTATTCTAAATAAAGTAAACTTTAATTCTTGAACAACACACATCACATTTGTTTCAATATGAGTAGTATATATTTTTAATGTAATATATGACTAACTGTGAACATAATGAAATTCCCATGATTTTAAGTGTAATACCCCGTATTTTTATGCTTTACAAATTTGTGGATTTATTAAATTTAATGTGAGTTATTAATTTAATATAAATCCAGAAATTAATTATTTTTAAAATTACTAACGCGACGAGAGTTAGTAATCATTGGAAACTTGTTGAATATTACTAATGAGAAAATTAATATAATATTGGTTCTATTAAATGTCACGAGTGAATAAAATGACAATTTTGGAAATTTAAGTCGGGACACGCCCGTGTCGTGTCGGGACTAAATGTTGATTAATAAAAGTGAATAAATTATAAGTCACCCGTATGGTCATTTCGAGTGCGCCAAAGTGTCTGAAAGGGTCGAGATAGTCAAAATAATGTACTCGGGGGTTTACTTTGGGCCTCGGGGCATTTTTAGGCCTAATTAACACCCCGGGAGGGCGTTTTGGACAATTTACATTTTTAGGCCTGAAAACCCACGAAAATTTTAAGGTTATATCAAATGCTTAGGGTTGTCTTCTAGGGTTAACAAAACCAAAAACAAGAGATGACCAATGGATAAGGAAAGAGAGAGCTTGCCAAAGAGTTCTAGGCCAAGAACTCCTCCGTTTGCACCGCCGTCACCGCCAAACGCTAGATCACGCCACAAGGATCACAACCACACTGATTTCAGCCACAAATCTGAAGCCAAAATTCCCAGGCAAGTATTTATCTTGCTTAATTTAGTTAATGCTTCATTCATATTAGTTTAGGGTTGAATAGGATGAGTTTATATGAAAGAAAACCCATGTTGGAGATTAGAAATCGCATGTTATAGAGATATAAACATTATTCTGGAAATCCCCTTCACATGTAGAAGTTAAACCATGAAATTATGATTGATTAGAAGTAGAAATTCTGGAAAAAGAATGAGAAGAATTAAGTTAAAGAAATTTTTAGGGTTCATGAGAATTGAACAGATTTTGACCTTTTTCATCCATGATTCTTTATGAAAACTCGCATGCCTTATGTAGAATATTGTCCATTTGGGTTTAGAATGTTTGTGGTATAAATTTTTGGGAGTTAAAAATTTGGATTTGGATGATTTTGGATGATAAAACCCATAACTGGTATTCTTCAGATTTCGCCATACCTGCTTGATCGATCGATCGACCATAGAGCATCGATCGATCGATGGTTCGATCGATCGAACACCTGCCATCGATCGATCGATCCCTCCTATAAAACTCATATTCCCTTTTAAATAGTTCATTACAACTTAAATGATTAGACAATCTTGGATATTAATGATAAAATATTTTGGGATATAAATAAGACCAGTAGGACTTTAGAAATATATGGAACCGTTGACGAAAGGTGAAATTAATATTTCACGGGGGTGTTTTACATTTAAGGGAAATGGAAATACGTGTTAAAGGGTGAGACTCATAAAGAATATACGTTGTAAAATGATTAAGTACCTACTGAAATTTCACCTTGGGAAGGTAAGAATCCACGAGTGTTACGTAGTGAGTTGGAATAATCCCACAAATTAAAATAAGAGACGAACCGTTGTACGTCATATCTAAATAATGAGAAATGAGGATAAATATCATAGATTATGGGTAGTCAGAATGTACGTAAATATATATAGTATTAATAGTATATTTATATGACTCTGTTTATGCATATACCATATACGTGTAAAAATCATTCCCGCGCTACTTGCTATCCCTGAGGTTACCGCGCTGGGACAGTCTTATCTCGATGGGACTTTTATGGGGGATATTGACTCGTACCCTAGAAGATAGAAATCCTTTGGTACAGGCTATCGGATCGATAGTCAGACGGTCCTAAGAGATGTGGGGGCATGTGCTCACCTCTTAGAGACTTGGAACTGTGCTTTGCCTCAATATTGTATGTGTTTTATGTCAATACAGTTCGAGAGTGATTCCGAACTTGTATTTCCCTTAGAACGAGTGATACGGGGACTGGATAGCAGAGTATGTCCGCACCATAATTATTATGTGAGGTGCTATTAGAATATATATATTATATGAGTATTTAATATATATATATATATATATATATATATATATATATTTAAATTCAAAAATTTGGGAACTACCTGTTGTGTCTATGGTAAGTAAGAAATGAATAATTATTTAAATTTGGGAATAAGTGTTTGAAAACTATAATATGTTACTGAGAAACTTTATTAATAAATAAGGTTTAAATGAGAACTTTGTTGTTAAATGAAATTAACGTCTTAAACAATTAAATTTATCAGTTTAAATATTACGAGCAACCTAAGATAAGAAGAGTTAAACCGTTGGGAAGGTTAGTGCGATAGGTGTGCACATTAGAAGAGAGGTGAGAATTTCTCAAGGGAGTGCCGCACTAATATGTTGTTGCATTAGCTAGTAAACATTTTAAATACTTGCTAAACTAATTTTAAACTGTTTTTACAATCGGGCTCTGACCCGTTTCCATTTTCTTTTCTCTCTTGTATATATGTATATATTACAGGTGCCCAGCCACAGGGGCGTCTTGCATAGAATCCTTTGGAAGGAACACGCTGCAGCTTAGGTGGGAGTTGCAGGCCTCTTGCTTAGACGACCTCATTTTCTTGATTCCAGTCCGAGCATTTATTTTATCCAGTTGGACATGTGTCGCCCTTTCCCATCATTTAGTTGTTTTATTGGATATTGTGATTTATTTATTTTCAGTATTTACACTTTGAGATTTATTACTGTCAGGGTGTTTTCCTTTAACTTTTAATGTTGGAATCAATTGGTTGAATGTTTAATTATTTGGATTACATGTTCCATGATAGTTGTTGTGTGATTCTTTAACTATGAATTATGTAAAGTTTTAAATGTTGGTTTATAAAATAAATTTTGGAAAGTAATGTCTAAAATGGTTTTGACACTTAGCTTAATGAATTAGGGTGTTTAAATTAGAAAAGTTATTTTTACGACTGTGATGCTAAGAATGAACCGATCGTTCACCTTAATTATAATTTAATAAAGGATTGATCACCTAGTATTTAATTAGGCGGGGTGTTACAGGTGGTATTAGAGCATCAGGTTCTAGTGTCCTTAGGATCTGTACCGCTTATTTCGCTTTCAGCTTAGCGTTCTTGTTATAGAGCCCTATTTCAGGATTGTTGTATTTTTGTTTTTACGATTACGTCTTCAGATATTTGAGATTTGATAATAACTGTAGACTAATAAATTTCTTCACATTTCAAATGCCTCCGAGACTTGCACCAAAGGATAGGCGTGCCCAAGTCGAGCAGCCACTAGCTCCGGCTCAGGGAATGATGAACGCAAATGAGGTAGCCACCATTGTTGCTTAGGCAGTGAATACCGTGCTAGCGGTAGTATAATAGGCTCCACCCCAAGTTCAGGCAGTGGCGCCAGTACCGGCACAACTTCCATCTGCATGGGAGCGAGTTAGGGATGCCTTTCAGAAGGTGCATCCCCCTGAGTTCTCGAGTAGTTCAGATATCATCATTGTTAGCCAGTGGAAGAAAGACATACAGAGGCATCTGCGTATGTATGAGTGCACGGACGTGCAGAAACAACTGTTGGCTTCCTTCAAGCTAGTGGGGGCCGCTTTACAGTGGTGGGAGTCCACCACCACTTTGGAGGAGAGGTATGTTATCCCGATTCAGTCATTCTGGGAGCAGTTTGACCGTAAATATTTTCCATTCGCCGTGAAAACTGAGACGGGGAGGAAGTTACTGAACTTGAAGCAGGAAAATTCTACTGTTGCTGAGTATAAAGAGGAGTTCACAAGACTTCTCACTATAGTGCCAGATGAGGCACCCACTGAGAGTAAGAAGATGCTATTGTTTGTGGACGGGTTAGCTTGGAGGATCCGTCAGCACCTTATAGGGAATCTGTCTCTGAGTACCTACACAGATGTACTCAATGTTTCCTTACTACACTATCAGGATCACCGCTTCCATCTGTAGTGAAGCAAGCGAGTAGGAGAGTCTGGCCAGTAGGGAAGGACAGGGGGTAGTGGTGCTAGAGGAGCACCGACATCTCAGGGGCAGACCCATCAGAATGAGCAGAGTTCCCATCAGGGGGACCCTGCCAAGCGGTTCCAATCAGGTGATTCCAGGCAGGGATTTGGGGGATTTAGGTAGGGCCAGCTTAATCAGCAGGGCCAGCAAGGCCAACACTGCTAACAGCAGGGTCAGCAGCAGGGCCAACAGTGTTTTCATCAGGTCCAACAGGGCTAGTGGCAGGGTGGTAACGGCCAACATGGCCGTGGTGAGCAGGGTCAGAGGGGAGGTAATTTCAGGGGCCGATGTTTCATGTGCGACAAGAATGGCCATAAGTGCCAGGATTGTCCAGAGGGTGATAGGGCCCCACAACAGCAGGGTGCCCGTAATGAGCCACAGAGGCCACTTTTTCCAGCCGCCCTTCCAGCACCAGCTCCGGTACCATCCCTACCAACAATTCCAGCCGCTCAAGTGCAGCAACGGCAGTTACAGTACGGACGTATCTATAACGTCCACCAGGTAGCGGCTCCACAGGCACCACCCGCGATTGAGGGTATGTTTCCTATCCATGGTACTATGGGTCAGGTTTTATTTGATACTGGGGTGACACACTGTTTTATAGCTACCCATTTTACGAAGGCCTTAGGGCTGTTAGCCACAACAGAGAGTACTGTAACGTGTGTAGACTCACCAGTGGAAAATGGATCACTAATTTTCTTTATATAACGGGGTTTGGGGGTAGATATTGGTAGCTTGGTATTACCAGTAGACATGTTAGTCTTAGATATGCATAAGCACGACGTTATTATCGGTATGGATTGGCTCGCAGCTTACAGAGCCATGATAGATTGTTTCGGTGGGAGTATTGTCTTTGCCATTTCGGGGCAAGAGATGTTTGTAGTGGCGATGCCTCTCCCAAAGGGAGTCTTGACCGCTCATTTATATTACATAGAGGAGGATACCTCTAAGGAGGTCGTGATTCCCTTAGACTTGATACCAGTTGTTTATGAGTATTCTGATGTATTTCAGGAGATATCATGCCTACCCCCTAGTCGAGAGATAGATTTTGTCATAGATTTATTACCGAATACTCGACCGATAGCACGTGCCCCATACCGTATAGATCCGACGGAGATGCGAGAGTTACGAGATCAGATAGAGCAGTTGTTAGTATAGGGTTTCATTCGTAGGAGTACCTCACCTTGGGGCGCTCCAGTATTGTTTGTGAAAAAGAGAGATGGTTCACTACGGTTATGTGTGGACTATCGGGAGATAAACAAGGTCACAATACGGAACAAATATCCGTTGCCTCGAATCGATGATTTGTTCGACCAACTGAGGGGAGCAACTTTCTTTTCGAAGATAGATCTGAGGTCAGGGTACCATCAGCTACGTATTAGGGAGCAGGATGTTTCAAAGACTGCTTTCTTGACGAGATATGGGTCTTATGAGTTAAGAGTGATGCAATTTGGACTCACCAATGCTCCAGCCGTATTCATGGACTTGATGAACCGAGTGTTCAGAGACTTCTTGGATCAGTTTTTCATCATCTTCATAGATGACATCCTGATATATTCACACTGCGAGGAGAAGCATGCCGAGCACTTGAGGCAAGTTCTTCATACTCTACCAGAACATTAACTGTATGATAAGTACGAGAAGTGCGGGTTCTAGTTATGAGAAGTGCAGTTCTTGGGGCATGTTGTTTCTAAACAAGGGATATCAGTTGACCCGAGTAAAGTGTCAGCAGTGAGGGAGTGGGGACAGCCCACGACACCGATGAAAGTACATAGTTTATTGGGATTAGCCGGATACTACAGGAGAATCATCTGGGGGTTATCCAAAATAGCGGGTCCATTGACGAACCTGACTCGTAAGGGGGTACCATATGTTTGGGACGATGCTTATCAATTGGCCTTCGACGAGATGAAAGACAAGCTTACTTCAGCACCGGTCCTTGCTTTACCTAAGCCGGGCGTGGAGTATCTGGTTTACACCGATACCTCTTTACGGGGACTTGGGGGAGTACTTCAGAAGGAGGAGAAGGCTATAGCTTTTGCCTCTCACAAGCTTAATCCGCACGAGAGGAATTACCCCACCCACGACCTAGAGTTAGCAGCGGTCATTTTTGCGTTGAGGATCTGGAGGCACTATTTATTGGGGGAGAAATTTCATTTGTTCATAGATCACAAGTCACTGCAGTACCTGTTCACTCAGCGAGAGATGAATATGCGTCAGCGCAGGTGGTTAGAGTTTGGGAAGGATTATCAATTCAACATACAGTACCATCTGGGGAAGGCCAACGTAGTTACCGATGCGTTGAGCCGTAGACTAGTAGACGATGTAGCAGGCATCTGGAAAGTAAAGTGGAAAGAATTGGGTCACCAGGACGCAGTAGCCCATTCCTTCTTAACTATCATGACAGAGACACCCGAGATTGTTACGAGGGTGATACAGGCGCAGACCACAGACCCATTTTTCCAGGAGCAGATTGTACAACTTTTAGCTGAGGGTGCTGAGTCTTATTCTATTAGTTCTGATGGGGGTTTGAGGTTTAATGGGAAATTAGTTGTCCCAGAAGGAGCAGACTTACGTTATGCAGTGATAACTCAATCTCACGGGTCTCGATTTACGGTACACCCTGGGGGAGATAAGATGTACCAGGATATGAGGCGGTAATACTGGTGGAGTGGGATGAAAAGTGATATTGTTGAGTTCGTGTCCAAGTGTTCTACCTGCCAGCTGGTAAAGGTGGACCACCAGAAACCATCAGGGTTACTTCACCCATTAGAAATACCCGCGTGAAAGTGGGAGAGTATCTCTATGGATTTTATTACTGGGTTTCCTACATCACAGCGGGGCCACAACTCCATCTGGGTGATTGTGGACCGTTTGACCAAGGTGGCTCATTTTCTGCCGGTGCGGACAAACTATGATATTTATCCTCATTTTCTGTCGGTGCGGACAAACATAATTAGGAATTCTGCATAATTAGGAAAATACATTTTATTTAAATGACGTGAGAAAAGTAATTTAATGTGATAAAATACGTTTTATTTAAATTACGTGAGAAGAGTAATTTAATGTGATATAATGTTAATAAAGATTAATATGACGATTAATTTTTTTTACAAAATGTGAGTAGTAAATTTTTAATGTTGAGATGTACGGTCTAGTGATTATATGGACGTACCTGAGTTATCTCAACCGAGTGTCACGCGTACAAAAAAATTGAAGATGAGATTATAAAAATATTTTAAAAGACTCAAACGATAATTTAGAGTCCACAGATGATTCCGAAGGGGTCGAATTAGTCAAAATAGTGTACCCAGGGGTACTAGTTAAGTGCCGGGTCATTTTTGGGCTAACCGGGACCATTCGAGGGAATTTTGGTCTCTTTACATTTATGGGTAAGTAGGCCTACGAATTTTGAAACCCTAAATCAGATTATAAGAGTTGAGGCTAGGGTTAGAAAGAAAGAAAATACACCATAGCCATTAGATAAGAGAGAGAGGCAATTTCCTAAGGCAAAAGAAGGAAGGAGGGGGAATTCTAAGGAGATTTCAGTACAAATTTGTTGCGAAGGAGGATTGAAGGATCAAAATCATCAACCATCATCAACAACCACGAAATCAGACCCTCCAAATTATAAGGCAAGTGGTTATTTGCAAAATAAATTGAGTTATAATACCCATATTTAAGCTTTATGAAGAACATGTTTTGTATGATATTTTTGGGAGAAAAACAATTGATTATGATTCATGATTGGTAGGGATTGCATGTAGGACATTTTTGGATCTCCAAATATTCTAATATCATAGAAAACTAGATGATTGAATCGAACTAAAAATACGGAATTATGATGAAAGATGTAAAGAATGTGTTTTTAGGGTTCTTGAATATTAGTAAGATTTTTAGTTAATTTGGCCAAGATTTATAATGATTTTGTTGTTTTAAATCATTAGTAATCATCCCATAACATGTAGGAATGATTAGAAATTGTTGGTTACAAATATGGTGTAATATCATGAAAGATAAATAAAGAAAAATTGTGAAATCCGCATGAAGAAGACGAACTGGGTCTGTCACTGCTTGATTGATCGATAAACCCTTGAGTGTCGATCGATCGACCAAATCCCATCGATCGATTGACCCTGGCTAGACTTTAAAGAATTTTGTGAATAAATTTCCTTTTAATTACCGTTGATTAATAGGAACCTTAGTGATGATATTTTACCTAAGAGGAGACTTCATAAATTCCAGTAGGTGTACATTTAGGTTTCTTCAGAAATGATTGAGTGGGAATTTTGGAGAACTGGACTAACGAGAGAACGACCGACTGAGTCGTGTGCTGGGATTGTGAGAATTTAGCTACGGAAAGAGTGAGTAAATTCCGGAAAATTACCAGTAGATTAAAGTTAACTTAACTACTGAATTAAGGGAGGGGTAACTAGGTCCCTTAGAGTTGCGGGAATACTCGAATAAATGCAATAGTGAAATGAATTGTAAATTAATGAGTACGGTGAATATAAGTAAAATATATTACGTACGAGAATAATATGATAGGTCGGGTTTGTACCTACTAAATTGTATAAAAGTTTGGGTTAAGAGAATTTTACCTTAATTAATTATGTTAGGGTCGATGAGACATTCCGAACTAACATAAATTTATTATATGTTTGGGGTCGATGTAAAATGCTGAACCAAACCTTAAACTGGTGTCGCGATGAAAGAGTCCCAAACCATAATATGTGTATATATATATATATTTTAAATAGTTGGGGTCGATGGATCATTCCGAACCAACTCTCACTTGGGGTCGATGAATCATTCTGAACCAAGAGTCCTTTATGTGTGGTAAAAGATTATATTAGTGATAACTGATATTAAATACATGATTGTGTGATAAAATGTATTCTATGTAAATAATCTACTGATTGAGAATAGTAGATAATGAGATGAATTGTAAATATCTTAGTAATAATTTATAGTGTGATGTACTTATTACAAGAATAAGGATAATGACTAGTAAATAAGTTATCTACGCTTATGGGTAGTATAACTAGGTGAACTAAGTATCCTCGTTAGACATGC
The DNA here is from genome assembly GCA_949130495.1 of Sambucus nigra. NCBI lineage: Eukaryota > Viridiplantae > Streptophyta > Magnoliopsida > Dipsacales > Adoxaceae > Sambucus > Sambucus nigra. Next base: position 112,268,930 of record OX422214.1, read on the forward strand.
ACTATAGAAGAGAGGTGAGGAAGTTCATGGGAGTTGTCGAAAACCTTAATATGTGTAATCAATAACTCAATTGTGATAACTTCTTGCAAAATATTTTCAAATGTTTTGAGTACCGACTCTTGCTATGTAAAATTTTTAAAACCTTTTAGGTGCCCAACTACAGGGACACCCAGCATGATTTCATTCCAGGGATTTGGGAGCTACAACACGTGTGGATGTTACAAGGATTGTTTAGACGCTTCCTCTTTTTCAGTTCTAGTACAGGATCTCAGTTTTAGTATTCGTAGTTGGGACATGTTGACCTATATTTTTTTTACAATTATTCTGATTCTAGATTTTGAGTTGTCTTTTATTGGCCGTGTTTTTCAGCAAGACTTTATCTACATTCAGTTATTTATGCAACTGTTTTAAATATTACTTGAATTACATTGTGTTTGTTTGGATTATTTGTTCTACTTAAAGAAGATAAAATTTGGCACTCGCTTATTTTCACTCAGGTGGTTATTAAATTAAAAAGCTTTCAGCAGTGATGCTAATAATGAACCATTTAAGAAACCTGTTAAAATTAAAATAAGGCTTGATCAGCCAAGGTTTAATTAGGCATGGTGTCACAAATGGTATCAAAGATTATGGTTCTAGTGTCCATAGGATCTGTACGGCTTACTGAGTTTCAGCGTAACGTTTGGTTGCATTAGAGCCCTACTATTAGGACTGTTGATTCAATATCTGCTTTTACGATATTGTACATCTGCTCTTAAATTTTGTATAAATTATGTACTTATACAATTTGAATCTTATTTCAGATGCCACCAAGTAGACAACGAGCGATAGGGCTGAAGCCAGAGATGAGGTGAGGGAGGCTCATCCGGAGCCACAGGTGCCGATACCACCATCCCCACCCGAGTTAATTTCCACTAATCTGGTTGCAGTGATAGTGGCTCAGGCAGTCGAGGCAGCCATGAGGGCCATGGCAACCCATTTTCCTCAGCCCCAGGTAACTCCTCCCATGACACCGGTAGTTCAGGCTCCAGCAGGATCATCTACTTGGCAGCGAGTCAGAGAGATATTTCATAAAGGACACCCACCCGAGTTTCTGGGTAGTACCGATGCAGTGGACGTGTGCAATTGGAAGAAAAATATCCAGCGCTACTTGCGCATGCTAGATTGCACAGAGGTACATAAACGAATGCTAGACATTTTCCGTCTGTCAGGAGTGGCTTTACAGTGGTGGGAGTCAGTTACCACCACCGAGGAAAGGGACACTATGGGAATTTCTGAGTTTTGGGTGCGGTTTGACCGCAAATATTTCCCTCCAGCAATAGAGTCAGAGATGAGGAAGAAATTCAGCGAAGTGGTTCAGGGTGATCGCTCAGTTGCTGACTATGAGGAGGAGTTTACTCACTTGGCTAACTTTGTGCCAAACGAGGTGAGCGATGAGGAGAGAAAGAAGCCACAATTTATGGATGGCTTGACCTGGAGAATCAGTCAACACTTGATCGGCAATCCGGCGTTAATGACTGATACAGAGGTCGTCAATGACGCTCTACTACACTGTCAGGACCACCGCTTTCATACAAGGGGAAATAAGAGAGGTGAACCTAGATAACCGGGAAAAGTAGTTGGAAGTAGCGACAGTAGCACACCACAGCAGCAAACAGTAGGCCAGTTAGGGCAGGATTCTCGACAGGGGAACTCTACCAAAAAGTTTAAGCACGGGAGGCATCGCTTTGACAGACAAGGCTAGCAGGGTCCCCAACAATAAGTTCCTCAGGGTCGACAGGGCCAAGGGAACCAAAATGGAGGACAGCCAGGCTAAGGTCAAAAGGGCCAATGTCAGGGCCAATAGGGCCAAGGGCAGAGACAGTTTTAGGGCCAGTGTTTCACTTGTGGGCAGCTGTGTCACAAGAGTAAAAATTGTCCACAGCCAGACAGGGCACAACAATAGGGGCAGCAGGCTCCATTAGCCCCAGTAACAGTACAGGCCCCACAACAAGGACAGATGCAGTACGGACGTGTGTTCAACGCCCGTGATATTCCATTTCAGCCAGCACCTCCAGCACCACCGATAGTTGCGGGTATGTTTCCTATTTATGGACTTGAGGGTAGTATTTTGTTTGACATGGGGGCGACGTATTCATTTATTGCCACTAGATTTACACGGGCAGCCGGCCTATTAGGAACAGCTGACACTCATCTTATGTGCGTGGAGTCATCGATGGGTAGTGGGTCCCTTATACACTCGATTTGTAAGGGTGTGGACATTATGGTCGGGAGATTGAGTCTAGTGGCGGACCTCCTAGTGCTAGATATGGAGGGATATGATGTCATCCTAGGCATGGATTGGTTGACGCATTATAGGGCAATGGTAGATACTTATGAGAGGACTATCGTGTTCTCCATCCCGGGATAAGAGATGTTCCTTGTGGCAATGAGACACCCCGAGGGAGGATCGCGAACTCATTTATATTATATTGAGGAAGAGACCTCACATGGGGTTGTCGTTTCTCTAGACTCAATCCCAGTTGTGAGGGATTTTGAGGATGTCTTTCAGGAGATACTAGGGTTACCACCCAGCAGGGAGATAGAGTTCGTTATTAACCTAGCACCGGGGACGAGGCCGATTGCTAGAGCACCGTATCGCATGGCTCCTTCGGAGATATGAGAACTGAGAGAACAAATTCATCAGCTATTAGGACAGTGTTGCATTTGACGGAGTACATCGCCATGGGGTGCACCGGTGTTATTTGTAAAGAAAAGGGATAGTTCACTTCGTCTGTGTGTAGATTACAGAGAGCTGAACATAGTGACTATATGTAATAAGTATCCATTGCCGAGGATTGACGACTTGTTTGATCAATTGAGAGGGGCTACATACTTCTCAAAGATCAATTTGAGGTCGGGTTACCACCAATTGTACATTCGTGAAGAGGATGTACCCAAGACCGCTTTCCTATCGCGGTAAGGGTCATACGAGTTCACAGTGATGCCGTTTGGGCTAACTAATGCGCTGGCAGTATTCATGGATCTCATGAATAGGGTATTTAGGGAGTTTTTGGATCAGTTTATGATTGTATTGATAGACAACATTCTGATTTACTCTCGCACGGAGGAGGAACACGCTGAACATTTACGAATGGTTCTACAGACATTGCGGGACCATCAGTTGTACACCAAATTTGAGAAGTGTGGATTTTGGCTTTGGGAGGTTCAGTTCTTAGGCCATGTTGTATCTAGAAGAGGCATTGATGTTGACCCGAGTAAGGTATCGGCGGTGAGGGAGTGGGGACAACCCATGACACCGATCGAAATTCACAGTTTCTTAGGGTTGGCCAGTTATTATCGTCTCTTCATCAAGGGGTTCTAAAAACTTGTCAGACCTTTGATGAACTTGACTCAGAAGGGAGTTCCCTTCATATGGAGTGACAGTTGTCAGTTAGCATTTGATTAAAGGATAAGTTGACATCAGCACCCGTTCTTGCCTTGCCTAGGAGCAGAGTGGAGTACCGAGTATATACTGATGCATCCTTATAAGGTCTTTGTGGTGTGTTACAGTAGGAAGAGAAGGCTATAGCTATGCGTCCCGAAAGCTTAAGCCACATGAGAAGAATTACCCCACCCATGACCTCGAGTTGGCAGCGGTCGTTTTTGCATTGAGGATATGGAGACACTATCTTCTAGGCGAGCAGTTCACTCTATTCACGGATCATAAATCACTACAGTATCTGTTCACTCAGAAGGATCTGAATATGAGGCAAAGGAGGTGGCTAGAATTCGTGAAGGACTACCAATTTGATATACCATATCATCCTGGTAAGGCTAACGTGGTGGCAGATGCGTTAAGCAGAAGACCTATTGGGGAGTTGGCAGAAATTTGGAAGCCGAAGTGGAGTGAACTTCGACACGAGGATGAGATAGCTAGAGCATACATGGAAGCTCTAGCTATCACTCCCGTTAGTGTCATGCGGATAGTGAGGGCACAGGCCGAAGACCCAGTTTTTCAGGATAAAGTACGACAGTTACTGGCCGAGGGGGCAGAGTTCTACTCCATCAGCTCAGAGGGCGGACTACGGTTCAATGGTAGGCTGATAGTACCCGAAGATGATGATTTGAGGCATACCGTTATGACGGAGTTACACGGGTCAAAATTTTCGGTACATCTAGGTGGGGACAAAATCTAACAGGATATGCGATGATTATATTGGTGGTCAGGTATGAAACAAGATATTGCAGAATTTGTCTCAAAGTGTGTTACATGTCAGCTCGTAAAAGTTGACCATCAGAGGCCTTCTGGGATGCTACAACCACTGGAGATTCCCGTGTGGAAGTGGGAGAGTATCTCGATGGATTTTATTACTGGGTTACCAACATCACAGAAGGGTTACGATTCCATATGGGTAATAGTGGATCGACTGACTAAAGTGGCTCATTTCTTACCGATTCATACGGATTATGATACGTTGCGGTATGCGCAGCTATTCATTTCGGAGATCGTTAAGTTGCATGGAGTTCCTATTAATATTGTGTCTGACCGAGATAAGATATTTGTGTCACACTTCTGGCAGAGATTTCAGGAGGCCATGGGCACCGACTTACGGTTGAGTACGGTGTATCACGCACAGACGGACGGTTAGACCGAAAGGGTAAACCAGATGTTGGAGGATATGCGGAGGATGTGTGTCTTAGATTTTTGGGGAGGTTGGGAGCCATACCTTCATTTGGTGGAGTTTGCATATAATAACTCTTAACAATTCACTTTCGGCATGGCTCCATTCGAGGCACTTTACGGGAGGCCTTGTCGTTTGCCCGCTTGTTGGTTAGAGGTGGGGGACAACAAACTATTGGGGCTAGAGATGATACAAGAGACTTCCTCCAAAATAGAGTTGATTCGAGGACATATTCGAATAGCTCAGGATAGGCAGAAGAGTTATGCTGACGCCGGTAGGAGACACGTGGAACTAAATGTGGGCGACCAGGTGTTAATTCGGGTATCTCCTACGAAAGGGATTATGAGGTTCAACAAGAAGGGGAAATTATCACTGAGATATGTGGGGCCATTTCCTATCGTTGAGAGGGTGGGACCGGTAGATTACAGATTGGGACTCCCTGAGCATCTTCTGCGAATACACGATGTATTCCATGTGGCATCGCTGAAGAAATACAAGAGGAGTGAGAGAGCCTTCTGGAACATTCCACTGGAGGAGATCAATTTGAAGCTAGATGTCTTGTGTGAAGAAAGACCCGTGGCTATTCTGGGCTATAGTGAGCGCAAACTACGATCCAAGGTGGTACCCTTAGTACGAGTACAGTAGGGACGTCACAATATGAATTAGTCTACTTGGGAACGAGAGGAGGATATGCGTGAACAATATCCAGAATTATTCACAGCATGTATTTTCTAATTTCAAGGACGAAATTCCTTTTGTAAGGGGGGAAGTACGTAATACCCCGTAATTCTGCATAATTAGGAAAATACGTTTTATTTAAATGACATGAGAAGAGTAATTTAATGTGATAAAATACGGGTTATTTAAATTACATGGGAAGAGTAATTTAATGTGATATAATGTTAATAAAGATTAATATGACGATTAATTTTTTTTACTAAATGTGAGTAGTAAATTTTTAATTTTGAGATGTACGGTCTAGTGATTATACGGACGTACCTGAGTTATCTCAACTGAGTGTCACGCGTAGACAAAAATTAAAGATGAGATTAGAAAAATATTTTAAGAGACTCAAACGATAATTTAGAGTCCACAGATGATTTCGAAGGGGTCGAATTAGTCAAAATAGTGTACCCGGGGGTACTAGTTAAATGCCAGGTCATTTTCGGGCTAAACCGGGACCATTCACGGGAATTTTGGTCTCTTTACATTTATGGGTAAGTAGACCTACGAATTTTGAAACCCTAAATCAGATTATATGAGTTGAGGCTAGGGTTAGAAAGAAAGAAAATACACCATAGCCATTAGATAAGAGAGAGAGGCAATTTCCTAAGGCAAAAGAAGGAAGGAGGGGGAATTCTAAGGTGATTTCACCAAAAATTTATTGGGAAGGAGGATTGAAGGATCAAAATCATCAACCATCATCAACAACTACGAAATCAGACCCTACAAATCATAAGGCAAGTGGTTATTTGCAAAATAAATTGAGTTATAATACCGATATTTAAGCTTTATGAAGAACATGGTTTTTATGATATTTTTGGGAGAAAAACAATTGATTATGATCCATGATTGGTAGGGATTGCATGTAGGACGTTTTTGGTTCTCCAAATATTCTAATATCATAGAAAACTAGATGATTGAATTGAACTAAAAATCTGGAATTATGATGAAAGATGTAAAGAACGTGTTTTTAGGGTTCTTGAATATTAGTAAGATTTTTAGTTAATTTGGCCAAGATTTGTAATGATTTTGTTATTTTAAATCGTTAAGAATCATCCCAAAACATGTAGTAATGATTAGAAATTGTTGGTTGCAAATATGGTGGATAATCATGAAAGATAGATAGAGAAAAACGGTGAAACCCGCATGAAGAAGACGATCGACCGATCTATCAAATTATCCCCGTACGTAATCTGTCACTGCTTGATCGATCGATCGACCCTTGAGTGTCGATCGATCGAGAAGTCGATCGATCGACCAAATCCCATCGATCGATCGACCTTGGCTGGACTTTAGAGAATGTTTTCAATAAATTTCCTTTTAATTACCGTTGCTTAATGGGAACCTTAGTGATGATATTTTACCTATGAGGAGACTTCATAAATACCAGTAGGTGTACCGTTAGATTTCTTCATAAATGATTGAGTGGGAATTTTGGAAAAATGGACCGATGGGAGAACGACCGACTGAGCCGTATGTTGGGAATGTGAGAATTTAGCTACGGAAAGACTGAGAGTAAATTCCGGAAAATTACCAGTAGATTAAAGTTAACTAAACTACTGAATTAAGGGAGGGGTAACTAGGTCCCTTAGAGTTGCGTGAATACTCGAATAAATGAAATAGTGAAATGAATTATAAATTAATGAGTACGGTGAATATAAGTAAAATATATTACGTACGGGCATAATTTGATAGGTCGGGTGTGTACCTACTAAATTGTATAAAAGTTTGGGTTAAGAGAATTTTACCTTAATTAATTATGTTAGGGTCGATGAGACATTCCAAACTAACATAAAGTTATTATATGTTTGGGGCCGATGTAAAATGCTGAACCAAACATTAAACTGGTGTCGCGATGAAAGAGTCCCAAACCATAATATGTGTATATATATATATTTTAAATAGTTGGGGTGGATGGATCATTCCGAACCGACTCTCACTTGGGATCGATGAATCATTCCGAACCAGGAGTCCTTTATGTGTGGTAAAAGATTATATTAGTGATAACTGATATTAAATACATGATTGTGTGATAAAATGTATTCTATGTGCATAATCTATAGATTGAGAATAGTAGATAATGAGATGAATTGTAAATATCTTAGTAATAATTTATAGCGTGATGTAATTATTACAAGAATAAGGATAACGAGTAGTAAATAAGTTAACTACTCTTATGGGTAGTATAACTAGGTGAACTAAGTATCCTTGTTAGACGTGCACTATAGAAGAGAGGTGAGGAAGTTCAAGGGAGTTGTCGCAAACCTTAATATGTGTAATAAATAACTCAATTGTAATAACTGCTTTGCAAAATATTTTCAAATGTTTTGAGTACTGACTCTTGCTATGTAAATTTTTTAAAACCTTTTAGGTGCCCAACCATAGGGACACCCAGCATAATTTCATTCCAGGAATTTGGGAGCTGCAACACGTGTGGATGTTGCAGGGATTGTTTAGACGCTTCCTCTTTTTCAGTTCTAGTACATGATCTCAGTTTTAGTATTCGTAGTTGGGACATGTTGACCTATATTTAATCTTACAGTTATTCTGATTCTAGATTTTGAGTTGTCTTTTATTGGCCTTGTTTTTCGACAAGACTTTATCTGCATTCAGTTATTTGTGCAACTGTTTTTAATATTACTAGAATTACATTGTGTTAAAAAACCTGTTAAAATTATGAACCATTTAAGAAACCTGTTAAAATTAAGAACCATTTAAGAAATCTGTTAAAATTAAAATAAGGCTTGATCAGCCAAAGTTTAATGTGGCAGGGTGTCACAAATGGTATCAGAGCTTCTGGTTCTAGTGTCCATAGGATTTGTACGGCTTACTGCGTTTCAGCATAACGTTTGGTTGCATTAGAGCCCTACTATTAGGACTGTTGATTCAATATCCGCTTTTGTGATATCGTACATTTGCTCTTAAATTTTGTATAAACTGTGTACTTATACAATTTGAATCTTATTTCAGATGCCACCAAGTAGACATCGAGCGGAGAGGGCTGAAGCCAGAGATGAGGTGAGGGAGGATCATCAGGAGCCACAGGTGCCGATACCCCCACCCCCACCCGAGTTAATATCCACTACTCAGATTGCAGTGATAGTGGCTCAAGCAGTCGAGACATCCATGAGGGCCATGGAAACCCATTTTCCTCAGCCCCAGGTACCTCCTCCCGTGGCACCGGTAGTTCAGGCTCCAGTAGGATCATCTACTTGGAAGCGAGTCAGAGAGACATTTCAGAAAGGACACCCACCCGAGTTTCAGGGTAGTACTGATGTAGTGGAGGCGTGCAACTGGAAGAAAAATATCCAGTGCCACTTGCGCATGCTAGAGTGCACCGAGGTATAGAAACAAATGCTAGCCACTTTCCGTCTGTCAGGAGTGGCTTTACAGTGGTGGGAGTCAGTTACCACCACCGAGGAAATGGACACTATAGGAATTTCTTAGTTTTGGGTGCAGTTTGACCGTAAATATATCCCTCCAGCAGTAGAGTCAGAGATGAGGAAGAAATTCAGCGAAGTGGTTCAGGGTGATCGCTCAGTTGCTGACTATGAGGAGGAGTTTACCCGCTTGGCTAAATTTGTTCCAAACAAGGTGAGCGATGAGGAGAGAGAAAAGCCAAAATTTATGGATGGATTGACAAGAGGTGGGGGATAACTTTGTATGGAAGGCCTTGTCGTTCCCCAACGTGTTGGCTAGAGGTGGGGGATAACAGGTTGCTCGGACCAGAGGTGATTCAGGAAACCTCCGCGAGGATTGAGATTATCAGGAGTCACACTCGAGTAGCCCAGGATAGGCAAAAAAGCTACGCCGATGCAAAACGGTTCTTTCGAGAGTTTAATGTGGGTGACAAAATATTACTGCGTGTGTCTCCTATGAAAGGAGTGATGATGTTCGGGAAGAAAGGGAAATTGGTCTCGAGGTACGTTGGACCATTTCCCATTATCGAGAGGATTGGGCTAGTAGCATACAGATTGGGACTGCCAGAGCATTTACATCGCATCCACGATGTATTCCACATCTCATCGTTGAGACGATACCTCCAGGATGATATGGCCCAAACCCACATCGTGATAGAAGAGATAAACTTATAGCCCGACATATCTTACGAGGAGAGACCAGTGGCTATCCTAGACCATAGAAAAAGGAGATTGAGGTCGAAGGTAGTTCCACTTGTACGGGTCCAGTGGGAGCATCATAATATTGAGGAATCCACCTGGGAGCGCGAGGCAGATATGCGCGAGAAATACCCAGATTTATTCTTACCAGGTATGCCTTATTTTCCGAATTCCGGGACGAAATTCCATTATTTGGGGGGGGAGGTATGTAATACCCCGTATTTTTATGCTTTATAAATTTGGGCATTTATTAAATTTAATGTGAGTTATTAATTTAATATAAATCCGGAAATTAATTATTTTTATAATTACTAACATGACGAGAGTTAGTAATCATTGGAAACTTATTGAATAATACTAATGAGAAAAGTAATATAATATTAGTTCTATTAAATGTCACGAGTGAATAAAATGACAATTTTAGAAATTTAAGTCGGGACACGCCCATGTCGTGTCAGGACTAAATGTTGATTAATAAAAGTGAATAAATTATAAGTCCCCGTATGGTCATTTCGAGTGTGCCAAAGTTTCCGTAAGGGTCGAGATAGTCAAAATAACGTACTCGGGAGTTTAGTTTGGGCCTCGGGGCATTTTTATGCCTAATTAACACCCTGGGAGGGCGTTTTGGACATTTTACATTTTTAGGCCTGAAAAACCACGAAAATTTTAAGGTTATATCAGATGCTTAGGGTTGTCTTCTAGGGTTAACACAACCAAAAATAAGAGACGGCCAAGAACTCCTCCGTTTGCACCGCCGTCACTGCCAAACGCTAAATCACGCCACAAGGATCACAACCACATTGATTTCAGCCACAAATCAGAAGCAAAAATTCTCAGGCAAGTATTTATCTTGCTTAATTTAGTTAATGCTTCATTCATATTAGTTTAGGGTTGATTAGGATGAGTTTTTATGAAAGAAAACCCATGTTGGAGATTAGAAATCGCATGTTATAGAGATATAAACATTATTCTGGAAGCCCCTTCACATGTAGAAGTTAAACCATGAAATTATGATTGATTAGAAGTAGAAATTCTGGAAAAAGAATGAGAAGAATTAAGTTAAAGAAATTTTTAGGGTTCATGAGAATTGTATAGATTTTGACCCTTTTAATCCATGATTCTTTATGAAAACTCGAATGCCTTACGTAGAATATTGTCCATTTGGGTTTAAAATGTTTGTGGTATAAATTTTTGGGAGTTAAAACTTTGGATTTGGATGATTTTGGATGATAGAACTCATAACTGGTATTGTTCAGATTTCGTCATACCTGCTTGATCGATCGATCGACCATAGAGCATCGATCGATCGATGGTTCGATCGATCGAACACCTGCCATCGATCGATTGACCCCTCCTCTGAAACTCATATTCCCTTTTAAATAGTTCATTACAACTTAAATGATTAGACAATTTTGGATATTAATGATAAAATATTTTGGTATATAAATAAGACCAGTAGGACTTTAGAAATATATGGAACCGTTGACGAAAGGTGAAATTAACATTTCACGGGAGTGTTTTACATTTAAGGGAAATGGAAATACGTGTTAAAGGGTGAGACTCGTAAAGAATATACGTTGTAAAAATGATTAAGTACCTACTGAAATTTCACCTTGGGAAGTTAAGAATCCACGAGTGTTACGTAGTGAGTTGGAATAATCCCACAAATTAAAATAAGAGACGGACCGTTATACGTGATATCTAAATAATGAGAAATGAGGATAAATATCATAAATTATGGGTCGTGAGAATGTACCTAAATTGATATGGTATTAGTAGTATATTTATATGACCGTGTTTATGCATATACTATATACGTGTAAAAATCATTCCCGTGCTACTTGCTATCACTGAGGTTATCGCGCTGGGATAGTCTTATCTCGATAGGACCTTTTATGGGGGATATTGACTCGTACCCTAGAATATAGAAATCTTTTGGTACAGTCTATCGGATCGATAGTCAGACGGTCCTAAGAGACGCGGGGGCATGTGTTGACCTCTTAGAGACTTGGAACTATGCTTCGCCTTAATATTGTATGTGTTTTGTGTCAATACAGTTCGAGAGTGATTCCGAACTTGTATTTTCCTTAGTAAGAGTGATACGGGGACTGGATAGCAGAGTATGCCCACACCATAATTATTATGTGGAGTGCTGTTAGAATATATATATTATATGAGTATTTAATATATATCTTTAAATTCTGAAATTTAGGAACTACCTGTGGTGTCTATGGTAAGTAAGAAATGAATAATTATTTAAATTTGGGAATAGGTGTTTGAAAAGTATAATATGTTACTGAGAAACTTTATTAGTAAATAAGGTTTAAATGAGAACTTTGTTGTTAAATGAAATTAACCTCTTAAATAATTAAATTTGTCAGTTTAAATCTTACAAACAACCTAAGATAAGAAGAGTTAAACCCCTGGGAAGGTTAGTGCGATAGGAGTGCACATTAGAAGAGAGATGAGAATTTCTCAAGGGAGTGGCGAACTAATATGTTGTTGCATTAAACATTTTAAATACGTGCTAAACTAATTTTAAACTGTTTTTACAATTAGGCTCTGACCCGTTTTCAATTTCTTTTCTCTCTTGTATATATGTATATATTACAGGTGCCCATCCACAGGGGCGTCTTGCATAGGATCCTTTGGAAGGAACGCGCTGCAGCTTAGGTGGGAGTTGCAGGCCTCTTGCTTAGACGACCTCATTTTCTTCATTCCACTCCTAGCATTTATTTTATCCAGTTGGGCATCTGTCGCCCTTTTCCATCATTCAGTTGTTTTATTGGATATTGTGATTTATTTATTTCCAGTATTTGCACTTTGGGATTTATTACTGCCGGGATGTTTTCCTTTAAGTTTTAATGTTGGAATCAATTGGTTGAATGTTTAATTATTTGGATTTCATGTTCCAGGATAGTTGTTGTGTGATTCTTTAACTTTGAATTATGTAAAGTTTTAAATGTTGGATTATAAAATAAAATTTGGAAAGTAATGTCTAAAATAGTTTTGACACTTAGCTTAATGAATTAGGATGTTTAAATTGGAATAGTTATTTTTACGATAGTGATGCTAAGAATGAACCAACCGTTCACCTTGATTATAATTTAATAAAGGACTGATCACCCGGTATTTAATTAGGTGGGGTGTGACAGTAAGTAAAGTTATGAATACAATATGTTTTGTTTTGTATTAAAAGTATCCATTGCATGTTTTCAAACTCACTCAATATTCAAGATTTCAAGTTGTGTATACAATCTTCATTATTTTATTTATAGTTTCTTACATTTTCCTTTATTTAATAATGTAATTGAAAATAACTAGGAGTATGTGACCCACATACACTACAGATGTTGGAAATAGCTGAGATTGATAACAATGGTATAAATAATAAAAGTAAAGCAGCGGTAAGTTTTAACATTTAAGTACCCGTGTCAATAGTTAGGTAAAGAGATGTCCTCTCATTAGATAAAATTATTGGTTTACCTCAATCTAAATAAAGCACCTCAATTAATGGAGTAAGTTTTTTATTATAAGGTAAAGAATTGTTCTCTCACTAATGTTTTGTTTCCTCCAACTATTGGTTTAACTATTTTTTCAACTTTTCAAACGGGAGGTCAAGGCCCTGGACATGACAGAAACCAAGCCTAGTAGTTTCACTAATCTAAATTAGTAATTGATTTGATACATTTTCTATTATGCATTCGATGCTATTAGGATATGGAGGAACTACTGAGTCTTTCACCAGAGCAGATCTTGCTTTGATGGATGAATTTTTAGCTAAAGAAAGTAAGATACAAGAAAACTGTCAATACTTAGGCTTATAAATATTAAATTAGAGGGTGAAAACCAAAAATAGCCCCCAAATGAACTCGTAAAGAGAATAAACCCCTCACACTGGACCAATGTAACCCATAGGAATTGACAATGTAATCACGGTACTCTTAATTTGAGAGCATGATGATAATTTGAAAATATTAACTTTGGTTTAAAAGCATTATATTAAAGAGTAAAAACCTAAAATAACCCTCAAACGACCCTATAAGAGGCATGAACACCTCACACGCGGCTAATGTAACTAGTAGGATTTGGTCACATAGTCACTGAACCCACAATTTGTGAATATGATTATAATTTGCATATATCTATACTAGGACTTAAAACATGGGTTAGAGAGAAAAAAACCCAAACCAACCTTGAGAGAAGAACCAACGCCTCGCACGGAACTGATGTAATCTGTACAAACAGACCGCGTAGTCACAAGACTCCCGATTTAAAAATATGACAAGAATTTGTAAATATCTAGACTTAGACTTAAAAGATGTCGTTGAAAAGAAAATTCCCAAAATAACCCCCAAATGGCCCAATGAGAGGCATGAACACATCACATGGAATAGATGTAACTCACAGGAGCTCATCGCATAGCCACACCGTTAAAAGAAAAAACCCCAAAATAACCCCCAAAGGGCCCATAAAAGGCATGAACACCTTGCATGGGACTATTATAACTCATACGGACTGGCTGCTTTGTCATGGGACCCTTTGTTTCAGAATATGACAATAATTTGAAAATTTTAAGTCTTACGCTTACAAACATGCTGCTAAAAGGAAAAAATAAAAACACCTCCCAACCCTTTATACAATGCGACATGTACCATGACATGATAACAGATTATGCCTGCGTCGCACCTTAGTATAGAGGTGTTGTATTAGTATATATATGTGATAGAGTGATGAATGTATATATACTTATGATATGTTCTACCTTGTGATTCAGGGTCTATTGGATTCTATTGAGCGGAGAGATATAACTCGTGATTTATTTGCACTAAGAAACTAGTGATAGTAAGAGCGTCGTGAAATATTTGATCTTTTGGAATACAAAAGTAGACGAGTATACTACTATGCGCAGGGGCAAGGATTTGAGGGTACATGCTTTGGATTGAGGACTTAACGGATCTCGATGACCGATAATGTTAGAGAGTAGTGTATCAGGGGGTTCCTTGTTTGGATTTCTCTTTGCGAGACATCCCACGCATGAAACGAGCGAACATTGGGAGTTGAGGTAAGTTTGGTCTTTAGTATATGAGTTTAATACTCTGGTTATTGTACTTATATGTGATTATAACTAGGTGGTGGTAATTATATTACCCTTTAAGGTCAGTAGAGCCGAATATTTCGGGTGTGAAAACCAGTGTGGAATGTCTACACCACGAGTATATTGGTGAGGAAACCTAGAGAATATTTAAGTGCTATTAGTAGGGTAATCGAGTATAACCTTGTTGTATGGTCATACTAAGTAAACGAAGATTCTTTTTACACCGGTCTATTACGTTTAATGATATTGTGCAGCAATGCATGAAACATAGGGTGTATGGGAGACCTAGTTAGTTGAGATTTACAATATCACTCATGAGGTGTAAACATGGAAATTTATCAAATAAGCGTAGATGCATGAGAATAAAAAAATTAGAAACTAAAATAAAATGAGATAAAGAGAATGTAGTGGCATTGAGAGCGAGTTGAGTCAATAGGAACTAAAGAATGGGTAAAAGGACCGATTATAATTTTGAAAAGTACACGGAATGTACATATTATATTTTCGAGGATAAACTGACACTACCCTGTGCGGAAGGGTAATATGACGGGAGTTACATCAGAATAAACTGAAGGCGTAAAAGGTTTGACGTGAATAGTTGGGCATGATTGCAGATATCTTCCATGAACGGAATGATCACTAGTTTGAATGGTGGAGGATAGACAGTCGAACTAAAGAGTACCATTAGGGAAGGGGTACTGAGAACATCGAAATGTTCCAAACTTTAGAAAGATGTCGAACTATATGTGTAACAAAAGCTAATGTGAATTAGTCACTAGTTAGGAACGTAAGGGAAAATCGTTGGATTGAAGGATACCGTGAGTAGATATATAAAGGGAAAAATGGAACGACATAATTTAGATAGTAAGCTTACATGGGGTGACGTTGGAGGTCATGTTCGACAGGGACAAAAATTTTGAGCCTCAATTTGGAGAAAGTGTCCAGGAGGCCATGGTTACAGGGTTGCGATTACGTATGGCCTACCACTCGGAGAATGATGGGCAGACCGAGGGGATGAATCGGATGTTAGGAGATATGTTACGGATGTGTGTCATTCGTTTTAGGGAGGTTGAGAGAAGTACCTTCCACTAGTGGAGTTTGCATACAATAGCTCATATCAATTTACTATTGGCATGGCTCCATTTGAGGTCTTATCATTCTCCTACGTGTTGGCTAGAGGTGGGTGGGTGGGGGGGGGGGGATAACAAGATATTCAAGCCAGAGTTGAGTCAAGACACTACGACCAGGATTGAGAAGATTCGGGGTCGCAGAAAAATAGCTCCGGATCAGCAGAAGAGCTACGTAGATGCCATGTGACACTTTCTAGAAGTGTAATGTGGGGGATCAAGTGCTACTACTAGTATCTCCTATGAAGGGGATAATGAGGTTCGGGAAGAAAGGGAAATTGTAACCAAGATATGTGGGGCCATTTTTTATCATCGAGAAGATGGGACCAGTAGAGAATAGACTTGTTTATTCATGTTGTGTTCCATATTTCTTCACTGAGACGGTATCTACAGGATGAGTTATCTCACACTTACTTTGCGCTGGAGGATATTGACTTGCAACCAGATAGTTGGTATGAGGAGAGACCGATGGCTATGTTAGACCATAGCGAGAGGAGATTGAGGTCGAAGGTGGTTCCACTTGTACATGTCCAGTGGGAACATCCTAATTTCGAGGAGTTTACTTGGAAGCGTGAGGATGAGATGCGCAAAAAATATCTCGAGTTTTTGTGACTAGGTAAACTATTATTTTTTCAAATTTCGGGACAAAATTGCGTTATTAGGGGGCAAGTATGTAACACCCCATAATTTTTAATGATTTTTAAATGTGGGATTAATTAAAATTAAATGTAATAATATTTAAATGTGGGAAATTAATTGATAATTAATCCAAATTAAAACAAATATTAACGAGGGAGTAAAGGGTTAGTATTTATTGATGTTAATTATATGGAATATTATTTAGTGAGTAAAGTAATATGTGATTTTTAATTTACTAAAATTTTCGTGTGTGAAAAATACGATAGTTATAATAATTAAGTCGGGACACGCGTGTCAGTCATATCGGGACTCAATTTAATGAAATAAAAAGTAATTGATTTTTAAGTCATCCGAATAGTCATTTCGAGTAAGCCAAAGTTTTCGAAAGGTTCGGTACAGTTAGAAAAGTCTACCCGGGGGTTTAGTTTGGGTGCCAGGGCAATTTTAGGCCAAACTGGCATCCCGAGGTAACATTTTGGTCATTTGTATTTTTGGAGTAATTTAACCTACGAATTTTCTAAGTAAAATGTATCTGATAAGAGAAGGGAAGTTGGGTGAGAGATGGGAGAAAGAAAGAGAGGTTACATGGAAGCCAAAAGAGGAAAGGGAGAGGAGTTACAAAGGCTAGAACCACCGTTCTTACACCTTTTACACCGCAGACACTATAGGAGCGTAGATCAGAAAGAGAGGAACATCAATATACCCATATTCTTTAGAGGATCAGACCTTCATATTGAGGCAAGTGTTTAATGTTGCAAAAACTATATCATGTATGATATCCATGTTAGTGTTGGATGTATCGTATAAGAAATTTGTATGCTTTGGGTTAAATTAGAAGACATAATTCATAATCGTGTGGTTGAAATTGATATATGTAACACGAAACCCATGGAATTATATTGAATATTAATGAAGAAATCTGGGTTTTTATGGGTATGATTGAATTGTAGAACAATTTCTTGAATTCGAAGAAGTCTATGAAATTGGGTAAATTAAACCATTGCTTTAGAAACTATTTTAAGCCATTTTGGTTCTAAAAATGGTTATTTTTTCAACGCTAACTCGTAGAAAATCCCATTTTCTGCTTGATACATTTTTTTTCCAAAATGACTCCGAAATGCCTCAAAAATGCATTTTATAAATCTGGGCAGATTCGTGGAGTAAGTTTTAAGAAATGTTATTTTTAGTGGTTCTTCCATTGGAGGTTGCCTAGATTCATTGATAGTGGTTGTTGTTCTATAAGAAGGACATTAGGCCTAATTTGGAGATTAGGTTTACATAAAGTGAGATGAATAAATATTGGCATAATTGAGAAAATATCCGTAATTGATAAATGAATGAAAATTTCAAGAAGGGTGAGGTAGTGATGAGTGAACCTATGTTTATGACCAGTAGTGATGACGAGAATAATTTCTGGAAAAAAAATGAAGGGGTAACTATGGCCCTTAGAGTTGTGTGAAAGTTCATATAAATGTGATGAGAGGTATAATTGAAATTTAATAATACATAAGGTATTTAAGAGATATATATATATATGTATTACATATGGGACATAAAGTATAAGTCGTGTCTGTATCTATACTGATGATATAAGAATATTGGTGGTGTGAATAAATTTTCTGTGATTTATTTTATGTATGATGTACCTATGCTGCTTACTATCGGGGAGGTAGTTTCGCATAGTGGACGATCTTATCCTGACGAGCCCATACGGGGGACTTTTGATTCGTACCTAGAATATAGAACCTTGGACACATGATGTCTGAGAGTATGATAGTTTCAACGGTTGAATATAAACGTAGGTATGTGCGTGACCCATTTCGCTGGGGACTATGTTTGCCTCTAATATATGTGATTTGTATTTATGGTTCGAGGGAGATACCAAACCAACAGTCCTTTATAAAGTGCGAGATGTTACAGGACATGATATCAGAGTATGCATGCACCGCAACTGAGTCTAGAGGTGACATATTAGTATATATATGATTGTGATAAGTTCTACTATGTGAACTTAGTAGATAATAAAGATAATGAAATCTAAAATAACTTCAGTGCGTGAACAATTAACTTTGATTGTGAAAAGTCTCTCACTCGAGATAAAAGATGTGAAAATATTCATTAACGTATTACGTTTGAAATACAGGTAGCTATTATGAGACAATAGATTTGAATAATAACGATCTTGAACTAGTTAGGCATGATATCAGTAACTAAAATGGTTTAGCGATACGTTAGGCGTGCACACTAGTTGAGAGGTGAGAATTTTCAAGAAAGATCCCGCATACCTAACATCTATATAATATATGCTTTTAATAATTTTAAATACTTTCTAGACTGTTTTAAACTATTTTTACTCGGGCTCTAACCCGTTTCTTGTAAATCTATTTTCTCTTGTGTGATCTATTTTAGGTGTCCAGTCACATGGACGGTAGGTGTAAACTGTGAGATGATTTGACGTGCTATAACTATTGTAGGAGTTGCAGGTCCTTATTATTAGATGCATCCACTATTATTCGTCTTGTTCCTGATCTAGTTATCTCATCTAGGGCATGTGGCCCATTCTCAGTTATCATTTATTTCAGAGGGATATTGTACTCCTTTATTTTAGTTTGATGGGATTTAGTTTTATTATGGATTGTTGTATTTGAGACTTTTGAATTGCGACATTTATTCTATTATTATTTATTCAGTCAGATGGTTTCTTATTCATTAGAATGGTAAATGTTGTTAATGGTTTAAATTGTTGGATAATATTTGAATGATTAAATGTTTTTGACACTATCTTAATTAATTATTAGGTAATACGTAAAATAATTGCTTTTCGACAATGATGCTAAGAAAGAACCAACAAGATATTCTGATTTAATTATATAAAGGACTGATCAACCGGTATTTAATTGAGAGGGGTGTGATAATTATCAATACCGAGAGTGGGAGGACTATACCCTCTTTCACAAACTAACCACACTCTCTCATCTAGGGCTTTTAAAACGAAGCTCATCCTATCTTTCTGGTATAAATAATTGGTACCATCAAATATGGGCACTCAATTATACAAATTCTCCATTAAAATTAACTTTTTCAAATATCAACAATTTAAAAAAATTTATATCAAGAGAATTTTTTTTCCAGAAAAAGGATCTCATTGTATTTTTATGTAATTGAATCTGACACCGATTCGATAGTGTGTTATCTCAATATTAATGGAATATTTATATAATTTAGTGTCCAACACACACAACACCAAATTTTATCATATTATCCTAACACATGCATTTAGGTAATAATGATGATAAAATAAATCATGCATTCAAAAAAGTAAAATTTAAGTAAAAAACCCCTTTCGGGTAAAACCTTTTTTTTATTCATCACTTTATAGAGTTTACAAGACTATAGACTTACACAATACTGGATAAAAACCACAAGTTTATTGTGCAGTGCCTTTGTAAATTTCTAAAAAATACGGCTCCCTCCAGAGTCATCCAGATGTGGCCTTTCACACTTTGTATCCACAAATCATCCTTCGTCGTCAGCAATGAATTCCCTAGGGTATTATAAGATCAGCCGTGAAAAAACTCCATCCACAAGAGTTATATGCTAGATACAAGCTATAGGGTTTAAAATTGATTCACTCAAATAAATTCTGGGGATGATGATTTTTGAATCAAAAAGGTTAAAAACTTTTACTAATGATATGCAAAACAAATTCTGGCAAAAGCCTTAAGGAAAATAAACCTAAAATTGGTATTTATAAGGCGAACACAAATTTCATGGCGACAGAGTCATTTGAACGAAAAACCATTTTCGTTTTAATGAGAAATGAACCTCATTAGAACTATAGTAGTTCGTTCAAATGACATCCAAATCTCATTTGAACGAGCTTCAAAGGACTTAAAATAGTGTGCCCTCACGAGATGTTCGATTGAAGCAACCTTAAAGTGACCACTTCAAAAAAGAAGGCAATATCGTTTAAACGAGATGAGCGTACTTTAAATGTTTTTAAATCTAGAAAAACTGCCTCGAGTTTAGATAAAAAGATATTGTTTCCAGATTTAATAAAATTGAACAACCTAAAATAAATTGAAGGAAAAAATTTAAAATTAATAGCATTATACCTTCATAGTATGGAGATGCTTGAATGTTGAATATATTGGACCTTCAGATTTTTCCTTGGCTCGAATCACATCGAACCGGAATATGCCAAAAACTAAATGCAACCTAGGCTATGAGCAAATTATGATCTTATAAGGCACAATGACCAATGGTGATGACATAGGTCCTAAACTTCCCACTCATTGGACAAAAGATGATTTTAAGTGGAACAATTTTAACTCACTGTTTAAGTGCCATTTTTGAATCCATCATCCCTGACGAGTTTTACCCCATTATGATGTATTTAAGGAAGTATGGGATATCCTCCAACTCATTCCTGAGGGTACCAATTCTGTGAAAACTTCTCATCTTCAAAACGTCTCCACATAGATTTAAATTATTATTATCTTAAAGTCTTAGTTATTTGATGAATTTTATGTAAGATTTTCTGATATCGTTAACTCTAGTTACGATTTAGGTGAGAAAACAACAGAGGTGAGTGTAGTTAAAAATATTTTGAGATCCCTTCCATCCTGATTTATTGCTAAGGTTATTGTCCTTAATTAGTTGAATATTTTAGATACACTTAGGTTAGAAGAACTCATAGGAGACCTTTAAACTTATGAGACCGGGATGTTTCCCACAAATATTAAACCTATGGAAAAGGTAATTTCTTGAAAATCTTAATCTAAAACGAAAGAGGAGGTTTCTTTTGACTCCAACTATGATTTTGATCTTGATGATCTTGTCCTTTTTTGTTAAAAAATTATAAAAATTCTCAAACTTGGAAAAAAAAACTTTCAAAGATGAGAAAGACAGAAAATATAAATTTGGCAATGCAAATTTTGAAAATGTAACAAAATATGACCCTAAGAAAGATAAAGAGAGATGTTATGAGTGCAGTTTTAATAGCCACAAAGCTCATATGTGTGATATGAGATTAAATAGACAAGGAAAATGAAAAGTTTCCTTCAATTCCACGCTTAGTGATAGCTATGTCATGTCGATGGATTCCAAGAATGAATCACTGCATGGATGTAAAAACACCACTTTCATGTCTAGTCATGTTTGTACATCCAGTACATCTCATGCCGATGAGGAAGTTGCTAAACATGATGACCTAAACAATGCGTCTAGTTATTCCGAAGAGAGTAAGGGAGAGCGTGACCCTCAATGTGCTTACGCCGAACTTTACAATGCGTCATTTTTGAAAGGATGGAACCCCGGATTTTGATTAATTAAGTAAAATCAAATTTAAAATATAATTATATCTCGATGCGGAAGCGTAAAAGGTGATGGTTCAACCGAGTTACCAAGTTTTAATTTTCTTTAAACAAATTAAGATTAACCACAAGTGAGAATTAACGAAACACACCAAAGTATTAATTTTCACTTAAACCAATGTTAATTAATCCAAGCCCTAGAATTTTCCTAAGTTATAATTATCAATATTCCGAAGTTAGGCCAAACCAATTTTTGCAAATGAATTGAATTAAAGAACTATACCCAATATTTAATTTAAGTCCAAATTAAATTGAGTGTGATAATTTAAACCAAATTTTATCTTGAATTATCCTAAGCATGCATTCTAAATTATTTATTCAAGATAAAATAAATCAATCACACTACGCCGCGATGCATGAGGAAAAACCCAAGACGGAAAAAAACCTCGGACGGCCCTAGCCACAAATTCACTAGATACGGAATTACAAGTACAAGACAAAAGACTTACAACACACGACTCGATCCCTCTCAAGCCCCGATGCTTCTTCTTGTAGAAATCTCTTCCTAGCGAATAGCCTTGGAACACGACCGCTGTCTCGGAATCCACCGATAGGACTTTCTATGGTCACCTTCACCCGAACATGAAGCCTTTCTCCAAGTGGGTAAAATAATGCAAACGTCTCTTCAATTCGGTGTAGAGAAAATCGGTGCCAAACTCCAAGCAAGATAAATGTATATGTGAAATTGGAATAAACTCATTTGGGTGTAACTAGAGTGGTGAATGGTTTTCTCTTTGATAAAAATACACTCAAAACATGAACATTTTCCTAAACCAATTTTGATCTCAAAACACTCTCTAAGAGATGAGATAAAATGGAAAGAGTTATGGAAATGTTAAGTTAGAAAATGTTCTTCCCGCTCTTGATAAAGTCTGAAAAGGTTGGTTAAAGACTAAGTGGGGAAGTGGGTGGAAAACTGCCATAAACTAATCCCGCTTGGCATCTCGTTCGAACGACATTTCATTCGAATGAAATCTCGTTCGAACGAGACTTCTAACGACGTTCCAGATTAAACTCGTTAGAATCTCGTTGGATATCTCGTTCGAACATAAGGTTCGTTTGAACGACATATCAAACGACATTTCAAAGGCCTATACTAGAACCTCGTTGGCAAACTCGTTCGAACGACATCTGGTTCGAACGAAAATTTCGTTTGAACGACATATCGAACGAACTTCCAAAAATTTGGTAAATTCGATTTTAGCCCAGAAAACTTTATAAATTTTTTTTAAAGTTCTAATTAATTCTTTCTGAAAAAAAACAGAGTTTTTATAAAATCTAACACCCAATAAACTTTGTTCCAAGCTCCTATATATATAATATTGCATTTATACCTTGGGAGCATGGAACCATAGTTGATGACGTAGAAACGAGGCACGCAAACCGGCATATTTGATGAAGCTTTATACTCTTTGTCGCTACGTCTTCAACAAACACTTCATAGGCTTGAGACTATTACAATTAAACACTATCCTATGATTAAATGTTTTTATCCGGAATTGAGCTAAAACTATATATGGACTCAATTGGAAATTTGTGTCCTTACAAATCTCCCCCTTTGGCTATTCCGGGACAAAAACCAAACAAAAATCCTAAAGGGCCATCAAGCTCACTAGACTCAAAACATAACCCACCCAAACTTGACTCAACCGAAGGATCAAATACTTTGCCATTGAAGGATGCCGCTTTAGAAGAATTCCTGCACACTTAAGCAAACTCATCAAATGCACAGGGAATATCAAAATATTAAAATCAAGTAATTAATTACTCCCCCTAAATTAATTCTCCGCTTTATCAAACAAATGACATACTTAGAAAGACGTCTCCCCCTAAGATAAATCTCCCCCAAAACAAGATATGATAATAGTAGAATTAGATACCATTTCTCCCCCTATCATTCTCCCCCTTTTTGTTCAGGAATAGACAAAGGATAAAGAACAAATATAAAAGCATGTTGAAGCTTAAAGTGATAAGATATTACTGCATATGGGCAATCAAAAGCAAGGCAAAGGCAAAACAAAATATCATATATATATATATGTACTAGAAATATATCAATAATACACACGCACATATGTATAGATATAAACACACACATGACACAAAATACAATAAGTTTGCACACTCGTATGGCAAAAATGTGTCATATGAAAACAGAAGTGTAGGGGTGTGAACTAGCAGCAATTAAATTTAGGCCCAAACACTTAATAAATGTTCACGGAGTTCTCATTTGATTGCAAACTACATCACATTTAAATATAACCTCATGTGACAATATAGAGTGAACTCAATGAACAAACATACACAATGCATACAAGCCTAGCATATTGATGATTCTACAAACCAATAGAGTCATGACATGAAATACGCAACTAGGATAAATGGACATTGTGCAAACCATTGATATACCATCCAATCTCCCTCAATATGCATTTATATTAAATTTGAATGAATATATCAATCAAACATAGGCCTTGGCAATTTATTTTCTTTTTAATGCCATATTTTCTATTTTTAGGCCTTTGGACCACGTATTTCTTTTAGGTCCATTCAAAATGGTGGCTTACAATTGCAAAGGATCACTTAGTCCTTTCGGAGCCCTTCTCCGTGCATAGTTATATTTATCATGTTTTCATTTTTCACAGAAATCTCACATGCAACGGATTTTGACATGCACTAGTCCTCCTAAGTCACAAATATGTAGATGACAAGATTGGTAGGAGAACACCTCACATAGCTCTAATATACATATGGAGTTCAAAATTCAAAAGAGCTCGTGCATGTGTGAATGGAGGCATATAAAAATAGAATTCATTTAAACAACACAAAATCCAACTACTCCATAAAATATGGTAAAGAACATAATAAGGATTGATAATCTAAACCAAAAGTTCTGGCCACGTGGGAGCGTAAAAGATGGAATTCAAACACAAGTATATGCCACATAAAGTGTGTCAAACTAAAGACCACACAAAATAAAATATTTTTGAGTTTTTGACATTTTTAATCAAAAATAAAAACAATATACTCAAAAGACAAACAAAAATCATTTGAGTTTTTCATTAAGCATAAATTACCAAGAAATAAAATCCAAATGATAAATAAAAATCTTTTTGTATTTTTCATTTAATGCAAACAAAATGAAGGAAATATAATACAAAAGATAAACAAAAATCATAATTCTAGCATGTGATAAGCATGGAGCATATACTAGAAAATGATTAAAACAATCATACATTTAGCATGTGAATATAGCATGAAGTACAAAAAGCTAAAGTATGCAAACACTAATACATTCATCCTTTAGATTTAGCAAGGGAGGAATCATGTGAAAGTAAATGAGAATCAAAAACCCTATTTTGCAAGGCAACTAAGTCGAATTTCCTAACCCAAATTAATGAAGAATGATTATCTTGTGGTATAGGAATTTTAAAAACATTTGATGCATTGCGTTGGGATTTTCTGGAAATGCGTTTAAGATCAAAACAAAATTTCCTAAGATGACCTTTTCGACCACAATGTGTACAAGTAAAAACATGTCGAAAAGATTTACCAAAGGAGTGATCTCTAAATGTTTTCCTAGTAGATTCTCCTAAAATGTTGGTTTTGGCCTTAGGAGTAAATTCATTACAAGTATTGAAGCCTAAACCACAAGTGTCATTTTTAATTTGGACCGTTCCTAATATTTTATCTAGTTTTTCCGAACGACACTCCAAATCAAATTTGACATTACTAGAATCTTTTAATTTATTTTCCAATTTTAAAATGTTAGATTCTAGTAAAACATTTCGCTCTTCAAAAGCAAGAAGCTCCTTTTTCAAGTATTCCATTAAACCCCTAAGGCTATCTCTTTTGCCTTCTACATATTCTAGCTTCTCTTGAAGAGTTCTCTCACGTGTCCTAAGGTCTTCTATTAAAGCATTTTCATCAACGACCTTGACACTCTCTCTTAAACTAGCTTCTAACTTCAAATTAGCCTTTTTCAATTTAATAGATTCTTTATAAAGTTCTTGGAAAGCATTTTGAATTTCACTCACATTAACCTCTTCTTTATTTTCACTCTCTCTTTCTTCTCCACTCTCACTATCATCAAGAACAAGAGAATCATAAACTATGACCTTGGAAGTGTCATGTGTTAAAGTTTCATCAATCGATGAGTTCTCACTATCACTCACATGACTAGCCATAAAAGCCACAAATTTTTCTTAGTGGGGGAATCGTCCCTCTTCTTTATCACTATCACTAAGGGTTGCATTATATGAAATGGGTCGCTTACCCTCTTTCCTTAGTTTAGTGGGGCACTCAAAAGCCCTATGGCCATAACCTTCACAACCAAAACACTTATTAGACTCGTCCCTATCCAAATTTTCATTACTGGGTTTAGGGATCTTCTCGCTTTTATCATGTTTAAAGGTGTGAAATTACTTATAATCATTTTTAAGTTTATCTTTGTTAATTTTAAGAAATTTTCTAAATTTACCAGCAAACAAAGCCTTGTCTTCCGAGTCACTATCACTCTCGATCTCTACTACTTGTTTAACCTCTTTTCGGGCTTTTAAAGCAACGCCCTTTTCGATTTTCTTTTCAGTTTTAGAGGGACACATATCTAGTTCATAGGTTTGTAAATCACCTACAAGCTCTTCTAATTTCGTAGAGGCTAAAGTTGGTAAAGAATTTAAAACGGTCACTTTTGGAATAAATCTATCGGGTAGGGACCTTAAAATTTTCTTTACAACACGGTTGTCAGGTATTTTCTCACCCAAGTTAAAAGATGAATTAACAATATCAGAAAGTCTAGCATAAAATTCATCAAAAGTTTCCTTTTCATTCATTTTGATAGTTTCAAATTGAGTGGTGAGGTTTTAGAGTTTTGAAGCTTTAACGACACTAGTTCCTTCATAAGTTAATTGTAAAATACCCCAAGCTTCTTTAGCGGTTTCACACGTCATAATACGTTAGAATTCATCCGGTGTGATAGAGCTAAACAAGGCATTTAAACCTCGGGAATTGAAATTAGCAAGTTTAAACTCATTTTCAGTCCATCTGTCGACGGGTTTTGGAACACGTTCATTTTCAACTAAATGAGTTGGTGGGGACCACCCGTTAACAACAGACATCCAAACTCTCTCATCGATAGATTTTAGTGCCGATTTCATTCGCGCTTTCCAATACGCATAGTTAGAACCATCGAAAATAGGAAATTTTAAAAATGAGAAAAATTCCATTTTAGCCAAAAATTATTTAAGGATCTTTTATGAAATAATTTATCGATTTGGCTCTGATACCAATTTGAAAGGATGGAACCCCGGATTTTGATTAATTAAGTAAAATCAAATTTAAAATATAATTATATCTCGATGCGAAAGCGTAAAAGGTGATGGTTCAACCGAGTTACCAAGTTTTAATTTTCTTTAAACAAATTAAGATTAACCACAAGTGAGAATTAACGAAACACACCAAAGTATTAATTTTCACTTAAACCAATGTTAATTAATCCAAGCCCTAGAATTTTCCTAAGTTATAATTATCAATATTCCGAAGTTAGGCCAAACCAATTTTTGCAAATGAATTGAATTAAAGAACTATACCCAATATTTAATTTAAGTCCAAATTAAATTGAGTGTGATAATTTAAACCAAATTTTATCTTGAATTATCCTAAGCATCCATTCTAAATTATTTATTCAAGATAAAATAAATCAATCACACTACGCCACGATGCATGAGGAAAAACCCAAAACGGAAAAAAACCTCGGACGGCCCTAGCCACAAATTCACTAGATACGGAATTACAAGTACAAGACAAAAGACTTACAACACACGACTCGATCCCTCTCAAGCCCCGATGCTTCTTCTTGTAGAAATCTCTTCCTAGCGAATAGCCTTGGAACACCACCGCTGTCTCGGAATCCACCGATAGGACTTTCTATGGTCACCTTCACCCGAACATGAAGCCTTTCTCCAAGTGGGTAAAATAATGCAAACGTCTCTTCAATTCGGTGTAGAGAAAATCGGTGCCAAACTCCAAGCAAGATAAATGTATATGTGAAATTGGAATAAACTCATTTGGGTGTAACTAGAGTGGTGAATGATTTTCTCTTTGATAAAAATACACTCAAAACATGAACATTTTCCTAAACCAATTTTGATCTCAAAACACTCTCTAAGAGATGAGATAAAATGGAAAGAGTTATGGAAATGTTAAGTTAGAAAATGTTCTTCCCGCTCTTGATAAAGTCTGAAAAGGTTGGTTAAAAACTAAGTGGGGAAGTGGGTGGAAAACTGCCAAAAACTAATCCCGCTTGGCATCTCGTTCGAACGACATTTCATTCGAATGAAATCTCGTTCGAACGAGACTTCTAACGACGTTCCAGATTGAACTCGTTAGAATCTCGTTGGATATCTCGTTCGAACATAGGGTTCGTTCGAACGACATTTCAAAGGCCTATACTAGAACCTCGTTGGCAAACTCCTTCGAACGACATCTGGTTTGAATGAAAATTTCGTTCGAACGACATATCGAACGAACTTCTAGAAATTTGGAAAATTCAATTTTAGCCCAGAAAACTTTATAAAGTTATATTAAAGTTCTAATTAATTCTTTCTGAAAATAAAACACAGTTTTTATAAAACCTAACACCCAATAAACTTTGTTCCAATCTCCTATATAT
Source organism: Sambucus nigra (assembly GCA_949130495.1). Classification (NCBI taxonomy): domain Eukaryota; kingdom Viridiplantae; phylum Streptophyta; class Magnoliopsida; order Dipsacales; family Adoxaceae; genus Sambucus; species Sambucus nigra. Next base: position 112,297,344 of record OX422214.1, read on the forward strand.
ATAATATTGCATTCATACCTTGGGAGCATGGAACCATAGTTGATGACGTAGAGACGAGGCATGCAAACCGACATATTTGATGAATATTTATACTCTTTGCCACTACGTCTTCAACAAACACTTCATAGGCTTGATACTATTATAATTAAACACTATCCTATGATTAAATGTTTTTGGCCGGAATTGAGCCAAAACTATATACGAACTCAATTGGAAATTTGTGTCCTTATAATTTTAAATGAAAAACAAAAATTTAAGCTTTGAAGTTTTATCCTTAGAAAAGGATTTGAGAGATACGGGAGATAAGGAGTCCTCATTTAGAGTTTCTTTAGGTGAGAGAGTCATTTTGCTGGAGAGGAAAAATGGTGACTTGACCAAAAAAGTGACTACTCTTACGATCGATCATCAACTATATATGGATTTTTGCTAAAAAACATAAAGTTCTTGTATCCCTACTCAATAAAGATATGTAATGTGATTGGGAGGTCAAGGTTACTATAGAGGACACATCGAATAATGTTGGAAAGATTATCCTCAGTCCCACTTTAAGTTTTTAGGAGAGACGGTGAATATGTTATGATGATGCATTCACTTCCCATGCCACACCGAAACCGATTCCTATATTTGTGGTAGATCCTTACAGGCCTCGACCTAAGTAATAAAAAAGAGTTCAACCTAAGAAAGAGAACCAAGATAGACCCAAACTCTATGTTTTCATTTATTACAATATGGTAGGTCTCCTTAAAGATCTTTGCTAAAAGTTAGGAAGAACTCAATGTACACATATTATTGTGCATTACTATAGCTACTTTATTAGTCTTAGAGACCAAGTTGAGTTTCTAGTCCCGACTTAACAAAGTTTAATGGAAGATTCAATGGATGACGTTTGATAACTATTCTAATGCTATAACTGGAGCCAACAACGATAAATGAAAATAAGAGGTTACCTCCACTTGGGCACCTAAGCAATACGACAAATCCATTCTTGTTCACGTAGCTCTTAAGATATATATACTTCCTAATGGTATTTTGATAGTGGGTTCTCTATATATATTAGTGGAGACATATCATTTTTACCAGCCTTGTGCATCACTAGTAAGGAAAAATTACCTTTGGAGATGGGAGTAGGTCTAGTATTTTAGGATGTGGATGTGTTGAGATACCCGAATTTCCTAAATTAGATAGTGTTGTCCATAATCGATTTGAAAGAAAACTAAATTAGCATAAGCCAATTGTGCGATGCTAATTTTATGCTCAAGTTTGATAGGTCCGAATGTAACGTATATAATCAATCCAATGAACTTTTACGACAAGGTGTGAGGATCGAAGATATTTTCTATGGGATTGTTCTCAAGTCCTTCGTTGTTTGCAACAATTCCATGGTCTCTTCCATGGAAATTTGGCATCAGTGACTAGGTCATGTTAACTTTAGAGATCTTGAGATAATATTGAAAAAGGACCAAGTTCATGGCTTACTTCACTTGGTAAACCAACTTCCTCAGGTTGTGGACCTTGGCATCAAGGAAAATAAATTAAATGTCCACATCAGAAGTTGAATACCATTAGCACCACACATGTTTTACAGTTGATTCCCATGGATTTTATGTGTCCTAATGATTTGGAGTGTTTGGGTAGTAAGAGATACATTCTACTGATAGTCAATGACTTTTATAAATACTTTATCGTGGGGTTTGTTAGGAAGTCTAATACGGTTGAGTTCCAAACAGCAATGTGTAATGTGCAACAAAACCAACACAGTGTCACTATTAATCGAATGTGTAATGACAATGACACTGAATTTAAAGAAGCTAATTGGGTAGCTATTATGATAGAGTGGTCATCAAACACGAGTTTTTGGTCATTCATACTCCTAAACAAATAAGAAAGTTTAGAGGAAGAAGAGAATGATGAAAAATATGGAAAAATCCATGCCTAGGGTGCATAATAATGTGAGGATGGCATTACATTGTTCATCGATGGTTATTACTTATATGTAAGAATCTTTATTACCTTTATTGCACACGCGAACGGACTTTTCAAACATTATACTTTCATTATAATGTGTTGATTGGGGTGTTCTCATCTCACTCCTACTTAATAATGAACAAAATATAAAAAGACATAAGTTTCTTGTAAGAACCATTGCCCCGATTTCTTCTCCCAAAAATATTGATATATGTTAAGCAATGGAAAGGAGTTATGAAAGAGAAATTATCTTTGCTTTAGAATACGCCATCTGCAAAAAGCCTAAAAAGATTCACAACACACAAAAATAGAATTGCTAAGGCCATTTATTTTATATTCATCGATGCTTCGCTACATATGAACATTATGATATCTTCAAATGTTTGTGAGTGAATTGTTATATATGTGAGATTTTGAAGGTGTTATAAAGTACAAGATCAATGGCTTTTCACGACGGACTCTCTTGAAAAGCATTAACTAGTTTATCGCTATATATTTCAGAATCATTAAAATTGATGGCATATTTCATAAGTCGAGCCAATTTCATTTGAGTTCAAGATTTTACACCTAAGATAGAAATTGTGTTCTTTCGTTAGAAGTGTCTCATGACTTTGAGCACTTATGTTATGAATGCGTATGTTAATTGCCCATGAAAAATGTTCATACAATTTCATTCCATTTTCACAATTTAGGTACTTCTTATTTCATTCGTATAGGTCTCTTCCGATTTATTGAGAATCTTATGGACTACAAAAGATGAAGACAAATTTGGCCAAGGTTAGAACAATTTCAGTTGAAGATAAAGTTTCAAATGTCGTTCCATTTTCATGTTTGGGAGGACATTAGGATGTATTGACTTTGGGGTTTTTATTGTGATCCAGTTTTAATTTTTGTTTTCTACCGAAAGATTTGCAATAAAAAGATTTTATAATTTCTCATATCTAAGGGTGTAGACACCGCATCCTAGGACTTACCTTAGCACATCCTTATGTCCCTATGACTCATCTATTCATCATTAACCCCATGTAATACTCTGAGCATGATCTAGAGGCCACCAAGTGCTCTCGGGCCCCGTTTGACTCCGTTCAACTGTCCAGCTTGAGCGAAGCTCAATAAATCTTTGAATGACTCTGAATCCCATTTCTAAAAGGTTTATCCCTCCCGTGTATCAACCTCATTGTCCGCATGAATGGTCCATTTCAATATGATTACTGATCTGGAGGCCACCGAGCGCTCCCGAGCCCTATTTGACTCCACTCAACCATTTAACTAGAGCGAAGCTCAATAAAATATTGAAAGGATCTAAACTTTTTTCCAATGGTCCATCTCATGTGCAAATAAGTCTTATGGTTCAGATGAACCATGTTTTTTACACCGAAGGGCCATTGGGAGCTTTTGGGCCTCATTCGACATTGGTTAACTCTCTCATTAGTGCGAAACTCAATGAAATATTGGGCGACATAGAATTTTGTTTCCAACGGCCCATCCCATGCATGAATCAACCTTACAGTTTAGACGAACAATCTATTTTCCTCCAAAAACCTCTCAATAAGAGACCATCGAGGGCTTTTGAGACCCATTTAACTTTGGTTAACTCTCGGATCTGAAAGTGGATCAATAGATTCATAAATTTCTCCCCATCCCCTTTCCAACAGTTTGCCTCATGCGTGATTCCAACAAACGATTTCCATTTTATGCCCATTTTTCTAAAAAAAAATGTTCTAAACAGCCTATATGCACTCTAGGAACTCGGCCTGTCGATATGTAGTCATTTTTATTGCTCAGAAAGGCGAACACCATGCCGATAGGCAGGCCATGGGCCTTATTAATCGACACCCCTTGGCCCAAATTCCTAATAAATAGGCCATGACCTTACCATTGGAAATGAATCCTCTCAGAAAATTATCAAACATTCTTCTCATAATCTGATCTTTTCGATTTCCAAAAAAAAGTCCATTTCCCCTATTCTCTTACCTCACCTCCTTATTCCACTTTGTAATTTAGCCCATCTCTGTACATCACTTTCATACAACTTCAAAATTAGAATACTTCCATTCAAAATCAGCAACAAACATCCATAAAGAGGTCTATTTCTCACTCCAGTTCTCCAGTTTATCTATTTTAGTATCATGCATCTTATTTCTATTTTGTTTTTTATTTCATTATATCACATCCACTAATCTATACTCTCTACTAGTAGTATTTGACATAACCCATTTTTATAAAAAACCAAAAAAGACAAAGGACGGTTTATCTATAAACTCCAAAAGTGGGACTTCAATTTTTATATCTTCACTTAAATCATATTATCTTCTCATACAGATAAGATAAGTCCCACATTTAGATTTATTGGTAGAACCCCACCGCTATACTATTTTTGAACTATGTGGAGTATGACACCCTATGGGCTACGTAGGGATCTTGAGCTAATACCGAGATTCGAGTCCTACTCTTTTCATTTTATATATCTTCCATATCTTAGTGTATCTACTTCGTGAGTTATAGATTCTTATTTACTTGTGTATCATCCTATGTACACATTCTCTCTTTCACAGATATTTGTGATTCAGTGAACACTTACATTATATTTTTATCAATATTTTTTAGTACACTCTTACGTATGAGTCTTCTCTATCTATTCCATAATTCCATTTCTATGATTTCATTCTCTTGCAACTTATACTATGCACATGTACACACATCAAGGAGTTAAAAGGACAAGATTAACATTATCCCATAAGAGACTGAAATGACGAAATGAGTGGCTAATACCTTTCCATTCCGTAACTTAGTCCCCGAACCTTTTAATCATTTAATTTCGGATGCATCAGTTTGACCTTGATGCCTTTCTTTCATAGCGATGATATTATTTTGCCTGTTTTGAGAAAAATAGGATGGAGACTCTATCTCTTTGTGTTACTCCCATTTGATGACAATTAATTTTATATCTGAGTCTAGACTATAAAAAAGGGAAAGATAAAGATAGGGAGGGAACCTTATATCTATATCATGCTTATATATACCTGTAATACCCCGTATTTTTATGAATTTTAATTATATGATTAATTGAATTAAAGATAATAGATTAATAGGTAATTAATCTGGATTTCAATATTAGCGAGATGAGAGTTTTTATTTGAGTGTGATAATTATGTTTAATATTACTGAGCGAGTAAAGTAATATATGATTATGAACTTATTAAAATTGTCACGTGTGGAAAATACAACAATTTTGGAAATTAAGTTGGGACGTGCATGTCAGTTTAATGGATTATAAAGTAGTTTATTTTTATATCATCTCAATGGTCATTTAGAGTTCTCCAACGTGTTCGAAAGTATCGAGATAGTCAGAAAAGTCTACCCGGGAGTTTAGTTTGGGACCAGGGGCAGTTTTAGGCCAAACCGGCAACCCGTGAGGGTCTTTTGGGCATTTTAAATTTTAGAGTATTTAGACCCACGAAATTTCTAAGGCTTTATCATCTTATAGGTTATATACCTTAGGGTTTTCACCACCAAAACTCATAGACGTCCATTAGAGAAGAAGTGGAGGAAGTTCCCAAAGGAGAACCGCCATTCTTAGGATTTTGCACTACCATCACCACCATTGGATAGATCGAGAAGAGAGGATCGCTGCTATATCATCTTTTCCAAAGGATCAGAACTTCTATTTCCAGGAAAGTGATTTAATTTTTAATAATTCAGTGTATATTTTATCCATGATAGTTTAGAATTGGAGAAAAACCTTAAAAAATGATGAATTAATGGATTTTGCGATTTAAATCTTAATATTGGTAGGTTTTCCATGTAGATTAACTTGTGGAAAAAAAGAGAAGCCAAGAAATCATGATCCACGTGTAGATAATTTCCATTTTATGTTTAGTTATATGATGTTCTTCAAGAAAATAGAATAAATAGGGTTTTTATGAAATATACATGATTTGATCCAAGAAAATGACAACCCATAATGATTTGATGATTCTAAGATGTTAGAATTTATGTGTTTATGGTCGTATAACGTTTGGTATAAATATTTGGGAGTTTGGGACATTATAATAGAGGATTTTAGGGTTAAAATTGATGAAATACGTAGGAAAAAATATGCTGATATCGTAAGCTAATATCTGTTGGATCGATCGATTGACTCAAGAATGTCGATCGATCGACCCTTTCCTTCAATTGATTGACTCCCCCTGTAGTTGTGATAAAATTTCCTTTTAAGATTTAACCAATCCTAGCTTTTAAGAATTATTGGTGTGGACTATTTGAACATATTGGGACTTAGAGATGGTCAGTAAGGGTGTATTTGAGGCCCGAAAAATATTAGTTTGGTTTGGGATTAAATGATAAACTTATGAGTGTCCGACTAGTGAGTCATGGTTGGAAATTATGGTAACTTGAATTTAATTCAGATAAACAATAACTTAAGGTCATAGACAGTAGTAGGGGAACTTTAAATTACTGAAATAACCTTATAGATAACTGGGAGACTTAGTCACCTTTGGGGATAGGTTTAAGTACTCGGATTTATACGACTACAGTTGTCGCGCAAAACATATTACGTAGAATAATCAGGATGAAAATATACTACGTATGAGACTTATAATATGGGACGTGTGAATACCGATATTAATTTACAAATACTTAGGCTTCTTGATTTCCTAATGTATAGATGATTTTTATGTATGACATACCTATGATACTTGCTATCACGGGAGGTTTTAGAAAGAGGACAGTCTTGTGTTTGTGTGCCTTCGAGGGGACTTTAGATTGGTACCTCAAGAACATAGGACTTTGAAGACTTAGTTGTGATTTGATAAGTTAATTACCATGGGAGCATATGTATGTGCATGACCCATGGGTATGTGAACTATGTTCGCCTCCAATATGTGTGATTTGTATTAATACGGTTCTTTAGTGATTCGAAACTCGTGATCCTTACATACGTGATATACCAGTTTTCGATAGCAGCGTATGCATGCACTGCAGCTTAGCCTAGGGGTACCATATGTGTATATATGTACTGAGAGGGATATAAATATATACTTGAGATTGTTCTACTCTGTTGGTTGGTATGTGAGTTAGGGTGAGACCTATAGAATAATGTAAACTTGTGGTAATATAAAGTGAGTAGTAAGTTATTTTAAATTGATTAATAAATAATGGTAATGGAATTTCATGGTATTTGGGTACTATGATTGGTCCAATATAGTAATCCCCATAGACAAAGATTTGGTACCGATAAGATAGGTGGGTGGTGTAGTTAAGATGAGTAGTAAATATGCGTTAGGCATGCACAATAGTTGAGGGGTGAGAATCTCAAGTGAGAGCACGTGACTAAAATGTATATGATATTTACTGTTGAATGCAATTTAAACACTTGCCATTTTTAAAATATTTTCACATCAGGCTCTGACCCATTTTCTTCCAAATCTATTTTGTTTTGTAAAAACCTTTTAGGTGCCCAACCACTGGGATGCCAAGCATAGGAGTTCCATTCTATTGACGTGTTGTAGCTGCTCTGGAAGTTATAGTATATCGGTATTAGACGCCTCCACATCCATCTTTGCTTCCTTCAGAGTCATTCATATCAGCTAGGGCATGTTGCCCATTCTTATTCAGAGATGGAAGTTTCACACTTTCATTTATTTCAGATGTTATTTATTCAGACTCTTATATTAGGATGATTTGGCATTGAGACTATATTTGGAGTGTTACTTCAGACTCTGTTATTTCTTTCTATTAATTATTCCTATGAGATTACTTATGTGAATTTACAAGGGTTTATTATTCATGACTTGGTTCTAAGTTAATTTAATTAATAAAATATGACATCTCACTTTTTAAATATTAGGTGGCTAGTAACTAATTAAATGTTTTGGACAGTGATGCTAAGACTGAACGAACTTGATATTTTGTATTAATTTAATAAAGGAGTAGCTACCCGGTATTTAATTAGACGAGGTGTCACACTACCATATACTCGTCTGAGGTATTTATTACTCGTCACTCACTTGTACATGATCATTTCACACACTTGTTCTCTATGCTCACTTCACACACCCACACTTCTATATAGTTTCACCCCTGCTTACATATTCCTCGCACCACTTTTATATTATCCATGCTTAGGTTCATTAACACACACCCTCACAATTTCTCAGTTGTATATATCTTGATGGTCACTTACACATCTCACACACAACTGATAGTTGATCCATGCTTAGGCTCACTATCACACACATTCACTTGTATATATTAACATGATCACTCACACTATTTACATGTCACTCTCTTTGCAAATATATCTCACGCACTTTTATATTCATATGATCCTTCTATCACCATACTTAGTATAGTCTCTATGATCCATGATAGGTTTACTTTTCATAATATTTGTATATTATCCCTCATAGTGGTAGTAATCCCCTTACTTATCATGCAAATAAAAAAAATTCTCCATAAGATACCAATAAAGACTCAAGCATTTTTGCACACCACATGACTAGAGCATGACAATATCGACCAGAATTTTGTCTGGTAATGGGGTGTCACTTTGCGATGGGTGCTAGCTTCACTAGGGTGCAGTTAACCTAAGACATATAATTCCCACCTTCCATTGGCCTCATACCTTCAATGTATATTAAACGGTTTCCCCCTCATGGTACTTCTTGAACGAACTCACAACGAGAAGTATATATCAGGGAACTCATTCACGTACATCGAGTATATCAAATTCGCTCTCACACATACCATCCTCATGAAGTGTATCGTGAGGCAATTCATGTACACTCAGGTAGATCAATTGTCTTGTCCATATACACCGATGAATAATTTTTCTTATAGGCAAGAGGTATATCGTGGAAGTCATGCAAAAAGAGGAACCCTTCCACTAATCCACAAAGTCAATAAACCTCATATAGGTGTTAACCTTAGGGAACTCATAATTTATTTGTCGATTATCATGCAAAACTCTTCAGAAAATTTGGGTCGTATATCAGCAGAATTTTTGCACTATTTCATCCATTTTTATATTTGAACCCTGTCCGTGAGCCTGGAAACAAGTCAAACTGTATATTATATTTTAAACCCTATATTTCCTAGGCTTGGGTTGTGTCCATCATTTTTTCTTACAATTAGAAAAATATAATACAAGTTAAAAACATAATAATAATTATAACAACAACAACAACAACAACAACAACGACAACAACAACAACAACAACAACAACAACAACAACAACAACAACAACAACAACAACAACAACAACAACAACAACAACAATAATAATAATAATAATAATAATAATAATAATAATAATAATAATAATAATAATAATAATAATAATAATAATAATAATAATAACCACGCCGAGGTCTCCCTTATTATTCCCTCTTTTCAAAAACCAAAAATGGCAAAAAAAAATCATTTTTCAAAATACCAAAATACTCCATTCTTCTTTACAAAAATAAACCCATAACATTTTCACTCTTAGGCCAGTCATATCCCTATTTTGGCCTTGGTCCCTATTGGCTTCGGTCTCCCATCAAATCGCCTCGAAGCTCTCTTTCTTATTCTACTCATTTAATCGAATTCGGGATTTACCACCATAAGTTGTTCAGGAAAATGCCAATCAAGCACCAAATGTTCAGCTAGATCTGATAGCCATCCTAGGTTCATTAAATACCAAGGCTGGAAATCCCGAATCTGAGTATTTTTCCCAATTTGTGTCTATCAAGATATATGGAACTCCCCCGATCTCACCTAAACCTCTAAGATATTTCCCAATCTTTCTCCTACATACAAATGCTTTTCTGACCAAGCTCTGTCACCCCTTAGGTGTGCCTATATTACCATCCACGCTCGATCAAAGGGGAGAGGCATGGAACTGCCTATTATTATAGACCAACTCCAAAGGTATAGGCTAAAACTGTCCACGAAAATTTCCATTGATTATAAGAGAATCAGTATCCCGTTCATGGAATCTCGAAAGTGATCTCAAAAATTAGATGAGTGGGTGGTACCCATTAAGTAAATCAGTCTAGATGACATTATACAGATCATTGATAATATGTTTCACCAGACCGGGGAAATCTGCAACATATATGAGTTTCTCATTACTTTGATACTTCAGAGATGGAAGGTCCCTTCACTCCTACACTTCACCACTGAGTAGGAAGATTTATATAATGAAATCACAGAGGTGGTTGAATGTATTGATTACTCTTGGAAAAAACATTGTTGCCAGAGGATGGAAGGATAACTTCAATAGCTATTATGATGAATCGAATCATAAAGAAGACAATTTAATTGCTAGTTTTTGTCGAATGATTTCTTTTGAAGACTCATTAGGGGAAATTGACAAAATATCCATTCATCCCGAAGTAGATTGTAATACCCCATAATTTTAAATAATTTTAAAATGGAAATAATTGGGTTTAATTATGTTTAATTGCTAGATAAAATTAAATCAATCCTGATTTAAATATTATTTGAGAATAAAGTAATATGTGAATCATGTGAATATTACTTAGTGAATTAAAAGTAATACATGATTATGACTTTACATATGATTATAATTTAATATAATTGTCGAAAGAGATTAAAACGGTAATTTTGGGATGCGCGTATGAGTCATGTCGGGATTAAAAGTAAAATATTTATATGTCATCCAAATGGTTGTTTTGACAGCGCCAAAGTGTCCGAAAGGGTTTATATGGTTGAAAAAGTCTACTTGGGTATTTGATTTGGGTATCAGGACACTTTGGAACCGAATAGACACCCTGGAGAGGTATTTTAGTCATTTTATATGCAAGGTGAATAGTTCCACGAAAATACATGATTATTTATAAGTCTAAGGTTGTTTAGGATGCATGTTCATTCCACCAGAAACATTAGAGTGAGAGACTTTGAGGAGAGTAAGAGTTTATCTGGAAAGGGAAGAGCCACCTCTAGGAAACCAAGGGACAAGTCCATCAACCACCATCACCACTGCTAGAAGTTGGATAGAAAAGAGAATAACCACCAGTAAGTATCATCATCAAAGTTTCAGACCTACATATTATAGGTAAGTGGATTAATCTTTACAATTCTAGCATGTATTATGTTCAAATTAGGATAGTTGTAGAATCATGCATTTTTACATAATTTAAAGATAAACAATGGTGTTTTAAAATCTATCCGTTGGAATAAGACATATGTAGAATTAATCTGGGATAATCATATAGTAGTGGCACCGAAATAGGAATCACCTGATGTAGAGAATCTGGGCTTTATAATTTTTTTTTAGATGAATATGATTATATTACAGTTTTCTAGAAATGTTGGGAAATGATATTTTAATCGAATCTTCTTGAGGATTTAAAATTGTTTAATTATTGGAAATCTTTTATATATGTTGTCTATCATGTAGAATTAATTATAAGGATTTTGATACTTTAAAACATATGATTTGGGGATTGAAAATGATTAAACTCGTAGGCAAGTTTATGTTGAATCGTCTATACCTGATGGATCGATCAATCGACCCTTCCCTTCGATCGATTGACTTCTCGTGGAATTTGATAAATTATTACTTTATAAGATTTGATTAAATTCCATCTTGTATATTCTTTTATGGTGACTAATTAAATTTTTTGGCAGTTAAGGTAGGTCAGTAGGGTGATAGGTAGATCCCGGGAAAATATTAATATGTGGGATAAATCTTAGGGAATGGGAATAATGGGTTAAAATTGAATTAGTGAGTGTCGAGGAATAAACCCAATTGAAATAATTAAATTTATGAATTATGATGACATGGACCAGTATGGTGAAGACTTGTACCTACTGAAATTATAAGAGAAATAATTAATACCATATGAGTGTTGAGAAATGCTCATATCAAAAGTAAAGTAAAAATCTGGAAATACGTAGGTTATTCGAGATATAAATATACTACATAAGAGAATTTTTATGGGTTGTGCATATACCCTATTGATATACATATAAGTGGGACAAATGGCTATATTATGCTTTTGATTATGTGTATAACATACCTAAGCTACTCGCTATCACAATGTTGGTTTCACGTTGTGAATGATCTTATCTCAATTGGACCAATTTGGGGGGATTTAGATTTGTACACTGAGCATAGGAACTTGGTATGTCCTATCATGATGAATGATAGTTTTGACGATTGAATGGGAACTTAGGTATGTGCGTGACCCATTTAACTAGGGAATATACTCGCCTATAATATTTGTGTTATGCTATTTATGGTTCGGGAGTGACGCCGAACCAATTGTCCATTATGCAGTGATTAATGCACTAAGACATGATAGCAGAGTATGCATGCACCGTAGCTGTGTTTGGGAGGTGCCATATTAGTATATGTATAATAATGTGATATATATATACTATGATGTGATCTACTGTGTGAATTAGTGGATAAAAAGGAATATTAAAATGTAGATTAAATTAAGTAAGTGAATACTTAATTTTAAAGGTCTAGTTCATCTTGAAGAGAAATGAACATATTTATTTAATCTAAATATGGAGGGGGAAATATGGGAAAAGAAGAAAAAATATGGTAACAATTCAAAAACCTTAATTAGGAAGATATTAAGGTACATTAGGCATGCACACTAGATGAGAGGTGAGATTCTCAAGTGAGAGCCGAAAAACTAATAGGAATGTAATACTGGATTAACTTGTAAATATTAAGAACTTGTTGTTTTTAAAATTTTTACACTCGGGTTCTGACCCGTTTACTTGCATATTTCCTTCTTTATTATATCTATATTATCAGGTGCCCAACATCAGGGACGCTCGACTTAGAGGATGCATTCTTGATGTGTTCTGGAGATGGAGCTTTGGATTAGATGTACTAAATCCATTGATTCTTATATTCTTAATTCTTGGTGCATGTAGGGCATGTCGCTAAAGATTTTGTCATCCTATTTCAGTTCCTAACACTGTATTTATTTTATGTTAATACTCTTACTATTATTTTGGATGGTATGGTGATATTCCATTAAAACGGGACGTTTATTTCAGTAAGATTATATTCATGGTTTTAATTCAGTGATGGTGTGATATTTGAATCTTGTACTGTGTTATGGAAGGATTTAATAAATAAAAATAAAAATGAAAATTTTAGAAAGGTTTTGACACTTAGATTAATTAAGTATTAGGTGGTTAATAATAGAAATTATTCTTTCAACAATGATTCTAAGAATGAACCGACTGGATATTCTGATTTAATTTAATAAAGGACTCATCACCCAATTTTTATTTAAGTGGGGTGTCATAGGTGGTATCAGATCATCAGGTTCTAGTGTCCTTAGGATCTGTAAGGCTCATTATGGCTTAGGATCCTTTAACATAGACCCCTATAATTAGGATTGCTTTATTCATATTTGTGAATTTACAACTTCAACTATTCTGGTGATAATTGAAATATGGATAAATATCTCTCCCTCATTTCAGCTGCCTCCTCGGCGTGCATGAAGAGCCCCCGGAGTGGCATAGCCAACCCCATAGCTCGCTCCATCCCATGGTACTATAAATGCAACAGAGGTTGCTGCTATTGTTGCTCAAGACATTAACGCGGACTTAGTGGTTGTCCAACAAGCACCACCACCGGCAGAAGTAGTGACACCAGTACTCACACGAGCGTTTCCCACTACATGGGAGCGTGTCAGGGATGCCTTCCAAAAGTCTCATCCACCAGAATTTAAGGGGGGTTATGATGTTGTGATTGCTAACCAATGGAAAAAGGATATCTAGTGGCACTAGCGTATGCTCGAATGCACGGAGGTTCAGAAGAAGATTCTAGTGACATTTAAGTTTATTGGAGTAGCTCTTTAGTGGTGGGAGTCCACTACAATAGATGAGGAGAGGGATACGATGATGATTCAGGATTTCTCGGTGCAATTTTATCGTAAATATTTTCATTTTGATGTTCTGACCGAAATGAGGAGGAAACTTTTGGATCTAACCCAGGGAGAAAAATACTTTGCAAAATATAAAGAGGAATTTACTATGTTGACTAATTTGATGCCAGCTGAGGTACCTACTAAAGAGAAGAAGATCCAAATGTTCATAAATGGACTTACATGGAGGATATGCCAGCATCTATTGAGTAATCCTTCTCTACAGACGTACATCGATGTATTGAATGTATCTTAACTTCATTGGCAGGGCCACCGTCTTCATAAGGCGAGTAAGCGGGGGTCTGAGTGTAGTCAGCAAGGACAAACTGGGGGAAACAATGGTAGTGGATCATATTCATCCCAAGGGTAACAAAAACAGACTGATCAGAACTCGTAGTATGGGTATTATGCTAAATGACTTAGATCAAGAGGTTTTTATTTAGGAAAAAGAGGTAATATGCAGGGCCACTAGGGCCATAAAGGGAAGCAAGGCCACCAGGGCTAACAACACTCTCACTAGGACCAATAGGGCCGAGGTTAACAAGGTCGTAATGGGGGACTATTTGCCGGTAGGTGCTTCACTTGTGGCAAGATGGGTCACCAGAGTCAAGATTGTCTGGTTAAGGGCAAGATACCCTAGCAGCAGGGTGCGTATTAGGAGCCGTAGAAGCCTATGTTTCTAGCTGCCCTTCCAGCATCGGCGTAGTTACTAGCCTTACCTACCATTGCTACTGCTGCCCCACCATAGTAGGGGCAGTTACAGTATGGGTGTGTGTACAACGTCCAACAAGCAACAGTTCAACAACCACCACCCTCCATTGAGGGTATATTATCTATTTTTAGGTATATGGGACGTATTTTGTTTGATACTCGGGCTTCACATTCGTTCATAGACACTAGATTTGCATGGGCCACATGATTGTTAGACACGGATAGAAGTATGATTACTTATGTAGACTTACCAATTGGTAGTGGAACGCCTATTATCTTTATATGTCAGGGTGTAAGTATAGAGATTGGGAGTTTGTTTTTTACTAACTGATATGCTTGTGTTAGACTTGTTCACATATAATGCTATCATTAGGATGGATTGGGTTATTTCTTTTAGATACATGATTGATTTCTTTGGTAGGAGTATTATATTTTCTATCCCAGGTCAGGAGATATTTGTAGTGGTTATGCCTCACCCCAAGGGAGGATCGTTCAACCATTTGTATTATATAGAGGAGGAAACCTCTATGTAAGTTGTAATTCCCTTTGATTCGATTATTGTTATTACGGAATTTGCAGATGTGTTTCAAGACATACCAGGGTTACCGCCGAGTAAGGAGATTGAGTTTGTAATTGACTTAACACCGGGGACTTAACTGATAGCCCGTGCCCCTTACCGTATGGCTCCCGTAGAGATGAGGGAGTTGAGATATCATATTGATCAGTTATTGGGACAGGGCTTCTTCCATCGAAGTACCTCACCTTGGGGTGCCCAGTCCTATTTGTGAATAAGAATGATGGATCCCTACGCTTGTGCATGGATTATCGAGAACTTAATAAAGCCACGATCCGGAATAAGTATTTATTACCCCGCATCGATGACTTGTTTGATCAGCTGAGAGGAGACGCATACTTCACAAGGATAGACTTAAGGTCCGGATATCACCAATTGCGAATTAGGGAGAAAGATGTATCGAAGACTTATTTTCTGACACGATATGGATCTTATAAACTCCTAGTTATGCCATTCGGGTTGACAAATGAACCACTTATATTTATGGAATTAATGAATATGCTATTTAAAGAGTTCCCAAACCACTTTGTCATTATTTTTTCTAATGATATCCCGGTTTACCCTCATACCAAGGAAGAGCATGCCGAGTACTTGCAAAGGGTATTGCAGAAACTAAGGGAGCATCAAATGTATGCCAAGTTTCAGAAGTGTGGATTTTGGCTCCGAGAGGTGCAGTTTCTGGGGCATATAATGTCATAAAGGGGTATTGTCATGAATCCTAGCAAGGTTTCAGTAGTGAGGGAGTGGTGATAACCCACGACACCGACCAAAGTCTGCAGTTTCTTGGGACTAGATGGTTACTACAAATGGTTCATTAGGGGATTTTCAAAGATTCCTGGTCCGATGACTAACCTTACTCATAAAAGGGTACCAATTATTCAGGATAACAAAGTATGCATGCACCGCAGTTGTGTTTGGAAGGTGCCATATTGGTATATATATATAATATGATGTGATCTACTATGTGAATTAGTAGATAAAAAGGAATCTTAAAATGTTTATTATATTAAGTAAGTGAATACTTAATTTTAAAGGTCTAGTTAATCTTGAAGAGGAATGGACATATTTATTTAATATAAATATGGAGGGGGAATACGGGAAAAGAATAAGAGATAGGATAACAATTCATGAACCTTAAATCGGATGTTATTAAGGCATGTTAGGCGTTCACACTAGATGAGCGGTGAGATTCTCAGGTGAGAGCCGAAAAACTAATATGAATAAAATACTAGCTTCATTTGTGAATATTAAGCACTTGCTATTTTTAAAATTTTTACACTCGGGCTCTGACCCGTTTACTTGCATATTTCCTTCTCTGCTATATCTATATTACTAGGTGGTCAACATCAGGGACGCCCGACTTAGAGGATGGATACTTGATGTGTTCTGGAGATGAAGCTTTGGATTAGACGTACTCAGTCCATTAATTCTTATATTCTTAGTTCTTGGCGCATGTAGGGAATGTCTCCCAAGATTCTATTATCCTATTTCAGTTTTGAATATTGTATTTGTTTTATGTTAATACTCTTAGTATTATTTTGGATGGTATGGTGACATTCCATTAAAACGTGATGTTTATTTCAGTTAGATTATATTCATGGTTTTAATTCATATATTTGATTCTTGTACGGTGTTGTGGAAGGATTTAATAATTAAAAATAAAAATGAAAATTTTATAAAGGTTTTGACATTTAGCTTAATTAAGTATTAGGTGGTTAATAAGAGAAATTATTTTTTTGACAGTGATGCTAAGAATGAACCATCTGGATAATATGATTTAATTTAATAAAGGACTGATCACCAGGTATTGAATTAGGAAGGGTGTCACATAGATGAAGCCATGGGGTTTTTATTCTTCCCTGCCTCTTCGAACTACATGACAAGATCATGTAGGTTGTATAAAGATTTGATTCCTCAATCAATCGGAGTAAACGAGGGAAATAGAGTTTCTAAAGATATCACAATGCCATAAATGAAGGTTGAAGAAAGAAAGTTTCTCCATTAGCTCATGAAAACCCAAGTCAACATAACGTTATGGGGACTCTTCATGTCCTCTCATCTACACCAAAATTCCCTAATAAAGCTCCTTATATGAGCCACAGTTTCTCTCTCTACCACTCTTATAGAATCCATGAATATAGTTTGATCCTTTTCCTCTACCAGACTCCTTTTTTCTCTGAAGAAGAAATTCCAAAGTTCATCCTTGATCACAACTATGTCCTTAACATCTTTATTAAAGTTTTGGTAAAGACAATACCACTATCACTATTTGATAACATATCCTCTCTCAAAATCTGCCAGCTCAGAAACTTAAACTATTTTTGAACTGAAAGTCAGTTAGATCACCACCACATTCGCCATCGTGCGTGCTTATGACGACACTCATCGAGAAGTGATGGGTTTCATAAAATTCACATTAGGAATTGGCCCTATTAACCCTTTGACGAAATTTAATGTCATCGACATACCTACCTGCTTCAACCTACTCTTTGTATGCCCATGGATCCATAACATCCTAGGATTATCCTCTTCTCTTCATAAAAAAATAAAGTTCTTTACCAAAAACCAAGTAATCACCATTATTGGGGGACAGCTGCCGTTCAGATAGTATCATCACTGTGAATCCAGTATTAGATATTCATCATGGGGCCAATGACATGTTCCTCTACGATTCTAAGATCAACTCACTCCCCGTCCTAGCAGAGGATATCTTCAAAGACCGAGTTTTCCCTACATGGAAATGTTAATATGATTCAGATATTCAAAAACTTTCACTTCATACCCGGAATATGCCTAAGATGATGTGGGTAAGGAATCCTAGAGATGATAGTCATAAAAGAGACGTTTACCCATGTGTCCTAGGCTATCGACCTTCACTAGGTGAAATCAAAGCAATCCATCAATCGTGACAAAAAATAATCCTAAAAGATGAAAAGAATGTTTTGAGGGACTCTCCGAACAAAATATTTACCATGGAGGGTGAAGACTTACCCTTTTGTTAATTCTCTAAACTGTGGTATGTACTTGCTAAAGAGAAGATGAAAACGAAGATACAGATCATCTTTGAAGGCAATTACAATTCAGATGAAGACTTAAAAAATGAAGTAGAACCTTTGACTGAGAAAACCACGACAATTACTTAGAACTCCAATGGTAGTGACTTCGAGGAATTATTTTACCGATAGGCACAAGGATTAACCCTCTATATGATCCACCTGGATGTTACGTCGTTAGACCTGTTTTTCCAGGTAAAAAATACCGATGTACCTCTCCTGAATTTGTATGCCATCCCAGTTCATCCTGTTCAAGTTCAGACAAATCTTACTATTTATCATGTCTCAGAAATCTCTTCACCTGTTTTTGTTTCTCCTTTTCCTGATGTAAATGCAAATAGAACTCTTTTGACTACATTCTCAACGTTGTCTTCCTTGGAAGTGAAATAAATAAAGATTTTGAGTACCTTGTTGTGCCTTACATCAATTGCATTGATTTTAATCAAACTTTTGATGATGATGATTTTATAAATGAACATTTCTTAACTGATCTCAATAAGGAAAATAATAAAAAACATGATCGCATTCAAACTAATGATGATAAGACTATTTTGATTAACCTCAATTCTAGTAGCCATCAGTGCAAGATTAGGATAATGTCCACCCTTAACGAGAATGAGAGGGCGCAACCTGAAGAACTACTGAAAGAGTTCATATAAATCTTTGCGTGGTGTTACGACGACATGCCTAACATGGACCAAGACCAAGAAATTACTCAACATGAGATTATGATATTTCACAAATGCAAACCGATCAAATGGAAATTGAGCAAGCACTGAACAGAATGGTCACTCTATGTCAAAAAAGAGGTAGTCAAATAAGTGAACATGGGATTCATATATATGGTCAAATACCCTACATGGCTTGCCAATATCGTCCTTATGCCAAAGTCGAGTGGAAAAGTCCTCATGCTTGTCGACTATCGGGATTTGAACAATGAATCCCCTAAAGATGTTTATCTATTACCTAACATCGACATGATCGTGGATAACATATCCATCCATGCCCCTAAATCATTCATTCAGGGATATTTCTATTTTAACCAAATCAAGATGCACCCTGACCATTAGAAGAACACTGAAAAATTTACTCATTATGTTATTTTAATAAAAGTTAAAATGGTTTAATGAGTTCCGAAATTACTTTTTGAGGCAACTATTTCAAAAATCTTTTTGGAACACATGCGAAAAATAATTTTTGAATGAATTATTTCAGTCTCTTGGAAATAGGTTTTAAACTAAACCTAAGTCTGATCTCCAGTATGTAGTAGTAAGGAGATAAAAATCACACACAAGAGACAAGAAATTTTTAATGTGGTAAAACCCCACCCAATTGGGGAAAAATCCATGATTCCCTCTTTGGAGTAAAAAAAAATCCAATATAAAACAAATATAGGTTACAAGCATGTAGAAGAAATCATACAACCAATCCTATTCTAAGTACATAATTATACCTAAGTGAGAATCCTCTCCTTCTGGGGTACCATCTTCTGACATCTTTAGAATTTGATTCTTCCTTTTTGTAACAAACCTTGCTTCCTTTATCCTTTTAACTTGATATTGACTCGACATTTAAAATATCTCAACTAAAACACACCTTAGTATTTATGGGTGAATGTGTAGTGAGTCAATTGCCTAAATGATATGCATGTACTCACGCACACTTATAATACAAATAGATCATATGAATTACAACATATCTAATAATGAAATATATTTTTACACTTATGAAATTTAGACTTTATCTTTTCATGCAAAATGTTTCAAGATCTGAATTCTTTTAGAGCTTTAAAATAAAGATTCACCAAAATTATTTATAAACAGAATTTTCATACATGTAACATTCAAGTCTTGATTCCATTTTGTAAAATAAGAGAAGTTGGATTTAAAATATTTTAGGATTTCTAAAACAGAATCTAATCGAGAGATAAAATTTCTCAAAAAGAAATCTAGAACAACCTAGAACCAAACGTGAAATATATCACAGTTTTTTATATATAGATTTCTAAAAAGAAATGAGATCTAAAATATGTGAGGTTGTTAAGAGAGATATTACAACAGTGAGGAGTAAGCAAAACTAACTCTCAATTTTACTCAAAACTCAATGTTTTGAAACCAAAACCTTTTTAGTTTTTTCATCAGCGAATCTACAAAAATTAGAAGGGAAATCGCTGGATTTATTTTTAAAATACTACATCTTTTGATTTGAAAGAAATATTATAAAAAAAATATGTTCTCAGAAATTGTAACGAAAAATATTTTTCTCTCAAACTTTTCCCTCTTCTCCTTTTTTTCTCCCAACTCTTAAATCTCTCCAAAAAATTAAAATTGAAAGGCATAAGCTTCCTTATATAGTCCCAATGAAGGATCTAAAATATTTTCTTAAAATCACGGGTTGGGATTAAATCTGATTTAAAATGGTTAAATCTAATGGATGAGAAGTGACCACACTAAAATAAACTCTAATTGGTTGAATTATAACGCACGTGGATAAACTCAAATAACATGCAGATCATTGATCAAAGAGATCTAATGGTTGAAATTAGGTCCGTTGTATTTGAGTGTAAACAAACATAAAAATAGTCAATCATGATGCAACACGTGCAGGACTCTAACTGATCCGAAAATGCGAGTTTGTTAAGTTTCTAAAAATCCATTTTCTACCAAAAATGTTATTGTCTATTTTGGATTCTACCCAAGCCATATTTTAGGAGCTTATAAAATTCAAATTTTAACACGATTAGTATATAAAATCTATTTTAATTATTTCAAAAATTGATTTTAGTTGTGCTAAAATTCCCAAAATTTATAGAACTTTTCATTTTAAATCAAATTAGCACACATCAATTAGATAAGATATCAAATGCAATCTCCTGTGTGTTGTGAGTGTGTTAGAATACTGTCTTTGTGACTGATTGATTAGTCTTTGGTGATGTTGAGGTAGCATAGGAAGATGTTATGATGTAATTGAAGGAAGGGCCCAAAATTTATCAATATTTCCAAACTAGTTGAGGCTCCTATATATGCAGATTCAAGTGAGTCAACTATATAGTGTGCTTAAATCTCCCCTTGTGGAAATGAGAGACAAAATCTCCTTTGAGTCATCTAGGACTCGTACCAGTCACAAATATATTTTGACTCAAACAACACGTGCAACACTACAACCAGCACAATCATGACAAATCGAACACACGTCGTACTCATACCATCATGTCAAGTGTGAAATAACTGTAAAGAAAGTAAAGAGAGGCAAAACATAAGATATAGAGTGGTTCGACTATTAAAATGATCCGACGTCCACTTTGGTAATCCACTCTCATTAGATATATGTTATAGTACAAGTTAACATAGCCATGAAAGGTGTACAATAGAGCTAAGAGAGGAGAATACATGATTGTAGTAATTTCAGGCAAGCCTAGGAGATGGCTACGAGGCAAGTGATTAGACCCCAAGTTGTATTGGGTTTGTATTGAGAGTTTGGATGGGCTTCGCCAAGAGTTATTGTCTCGAATCTAGATCTCAAACTCCCCCATCTTGAGGTATGAACCTCTATTTATAGGGTGTATGTAAGTTGTGTCACGTGCGCTGAGCACGTGACATGTAAATAAGTCTGAAGTGTGGTCCCTTTGATAGGGTAGCAACTATGAATAAGGGGTTGCGGCTTGTTTGGTCCCATGTAGCAACTAGGCTAAGGTGTTGTGGCCTAATAGAAAGACCAATCCTATAAATGCTGCAACATATATAGTACAAGGCAATAACCTGTAAATGGGAAACTCGATAAGCATTAGGTCGAGGCCTCCAAGCTTTGAGCAGCAACCTTCTGTCAATATGTGCCGTAGAGGGGGAGCATATTTCTCATATCAATAAGCCCCCAAGTCATAGTGACAAAGGGTCATTTGGTGTTGCGTATTAATGTGATGTCGTGGCTTCCACGATGTATAATCTTTGATGTACAACAGCTTGCAAAGAAACGTTTCATCTTCCTGCTCCTTCTTATGTAAATGGGTATCCTTGAGAGTGAATCGAAAGCAAATCTCTGTCACTCCATCGTTTGAGTTTTTCGGTGGGTTTCTGCTGACGATTTATGGCGGTATGAGGCTAATCAATCATCATCCACCGATTTCCAGGTAACTTTCAAATCAACTCTTAATTTCTCTTTTATATTTTCTAGCATTCTTTTCGGGCTAAATGCTTTTGATTCTCATGCTTGAACCCATGATAAATGAGTTATCTAGATTCATAATAAACGAATTATCTGAATCCTATATAAATAAATTTTCTAAAATGAATCTTTCTTCTTGAACTACGTGTTTGGTTATTCAAATAGGATTTGAGTTGAATAATTGACTGTGTTATGGAATTTGATTTTTGTGGATTTATGTAGAAGCTAGGGTTTTATAGATAATGTAGGTATTTGAATAGGATTAGGGTTAGAACACAACACCCATTCATGTCATTCTTAGATAAATACTTTAGGATTTAAGTTTTCAATCCTCTAAATCTAAGAGTTTGAATATGTTATATGTTTATCAATTGGACACAGGAAAGCTTGCGGTTTTCATATTATAAAATCTGTTGCGGCCATACTTTAACTTCTGCCAACAATTACCTTATAATGGGCCTCTGTGGAAATACCTCCAGCTTTTACAGAACCCGTCAAAACACCCTTGGCCGTAATCTGCCCTTTTATATTGATTGGCTGTGGCACCAAATTCTCTCAGGACCCTTTTTTATGGTTGCGACTTCCATATTAGCTGCAACACTTTCTTTTCCTTTGCTTTAATTATTTCAGAATCTCTCTGGACACCTTTATTATTTTTCTTCTAAATTTTAATGGCCTCTAAGTGGCTCATTTGACCAAAGTGTCTACGACACATAACTACAAAGCCCTTATACTTTTCAGGTTTTGTCGTAGCTCCATGAGCTGGGATCCTTCAGAGTTTATGAACAACTTCTGAAGAAAGAACTTTATCACTTCCCATCCTGAAATTCCCTTGATAAAGCATTTGAAGGCTGCTGGGTCCTATACACTCAAAGATTGCCCAAACTGTGTGGTTCTTGACTCTAACTCTGCAGAATCCTTGGATTATAAGGACACGGTTGAGGCTGCAAAATCTATGAAAGAAGACATAAATTACAACAATCATACTGTTGAAGCAAAGGCTATAGCAGTTGGGCCTTCTGAGGTCAGAGATGTGCTAGTTGGTCCGTCTAATAGGACAGATACTATTTATGCTGCCTTAAACGTCCACTGCATTTAATCGATGAGCGAATAAATCAAGTTTTTGGGGCATTTGAGTTTCCTGATGTAGTAATTGTTTCCACTCATTACACTGACCAAAAAGCATGTTCTGTCATTCCTAATGATGGGATTTGCTTCCCCTTGCATGACTTTGTCTACGAGCTACGATTACCTATGCCAGTTCCTATCAAGAGAATCTTTAGTGCCATGAACTTGGCACTAGCCCATCTAGACCCAAATGGCTAGAGAATTATACTTTCCCTAACAGTTCTTCAAAGAAAAACGTTCTCAAGGGATATTACTTATGTGGAGTTCTTTCACTTCTATTAACTAAAGGAGATATTTGTTAAGTTTGCATGGTGCTATTATTTTTCCCTACGAAACAATGATGAAGTTTTGTATGCTGGGAGGCCTTCCATTGTGAAGAACTAGAAAGAAAAATATTTCTACATTTCCAGAGAGGGATGGAAAATCCATCTAGAAGAATCAATGGGAGAGAGGACATATAGAATGCCGCAGTAGTGGGGATGACCCTCCAAGCTAAGTGAGCACATGCCGCAGACTTTACACTATGCTAAACAACTTTTCCTATAGTTTTTTATTTGCCTCCCTTTGATATTTTCTGCGACATATACTGATATTGACATTTGTGTAGCCGTTGATAATCCACCACTCAATAGTAGGGAGTAAAACAGAGTTGCAAAGGCTGCATGCAGTAGTGGTGAGAAGAAAAATTTAAACACCCTAATGACTTTTGCATCCATTTTTGAACAGGCTACTTCACCAACAAAAGCGTACAAAAGAATGGCTGCTGAAGGTAATTATATATACTTCACCTTAAATTTTTTACGAAAGGTACTTTTATATGATCCTTACTTTGTGATTTTTCAGGAGAGGAGATAGACATAGAACTCTTGCCTGCCTAGATGGCAAAAATGGATGATGATGCCATTGTCATCAATAACGCTACCAGAAAAGGTAGGAAAAGGAAGAGATCCCATAAAGGGAAAAAGGCTGCAGGAGAAAAATGGGCTGCACATGGTGATAGTGCTACTATGGCTACTAAAAAAATACTACAATTGGGGAGAACATGCACCCTACTCGCGATCCAATGCATACTGATGATGCCGCGACCACTGAAAGAGAGGGAAAATTTGATGATGACATTGGTGATCACTTTGATGTTGCTGTCTTATTACCATCTAAGTCTGAACTTCGAGTTAGACGTAACTCTTCCCATGTTATTTCTTCTAACTCTCCCCCTTCGTAGACTATCATGGCCATGAATGACAACTTGCCACCACCTCAATGTCGCAAAAGTGTTGACCCTTATGGCCGTCCATGGCCTCAGTTGAGGACTCAAAAATCTCAGTCTTCTTGGAATACAACTGCCAGGGCTGTCTCTAAGATACGGAGGGTACTGGATAACATTGACCTTGATCGTCTTGTGGATGAGGACCATGAACACTTGGAGGAATATTCCCTCCACATCCTACTACGGGTAAGGATTTTTTTTCTTTTTCAATATTTTTCTGCAATATATCTTTTTCTAACATTTACAATTTTAGGCCACGGACGTGGTCATGTCCCAGAGGATAAAGTACGAACGATTATACAAGCTGAAACATGCCGCATAGAGAGTGTCTTTTTTCGGATTTGGAAAATGCCAAGACTTCATCCTTTGAGGTAGGCAACCAATCTTTTTCCACGGAACTCAAAGCTGCACAAATGATTTAGATGCTGCCATCAAGGAAAAGGATACAACCGAACATAACTTTACCACGGTTGCATCATCTCTTCAAGCGTCTGAAGCTAAGGGTTGGGAGGCTGCCAAACAGGTCAATAACTTCAAGAGCCACAGTCGTTGTGCCCAAGGACAATGGAAAATGGAGGATGTGCATAGATTTTACTGACCTGAACAAGTCTTGCCCAAAAGATAGTTATCCCTTACCTAGGATCGATCAGATGGTAGATGCAGCTACAGGGCATGAGCTCATGAGCTCATGAGCTTCATGGACGCATATTCAAGCTACAACCATATCTTCATAGATGCTTAAGACTCAGAGAAGACAACCTTCATCAGTGACAAGGGGACATATTGCTACAAGGTCATGCCCTTCGGCTTGAAAAATGCAGGGGAAACGTAAAAATGTCTTATAAATAAAAAGTTTGAAAATAAAATATGCAAGACTATGGAGGTGTATGTAGACGATATGTTGACAAAGAGCTTAAAGGCCCTCACTCACGTGGCAGACCTAAAAAAACCTTCGATACCATGGACTTGTACAGAATGAAACTCAATCCCAGAAGTGCGTCTTTGGGGTAGGAGCTGGGAAATTTCTTGGATTCACTATCAGTCAGAGGGGAATAGAGGCGAACTCTGAGAAAATCAAGGCTTTTCTTAACATGAAGACACTAAGAAATATCAAAGACATTCAAAGGCTCACTGGAAGAGTAGCTGCACTCAACAGATTTGTTTCCAAAGCGACGGAAAAGTGTCTTTCGTTCTTTAAGGTGCTTAGAAAGGCCTTTGAATGGGATAAAGAGTGTGACGAGGCTTTTAATCAACTCAAGTCCTACCTCAGATCTCCCTTGATCTTATCTCGGCCCATAGTGGGAGAGAAGTTGTATGTTTATATAGCAGTCTTTGAGTCAGCTATAAGTGCAACCATAGTATAGGAAGACGTTGTGGTCCAAAGGCATGTATACTTCAATAGTAAGTCCCTTCAAGTGTTTGAACAAAACTATCCTCCCATGGAAAAGTTGGCCTACACTTTGATACATGCTTCTAGGAAGATAAAGCCCTATTTCCAAGTCCACTCTATGGTTATCCTCACTAACTCCCCATTAAGGCAAGTCCTCCATAAGCCGGAGAAGTCAGGAAGGTTGATGACTTAGGCCATTGAGTTAAGTGAGTATGACCTTACTTATCAACCTAGAGTGGCCATTAAAGGGAAGACACTTGCACATTTTGTTGCTGAGTTCACATGGCAAGAGGCCGAGGTTGAAAATAACCTAGAGACTGTAGAGGGATCAAACATCAACATCTTATGAGACCTAGAAGAGGTTATGTCCAACAGAGACAGAAATAAAATAGCTGAAAATGAGGAAGATCGGTACCTCTTCAAGCAAAGAATCATGTCAGAGGGGAGCTTCTCATCAGATAAAGATATCAAGAACCTTTTTGTTGACGGGACTTCTTACAAAAGTGGAAGCGGTGCAGGGCTGATACTCTCAGCTCCAGATGGTACCAACGTTGAATATGCACTAAGGCTTAACTTCAAGGCATCAAACAATGAGTCACAATATGAGGCCATAATAGCGGGCCTCTCTTTGGCAAAGACCCTTAGGATAAGACGACTCCTACTTTATAGTTCCTCAAGGTTAGTTATTAACCAAGTGTTTGGAGTTTATGAGGCCAAGGATAGAAGGATGGACAAATACCTAAAGAGGGTAAGAATGATGTTAGAAGGTTTCAAAGAGGTAAAGATGAATAGGTTACCTCGATAAAATAACATCCACGCAGATGCACTAGTATGGGTAGCTTTAGCAATAAGGACAGATGTCAGAAGGATAGTTCCAGTCGAGATCCTGCTCAAGCTGACCATAGAAGAAGAAGAGGTTACTAACCCTTACCTCAATTTGAACCTAAGGGACTCATCGATGGACCCCCTTATCAGATATATCAGAGAGGGAGAACTGCCGAAATTAAATCTAGAGAGGACAAAACTGAGGCACAGAGCTACAAAGTTCTCAATAATAGGAGATTTCCTATATAAGAAGGGATTTTTATTACCCCTCCTTAGGTGCATTCATCCCACAGAGGTCCCCCGTGTCCTACAAGAGGTACACGAGGGTTCTTGCTCCAGTCACATAGGAGGAAGACCTTTAGACAAGAGGATTATCACACAGGGATACTGGTGGCCGACTTTGGCTAAGGATGCTACAACCTATGTGAAGAGGTGTGACAAATGCCAAAGATTCTCCGCTATCCCGCATTAACCTCATCGGTCTATAACATCAATAAGTTCTCCTTGTCCATTCGCAGTATGGGGAATTAACTTGGTGGGTCCCTTACCAAGAGTTATGAACAACTAGAGGTTTTTGATAGTTGTAATTGACTCTTTATCCAAATGGGTAGAGGTCGAGCCGATGATGACGATTACAGAGAAAAAGACCTTCCAATTCATTTGGTAGAGCATCATATGCAGACATAGCCTTCCAAACACCCTCATCTCAGACAATGGAACCCAACTCAAGAATTCTTCCTTAGAAAAGTATTGCGAGAGAGTTGGGAATAAGAATTTTTCTCTTCTACGGGTCGGCCACAGGCAAACGGTCAGACCGAAGTTAAAAATAGAAAAATCCTCGATGGGATCAAGAAGAGGTTAGAAGAAGCTAAGGGAAGATGGACTGAAGAGGTTTATGCTGTAGTATGGGCCTACAGAACAACGACTGGGACACCAACGGGGGAAACCCCATTTATATTAGCACATGGCTCAGAAGCTATCATACCAACAAAGGTAGGACTCCCCACTCACAAGGTTCAGACCTATAACCCTGAGAAGAATGGGTAGGAGAGAATACTTGACCTAGATTTGACTGAAGAAAAAAGGGAAGATAAAGAGATCAGACAGGCAGCCTACCAATAGAGAACAACAAAGTTCTACAATCAAAGGGTGAAATTAAGACCCATAGCCGTGGGATACCTAGTGTTGAAGAAGATATTGCATAAGGCAAATAAGATTCACCCAAATTGGCATTACCCTTACAAAGTGATCGAAGAGGTTGTACCCGAGACATACAAGTTGGAAAACCTCGAGGGGGAACCTTTTTCCAATCCATAGAATGCTGATCATTTGAAAAAGTATTACATATGATGTTGCAATGATTCCTATGTAAATGTATCAACTTATGAGGAGATTATTAATGAGAAGATCAATTCCTGTGTCAACTCTTGGTTCATTATGCTTGGATGAATATTATGGGGGTAACATCTACGTGGATGACCTCAGACGTTAAAACATCATAGTTTGATGACAAGGTCTGAGGTGAACATCACAGTTGGATGACCTCAAACCTTAAACATCATTATTTGGTGAAATTTATAGGGGTAACATCATAGTTTGATGACCTCAGACCTTAAAACATCATAATTTGGTGATAAGGTCTGAGGTGAAACATCATTAATTTGGTGAATTTTATGGGGGTAACATCTTAGTTGACGACCTCAGACCTTAAAACATCATAATTTGGTGATAAGGTCTGAGGTGAACATCACACTTAGATGACCTCGGACCTTAAACATCATTAATTTCATGAATATTATGGGGGTAACATTTTATTTGATGACCTCAGACCTTAAAACATCATAGTTTGATGACAAGGTCTGAGGTGAACATCGCACTTGGATGACCTCAGACCTTAAACATCATTAATTTGGTGAATATCATGGGGGTAACATCTTAGTTAATGACCTCAGACTTTAAAACAATGTTACAAGGTTAATAGATACATCATCTTAGTTGATGACCTCAAACCTTAAAACATCATAGTTTGGTGACAAGGTCTGAGGTGAGCATCACACTTGAATGACCTCAGACCTTAAACATCATTAATTTGGTGAATATCTTATGGGGGTAACATCTTAGTTGATGACCTTAGACCTTAAACATCATTAATTTGGTGAATATATTATGGGGGTACCATCTTAGTTGATTACCTCAGACCTTAAAACATCATAGTTTGGTGATAGGGTCTGAGGTGAACATCACAATTGGATGACCTCAGACCTTAAACATCATTAATTTGGTGAATATTTATGGTGGTAACATCTTAGTTGATGACCTCAAACCTTAAACATAATTAATTTGGTGAATATTTTATGGGGATACCCTCATAGTTGATGACCTCAGACCTTAAAACATCATATTTTGCTGACAAGGTCTGAGGTAAACATCATACTTGGATGACCTCAGCCCTAAACATCATTAATTTGGTGAATATCTTATGGTGGTAACATTACATTTGTGTGACCTCAGACATTAAACATCAATAATTTGGTGAATATTTTATAGGGGTAACATCTTAGTTGATGACCTCAGACCTTAAACATCATTAATTTGGTGAATATATTATGGGGGTAACATCTTAGTTGATGACCCCAGACCTTAAAACAATGTTACAAGGTTAATAGAGACACCATTATATTTAGGTTTCAGACCTTAATATAAACACATTGCATGACATAGAAAACCATTCAAAGAACATTCCGCAAAAGAAATAAAGCCCTCTTTCGCGGTTGATATAGCATGAAGTTAAGAATTACAAGTCAAGAGCTAACATAAAATGTTATCAGAAGTTACAGATCGATATGGATAAGGAACAAAAAAATGTATAGTAAGTGCTTCATGAAATGGGTTTTAAGTATCTGTGGTCTTAGGGTTGGTGACCATGCCCACACTTCCTTGGCCGAGGTTGGTCACTTCTACCCCATCATCTTGAGGACCAATGTCTTCAGTCCTTGTGTCTTCTTATTGAGCAGTCTCGACAGGTGCGGCACATCCTTCCTCCTCGACCTCTTACAAGGCATGAGAAAACCGAGGATCGGCATAACCCAGACCAACGAAGTCAGAGGATGCCAAGATCCCTGACTTTTTCTCTTTCATCACAGCCCATTTTTTAGTGGCCTTAACACCCCTTTCGAGGTATTCTAAGCCAAAGATGACGAATTCATCAGAGACCTTATAGTCCTCCAATATCTTCTCTGAGGCGTCATCTAAAGTAGCCTTCACAACGACATTGACCTTGTATAGAAGAGAGTCAACCTGAGGCGCCATCCATGTCCTTCTCTAGGTGCTTAACATTAGCCTCAGACTTCTCTAAGGGAGCCTTCAGATGCTCCACTTCAGTATTCAGAGAAGCCTCAGTCTTCAAGGCCTCTTTTCCCTTCTCAATCAGAGGAAGTTTCCTTAGAGTCCAGTAAAAAAACTGGTGCATGGTGAGGAGACCCTGCAAATCATGTGCAAAAATTTCAGTTCAAGATTTGGTACAATTCAAAGACGATGTTACAAGTATTCAGAAAAAGTAAGAAGTCTTACTTGGATTGATCGACGGAGGGCGAACTCGGCCAGCAGAGGAGTGTCTAGAGAAAGGCAGAACCGTTTGTCAGAGTCGGTCATGACGGAGCTGATAGCATCCAAGGCCTTCAGACTCTGGCCGATAAAACTATCGCCGATCTTTAGTTGCTCCATACGAGCAACTAACGCATCCTCAGAGTAGATGGGGATCTTGCGATCCCCCTTAGAAGTTTTCTTCTTTTGCCTCTGATCCTCAGGGGCAGGTTCAGTGGATCTCCTCTTCCTAGAGGCCTCGTCCCTTAAAGTAGTAGGAGGATTAGTCGCAGTTAGACCCGCATTCTTTATAAGTTTTGTAAGACTGGGGGTTGCCATCTCCTAAAGGTCGTCCGAAATTCCTTTGGGACGCTCTGCAAATAAAAAGATATGAGTTAAAAGATCATAGATATAACAAAATCAAACTTACGGAGCTCGGTTGTAGGGCTCCCCCCAAGGCCAGTTTCAGAGAGGTAGTAGGGGGTCATAAAATGAACATACTTGACCAATAAACCATGTTCCCCCTGATCTTAAAGGTCTTTGACTTTCTAAAGGTTACTCTGGCCTAACCCAGGGTCAGCCCTAGCAGCCATTGACACCTTTCCCCATCTCAGGGGTATTCTCGGCTATAAGGATGAAGAGGGGGCACAGGAACTAAACTCCCCTGACCCTGAGGCAAAGAAGTATCGTGGTCTCTAATTTTAGTTCGAAGTCTGGGTAACCAGCAACATCTTCTTATTGGACTTTTGAGCTAAAAAATAGTAATAACTCTGATGATTCCTAGCAGAGGAGGGGATGTAGTACCCTGTGAAGACTTGGATGGGAATGTCTGAATGATGGACTGCCCTTCATAAGACTATAGCTCCAATTATCACCCTCCAGGAATTAGGGGATAATTGGGAAGGATCCAAGTTAATATAGGACAATATATCCCTAATTATTGGATGAATGGGAAGACGAAATCCTAACTTAAACATATGATCATATAATAAGATCTCACCATCTCGGCCGCCAAAGGCCCTCTCGTCCCTCAGAGGCCTCCTAAGTTTTATGGATGAACCTATAGAATACAGATGTCTGAAATCTAGGAGGTTGAGTTCACTGACAGTGCTCTCTATCTTGGTTGCCTCTGAGCTATCAACATCGCTTTCGCTACCATCATCCTCATCCTGGTCAACGTCGGCTTGAGAAGACGAGGGAGCACCATCAGGTAACCTCTGAGCAAACTCAGCTCCTATGGAGGCCGACAGGAAAACAACGTCAAGGATTGGGGGAATAGACACACTAGTTCCAACAGTTTCGATATCAGAGGAAGAATGTGAGGTGCTAGAATTCTTGTTAGATGAGGCACGACTGGAATCCTCGGCTTGGTTAGGGGATTGGTCCATCCGGATGGAGTAATTCATGGCCTCTTGGAAAGAATCCATAGACATAGGGTCATAGGTTGACGACTGACACTCATACATTGGAACGGGTTCTACTGGGACCTCTGCAGGCACAGATGGCTCAGGATATATCACTTTCAGAGGGGGTGGGAATATAGGCCTAAGAGGGAATGCCTCGGCCCTACGAGCTTCCTCTTGGTCTTGTTCTATTTGTCTAATCTTATCTAAGGTTTTCTCTCTAAGAGAGGGGAATTCCTCTAAGAGTTGATAAAGGGGTCTGAGTAGATGGGGACGACCTTACACTTACGGACTGAAGATAAAAATAAATAAGATAACACAACAGTTAAAGATCAAATATGGCTATTTTAAAAGAAAGCTAACCAAAAATAATCAGGAACAGCTCACCGGCAGGCTCATAAACTCACAGAAAAACTCAAGATGATATGGGAAAATGCAACAAATGGAAAAATGAGGCTGAAAAAATGGGAAAGAAGAGGTAATAATCAATACCTGATGAAATACGAGGAGAAGAATAGGAAGATTGGGAATAAAAATCCACAAAATGCACCCTCGATCAAGCTCTGGAAGAGAGAGAAAACGAAGAAGGCTCAGGCGGGAGAACGGGAAGGAAATGAAGAAGAAAAGAGAGAAAAGGGTTAAAACCCTCAAAGTCCACTTGCACGCGCCCCAAGGCCCATTATTGCCTTGGGAGCCCAAAAGACCATTATCATTGCACTTGCCAAGCACGCAACCTACTTCATAAGCTGACACTTGTCATGAAAATATTAGCACATAAAGAAATCCAACCTCGAACATATATGCCCCTTAGTTACCTGCTCACATAGGTAACTAAGGCTAGGGGTGATTGATATGCCCTAAATGTACCTAACAGCTCAAAGACACCAACCTCGGCCTAGAAGATGGCCGAGGTAACAAGGGCCCCAGATTGGCAACCAGTAATCTCGTCCAAAGCAAGGTCGACTGTGGCTTCTGTTACTAGTTGCCTCACAGTTAGACAACTGATGAGGTCTTCATGATCCATGGGGCAGTTATCCATCAGGTCGTCCAAAGCCAACATCATGCCTACTACATACATCAACCTCGGTTGGGTATAAGTCGAGGAAATAAGGACTAACCAGCATCGTAATCAACCTCGACTGGGAATCAATCGATGTTCCAACTACTCACACATAGCCCCGGCCCAGGCAGACGTTATAACCTCACCTGCCTTACCTCAGATTTATGCTGAGCCGAGACCATCATGAATAACCTCGGATTGGGCAGCATCCAGACTTCACCAACCTCGTACACTTCCAGGCCCAGGTTGGTACCAATCAAAGACAACCGAGTCTTTACTCGCATATGTGTGGATGGGAACACGTGTACTAAATCAATTGTAACAAATCATCATTCTCTACATGTGACAGTAACAGATGTCTTCATTAGATTGGATAGATCAACACACACATGCTCATTGCATGCATGGGGGTGCATTACACCCCCACCACACTATATATGCTTGCCTTTTCCTACATGGAGGGGGGATCAACAAACCTAGATGAAACTCTGTCCAATTATACAGTAGAGAGAGAAAGCTTGAGAGATTGTATCTATGGCCATTAGTGCCTCATTTTTGTGACCTTACTCACTCATTTGCAAAGTGGACGTAGGCCTAATTGGCTGAACCACTTACATCCAAGTGTTCAACCTCTTCTCCTCACTTCGATCTCTTATATTTAGTATACTATTGTGCTGCCATTATCATCACTGGTTTGAGCTTACAAACACCTTGACTGGTGGTGCTATTTCCAGCATCATCAGGGCCTATCTTAGGAAGAATTCAAAACAAACTCCTTACTAAATATGGTATGGGAAGAATACCAATCTTAAATACCTTAGAACTTTTGGTAGTACATGTTATTTCTTTAAAGACAGAGAACACTTATCAAAATTTGAGACTCATGGAGATAAATCTATTTTCTTTGGATATTCTCCTGACAGCAGAGCGTACTGTGTCTATAATCTTCGTACGAAGACTTTAGTGGAATCCATAAACGTTATGGTAAGTGACACCACTGTTAAGAGTAAGAATGGTGAACCAACTATTGTGGAAGAGTCTGAAAATGTTTTACAAAAAGACACTCTAGAAATAGATGATTCTTTACCAATTGAGAAACCTGAAGTACCTAACTAGGTTTCTAAAGATCATAGCATCGATAACATTGTTCATAAACCTCTTGAGTCTTTATGTAGAAGATCTCAATTAAGAAACTATGATCATTATGTATGTTTTGTGTCCCTTGTGGAACCAAAGAATGTAAATGAGGCATTGAACGACCCTGAATGGATTTTTGCTATGCAGGAAGAACTTCTTCAATTTGTCATTCATGATATTTGTTATCTTGTACCTAGGCCCGATCATAAAAATGTTAGTGGCACAAGTTGGTTATTTAAAAATAAAACTGAAGAAAGTGGGATAATCATTAGAAACAAAGGCAGATTCGTGGCTCAAGGATATTCTCAAATTGAAGGAATATATTTTAACGAGACATTTGCTCATGTTACTCGCTTAGAATTTGTTCGTCTTCTCTTTGCCATAGCTTGTTACTTGCATTTTACGCTTTATCAAATGGATGTAAAGTCAACCTTTCGTAATGGAATCTTAACTGAAGAGACCTATGTCGAACAACCAAAAGAGTTTATTAACCCTCAGTATCCAAACCATGTTTATCATCTTAAAAAAGCTTTGTATAGACTAAAACAAGCGCTTAGTGCCTGGTATGAGCGTCTTTCTAATTTTCTCTTAGATAACGGTTTTAAGAGAGGTGGAAATGATCAAACGCTTTTTGTCAAAAATTTTGACAAACATATTATTATAGCTCAGGTTTATGTTGACGATATCATTTTTGGATCAACATCCCCCTCAGAAGTTAAATCTTTTTCTGAAATTATGCATAAAGAATTTCAAATGTCTCTTATGGGGGGGGGGGGGGGGGGGGGTAACAATTTTTCCTAGGTCTTCAAGTCAAATAAAACTATGAAGGTTTGTTTATATCGCAATTTAAATATGCTTTAGAGATTGTCCAAAAATTCGGACTTGAGAGTGAAAAAGATGCTTGAACTCCCATGAGTACTACAGTCAAATTATCTAAGGATGAGAATGGAAAATCCATATATCCTACTTTATATCGTAGTATGATAGGAACCTTACTGCCTCGTGTCCTGATATTATGTACGCAGTTTGCGTGTGTGGCCGTTATCAAAATAATCCTAAAGAGAGTCACTTAGTGTGTGTGAATAGAATTATAAATTACATAAAAGGCACTCTAAATTTAGGACTCTAGTAAACCAATGATACTCCTAGTACTATAATAGGATACACTGATGCCGAATGGACAAGGTGTACTGATGATAGTAAGAGCACATCAGGGGAGTATTACTATACTGGTAACAATTTTCTAGGATGGAGTAGTAAGAAACAAAACTACATTTCGTTGTCCATAGCTGAATCTGAATACATAGCCGCTGGTAGTTGGTGTGCTCAATTACTTTTGCTTAAGAAAATGCTAAATGATTATGGTATTCAGGATTATCAATGTTGATGTAAAAAATTAGATCACTCTAATTATTCAATCACAGATAAATAAATGAGACAAAAGATTTTTAAAGTGGTTCAACCTTAAAGGAATGGCCTACGTCCACTGTTATGTTATTACTGATTGTTTGGGAATTCTCGATTACAAGCTTTTTTCCAAGAAATTCCAGTCCCCCTTGAATGAGGATGATGCAATGTATTTATAGCCCTGAGGCTCCCGTATGAAGGGGTGATACATTAAATGATATACATATGAAAGGGTAATACATTTAATGCAGCGTGTGCGTCAAGATAATAAGTATTCAATGAATAGTTGAACTGTTGATTATCTGGCAATCGATACTGGAGCCGAGATGTAGCTCGGACCGCCTTTGTTGCTCGTTGCTCAAGAGTTCTTCGGAGCACTGGAGTATCTCGGAGTGTTATAGTTCCTCGGGGTACCCTTGTTGCTCGGAGCGAACATGACTTGGTCGGGGAAATAAACTTCCTCGTTGCTATTGTGCCACGTAGATTGACACATGTCTTCTTATTATTCGTCCATATCAGCATATTCATTTTGGTATCAAGAGAAGCCCCCAATGTTTCTTATTTCGAACTTTAAGGAGTAGGGAACATTCTTTCTCGATATATGGCAATATTAAATGGCTTTCCTGGTTTTTAGGAGCATTTTCATTGTATTTGAATTTCTTCCAAATTCACAGAATTCGCCTTTTCGAATTTTTATGAGCGCTTCGATCCTCGTGCATTTTTGTCCTTTTAGCCGTCGGTGACGTATTAGTTTCTTTTGTGTAATCATTTCCTTCGCCGCTTCCCAAGGCAAAGTATTTAAACTTCTTAGGTAACCATACCGTCTTCTACCTTTTCCAATTTTCTGCATTCAAGCTTTCTGTTCTCTTTTTCTCTCTTGTGCGTTTATCTTTTCCTTCGCTAGTTGTCAGCTCTTCCTTTTTCCTGTAAGATTCTCTTCTTTTCTTCTGTATTTCTTTTATTCACTATGGTTTATCTTGTGGAGTCTGTTGAGAAATTTCGTTCCGATTTTTCCATTCCTTCCTGGGTAACTCTGGAGGTTCTTTCTGAGCCTTCAGATTATTTTCGATTGGCTGATGGACATTGGTTCCCCAGTCTATTCATTGCTGAATGTGGATTTTCTTTTCCACCAAACCCTTTATGCTTAGAGTTCTGTCAGTACTTCGACGTTGTTCCTGCAAAAATAGCCCCCAATTCATGGAGAATAATTAATGGGGTGTATAAATTAAATCTAACTCATGGGACTCGTTTAGGGATTCCTGAGATTGTGTATTGCTATAGATGGGCTATTTTAGATAATGTTTATTACTTAAAAACTAGGTTTTTGAATAGGGCTCTTGTAGTTAACCTCCCTGATGCAAATAGAGATTATTTTGAACATGGGGTGGTTATTAAAAATTAGCAATATGCCCCCTTGGTTGGAGATGCAGTATACCAGGGTCCTAAATGCCCCCCATATGGTAATGGGATAGGTTTATTTTCATTTTTCTTTACTTATGAAATTATTCTTTTATCATATTTGACAAAATGTATGACTGATATTTCATTATGTGTTTATTTGTAGTTGACAGTAAAAGAAAAACTCCAAAAGAATCAGAGGTTAATATCAAGCATCTGAAACTTATCTGGGGTTTGCATAAGAACGTTGCAGACGAGCACATCAGGTCTGCATCATATTTGCTGCAGTATAGGAGCTATACGACTTCTTATACTGCTCGTCCTGTTGAGCCAGCCTCAACTCCAGAGGATTCTTCTTCAGATTCTCACATCCTTTTAAGTCAGAGAATGGGCAAGAAAAGAGCTCCTCCTGCTCTATTTGATGACATTACTTCTGCTGCTGAGGCTAAGAAAAGCAAAATTGATGTCCCAAAGGGGACCAAGAAGGTGGATGTTGCACCTTCCAAAGCTATCGAGAAGCCCCCAGTGGCTCCGAGCAAGAAGGTTGCTCCTGTAGAGGTGGTTACTATCTTTCCGACCAAGAGTTCTTCCTTGGTTGAAACTGCTGAAGTCCCTTTGAGGAGATTGAGAAAATCGTCCTCAGTCAATTTGGCTGAAACTGCCAATCTGGCTGAAACCATATCCTCTCTACCAGCTCGTGGTGTTGGTGTTCCAACCACCATTCCTCCGAGCTCTGCCATGAGCTCGGTAAAAACTTGGATCATACCCGAGGTCCAACGAACTGATGAAAAGATTTCTAGGGATATGCTGACATCCCTAGCGACTCGTCACCTTGCTTCAGTAAATTTCTCACACTCTGAATTTCCTTTCTTTCTTTGAATACTTGTATCTTTTTTACTGAACTGTCACTTTTTCCATTGTTTAGCTGGTGAATTGTTTTAACAACATCGTGAAGAAAGATGAAGCAATTAAAGCTTCCAGCTCCTCGTCGGAGGTAGAGGATGCTCTGCTAGGTTTGACCCAATCCATAAAGGATTCTCGTCAGCTGTATAATGAGGCCAAAGCTGACTGGGAGAAAAAATTGTCTGTAGTTGAAGCTGAGAAGGTGAAGTTGGCTGAGATCTCCAAGAGTTTGGAGAATAAGGTGAAAAGTTTACAGGTCGAGCATCAAAAGTACGACGACAAGCCCAAGAACTTTGGAGATCTTGAAGATAAGCTGAAAAAGGCAGAGGAAGAGTTGTCCATCCTGCGAGATATCAAGCACCAAAAAGAAGAATTGGATGCAAAGTTGAAGACTGCCGAGGGTCTTCTATCCGAGAAGCTCTCCTCGGAGAAACTGAAAAGAAAGCTCGCAGTTAAAAAATCCTTCAGCGCTGGTTGGGACAAAGTATGGGACAAAGGGATTGCTGTGATGACGTCCCAAATTCAGTACGGGAAGTTGAAATACTTCCGAGATGCCTGGGTAGCTGCCCTGCAGGAATTGAAGATCAAAGAGGACTCTGAGCTATTTCAGCTACACCTCCCTGGTCCTCCCCCACAAATTGAAGAAGAAGAAGAAGATGACGCTATCTCTGAT
This sequence comes from Sambucus nigra, assembly GCA_949130495.1. Taxonomy (NCBI): domain Eukaryota; kingdom Viridiplantae; phylum Streptophyta; class Magnoliopsida; order Dipsacales; family Adoxaceae; genus Sambucus; species Sambucus nigra. The sequence goes on from OX422214.1 coordinate 112,335,891, forward strand.
GAATCTTCCATGGCCATGGGTGATCAAGTTCCTGCCTCTCAACCTTCTGCCAATGAAGGCATTTCCTCCATGCTTCCTCCTACTGAGAAAATTCAAACTCCTACTAATCAAGATGTTGTTACCACCGAGCAACCAAGCTCCTCGTCCCAGCCTCCCGAGAAAGTCTTGGGAGACAAGGAAAAGGTGTGAAGTTGTTCGGTATCTTTTCTATCTTTCATTATCATTTGTAATCAAACAATGTAATCTTTTTATGATCTAACTCTTCTCTGTTATTGATGATCTGTTTTTGTTGACTGTTGTCTCTTCTTTATTAGTTTATGGCCAGGTTGGAATTGCTATCTTCTCATGATACAAAGTTGATGCAGTAATGACATGAATATTATAAAGCTAGTCATACAGACTTGAGTGTATCATAAATTGCTGACATCCTGGGCCATGATGCTTCAGAACAGGCAGTTGATGCTTATCGATACCTGAAGGATTTACTGGACCGAGCCGTGGCCAATAATGTGGCATACTACGAGTTGATCGAGGAACTTCATTGTACTCTAGAAGATCTTCAGAATCAACACAATGAATCGACTGCCCTGTTGCATGAGGGATATGAGAATAGGTATCAACAGCTTTCCTCCGAGACAGGCCACAAAAATATCCTTACTGGATACGATGTCAGGGAAAGAACCTTAAAGTGTGAACTTGAATCGTGTAGACAGATTGCTGAGCTGTTGGACCAAGAAAATAACAATTTGCAGAAGGAGCTAGCACAGTATAGGTCTGCAACCTCCTCTTCAACAGCTATAATCCCAGTGACTGATGAGGGATTTTCCTTCTTGGAGGTTGAGAATGCTAAATTAAGGCAAGAGTTGGGCACTCTGAGAAGATCCAGTGCTTCTCCTGTAACTCGGGGACGAGGAAGAGGTTCCCTTGGACGAGGAAGAAATGCTCTGAATGTTGTCGAGGAACAAATTATTCCACTTGCTCGGGGACAATCAAGAGTTCTTCGTCGTACCGTTGAAGAAGCTCGTTCTCAATCGACGTTGGAAACTCAAGCGTTCCAATTGAATGTAGAAGATAGGGCTTTGTCTGAGATGTCCAAGAAAATTCTATCTTTGGAAGATCAGCTTACTGCGACGAAGTCTGCTTTAGAGAATAAGGATCTTTTTACTAAAAGCCTTCACGAGCAGGTGGATAGATTAACTTTCCAATTCCATAAACAGCCCAGGGAATTTTGGATGGAAGGTTACAATGAAGCCCTTTGTCACTTGGATGCTCGTATTGAACATGCCAATAATGAAGGTTATAAGCAGGGATGGTTAAACGCCCTGGGTGTATTAAAATTGGAGCAAGGGCATTATTTATGGGATTATCATGCTCCTGGGTTACTAGACTTGCCCGTGCCACCTTATAAATTGGACATGGAATGGATCCCTGCTCGTTCCATTCCTCGGAGCTTAATTTCAAAATACCTTGGTGACTACAGTCTTCATTCCCAAATCGAGGTATCTCGTCCCGAGCATCTATTGGACACACCTTCTGTGATGAACGTCAGAATGCTCAGAGATATTAACTTCATTAATTCTCCTCTTTGCCTGGAAGATCCTCCCGCTGGCGAGGAGCCTGTTTCAAAAGCTAAGGGAAAAAAACCAATAGAGTAGGGATTTTAATGTAATAGTTAGCACAGATGTAATTTGTAATACATTTTGACCTTAATGAAAGAATTTCATTTTTGTTTGCAAATTTGTATTGCTATTGTTCTGTGCTTTTCAAACACTACGTATGTATCTCTTAAAACAATTTTGTGTTGTTCATCAACCAACTTAGTAATAAACAGTTATAAGTATTAGGAATGTTGTTCGATCACTTAATAATAAAGTAATGAGTATAAAAATGTTTAAAATTTTGCCAACCAACCAAGGTTGTAAAATTATGCTCGTCGAGCAATGAGAGTTTTATCCCTGACTAACCATACTTGGTTCAATTTGGAATATTTTGTTCTTCAAAGAACTTTTGTCATAATCTTACCTCCCGACCAACATAAGTTGGAATGTGAGAGTACATTTTTCAGATCAACCAAAATTGGCATTTTTAATAACGTTGTTCTTTCCCTCAATCGGGGTTGATCATGGGTTCGAACTATCAATCTCTTTCGAACAATATGGTTCTTCCGAACTATCTGGTTCTTTCGAACTATCTGGTTCTTTCGAACTATCTGGTTCTTTCGAACTATCTGGTTCTTTCAAACTATCTGTCCACTAGTTATCTTACCAACCGTAGTTGGTCACGCTAGTGTACACTTCCTAACCAAAGGAGTATATTTTTTGGTTCTTTCGAACTATCGTGTTCACTAGTTATCTTACCAACCGGAGTTGGTCATGCTAGTGTACGCCTCCTAACCATAGGAGTATATTTTTTGGTTCTTTCGAACTATCGTGTCCACTAGTTATCTTACCAACCGGAGTTGGTCACGCTAGTGTACGCCTCCTAACCAAAGGAGTATATTTTTTGTTCTCGCTATCTTACCAACTGAAGTTGGTCACGCTCAAACATTTTTTTTATTGATGATGAATATGGTAGTGTAGTATTTCACACTAGTATTCCCCGAAAAACTTTCAATAAAGAAAGAAAATGGTGAAACATGATCGTTTTATTCATATCAATGGAACTGCTTTTACATTTTACGTCACTGATAATATTTGCGGAGGTGTTCAGCATTCCATGCATTCTTAAATTCTTCTCCTTCTAGAGTTGCTACGCGGTAAGTTCCTGGTCGAACAACTTATACAACCCGGTACGATCCATGCCATTTTGCTTCTAACTTATTGTGCTTCTGAATGACCTTCTTTAGCACGTAATCCCCTTCTTTTAAATCGCACTTCTTTACCCTTTTGTTATAGAACAGAGTTGTCCGTTGTTGGTAAGCAGCATTTCTAATGGCTGCATCCTCTCTAACCTCCTCAAGCATGTCCAAATCTAATCTTCTCATTAAGTCACTGACTAGAGAATTGAAATTCAGCACTCTGTATGTTGGAAGACCCAATTCGGCAGGTATGACAACCTCACTTACAAATGCCAGCATATATGGTGATTCTCCAGTTGCTGCTCGGGGAGTTGTTCGGTAGGCCCACAGTACTGACTGTAGCTCATTAATCCAATTAGCCTTTGCTTCACTTAGCCGCTTCTTCAAACCATTTAATAGTATTCTGTTCGTCACTTCAGTTTGTCCATTGCTTTGAGGGTGGGCTGGCGCTGAATGAACCTTCAAAATGTTTGACTGATGACAATAGGTGGCAAACTCCTCGTTGTCAAATTGTGTTCCATGGTCTGTGATGAAGGCATGAGGGAGACCATATCGGCAGATGATGTTCTTCCAAATGAACTGATACACCTTCTCGTATGTCATATCAATCAGTGGCTCAGCTTCCACCCACTTAGTAAAATAATCCACTGCAACGATGAGATACTTTAAACTTCCTCGGTTCGTCGGCAATGGTCCAACCAAATCAATCCCCCATATGGCAAATGGCCAAGGGGAAGTTATAGGTGTCACCATTAATTCTCCTTTAACTGCATATATTCCCATCATTTGATTCACAATTAACTGAGAATCACTGAATACAATTACTTGTCATGCTTCCATAACTTTTGCTAAATTAAGACTTGCGATCATAGCCTCATACTCAACCTCATTATTGGAGGCTTTGAATTGGAATCGCAAGGCATACTCCATGTCAATATCATCTGGGGTGTTTAAAACAATCCCTGCTCCACAACCCGTTGTGCAAGATGACCCATCTACATATAATCTCCATGTAGGTAATTTGTTTTCTAATTTCTTATCTGACAGAGTTCCTCGGTAAAATATTTGTTGTTTTCTTTCATCATCCCCCGGTATTTTTCCCTCCTCGTCGACCATCTCTTCTCGCCCTTTTACCAACCGGAGTTGGTCTTGGTTTGAATATTATGATCTTTCTACATCCACAAGATCTTTTATCAACCGGAGTTGGTCTGGACTTATGTCTGTTGATCTTGTAACATCCACAGGTTGGTCAGCGAGCAACTTTTGTTCCTCGGGGGTATCAGGGTATGTAAACGCTGCTATAAAATCTGCTACATCTTGCCCTTTTAATGATGATCTGGGTTCATACACAATATCATATTCACCGAGTTCTATTGCCCAGTACATCAATCTTCCTGATTTTTCTGGCTTGTGAAGGGCTTGTCTTAATGGCATGTTGGTATACACGATGATTGTATGGGCCTGGAAATATGACCTCATTCTTCTACTTGCTTCAATTAATGCCAATGCCAATTTTTCCATCTTTGGGTACCTAATTTCTGCACCTCGGAAAGCCTTACTTGTGTAATAGATAGGTTTCTGGACTCCATTCTCCAATCTGATCAATGCTGAGCTGACTGCATTCTCTGATACTGCTAGATACAAGTATAACTTCTCTCCCGTTATTGGTCTGGACAACAATGGAGGCGCTCCCAAATACTTTTTCAAGTCTTGAAAGGCCTTCTCACACTCATCAGTCCATTCAAAAGTTTTTCGAAGTGTTTTGAAGAATGGGAGGCATTTATCAGTTGCTCGGGACACAAATATGTTGAGCGCCGCAAGTCATCCTGTAAGACTCTGCACTTCTTTCTTCGGCGTTGGGGATGCAGCCCTAAAAGAGATTTGATCTTTTCTGGATTTGCCTCAATACCTCGTTGGTTGACGATGTATCCGAGGAACATTCCTTCTCGTACTCCAAAGGTGCATTTCATCGGGTTGAGCTTCATTTGGTATTTATCCAATTGATCAAAAGTCTGGCCTAAGTCAACTAGATGATCAGTAGCTCTCTTGCTTTTTGTCAGCATATTGTCGACATAGACTTCCATGTTGCAACTAATTTGTTCGGTAAAAACCTTGTTCATCAGCTGCTGATATGTTGCACCTACATTTTTCAAACCAAAAGGCATAACATTATAACAATAAGTTCCTCTTGGGGTAATAAAAGAAGTACTTTCCCTGTCTTCGGGTTTCATTTTGATCTGGTTGTAGCCAGAATATGCATCCATGAAGCTGAGCAGCTCATGTCCCGAGGTAGCATCCACTAGCTGGTCAATTCTGGGCAATGGAAAATGATCTTTTGGGCATGCCTTGTTGAGATCAGTGAAATTAACACACATTCTCCATTTATTGTTCTTCTTCTTTACCATCACCACATTTGCTAACCAGTCTGGATATTTCACATCTTCAATGAATTGGGCTTTCTGGAGCTTCTCGACCTCCTCTTGTATGGCCTGATTCTTCTCGGGACTAAACACTCTTCTTCTCTACTTCACAGGCTTGATCTCTTTATTCACATTGAGCTCATGACATAAGAAGTTTGGATATATTCCTGGCATGTCTTCATGACTCCATGCGAAAATATTTTTCCTATTTCTCAAGAAAGTTATCAACTCCTGTTTTATTGAAATATCCAACGACGAACCTATCTGGGTTACTCGTTCAGGGTGCTCGTCGTCCAGAATAACATTTTCTGTAGATTCCACCACCTGTCCTTTTACAAGTTGGGATTCATCCCTGGGATCAAAAGTTTCAATTTATGTACCTTCCTCCACTTGGTAGGTAGTAGTCTTTTTCCTTGACTCTTCAAGTTCCTCTTGCTCGGCAGACGAATAATAGCATTCCCGAGCTACTTTTTGATCACCTTTCACAACTCCGACTCCAAAGTTTGTTGGGAATTTTAAGCACTGATGTACTGTAGATGGAACTGCTTCGAATTTCTTCAAACCAACTCTTACAATGATGATGTTGTAAGCTGACTGCACATTTTTATCCATCACAAAGAAGCGTATTCTTTCTGTCCGGCAAGCGGGCCAAGTTCCAATGAGTATATCCAACTTAATTGTCCCAAGTGGAAAAACTTTCTCGCTAGCAAAACCTAGAAGGGGTCTGTGATAAGGTTCCAATTGAGATAATTTCAAGTTCAAGCTGTCAAAGCATGAATAGTACACGATGTCTGCCGAACTACCATTGTCTACCAACACCCTTGAAATCAGTACATCCTTCATCCTCATTTTGATCACCAAAGGATCGTCATGAGGGTAAAGAACACCTGCCAGGTCATTTTTTGAAAAACCAATAACTAGCTTCTCTTTGTTTACCTTCCTCGGACGATCATCCTCGGCAAGATTTATTCGTTGAATATATGAGCAAGCTTGAGCCTCTCCGAGATAAGCCTTTCTTTCTGTAGTAAGATCTCCTCCTCCAGCATCTCCTCCTGTAATAACATTACAATTAAATGACCCAAAACGTATGGAAAATACCTCTCGTTCATGCTGCCTTGGCTTCTTTGGAAGATCGGGGTCTTCATCTGGATCATCTTCATGGTCTCTTTTCTTTTTTTCCTCTGTCCGACGAGGAGATCTGGAATGCTCTCTAGTTCGATCATCATTTTTCCTTTCACTTCTGCGATCAACATACTTTGATAGCTTTCCTCTTCGGATGAGCGTTTCAATCTCGTTCTGAAGGGCTATGAAATTTTTGGTCATATGGCCATGATCTTTATGGAACTCGCAGTATTTGTCCCTATTCCTCAAATCAGGGTTTGTCCTCAGTTTGTTTGGCCACTTGATTTCTTCGCTATTCTTGATTTTTTCCAAAACATGATTAATACCCATTTTTAATGGAGTATAATTATCGTATTTCTTCAGGACTTCCCATGATGTCCTATTATTCTTGGAGTGCTTATCACCGCCATTACCTTTCTGCTCTTTCTTCTTAGATCTATCGACTTCCCCCTTGGTTTCTTTATCCATATTCATCTTTGCAGCCATAGCCTCCTCGGCATTCATGATTTTAGCCGCTTTTGCCATCAACTCTGACACAGTTTTAGGTGGATCTTTGGCCAAAGTGTAATACAACTTGTTAGGCAGCAACCCACTCATCAAAGCAGTGATTGCTGTCTTTTCTTCGTAATCTATTACTTCTAGCTTCTCGTTATTGAAACGAGTTATGTAATTTCTAGTACTCTCACCTGATTTTTGTCTAACACTTAACAAGTGTGCTACTCGCTTTATCGGCTTTGCTCCAAAACAGAAATTACCAATAAACAACTCGGCTAACTGAATGAAAGTTGAAATCTTACCCGAGGAAGATTATTGTACCATATCTGTGCAGATCCAGTAAGAGTTCCCGAGAATGCTCTACACCTCATCTCGTCGGGGACGGCATAGATGTTGGCAGCGGCTTGATACTGCTCTATATGAAGAACATGATCTGTCTTTCCATCATATTTGGGGGTCACTACAGGTGCTTTAAATTTCGATGGTGTAGGAAAATCCACAATGGCGTGAACAAAAGGTGTCCCTTGAACAAAAGTTCTCTGTAAGGGGTTCCTCGCCTTAGCCATTTCTCCCAGTCTATCCTCCAACCGATGAATGGAACCTTTCTATGCTTCATTTCCTTCTTCAGGCCGCTTAGTCCGAGCAATTGATTGTTCTGACGTAGCTTCCTGAGATCTATCTCGACGAGTAACTGGTCGTGATTGTGCTGATCCTTCTCTCAAACCTGATGGTGGTCGAAAACTTCTCCATGGGGCCCTGGGTGGACTCATATTTCTCCTAGGTCCTAACCGACTGAAAGGAGACACCCTGCTTAATCTTTCCAGGGTGTTGGTTCTCTTTGGAGAAAGGGAGATATGTTGATCAGTATCCGTAGCCCGTATCGATGAAGTTCGCCCAGGTTGATAAGAAGAATTATTAGATTCCTCATTAGGATATGACCCAGTACGTCTAGATCGCGATTGCCTCTGACCACTCCTTTGCCCTGAATGGGTAGGTGCACCGCCGTGAAGAGTTTGAATGAGTTGCCTCATAGTTTCTTGCATGGGGGTTTGTCCTTGAGCCAGATTCGTCATAATTCCAGCCAGATCTGGAGGCGCAGATGGATTTGGAGGATTTCCAGCATTTCCAGTATTTCGATTACTGGATTCTAGATTATCTGCCATTGATGATAAATGATTTTTTGTGAAAAACGATAACAACAGTCGATTCCCACAGACGACGCCATTCTGTTGATGCAAAAAATTAGATCACTCTAATTATTCAATCACAGATAAATAAATGAGACAAAAGATTTTTAAACTAGTTCAGCCTTAAAGGAATGGCCAACGTCCACTGTTATGTTACTGCTGATTGTTTGGGAATTCTCGATTATAAGCTTTTCCCAAGAAATTTCGATCCCCCTTGAATGAGGATGATGCAATGTATTTATAGCCCTGAGGCTCCCGTATGAAGGGGTGATACATTAAATGATATACATATGAAAGGGTAATACATTTAATGCAGCGTGTGCGTCAAGATAATAAGTATTCAATGAATAGTTGAACTTTTGATTATCTGGCAATCGATACTAGAGCCGAGATGCAGCTCGGACTGCCTTTGTTGCTTGTTGCTCAAGAGTTCTTCGGAGCGCTGGAGTATCTTGGAGTGTTATAGTTCCTCGGGGTACCCTTGTTGCTCGGAGCGAACATGACTTGGTCGGGGAAATAAATTTCCTCGTTGCTATTGTGCCACGTAGATTGACACATGTCTTCTTATTATTCGTCCATATCAGCATATTCATTTTGGTATCAACAATCAACTACATCTCTATTGTAATAATCAAAGAGTAATCAATATCTCTAAAAATCCTGTTCAACACTCGCGAACTAAACATATAAAAATTAGACATCATTTTATATGCGAATTAGTTGAGTCTAAGGAATTAAAAATCAATTATCTTCCTACTGATTTGCAACTCACAGATATGTTTACCAAACCTTTGGATTACAATAGATTTCTTGTTTTGCAAAAATCGATAGGAATGGTTTGTGCTGAAAAACTCCTATGACTTAAGTATTATTCCCTTTGTCCATTTGATACAAAATAGGGGATAAGTTTGAGTCTTATGAGTTCATTTTTGTTTGTACATTTGTTTAATAAGATTGATCTTAGCGTTATTTACAGGAATATGTTCAGTTGTATTCAAAAGATGTTATTAGGGTACTGGTTTGTAATTAGTTGAGTTGTGCAATTTTCTTTTTCTAGGAAATGGGTATATAGAATTTTTATATAGGAATAGTTTTTTATTTTTTATATCCCTACGATTCCTAGATGACTCAAAGGAGATTTTTTTTCATATTTCCAAAGGGGTAGATTGTAGCACCTTATACTCTTGACTCACTTGAGTCTACATTGTATAAGTGCTCATCTAGTTTGGAAATTGTGACAAAATTAGAGTCCCATTCCCTAGATACCAAAGAGCCTCAGATTATTCTCATAATGCCACACTTGATTCATTTGAAGGTATAAATCTCAATCACACACAGTAGGGTTGCATACAGTGTTCATATATTGCATTAATTATTTATGTGTGTGTTGGGTGTGTCATATCCAATTTAAATTGATTTTAATAATTTTTTGGGAATTTTTAATAATTTTAAATGATTTTTTTTGGATTTTAATATATTGCAATGGGTGCCGCTATCTGATTTTGGATAGATATACACTGCTTAGTTGTGTGGCTATGATCTTTGTGGAACTCGCAATATTTGGATTTATCCTTCCTCTCAGGGGCTATCTTTAGCTTTTCTAGCCAATTCAATTCCTCTTTGTTCTTGATTTCCTCCAAAATATGATTTACGTCCACTTTCAATGGAGTATAGTTAGTATAATTCCTCAAATGATCTAATGTTTCCTTGGCCTTCGACTACTTTCTTCTCCGATTTACCCTCATCTTTATTCTGCACTTACACCACAGCATTTTTCTTTGAAGCCATGGCCTCCTCGGCATTCATGATTTTTACTTCTCTGGCCATTAATTCTACTATGGATTTCGAGGGATCCTTAGCCATGGTATAATACAATTTAACTGGAAAAAGACCCCTCATGGTACCCATGATGGTTGACTTCTCCTCATAGTCTATAACCTCTAGTTTCTCATTGTTGAAACGAGTGATGTAGTCTCTGGTACTTTCACCTGCTTTCTTCCTAACGCTCAACAAATGAGATACACTTTTAACTATATTTGAATAAAAATAGAAATTACCTATAAAGATATCTCCTAGTTGGTGGAAGGTTGTAATCTGCCTCCTAGGAAGGCTGTTGTACCATATCTGAGTAGATTTGGTAATAGTCCTTGAGAAGGACCTGCACCTCATTTCATCTGGGATGGCATAAATATCTTTTGCACCCTGGTAATGATCTATATTAAGGATATGATATGTTTTTCCATCATACATTGGTGTGACCACAGGAGCCTTGAACTTTGTCGGTGTGGGAAAATCCACAATCGCCTGTACAAATGGATATCCTTTAATAAAGGTTATTTAGATAGGGTTCTTGGACTTGGCCATCTCTCCTAACCTATCTTTCAACCTATGAATAGATCCTCTCCATGCATCATTTCAAGCCCCTAACTTATTAGTATTTGGATGTGATTGGGTTGAGCCTTCCCTTAAATCATTTGGTCATTGAAAATTTCTCGACGCAAACCGAGGAGGATTTATGTTCCCTCGGGGTCCAAACGGTCTAAGGGAGAGGCTTTGCTCAACCTTTCTAGAGCACTTGGTCTCTCTGGCGTTTGTAATACCCCGTACTTTTATGGATATTTAAATTATATAAGTGGGTGTAATTTGAAAATTTGAGGAATTTATTGAATAATAATTTTTGGAGTTTATGAGTGATTAGATGATTTTCGATGTGCGTTACATTTACTTTGGAGACTAAGTAAATGAGTTTGATTATTTTAATTACATGTCGCAGTTGGGTAAAGTGACAAAGGATAATATTTTAATTGGAAAACTCGTGTTAAGATGTGTTGGGTTTAATTAGTGACTTGTAGTTAAGCGACTCGGATGGAGATTTCGAGTGCGCAGTTGGTTCCGGAATGGCCGATAGAGTCAGAATAGAGTATCTGGGAGTAGTGTTTATGTTTCGGGGATTTTTGGACGAGTAGGGACTCACAATTGAGTAAAGGAGTCATTTTTTAGTTTATAAAGGATAAACCCTTATTCTCTCTTACAAAAGGCACGAGAGAGAGAGAGAGAGAGAGAGAGAGAGAGAGAGAGAGAGAGAGAGAGAGAGAGATAAGAAAGAAAAGAGAGAAAATAAAGGAAGAAGGAAAAGAGGAGATAAAAGGGGATTCCGGGCCAAACTCAAAAGGATTCGACTAGAGGTCATCAAATTTTATCCATGAGGAAAGTGTTACTTGCTGTTGATACCAAAATTAATATGCTGATATAAACGAATCATATGAAGACACGTGTCGATTTACGTGGCACGATAGTAACGAGGAATTCTAATTCCTCGACCAAGTCCTATATACACCGAGCAACAAGTGTACACCGAGGAGCTCCAACACTCCGAGGAACTCCAACGCTCTGAGGAACATCAACACTCCCAGGAACTCCTGAACGACGAGCAGCTAAGGCGGTCCGAACTTCATCTCGGCTACAACATTAATTGCCAGAAACTCAACGGTTCAACTATTCATTGAATGCTTATCATACAGACGTATACTCTTAATGGGCATTAATTGTTTACCCTTTCACATGTACAGCCTAAGGGCTATAAATACATTGTATTACCCTCACTCAAGGGGACCGGAATATCTTGATAGAACTTATAATCGAGAATTCCCAACAAAAACACTCAGCAATAACATAACAGTGGACGTAGACCATTCTTATAAGGCTGAACAACTTTAAAATTCTTTGTCTCATTTATTTATCTGTGATTGAATAATTAGAGTGATCTAATTTTTTACATCAACAGATTGGCGCCGTCTGTGGGAAACGACTGATTGTTATCGTTTTTCATCAAAAATCATTCATCATCAATGGCAGATATTCCGGAATCCAGTAATCGAAACGTTGGAAATGCTAGAAATACTCCAAATCCCTCTGCACCTCCAGATCTGGATGGAATTATGACGAATCTGGCTCAAGGACAAACCGCCATGCAAGAAACTATGAGGCAACTCATTCAAACCCTTCATGGCGGAGTACCTGTGCACTCAGGGAAGAGAAGTGGTCAGAGGCAAACTTATTTACTTTCCTCACGATCCAGACGTACTGAGTCATATCGTAGTGAGGAATCTGATGATTTCTCTTATCAACCTGGACGAACTTCATCGATACGGGCTACGGATACTGAGCAACGTATCACTCTCTCTCCGAAGAGGACCAGTGCCTTGGAAAGACTGAGCAGGGTGTCTCCATTCAGTCGGTTAGGCCCTAGGAGGAATATGAGTCCACCTAAGACCATGTCGGGGAGTTTTTAACAACCATCAGATCTAAGAGAAGGATCAGCACAATCACGACCAGTTGCTCGTCAAGATAGATCTCAGGAGGCCACTTCAGATCAATCAATGGCTCGAACTAATAAACTCGAGGAAGGAAAAGATACTTGGAAAGGTTCCATTCAGCGGTTGGAGGATAGATTGGGAGAAATGGCTAAGGCAAAAAATCCCCTACAATGAAATTTTGTTCAAGGGACACCTTTTGTCCAGGCCATTGTGGATTTTCCTACACCGTCAAAATTTAAAGCACCTGTGGTGACCCCCAAATATGATGGAAAAATAGATCCTGTTCTTCACATAGAGCAATATCAAGCTGATGCCGACATCTATGCTGTCCCCGAGGAGATGAGATGCAGAGCATTCTCGGGAACTCTTACTGGATCTGCTCAAATATGGTACAACAATCTTCCTCAGGGTAAGATTTAAACCTTCTTTCAATTAGCCAAGCTGTTCACTAGTAATTTCTGCTTTAGAGCAAGGCCAGTAAAGCGAGTAGCACATTTGTTAAGTGTTAGAAAAAAATCTGGTGAGAGTACTAGAGATTACGTAACTCGTTTCAATAACGAGAAACTGGAAGTCATAGATTATGAAGAAAAGACAGCAATCACGGCCTTGATGAGTGGGTTGTTGCCTAACAAGTTGTATTACACTTTGGCTAAAGATCCACCTACAACTATGTCAGAGTTGATGGAAAAAGCGGCCAAAATCATGAATGCCGAGGAGGCTATGGCTGCGAAGAAGAATATGGATAAAGAAACCAAGGTGGAAGTCGACAAAACTAAGGAGAACGAGCACAAGGGAAATGGCGGTGACAAGCCTTCCAAGAATAATAAGTCGTCATGGGAAGTCCTGAAGAAATTCGATAATTATACTCCTTTGAAAATGGGTATTAATCATGTCTTGGAAGAAATCAAGAATAACGAGGAAGTAAGGTGGCCAAAGAAACTGAGGTCAGATCCTGACACGAGGAATAGGGAGAAATATTGCGAGTTCCATAAGGATCATGGCCATATGACAAAAAATTGCATAGCTCTTCAGAACGAGATTGAAACACTCATCCAAAGAGCGAAACTAGCAAAGTATGTTGATCGGGGAGGTGAAAGAAGAAATAATGACCGAACTAGAGATAAGTCTAGATCTCCTCGTCGAGCAGAGGAGAAGAAGAAGAGGGATCATGAAGATGATACAGAGGATGACCCCGATCTTCACAAAAGGCCAAGGTAACCAGAACGTGAGGTATTTTCAATACGTTTTGGAACATTTGATTGTAATGTTATTACATGTGGAGATGCGGGAGGAGGGGATCTTACTGCAGAAAGAAAAGCTTACCTCGGTGAGGCTCAGGTTTGCTCATACATTCAACGGATAAATTTGGCTGAGGAGGATCGCCCGAGGAAGGTAAACAAAGAGAAGCTGGTCATTGGTTTTTCAAAAAATGACCTTGTAGGTGTTCTTTATCCTCACGAAGACCCTTTAGTGATCAAAATGAGGATGAAAGAAGTAATGATTTCAAGGGTTCTGGTAGATAATGGTAGTTCGGAAGACATCATGTTTTACTCATGTTTTGATAGCTTGAATTTGAAATTATGTCAATTTGAGCCTTATCATAGACCTCTTCTGGGTTTTGCTGGCGAGAAAGTTTTTCCACTTGGGACGATCAAGTTGGATATATTCATTGGAACTTGGCCTACCTGTCGAACAAAAAGAATACGCTTCTTTGTGATGGATAAGAACGTGCAGTCAGCCTACAACATCATTATGGGAAGAGTTGGTTTGAAGAAGTTCGCAGCAGTTCCATCTACAGTACATCAGTGTTTAAAATTCCCAACAAATTTTGGAGTAGGAGTTGTGAAAGGTGATCAAAAAGTAGCTCAGGAATGCTATTATTCGTCTGCCGAGCAAGAAGAGCTTGAAGAGTTGAGGAAAAAGACTACTACCTACCAGGTGGATGAAGGTACATAATTTGAAACACTGGATCCCAGAGATGAATCCCAACTTGTAAAAGGACAAGTGGTGGAATCTACAGAAAATATTATTCTAGACGATGAGCATCCTGAACGAACAACTCAAATAGGTTCGTCGTTGGACGCGTTAATAAAACAGGAGTTGATAACTTTCTTGAGAAACAGAAAGAAAACTTTTGCATGGAGTCATGAAGACATGCCAGGAATAGATCCAAACTTCTTATGTCATGAGGTCAATGCGAATAAGGAGATTAATCCTGTAAAACAGAGAAGAAGAGTATTTAGTCCCGAGAAGAATCAAGCTATACAAGAGGAGGTCGAGAAGCTCCAGAAAGCTTGATTCATTGAAGATGTGAAATACCCTGACTGGTTAGCAAATGTGGTAATGGTAAAAAAGAAGAACAATAAATGGAGAATGTGTGTTGATTTCACTGATCTTAACAAGGCATGCCCAAAAGATCACTTTCCATTGCCCATAATTGACCAGCTTGTAGATGCAACCTCGGGGCACGAACTACTCAGCTTTATGGACGCTTACTCTGGCTACAACCAGATCAAAATGAAACCTGAAGACAGGGAAAGTACTTCTTTTATTACCCCAAGGGGAACTTATTGTTATAATATTATGCCTTTTGGTCTGAAAAATGAAGGTGCGATGTACCAGCGGCTGATGAACAAGGTTTTTGTCGAGAAAATCAGTTGCAACATGGAAGTCTATGTCGATGATATGCTGACAAAGAGCAAGAAAGCTGTTGATCGTCTAGTTGACTTAGGTCAGATCTTTGATCAACTGGATAAATACCAAATGAAGCTCAACCCGACGAAGTGCACCTTTGGAGTACGAGAAGGAATGTTCCTCGGATACATCGTCAACCAGCGAGGCATTGAGGCGAATCCAAAAAAGATCAAAGCTCTTTTAGGGTTGAGATCTCCAACGATGAAGAAATAAGTACAAAGTCTTACATGACGAGTTGCGGCGCTCAACAGATTTGTATCCCGAGCAACTGACTGATGCCTTCCATTCTTCAAAACACTTCGAAAAACTTTCGAGTGGAATGATGAATGTGAGAAAGCCTTTCAAGACTTGAAGAAATATTTGGGAGCACCTCCACTGTTGACCAGGCCAGTAATGGGAGAAAAGTTGTACTTGTACCTGGCAGTATCAGAGAATGCAGTCAGCTCGGCATTTATCAGAATGGAGAATGGAGTCTAGAAGCCAATTTATTACACAAGTAAGGCTTTCCAAGGTGCAGAAATCAGATACCCAAAGCTGGAAAAATTGGCATTGGCATTAATTGAGGCTAGTAGAAGAATGAGGCCATATTTCCAGGCCCAAACCATCGTCGTGTATACCGACATGCCATTGACACAAGCCCTTCATAAGCCAGAAAAGTCAGGGAGACTGATGTACTGGGCAATAGAGCTCGGTGAATATGATATTGTATATGAACCCAGATCATCATTAAAAGGGCCAGCTGTAGCAGACTTCATAGCAGAGTTTACATATCTTGATACCCCCGAGGAACAAAAGTTGCTCGCTGATCAACCTGTGGATGTTACAGGATCAACAGACATGAGCTCAGACCAACTCCGGTTGGTAAAAGGGCTTTTGGATGTAGAAGGATCATCAAATTCGAGCTCAGACCAACTCCGGTTGGTAAAAGGTCAAGAAGAGATGGTCGACGAGGAGCGAGAAATCCCCGGGTAGGAGGAAAGGAAACAATAAATATTTCACCGAGGAACTCTGTCAGATAAGAAATTTGAAGACGAGTTACCTACATGGATATTATATATAGATGGGTCATCTTGCACAACAGGATGTGGAGCCGGGATTGTTTTGAACACCCCAGACGAGATTTACATGGAATATGCTCTGCGATTCCAATTCAAAGCCTCCAATAATGAGGCTGAGTATAAGGCCATGATAGCAGGTCTTAATTTAGCAAAGATTATGGAAGCACAGCAAGCGATGGTATTCAGTGATTCTCAATTAATTGTGAATCAGATGATGGGAATATATGCAGTTAAAGGAGAATTAATGGTCAAGTATCATGCCAAGGTGATGGAGTTGTTGACAGAATTTGATGCCATTTAATTGATGAGAATACCAAGAATAGAGAATGCACGAGCAGACGCACTGGCCCGACTAGCATCAGCTACTCGTACCGAGCTGCGAAGAACAATACCAATTGAAGTATTAGAAAGTCGGAGCATAGATGAAGACCTGGCGGTGAATATTATTACCCTTGATTTAGGACCATCTTGGATGGATCCCAACAGGGCATATATTGAGGAAGGAGAATTACCAGAGGATAAGCTCGCTGCCAAGAAATTGAAGTATAAAGCTGCTCGGTATGTACTAACTAATGGTGTTTTGTATAGACGAGGAATTATGGCAGGTTTGCAAAGATGTGTACATCCCTCCGAAGTCAAAGAATTGATTAAAGAGATCCATGAAGGGTCCTATGGAGCTCATGTAGCAGGTCGGACACTTTTGTAAAGGGTAATGACGCAGGGATACTACTGGCCGACGATGAGGGCTGATTGTATAGCCTATGCCAAGAAATGTGACAAGTGCCAACGCTTTTCCTCCATCCGAAGAACTCCACAAGCATTGTTGACACCCATCACTTCCCCTTGGCCATTTTCTATGTGGGGAATTGATTTGGTTGGACCATTACCGATGACCCGAGGAAGGTTCAAGTACCTCGTCGTTGCAGTAGATTATTTTACTAAGTGGGTAGAATCTGAAGCTCTGATTGATATGACATACGAGAAGGTGTACCAATTCGTTTGGAAGAACATCATCTGCCGATATGGTCTCCCTCATGCCTTCATCACAGACCATGGAACACAATTTGATAACGAGGAGTTTGCCGCCTATTATCATCAGTCAAACATTTTGAAAGTTCATTCAGCACCAGGACATCCACAAAGCAATGGACAGACTGAAGTGACGAACATAACATTATTGAATGGTTTGAAGAAAATGCTAAGTGAGGCTAAAGCTAATTGCATTAATGAGCTACAATCAGTTTTGTGGGCTTACCGAACAACTCCCCGATCAGCAACTGGAGAATCACCATATATGCTGGCGTTTGGAAGTGAGGCTGTGATACCTGCCGAGTTGGGTCTTCCAACACACAAAGTGCTGAATTTCAATTCCCCAGTCAGTGACTTAATGAGAAGATTGGATTTGGATATGCTCGAGGAGGTTAGAGAAGGGGCAGCCATTAGGAATGCTACTTACCAACAACGAACAACTCTGTTCCACAACAAGAGGGTGAAGAAATGTGATTTAAAAGAAGGAGATTACGTGCTAAAGAAGGCCATTCAGAAGCACAATAAGTTGGAAGAAAACTGGCATGGACCTTACCGAGTTACAGAAGTTGTTCGACCAGGAACATACCGCATAGCAACTCTAGAAGGAGAGGAATTTAAGAATGCATGGAATGCTGAACACCTACGCAAGTATTATCAGTGACGTAAAATGTAAAGAAGTTCCATCAATATGAATAAAACGATGATGTTTCGCCATATTCTTTCTTTTATTGAAAGTTTTTCGGGGAATACTAGTGTGCAACACTACGCTGTTCAGCAATAAAAGCAACACCGATAGTTCAAACCCAGATCAACTCTGGTTGGTAAAAGGGCGAGAACAAAACTATACTCCTTTGGTTAGGAGGCGTACACTAGCTCAGACTAACTCCGGTTGGTAAAAGAGTTAGTGGACATGATAGTTCGAACTCAGACCAACTCCGATTGGTAAAAGAGGGAGAACATGATAGTTCGAACCCAGACCAACTCCGGTTGGTAAAAGGGCAAGAACACCCTATACTCCTTTGGTTAGGAGGCGTACATTAGCTCAGACCAACTCCGTTTGGTAAAAGAGTTAGTGGACATGATAGTTCGAACTCAGACCAACTCTGGTTGGTAAAAGAGCGAGAACACGATAATTCGAACTCAGACCAACTCCGTTTGGTAAAAGAGTTAGTGGACATGATAGTTCGAACTCAGACCAACTCTGGTTGGTAAAAGAGCGAGAACACGATAATTCGAACTCAGACCAACTCCGGTTGGTAAAAGAGCGAGAACAAACCATACTCCTTTGGTTAGGAGGCTAACACTGGCTCAGACCAATTTTGGTAAAAGGGCAAGTGTACATGATAGTTCGAACTCAGACCAACTCTGATTGGTAAAAGAGCGAGAATAACAATGCCAATCTCGGTGGGTCAAGAAACAAGATAAACTCTGAAATGCCAACTTATGTTGGTCGGGAGGTAAGATTATTACAGAAAATACAATAGTTCTCGAAGAACAAAATACTCCAAACTGAACCAAGTATGGTTGGTCGGGGATAAAAACCCACTAACTGTAGTTGGTCGACGAGGAGAAAATATTGACCTTGGTTGGTCAGACACATTTTATGAAAAAGATAAAAATTTACCAAGTATAGCTGGTCGGGGATAAAAACCCACTAACTATAATTGGTCGATAAACATAATTTAACAACCTTGGTTGGTTGGAAAATTTTTAAACATTTTTATACTCATTACTTTATTATTAAGCGATCGAGCAACATTTCTGACAGTTGTAATTTTTTATTACTAAGTTGGTCGATGAACCACACAATATTGTTATGCAAACACAAATATAAAGTGTTTGACAAACACAAGACAATAGCAATATAGATTTGCAAACAAAAATGAAAGTCTTTCATTAAAAGTAAAAATAAATTACAAGTTACATTGAAAATTATATGGATATGTATACTAACTGTTACATCAAAAATTCCTATTCTATTGGTTTTTTCCCCTCAGCTTTCGATATAGGTTCCTCTCCAGCAGGCGGATCATTTAAAGACTGAGGAGAGTTAATAAAATTCAAATCCTTCAGCATTCTAACGTTCATCACAGAAGGACGATCTAAAAGATGCTCGGGACGAGAAACCTCAAACTGAGAATGTAAACTGTAGTCACCGAGGTACTTAGCAATTAAGCTCCGAGGAATGGCACGAGCTGGGATCCATTCCATGTCCAAGTTATATGGTGGAACAGGCAAGTCAAGTACCCCAGGATCATAATAGTCCCACAGGTAGTGTCCTTGTTAGAGCTTTAGCACGCCCAAGGCATTCAGCTAACCTTGGTTGTACCCCTCATTATTGGCATTTTCAATACGAGCATCCAAGTGACAAAGGGCCTCATTGTAGCCTGCCATCCAGAAGTCACGAGGCTGTTTATGATATTGGAAAGTTAATCTCTCTAACTGCTCGTGAAGGTTTTTGGCAAAAATATCCTTATTATCCAGAGCAGACTTTGTTGAAGCAAGTTGACTCTCCAGAGTTTGGATTTTCTTGGACATTTCAGATAAAGCCCGATCTTTTGCATTCAATTGGAACGCTTGATTTTCCAATGCAGATTGAGTACGAACTTCTTCAATAGTAGGACGAAGAACTCTTGGTCGTCCTTGAGAACTTCTTCCTCGTCCTCTAACAACAGTAGAAGGACCAGCTCGTCTCAAAGCTTCTAATTCTTCTCGCAACTTGGCATTTTCCACTTCTAAAAATGAGAATCCCTCGTCGGTGACAGGTACTAAAGCAGAGGAAGATTAAGCAGTAGACCTCAACTGATCTAATTCTTTCTAAAGATTGTTGTTCTCTTGTTCCAGTACCTCAGCTATTTGCCGATGTGCCTCAACCTCTATCTTCAACGTTCTCTCCCTCACTTCATACCTAGCAAGCACCTTGTCATAGCCTTTTTCTGCACTAAGCTGTGTGATTTTCTTCTCATAACCTTCGTGCAAAAGCGCTGAAGACTTTTTATACTGCTGCTGAAGTTCATCGAGAGTACCTTGCAAGTCTTCAATCATTTCGTAATAAGACACATTGTTGGCTACAGCACGATCAATAAGACATTTTAAGTATTTATATGCCTCCATTGCTTAGTCGGAAGCATCCTGACCAAGAATAGCGATAATCTGAGATTTGTCCAAGTCAGCATGTCTTGCCTTAAAATATTCATTACATTGATGAAGTAGAGTCGTGTCATGGGCAGACAGCAATTCCATCCTGGCCAGAAACTAGCAGAGAAAGAAAAAGTAATCATAAAAAAGAAGATAAAGACACAGTACAGAAGAGAAAAGAGACAATCATATGGAAGAAAAGAACTCAAATTTTATTAGATCATAGTGCATAGTTACAAAGATCTTGGTTACACTTGAAAAAGAAGAAAAATAGAAAGAGAATACCGAACAACGTCACACCTTTTCCTTGTCTCCCAAGACTTTCTCGGGAGGCTAGGATGAGGAGCTCGATTGCTCGGTGGGAACAGTGAGTTGGTCGGTTGGAGCTTGAACTTGATCAAGAGGAACAGGCAGAGATGAAAGTTCCTCGTCAGCAGGCTGGGTAAGGATGGGATCACCCACTACCATTGAAGATTCTTCGGAGGCAGCTTCGTCCTCTTCTTCATCTTCTATAGCTGGGGGAGGGCCAGGGAGATGTCGTTGAAACAACTCTGAGTCCTCATTGACTTTTAATTCTTGCAGGGCAACAACCCAACCATCTCGGAAGTATTTTAAACTTCCATACTGCACTTGAGTCATCATAGCTGCTACCCCCTATCCGATCCTTTATCCCAACCGATACGGAAAGATTTTTTCACCACTAGATTTCTTTTCATTTTCTCCGAGGAGAGCTTCTCGGATAGAAGTTCCTCGGTGGCCTTCAACTTAGCTTCCACCTCTTCCTTCTGGTGGTTCACTTCTCGCAGAAGGGACAACTCTTCTTCTGCCATTCTCAGCCTGTCTTCAAGCTCCCCAAAACTCTTGAGCTTCTCGTTAGATTTATTTTTCTCTCCCTCCAAGTCTTTCACTTTATTTTCCAACTATACATTTGCTGCCTCAACTGCAGCCAATTTCTTCTCCCATTCAGCCTTACCCTCGTCATACTTTTGACGGGACTCCTTCAAAGATTTGGTCAAACCTAACAAAGCATCCTCTACTCCAGACGAGGAGCTAGAATCCTTGATTGCCTCGTCCTTCTTCACAATGGTGTTGAAGTAGCTCACCAGCTGAAAAAAGGAGATAATGATAATTCGGTACAGAGATATACGTATTGATGGAAGGAAAGAAAATTCAAAGTATGAAAAACTTACCGAAGCAAGGTGACGAGTAGCCAAAGATGTAAGAACATCCCTGGACATACCCTCCTCAATTCCTTGAACCTTAGGAATGGTCCAAGTCTTTACCGAGCTCATTGCAGAGCTCGGGGGAATGATAGTTGGAACACCAGTTCCACTAACTTGGAGCTGGGGAATGATTTCAGCCAAATTGACCAAGGAGGATTTCTTCAGTCTCCTCGGTGGCATTTCAACAGTTTCAACCAAAGAACTTTTAGTGGGGGAGATGACGACCACTTCCACAGAAGCACTTTTCTTGCTTGGAGCCACTGTGGGCTTCTCGGCAGCCTTCTGAGGAGCAACAGAAGGGGAAGCATCTACTTTCTTTGTCCCCTTTGGGACATCATTCTTGTTTCTTTTACCCTCTCCAGCAGAGGTAGTCTCCTCAAAGAGAGCAGGAACTCTTTTCTTGCCCATTTTCTGACTCAAAGGAATATGAGAGTCTGGTGAAGAATCCTCAAGAGCTGGTACTGGCTCACTAGTGCTGTTCATAGGGCGAGCAGTGAAAGAAGATGTATAACTCCTATATTGCAACAAATACGAAGCAGATCTGATGTGCTCGTCTGTAACTTTTTGATGCAATTTCCAGATAAGTTTCATGTTTGATGTTAACGTCAGCTTCTTTTGGAGTTTTTCTTTTGCTGTCAACTGCAAACAAATACATATTGAAATGTCAATCACACATTTATTCAAACATAATGAAATCATAATTTCAGAAATAAAATAAAATGAAAATGAAAATAACCTATCCCATTGCCATATGGGGGGCATCTAGGACCTTCATATACTTCGTCTCCAACCTAAGGGGCATGTTGCCAATTTTTGATAACTACCCCATGTTCAAATTAATCCCTGTTAGCTTCAGAAGATTGACTACTAAAGCCTTATTCAAAAATCTAGTTTTTAAATAAAAAACATTGTCTAAGACAGCCCATCTATAGCAGTACATAATCTCAGGAATTCCTATACGGGTTCCATGAGTTTGATTTAATCTATATACCCCATTAACTATTCTCCATGTATTGGGGACTATTTTGCAGGAACAACATCGAAGTATTGACAGAACTCTAAACATAAAGAGTTTGGTGGAAAAGAAAATCCATATTCAGCAATAAAGAGGCTGGGGAATCAATGTCCCTCAGCCAAACGAAAGTAATCTGAAGGCTCAGAAAGACCCTCCAGAGTTACCCAGGATGGAATAGAAAAATCATAGCGGAATTTTTCAAGAGATTCAATAATATAAACAATGGTGAATAAAAGAAATGAAGAAGAAGGAAGAAGATCTTACAGGAAAAGGGAGATCTGTTGACAACGAACGAAGAAAGGGATGAACGCACAAGAGAGAGAAAGACTATAGAAAACTCGAAAGTAGAAATTGGAAAAGGTAGAAGACGATAAAGATTGCCTATGAAGCTTAAATACTTTGCCTTGGGAAACGGCGAAAGAAATGATTACAAAAAAGATACTATTACGCTACCGGCGGCTAAAAGGACAAAAAGTGCGCGAATATCGAAGCGTTTATAAAAATTCAAAAAGCGGATTCTGCGAATTTGGAAATGCTCCTAAAAACCAGGAAGTCATTTAATATTGCCATATACCGAGAAAGAATGTTCCATACTCCTCAAATTTCAAAATATGAAACATTAGGGGCTTCTGTTGATACCAAAATTAATATGCTGATATAGACGAATCATATGAAGACACGTGTTGATTTACGTGGCATGATAGCAACGAGGAATTCTAATTCCTCGACCAAGTCCTACATGCACCGAGCAACAAGTGTACACCGAGGAGCTCCAACACTCCGAGGAACTCCTGAACGACGAGCAGCTAAGGTGGTCCGAACTGCATCTCGGCTATATCATTAATTGCCAGAAACTCAACAGTTCAACTATTCATTGAATGCTTATCATACAGACGTATACTCTTAAAGGGCATTAATTGTTTACCCTTTCACATGTACAGCCTAAGGGCTATAAATACATTGTATTACCCTCACTCAAGGGGACCGAGATTTCTTGATAGAACATGTAATCGAGAATTCCCAACAAAAACACTCAGCAATAACATAACAATGGACGTAGGCCATTCTTATAAGGCTGAACCACTTTAAAATTCTTTGTCTCATTTATTTATATGTGATTGAATAATTAGAGTGATCTAATTTTTTACATCAACACTTTCTTTATTCATTTGAGTGTATATATCTCATATTTTAGTTTGGTAAACCACGAAATTTTGGGTTGAAACCCTTAAAATAAATTTGGGAAAATTTGAGTATGAGTTTAGAAATTGATGTATTGTAATGTCTTAATGATTTCTAGTGTTAAACCTGTGTTAATGGTGTGAAGAAATGGGAGAAAATGACAAACTAGGGTTTTAGGGTTCAAATCTAATAGAAGTGGTTTAACACCCCAAATTAATGGATGTGTTAGTTAGAAATCAGTGTTTAGATGATTGTAGTGTTGTTAGTTGAGTTTAGAAACCATAAAAATGGAGGTTGGGTTGATATTTGGTGGTTTGGAGGTCTAGGTTTCTTAAAACATAGATAGTTTGCGACCTATTTTATGTGACTAGTCGATCGCTGCCTTCTGTCCGGTCGATCGGGTAAAGGGAAAAAGGCTACTAGTTGGCTCTCTAGGTAAATTCCCATATCGCGGTCGACCGGGGGTCAAGGATCGATCGACCGGTACTCTATTTTCTGCCCAAGAATTGGATTTTTCTATTCCTTTTTCTCTTTGGGTTTAAAACTTATGGTCCTTCTTAATTAGTGTACTATAGATTGTTATGACCTAAAGGACTTGAGTAGTTGCATATTAACCTTGGGTTAGTTAAGGGCACAATCCGGGGTGTGGAACTAACGAATGTTTAGGATGAGAGACATTCGAGAAAATTATTCGGCAAGAGTATGTAAGTATATTTATGTGGTTAGAATAAATATGGGTCGATTGTAATTGAGTAAATCCTAGGACGTGATTAGGATGGAATTTATAATACGGACTAAAGAGAATTGAGCGGTTGTCCTACGTCTATTGACGATTACTGGTATAGCTGTTGCGATACCTATGGAATTAAGATAAGTAGTTGGCATACTCATTTAATTGATACGAATTAGTATATTCGGGTTCATATATACACCCTTAAAAGTGATTAAGGTACGAGTTATATTTAAGTAAGAGAATAGTTATGGGTTTAGTATTTGGAGTGTAAATACTTATATACTATTACAAATCGGAGCATTTGGGTTTGGCTATCTCTATAAGAGTTGGCAATTATAGCCATATATATTGAGAAGTAATATAGATTATATATACGATGTTGTTACAGTATATATAATATGCCACGAATAAATATATCTGTGTGATTGGTATATTTGTACTTTAGAGGCTGGTTCCCCAGGCTTCCCCAGGCATAGGGTTGAACAGTCAGATTATCAATCTTCTCTAGTGCGATCCAGGTAGGTTACGCGATGTGGGTGAATCCCCTGGATTAAGGAGCTGGGAGAGTATATCCCCAGGTCATATCATCCCGTATACGAGTGCGATGTTTGTATCCCACTTTCAGGAGGGAATATGACCGCCTCCACCATTGTGAATTCTTACCATAACCATGAGTGAGTCTAGCTTGGTACCTTGGTTGAGTGAGTAAACTCGGATTTGGATAGGCACTACGAGACTACATCCTCGAGTTATAAGTTGGTGGGATGGTTATTATACTTATAATTGTAAAATAGGTATAACTATACTTGTTGTTTATAGTTAATTGTTTGAATATGATTATGAGATATCATATAACCTTAAATGGTGTAAAGTGTAAAATGAATAAGTTATCACTCTTCTTCGGGTAGTTTTGATATCCGGAGTAGTACAAGTGAGAATTATACTCATAATAAGGGACATTATATGTTAAAGTAGAAACATGGTAATTTAAACTAGTGAAAGTGTTAAAAACTGAACGGTGTATTTATACATAGATATGTATTTATAGAGGAGAACTATATATATATCTACTTGAGATTTATTTGAATAACAAAAGCATAGGTGATAGCCTATAGTACAACCTACATTATATCACGTCGGGTTAGTGACGACTATGAGGATATAAAGGATGGGTGATAGCGATTTTTTAGGTAGGGTATCTTAACTAGTAGGATTAAAAAGGTATGCGATAGGGGTTCACTATTAGAAGAGGGGCAAGGTGTATCTCATGAGAGTGCGACACCAGTTTAAATATGAGATATTTCATATTTTACAATATGGATTTTGAGCACTTACAAAATAACTTTCATAACTCGGGTTGTAACCCGTTTCTCTATTTTCCCTCTCTTGCTATATATCTATATATATTAGGTGTCCAGACACAGGGATGCCTGGATGATGATCCGTTCGAGTCAAACGTTCACTGCAGCAACTGCGGATTCACGCAGGTTTATTTTAGACACTTCTATTCTTGTGATCTAGATAGGAAGCATTTTCGTAACATTCGGGCCGATAGCCCAACTATATTCATTTATTCTTTTACTTCCTTTTTAGTGTCGCATTTGATTTGGCTGTATTATGTTATACCGAGTGTTCGGTAATTTTATTTCATTTCAGTTGTTGTTTATAAAGTGTTGTGATTGATTTATTTGAATGATTTGGTTAAAAAGATTAGTTAAATAAAATTTTGACGCCAGCCTAATAGGTTATTAGTAATTAACTTAGTTTTCGACAGTGATGCTGAGAATGAACCATATGAGACTCTTGTTTTAATTTGGTATAGGATTGATCACATGGTAATTTATTAGGCAATGTGTCATAGCGTTAGAGTGATGTTTTCCTGAGAATCTAAAATTCTTATAGGTGAAGTTACACCGGGGCCATAGGATGAATCTCTTAAATTCTCGAAATAAATGAATTCAGTATGACTTGATCGTGACACAGATTGTGGATAAATGTGTCACAAAGATGGCGGATGCATGATTCTCTAGACTCTTCTTTAGGTTGTCTGGGTAGATACTCAATTTTGAAAGGTCTGAGCTAACTGTCGCATAGTTTCATGCATAGCTTTTCCCCCCTGGGTAGACTAGTTAAGGTTCTTGTCAGACCGTTCGCATTTGGAGGTGCAGAAGGATTGGGAGGATTCCCTTCATTATTTTTATTGCTGGATTATAGGATTTCAGCCATTGGTGATGAATTTTTTGTAAAAAAATGCTACGTATAGTCGTTTCCCACAGACGGCGCCAATCTGTTGATGTAAAAAACTAGATTTGATCTAATTAATTAATCACAGATAAAAATGAGTCAAGAAATAAGAAAATTGATTTTTAAAATGGTTCAGCATTAAGGAAATTACCTAGGTCCACTAATTTTTATTACTGGGTGTCTTGCGTTGGTTTCGATTAATCTCCATTTCCCTTCCAAGAGGGTATTATAATGTATTTATATCCTTTGGCCTGTTAATGTGAATAGATAGTGTGCCTTTATCGAATTGGCGTTTACATCTGTACATGGTAAGGAATGACTGTAATACAATAAGCATTGAATATTTCTGGTCGTTTGGCATTCCCAATAAGTTGTTCGGTATGCATAGTATCTCAGTACACTGAGTAGCTCGGTACATTGAGTAGCTCGACATTTGAACTTGTGCCATGTCCGATGATGCGTGTCTTCATATAAATGGTCCACATCAGCTGATTAATTTTTGTATCAACAACGGGATACGCCTAAATACAAATTAAAGTCAAAGGTAAAATATTCGCCCTTATAAGTCTCCCCCTTTCGCTATTTTGATACAAAACAAAATCGTAACCCAAATTACAATAAAAACCTCTCTATGACTGTAATTCCTAAT
This sequence comes from Sambucus nigra, assembly GCA_949130495.1. Taxonomy (NCBI): domain Eukaryota; kingdom Viridiplantae; phylum Streptophyta; class Magnoliopsida; order Dipsacales; family Adoxaceae; genus Sambucus; species Sambucus nigra. Next base: position 112,363,193 of record OX422214.1, read on the forward strand.
GCCCTCCCAACCCTGGAAATGGAAAAACATAAGTGAAACTTTTTTCTTTAGTAAAAAATTTTTGTTCCCTTGGGCAACAACGTCTTCAGTCGGTGTAGTCCCTGAATTCATACTCAATGATTAAGAAACCTACACATATGAAGCAAAGAGATATCGTGACAAATAAAATTTTAAGCCTAAATTAACATCCCCCCCCCCCCCCCCCCCCAAATTTGTTCTCCCCCTTTTTGTCTATGACACACAAATGAATAAAGTCTTAAACAATAAGTACAAAGCATTAGATTTAGAAGTAAGATATAATCACAATGATATCTAAATGACACACAAGTAATGATAATCTCAAAAGTAAACATGATGGGAACCCAGTTGAAAATTTCCCTAATTTTTGAATTTTTTTAGTTTTCCAATGAAATGTATAAAATGTGCAAATACAATATACCAAAGAATAACACTAAAATACATGAATCATGAAAACATAAGTTTAGGGATGCGAACATTTTCCAAAGGTTAATCAACATAGACGGTCATAACACATTTGCACGAAGTTTTGAGATACTACTAGTGAAATATTTCAATGTCTACCTTAGGTGTAAAAATGGTGAACTCTTGTAAAATTGACTTAACCTAATCCACATATCTGGAAAGTAAGTCATTCTCACACCAATGACGCAAAAACTATGTAATGTTTATCGAGAATTTCTAGTTTTTACAAATCCAATGATATTCAACTTTAACTTCCTCAAAATCTCACATAACTAAGAATACTCCCAATGATTCAAAAATTGGCATGGCACTTCTATTTTTATGTGCCATTAATATATTCATTCTCTTTTATTGCAAATGGTGGATTTTAATACAAAGACATTTTATCTTGCGTAGCCCCTTTCCATTTATTGACATATAACAATATTTTTGTAAAAAATGATATAAATTCGGGCAATTGTTGTTACATGCATAACTTTTTATCTTGTTTTTAGATTTGGTTTGTTTTGAAGAGAAATTGAGTTGAGAACATGGTGTTCGACAAGTGATAGGTAAGTACAACATTCAAACAAGTTCGTGCACATGTGCATTAAAGGAGACTAGGAGTCAAACATGCAGCAAGTAATCGTCAAAGGTTAATGTAATGACTCTACACATTATTAACCACATAAATGAAATGACACCATATCTTAAAACACTACGAAAAGTCACGGCCAAATACCGAATGAATGGGTGATTACGACAGCTTAAATTTTTATCCATTTATGGTTATAAAAAAAATTACAAAACCCTTTTTGTCTATTTTTTTTTAAATTTTATCAAAATAAAATCTTTTTGACTTTTTCAATTTTTCTTAAAAATTGAAACACTTTTTATATTTTCCAAAATTTTTCAGAAAAACAAAACTCTTTACGGATTTTTTGCAAAATATATATAAAAAAATGTAAACAAAATGATAATACACTCTAGCAATAGGAATAATAGATATAATTATGAAATCAACCTACACTAAATAAAAAAACAAAACTCAATCAACAGTGCAAATAACTAAAGATTTTTTAAGACCCTCAGATCGAATTGAATCTTAAGGTTTCATGAATATATTGGCTAACTAACAATAGGTGATTACAAAGTTCAAGGACACGACATTATCCTCAACTAGATCTTGAATAGAGTGCTCGCATATCCTAATGTACTTATTGCACGAATGTTGGATCGGATTACAGGTAATATATACTACACTCGTATTACCATAAGAAATAATCATCGTGCCTTGTCAAATACCATAATCCTATAACATTTACTTCATCCATAAGAGTTTCTTGCAACAACTCCCGGTGAAATTATACTCATTCTCCACCGTGGACAAAGATATGGAGTTTTGCTTATTGCTTAACCAAGAGACAAGAGAACTCCCATAATGAAACACCCACCTGAAGTGATCCTACAACCATCTATATCCCTAGCCCAATCAGTATACGAATAGGTGGACAATAGTTCCATGGTATCAAAGGAATACCAAAGTCCATATCAGAGAGTCCCACTCACATAATTATAATATGTTTAAGAGCGTGTAAGTGTGACTCTTTTATGGATGCCTAGTACCGTGTACAAACTCCAGCACTCAAAGAAAGATTAAGACGACTATAAATCAAGTTGAGAAGAATATTTAGAATGATCCAATAAAGGGTTTATTTTATGTCCTTACCTAAAGAGTCTTTGTTGATCTTAGTCGATGTACTCATAAGGGTTTGTGAGTGCTTATCAGAGTCTGGACCAAACTTCTTCCCAAGGTCTCTTGCATATTTGGATTGAGATATGAATACCCCATCCTTAAGCTGACGAACTTGGAGGCCTATTATCATGACGCCGTCTCAAAATAATAGTGGGGAACAAGTGTCTTGACATGCCACTAAGGCAACAAATATTCTGGATTTAAAAATATTTCTTAAAATAAATGCAACTAAAATACAATCACATGGTTATGAATCGTAAAATACTAAAAGTGAAGGAATTACGTCGTCGGATCTTTATAAAAGAAAACTTCATTTATATTAAAAGTAAAGAGTTACAACGTAAAAAAACTTTATTAAAAATATCTAAACATGATCTTTATGATAAAATAAACATTTTATTTAAAATAACAAAAAGAGATCTAAAAGCTGAATCTTCAACATAGTCCTTTTTTGTTCCCTCCGCGAGCCTACTTATTTCTTGAAAAATTATTACAACGTCAGCTAAAAGTAGAGTGAGATTCAATCTCCCGACATTCTATGGTTTTTCCAAAAATTAATACCTATTCAAATCAAAAGAGAAGGCATATACGTATATGGATAAGAACTTGCAATCTATAATTTGGAATGGCCAAGTACACTCAAATACCGTATTCATCTACCGTATTATTCCCAGGTAGGTAAGGGTCAATCGAACTTGTTTGTCACAACGCCATATTTAGGGTACACCAGCGCTAAACCATCTGGGAAGGTCAGTCAGTAAAAGAGGTTCCTTAGGACGAATCTAATTTTCCTTTATTAAATATCCTTTTCAAAACACATTTTAATCGGTATGCCTATATGGACAAATATAAACATATCGCAAGGAATCAACCATCGGTATCAGATGAATTTTGAGAATAAAAGAAGTTCGTAAAGTATATATAGTTTGCATAATGTCATATAATTGAAATTCACAAGGAATGTCATAGTACTCACCTGAAACAAAAGTTTGAGGTTATCAATATCGAGTCTTGGACTACTTTGCTTAGATGAAACTTCTTCTTAAAATTACAGAACTCCTTCTCAAGATATCACTCTTTCTTACTATAATTTATGGAGGAAATGGTATGAGTTTAAATGATCCCAAATGCCGTATTTATAGTTTTCGAGGGATTTCATGGGGTTAACACGTGTATACCTGACCAAGCGTTTAAAACGACGAATCAGCATTGAGGTGTCATGCAGCGAAGGGGTCTTGCGACCTTATTTCATCGAGCAATGACACGTGTTTTTATCTTTATCAATATCTGTGACACGTGTTAGAGTGGGGTGTCAAGCATGAGGTGGAGAGGTGTTAGGGGTATAATGGTCATTTTACTTATGAAGGGCATTTTGGTAATTTCACACTATATAATTTCGATATTTCATAGAGGTCCCTGAAAATATTTTACTTTCAAAATGGTCTATTTTATATTTTAATTTTAGTCCCTGAAACTTTCTTAATTAAAACAAAGTTCTTTGAGTTTCATAAAATTATAATTTTTACCCCAAAACTTTATCATTTCGCTTAAGATAGGTTATAAGACGTTGATTTAATCAAATTTAGGGTTTTTTCTTCATATTTAAAAACATGTCTTGTTATATAAAGAACTCAAAATACTATAAGTCCCTAAAGATTCATAAAATTTTATTTTTTATCCCGAAACTTATCATTTAGCTTAAGACGTGTCATAAAACATCATTTTGACTCATTTTATAGTTAATTCTTAAAACTTATAAATGGGTTTCATTATATTAGGAATATATAATATCTCATATGTAATAATACAACATTATTAGATAGTAAGTGAGACGAAATTGAAAGAAGACAATTATCTATTGGCATAAGAAAACGGGGTCATTACATCCTACCCTCCTTATAAAAAGTTTGGTCTCTAATCTATAACATACATTAATTTCCAAACAAGTATGGATATTTCACCTTTATTTCATCTTCCCGCTCCCATGTTACTTCTTTAATGGAATGATTACGCCATAACACTTTGACCAGTGCAATTACCTTGGATTGTAATATTTGATCTTTATGGTCCAAAATTTCTATCGGATGCTCAATGTATGACAAATATTCTCCTAATTGAAGAGTTTTGTTACTTAGGATATGCATTGGATTTGGTACGTATTTCTTCATCAATGATGCGTGGAACACATTATGCACACTTGAGAGTTCAGGGGTAAGGCTATTCTATACGCAACAACTCATTTCCTTTCAAGGATTTTAAAAGGTTCTATGTATCTTGGACTCAATTTCCCTTTCTTTCAAAATCTGATTACTCCCTTTGCTGGTGATACTCGCAAGAACACATAATATCCTCTTTGGAATTCTAGTTGGCAGTGTCGATTATCATCGTAACTCTTTTGACGTCTTTTAGTGATTCGAAGTCGGTCTTGTATCAATTTTTCCTTTTCTGTTGTGATCTAGATCAATTCTAGTCCCAATAATTTTCTTTCTCCAACTTCTACCCAACATGCAGGGGAATGCCACCTTCTACCATAAAGTTCCTCATACGAAGCCATTTGAATACTTTCTTGATAACTATTATTATACGCAAATTCCATTAACGATAAGTGATCATACCAATTCCCTTTAAAATCAAGTACGCATGCCCTAAGCATATCCTCTAAGGTTTAAATGGTTCTCTCAGACCGTCCATCCGTTTAAAGGTGAAAAGCGATGCTGAAATTCAATTTTGTTCCCATGGATGCTTGTAGGCTTTTCCAGAAGCGAGACACGAATCTAGGATCACGATCAGAAATAATTGAACTCGGGTTCCATAAAGCCTTATAATTTCTGGCATGTACAACTTAGATAACTTTTCTAAAGAATGGGTAATCTTAATGGAAAGAAAACGAGTAGATTTATTTAACCTATAAATAATTACCCAAATAGAATCGTTACCATTTGAACTCCGTGGTAAACCTGTCACCCAGTATATAGTAATATGTTTCCATTTCCACTCAGGGATAGGTAGGGGTTACAGTAATCTTGATGTTTTTTTACATTCAGCCTTTTCTTATTGACAAAGCAAATGCTGAGATATAAATTCTTCTATCTCCCTCTTCATGTTATTGCACCAAAATATTTCTCAAAGATTCCTATACATTTTGTACATCCGGGATGGAATGTGAATCTTGAGTAATGACTTTCCTCCAAAATTTGCCTATTTAGTTGGGCATCACATGACACACACACTCTATTTCCAAACCTCAATATATCATCTCGTATCACAAATTCAATTATCTTACCCTTGATGACTTCTTCTCTAATCTTCTTTAGTTCTGGGTCATTTACTTGTGCAATTTTGATCCTTTCCATTAACATCGGTTGTACTTGTAAGATTTCTTGCCATTATTCCTCCTTTGCTATAAATACATACACATATTTCCATACATATCAAATCCCTTAACAAAGGTTCCTTATTTGTAATGAGACATGCTAAATTTGTTTTAGACTTCCTACTTAAAGCGTCAACTACTATACTAGCTTTCCTTGGGTGATAATGAATATTTAAATCATAATCCTTCATTAATTATAACCACCTCCTTTGTCTCATGTTCAAGTATTTTTGGGTAAAGATATATTTCAAACTCTTATGATCGGTATAAATCTCACAAGTCTCACTATATAAATAATGTCTCCAAATCATAAGAGCAAAAATTATAACTGCTAATTCAAGGCCATGGGTTGGATAATTCTTCTCATGGGTTTTTAACTGTCTCGGGCCTTAAGCTACTACTTTTCCATTTTGCATTAGCACACATCATAAACCATTTTTAAAAGCATCACTATAAATCACAAATCCCCCTGTCCCAGAAGGAATAGTCAATATTGGGACAGTTACTAATCGATTCTTAAGTTCTTGAAAACTACGCTCAATTTCCCCGGACCATTCATATTTCACCTTCTTTTGTGTTAACCTAGATAGAGGTTGGGAAATAGTGGAAAATAGTTCAAAAAATCTTTTGTAATAACCGGATAATAAAGGAAACTACGAATCTCCATCACATTAGTTGGTCTAGGCCAATCTAGTATAGCCTTGTTCTTTTGAGGGTCAACCTATGCTCCCTCCTTAGAAATGACATATCCTAGAAAAGAGACTCTAGGCAACCAAAACTCACACTTCTTTAATTTCACATATAATTTCTCTCTCCGAAGGATTTGTAACACCGTCTCTAAATGGATTTCGTGCTCTTCAATACTTTTGGAATAAATAAGGATGTAATCAATGAAAATAACCACATATTGATCCAAATATTTCCTAAACATTATATTCATGATATCCATAAAAGCGGTTGCTGCATTAGTCAGTCCAAATGGCATCACAAGAAATTCATAAAGGCCATATCTAGTACGAAAAGCTAATTTCGAAATATCATCCTCCTTAATCTTCAATTGGCGATAACCTGACCTAAGGTCAATCTTTGAAAATATATGCGCTCCTTGCAATTGGTCAAACAAATCATCTATACGAGGTAAGGGATATTTATTCTTAATGGTCACCTTAATTAGTTCATGATAATCTATACATAACCTCATCGTCCCATCGTTCTTTTTAACAAATAACACTGTAGCACCACAAGGGGATACACTTGGTCAAATAAAACCCTTGTCGAATAGATCTTGTAATTGAACTTTTAACTCCCTTAGTTCTAAAGGTGCCATGCGATAGGGTGGTTTTGAGATTGGTATAGTTCCTGGAATAAGGTCAATCATAAACTCTATTTCTCTACTAGGAGGAAGACTAGGTAAATCATCTGGAAAAATATGTAGAAAATGCATAGCTATAGGAATATCTTCTAAACTAAGATCTTTTATTTTCAAATCAATAACACTTGCAATGAATCCTTGACATCTTTTCTTAAGAAAACTACAAGCTTGCCTTGTAGAGATAATATATATGGGATATAGGATGCCAGTTCCTTAAAAACTAAATTCTGGATGGTTAGGAATTTGGAAAGTAACTATATTCTCAAAACAATCTACCTTAGTATGGTACGTTGCTAACCAATTCATCCCCAAAATGACATCGAAATCTTTTATGTCTAAAATTATCGAATTGGCGAATAGTTTATGACTACTAACATCTATAGGGGAAGAATTATATACTAATGTTCCCATCAATAACTCACCCGAAGGAGTAGAAACGTGTATGCTATGATTCAAGAATTCAGGAATATTAGGAAAGCGATTAAAAAATGTACATACACAAATGAATGGGTAAAAACAGGATCAATTAAAACTTGAAAAGGTTGTGCACGTATATAAAGTGTACATGAGACTACTGCATTAGAAGCCTTTTGCATTAGAAAGATTAAAAAGTTTACCTTGTCTTCCATGATCCTTATTGTCATTAAAAGTATTTGCCGGCGCCTTTCCTTTGTTTGGTCAATCTCTCAATTTATGTCCCTTTTAGCCATACCCAAAGAAACTTCCTATCTCCAGGTAACATGGTTTCCCTCTATGAATATTATCACACCGTTGGCATCTATTAACATTAAAGGGTTTATTTACCCAAGGTCGCTCTGTATTGGGTATATTTTTAAAGGGTTTGTTATTGGGGTTCCTTACTCTTTATTCTCCAAACCTCCTCTTCCCCTCTCTAACCTGATTATATTCTTCACTATCCTTCTTAGCTATCGTTGCCCTAATAACCATGTCGATTATGAATATTCAACCTCAACCAACGTTCAAACTTCTTGGGTTTTAAAATATCGGTTATCATAACATGAGGTGCAAAACGGGATAACTCAGTAAACTTTGCATTATATTGACTAACTGTCATATTTCCTTGAACCATACTCATGAAATCAACTACTTTTTGGTCTTGCACCATTTTGGGAAAGTATTTGTCGTAGAATATCACTAAGAAGTAATTCCAACATATAGGATTATTCCTTCCCTCATAAATTATCTTAGTCATTCTCCACCAATGTTCAACTTCAACTTCTAACATAAACATTGCAAATGATACCCTTTGCTCACCGGTACACTTATGAACATCCAAGCTCTTTTCCATCTACATCATCTAACTTTTTGCTTCAGTGGGGTTAAGATTACCTTTAAAAGAAGGCAAATTCAATTTTTTGAATTTTTCAATAGTACAACTACTTAGTTCAAGATCCCTTGGTGCTACATTATTCACCTGATGCTCTACAATCCTTGTTAGACTTTCAACTGCCTTGTATGCACCTTCCAGTCCTTCCATACTTGAACACTAGTTCTCGCAGTTGATCTTATCTTGGTCATTTTCTAGAGTCATGGCCAAACGTATGATGTGTTATACTATTCCAAGATCGCAATTTATAAGAACAATTATATAAAAAAAATCATATATATATATACACACACTAGGGTATGACCGTGCCTGAAGGCACGCTGAAAATTTCCAAAGTACATAATCGAAAAAAGGGGAAAATTTGAAAGTACGTAATCGCAAAACGACAAAAATTTCAAAAGTACGTAATCGTAAAACGGAAAAAATTTCCAATAAAGGCACGCATGTAATTTTAAAAAGTATAAAGTCATGTGTAACAAAACAATATAAATTTTCAAAACAATAGTATATATAAATTCACGAAATAAGAAGAAACACAAAGATAAGTATTAACAAAACAATAGTATACATAAATTCACACTGGCTCATTTAATACACGTAACATACACAACAAAAGTGTTTATAGTAAAGAGACAGTAAAGATTCCAAAATGAAAAAATATAAATTTGTAATTGCAAAAAGGGTAAAAGGTGAATGCATAACATGAAATGCCAATTGTATGTCTACAACACTGAACAGTAGTATATAAAATGCATAATCCAGGCTAAATTGTCGAGCTTATATTCTCATCTAAACACCCTCAATAAAATAAAATTACAACTTCATGTGTGCTCTGTATACAACAAATAAAATAGTATTATACAGTTAAAAAATGCAAAAGAGAAATACATTTTCAAATTGTAACTATGTATATCCATAATTCGTATTCAAACAACCTAATCGAAATGCAATTATAAAACATAAACACGCATGTAAAGATCTTGAATTCGAATTCAAAAGACCCAAATAGATGCGTAACTATGAAGATCCCAAATTTAAAATATCAAAAAGGCCTAATCCCCCCCCCCCCCCTATGTAGAGGTACAAAACATATAAATTAACAATTGTAAAGAAACTTAATAAAGAACCAATTTATAACATCAACACTATTTAAGTAATTATTTTACTCGAGGTGTTGGTGCTAGGATTTTTTAGAAGGAAAACATGCCTAGTTATGTACCATTCTGGAAACTTTCTGAGTATGCAATTTTAATTTCCTTAAAAAAAAGGTCAAGCTCGTTGAGTTTTAGAATAATCGGGACAAAGATAATGAATCTCGACATTGACCATTATATATAACACAGTATTGAGTCATAAAAATCTAGTTACATAAATACTTTGCATAAACACCCAAATACCAAACTAAAATCATTCATAATATATAACATCAAAATAGTAGAGGATTAGATAAGAAAGTTAATAAATTGATTCATTGTTAAAATTTAATAGTATGCTAAAATATCACAATATAGGAGGGGAGGTTTCAAGCAAGCACTGGGCACATTGGAAATGTGATTCCTGAAAATGCTTTTGGCTCCGTCTATGGCGAGAGTTGCACCGATTTGGCTCGTCTAAAGCAGATCTCAGGTGCAACAATCATTATGGAAGACCCTTGCCCTGGAAAATGTAAAGGGAAGGTAACCATATCTGGAACTTTAGATCAAAACCAGGTATCATGCTGCCTTCTTCACGCTTTCCAAAAATCCTCAAGCTTTCCAAAAAAAAATCACTGACTTGAAAAAAAAGGAGGTTAAAAATCTTCTTTAACAAATAGTTTCTTACCAGCTTAGATTTATGGATTGATGGCTATCGAATATTTAACTTATCTTTTAGTTTGGAAAGATAGTCTTTACAACTGACTTATTGCATAATGAAAGAAAGAGGTAGTTGGAAGAACAAAAAAAATGAATAAATTAATTAAAGGAAAACTTCAAAATTATATAATGCAAAAGTATAAGCATTAAAAAAGTAGGCTTCTAACACTACTCTATTGCAGCCCTTGACGAACCTCTTACAAACATTCAAAATCTTTTGTTAACGAAGTTAGTAACTTCTTTACAATACTATGACACAATCGAAATACTTAACATCTTCAAATTATAATATGTATGTACACAAACATCTTTACAATACTATCTTAATATTGCTTCACGGTTCTAAATAAGATGGCTAACTGCGTTCTCATCATTTTAAAATAGATCATTAATGATCTTAAAGTAGAACTACTTAATTTCAAATCAGAATATAACGCTTAGTGGAATTCCCACAAATGGAGTCATCACACCCATAGAGAAGTGGGGTTACCACAAATGGGCACTGCTCTAATTGAAATTAAAGTCCTGAATATATATAGAAAAAAAAATTAAAAACAATATTCCAAATGAATTATGCTGAGAGACATCGAGTCTCGAAAAAAAAAATAGAATTTGGACCTTATATGGGCATGCTTTTTTGCAATTACCATAAACTTTAATATCCATAGTAAATACAAATTGCTGGGGATTAGGAATGAAAATAAACTAAGCTAGAAATCATTATTATAATTTTATATTTGATGCTTAAATTATGGCCAAAACATGAAAGAAAATGAATTTGGAACATGTTATGCAAACTTTGAATTACTATATCGAGCAGATATTAATTATCTCAAGAATCCAGATATCATTTAGTCAAGACAGTAAAACCACACATAAATGGAAATTAATAATTACAATCAACTGGAAACTACTTAATAGGAATCACCAAAATTGCAATAAAACTAAATTGAAAAAGGAAAAACGGTAGGTGAGAACTCGAACCTATGTAAAATGCACAAAACTTATAAAGCTCCAACAGTGGATAAAGATGCTTGGTTGATTATCGATCAAACCTGAAAAATAAAAAGATGGAACAAAATATAATCAAAAGTATGAATATCAATATCGGTATCAGAATCAGAATCAGAATAGAGAGGTTGTACCATGAACACAAAACGTAACCAAAGTGTCCCTAAAACCAACAATGTGAATAAAGTAACTACTAAATTAACATGTTTTCAAACTCATAAATGGAAAGTCTGGCATTTAACCCAAATAAAGTAGGGGAGAGATTATACCTTTGGATCTAAGAGTAAAATTCAACACCATCAGTGTGGATTAAAACGCTATCAGTGTGGGACTTAACAACACTAACACAACAATAAGCTTAAAGGAAAACATCTTTCAAATAGTCTAGTGTCTCCAAAGTAACTCTTTTTAAAAACTATTTATAACCCCTGCAGTTCCAATCAGCAAATCTGTCACATCATACCATATAGTTCGTTCATAAATAGGTTATGCTAAAATTCTCCATTAATAGAATAGTACCAACACATATATATAATTATAGAAGATAAATACATGCCACGACCTTATGCTGAATTGTCTGAACTTGAAGAAGGTGATTATGGATCAGCAAGAACTTGTGCATTCTTCAGAATATAGAACTAATATAGAACTAATTGTTCATATAGAATTACAGAATTACAGAACTAATTGTTCATATAGAACTAAGTGTTCATATAGAATTACATAAGAAAAATATTTAAAGCCAATTCATGAACTAATTTTAGTATCATCATTGTCATTGCTCTAGAACTTGTGCATTCTTCAAATATATTGAGAACATCAAACCTTTGATCTTTAGCACAACCATTATCATAACCTGATTGTAGTATCGCCATTATCTCTAGAACTTGTGCATTCTTCAGAATATATCTTACTAGGTCAAATTCATTAGTGCAGCCGCATGAATAAACAATCCTAATTGTTTTTAGGCACAACAAAAGACATTTAGGCACGTGCTCCGAATCGCTCCATGGTATATTACTTCCATAGGCATTGAACACCTATTGACAATGGAAGAAAATGTTCTTTAAATAGTGGAAAAATAAGTAAAATCATTTTAACGACATACTATATTTCCATCTCAATGTACCTTATCATAGATGATATGTTGTAGGTTATTTAAGTTTTTGAGAAAGCATCGCAACACAGGCCAGTCATAACAATTTATGTCCAACTCCAACCGGTTTAAATTACAAAACATTGGAGCAACGCAAGGAAATACAATGTTAAAGACCCGCAAAAATGGCCAAAAAAAAATTTGTAACAAAAGATCTATACGTTAAGATGCTAACATTATATCTCTAAGAATCCACTACAAAGAAAGTTATAAGCAACAGGACAATGGTTTTATATAGTATAGTACACTCTCAATAAGATGAATGGACCAATAATAAAATATTCAGAACAATAATAATCATATATAATTAGGACTCATAGAATTGAAGTCATAATTAGGAATCATAAACTTGGACTTGGCATCATCAAGAACAACTTGGACTTGCTGACATATCTACATACAGAGGATTCTAGGCTAAAAGAATTTCCTGAAGATTCCTCCAATCCATGTGCCATATGAAACCATATAAATTGTTGGACAATAAAGATTAAAACAACCATTTATGAATCTACCGAATGGAACACAACACCCATGTGCCATATGAAACCATCTATACCATTTAACTTGTCCAACACGAAGATAATTTTGATTTCCTACAAAAATGGACTTGAAACCATGCGATGACTAAAATAGATGATTCAATTGAATGTCTTTCTGCACTTTTGTCTGTTGCTTCTTTGCGCTATCAAACTCCTCTTGGTGTTGAAGTACATAAACCACAAAATCCATAATGAAATAGGTTATGACATAATACGAACAGGTGTTGGACCTTTGTAAAACTATAAGAAAAAATGGCATCATTGTATGTCAATAAAGTTGTCATTTAAGTAGTAAAATTAAATTTATTTATAAAACTCATGTTTATGAATCACGTTATAAACACATGAGCGTATATTCTTACAATGAGAAGCTCATTTCACCATTACAATGAGATGCTATTTTCTCCTGTTTAGAAATAGTGAGCAACTCTCCCTCGGTTGCCCAAATCATGACATATTCTTACATCAAATAATCCACAAACACAATGTACCTCTCAATAGGCTCAAGTCATGATATATTATTTAATAGATACACCAAAGGCATATATATAGGTACAAATCCAAAATTTTCTAAATTAATGCCCACAAAAAAATAAAAAGGAAACACCCATACAAATCCAAAAATTAACAAAATAAAAGGCCAACACACGTAAAACCATCAACACCCATACAAATCCATTAAAAAGTTTACAAAGCTATTAATTCCCATTTTGTCACTACGATATCTCATCCAATACATGGTGTCACTAAAATCAGTCATAATATACAACATCAAAATAGTGAAGGGATGGATAACAAAGTTAATAAATTAACTCATTGGTGAGAATTAATAGTATGTAAAAATACTATATAACATGGCATCTGGTTAACAACATGTTATTCGGTATACCATTGAGTATTATTAACCACACTGCGAAAAAATCTAACATTTCATACAATCATAAAGCATATAAAAGATTTGAGGTTTAAAACAAAGGCCCAGACACAGTCGAGAAAAAAAAACATTTCATACAGGAAATTTTATACAACAAAACATCAATATAATTGAAAAATATATTCAAAATTAGTCCATTGCACATAATTTACATCTTAAAAAATATTGAATATGAGACTTTTGAGAAATCAGGGAAAAATAGAACAAAATAAAATTTATCAACATCAAACTCTGTACCTAGAAATAAGGCTAAAAGGTAGCAAATTGACAGAAAAACAAAATAGACAAAGTTTTAAGTGACAAAATTTTCAACATTTTGGGACAGAAGCATAAAGAAACAAATGTAAAGAATAAACAAAGAATTAAAACATGTATTCTACTAAAGTCTTAACATTCTAAGATTATATAGTTACAAATGACACAATACGAACAACATTATGTTGGAAATGTATACCCAACGCATTGTGCCCCGACCTGTCTCACGCATGCATCACCAACCCTACAACCTAGATATAGATACGGAATCAAAATGAACCTACCAAACTACATACATATATTAAATTAAAAAAAACTAAAATCCAAAATCAAACTTTATAAACAAAAAAACAAAAGCAACTGTGAGATGAAAACTCTATGCTATCACCCCGGATGGGTCTTTCATCTACATGAAGCATATAAACAACAAAAAAAATAGCACAAATATATGTAGGCATATAATAGAATCAAATTAAATCCATATAAGTACTATTTTTTCTTGACAGTCAACACCCCCATTGAATACAAACATGTTTTGAAATGGATGAAAGATGAAATTTGAAACCCAAATTGACTTTGTCAATGAGATGTAAATATCCAATCTTCTTCCTTGTCAAATAGTGAGTTTGCCAATGAGATGAAAATATCCAATCTTTATATCAACACTACTGTAATTAAATAGGTTGCTTCTATGATGTAAATATCAAAACAGTGTTGTTTAGCTGTAGATTTAACATCAGAAATAATACAATAGCCCGAGAGTTTGAAAATAAATACCATAAGAAATATAATTAAATAAAGAATCTACATCCGTAATAACGGATATCATTTAACATTAGTCAGCATCTTATAAACAAACAAACACGTCCTTCATGACCCTCTTCATGAAAGACCATAAAAAAGAAATTGAAAAACTTTGTCCAAATCAATAAAGTAAAAGTAGGAAACAAAAAATAAGCACCTTTAATTAAATCAGACTCCTCCATTTTCATGACTACTATAAAAAGAACCAAAAACCAAGTGTTACTAATCCACATAATATTTAACAGTTGAGAGGAAGAGGTAAAATCCATATTTCGATCACTATTCAGTGATACACCAACCCAAAACCTTGATTTCAATAACATGTTTGTGAAAGCAAACCTAAATAAGCACCTGTAAATCCAAAAAAAATAGTTAGAAAAAATTAGAATGCACATTATATATTTCAAAATTATAAATTAAACACCAAATGAAACCCACAAAAATTATTGAACCTAAACCCTAAAAAATAGTATCTCAGAGAGAAGCCGAAGATACCTGAGAGAGAGACGTTTTTGTCAAGTTAGGCACCGCAAGAGCATGGGAAGGTGGGCACAGGGGATGAGGAGGTGGAGGAAGAGGTGGGCTTAGGGTTCTAGTTAGAAATGAGAGATGGTAATGTCTGAAGGGAAAGTTGGATAAAAGTGGTCGTCGGGTTTAGGATTGTACGGGAGATTGGGGTGAGAAGTGTTTACCAAAATAACCTTATGTTTGAATTAAAGTGGAAGAGGAGTAATTGAGTACTAAGAAAGAAAAGAGGGGCAAATCAAATATTTGAGGGTAAAATGGATATTGAATGAAAAAATGTATATTGATGGCATCATCAACTAAGCTTATGACATACATAAGTTTTCTACTTTATTTTATATATATATATATATATATATTATGACACATGGAGGATTATAACATAGGTTGGATATTTCAACCTATATCCTATGTATGGAAACTTAAAATGTATAACGTTCGAAACTTATGTTCAGTAGTCTACGGATTCATAACCTATGCTGTGATTCCACCTCTGTCACGACCCTGTCCCAAAATAGTAGTGGGAAACGAGTATCTTGACATGCCACCACGAAAACAAATATTCCATATTTAAAAATGTTTCTTAAAATAAATGCAACGAAAATACAATCACATGGTTATGAATCGTAAAATACTAAAAGTGAAGCAATTACGTCATCAGAGCTTTCTAAAAGGAAACTTCATTTATATTAAAAGTAAAGAGTTACAATGTGAAACAAACCTTAATACAAAGATCCAAACATGCTTTAATAATAAAACAAACACCTTATTTAAAATAACAAAATGAGCTCTAAAAGCTGAATCTTCAACATAGTCCTCTTTTGTTCCCTCCGCGAGCCTATTTATTTCCTGAAAAATTATTGCAACGTCAGCTAAAAGAAGACTGAGATTCAATCTCCAGACATTCCAAGGTTTTTAAAAAAATTGATACCTATTCAAATCCAAAGATAAGGCATATTCATATATGGATATGAACTTGCAGTATATAATTTGGAATGGCAGTATATAGAAATGAATAGCTCAGAATAGAACGAATGCAAAATATCAAAGGCAATAACTTTTTTTTTCAATCATATCATTTTAATGGCCAAATACACTCCAATACCATCTTTTTCCACTGTATTATTCCCCGATAGTTGACGGTCAATCGGACTTGTTCGTCACAATGCCTTATTTAGGGCACACCAACAATAACCAAGCTGGGAAGGTCAGTCAATAATAGAGGTCCCTTGGACCGAATCTTATTTTCCAATATTCAATATCATTTTCAAAACTCATTTTAATTGGTATATCTATACGGACAAATATAAACATATCACAAGGAATTAATCATCGGTATCATATGAAGTTTAAGAATAAAAGCAATTCACAAAGTATATATAGTTTTCATAATATCATATAATTGAAATTCACAAGGAATGTCAGAGTACTCACCTAAAGCAGAAGTTCGAAGTTATCGATATTAAGTCTTAGATTACTTCGCTACGATGAAACTTCTTCTTAAACTCACAGAACTCCTTCTTAAGATATCACTTTTTTTACTACAATTTATAGAGGAAATGGTATGAGTTTAAATGATCCTAAAGTTCGTATGTATAGTTTTCCAAGGATTTCACGCTGTAGACACGTGTCTAGCTGACCCAGCCTTTACAACAAGGAGTCAGCATTGAGGTGTCACCCAACGGAGGGGTCTTTCGGCCTTATTTCATTGAGCAGCGACACGTGTTTTTATCTTTAGCTATATTGAGGACACGTGTTAGCACGAGGTGTCAAGCATGAGGTGGAAAGGTGTTATGGCTATATTGGCCATTTTACATATTAAGGGCATTTTGGTAATTTCACAAGACATATTTTCAATATTTTATAGAGGTCCCTAAAAATATTTTATTTACAAAATGGTCCTTTTTATATTTTAATTTTAGTCCATGAAACTTTCTTAATTAAAATCAATTCCTTTGAGTTTCATAAAATTCCAATTTTTACCCCAAAACTTTATCATTTCTCTTAAGATAGGTTATAAGACTTTGATTTAATCCAATTTAGAGTTGATTATTCATATTTAAAAATGTGTCTGGTTATATAAAGAACTCAGAATACTACAAGTCCCTAAAGTTTTATAAAATTATATTTTCTACCCCTAAACTTATCATTTAGCTTAAGATGCTTAATAAAACATCAATTTGACTCATTTTATAGTTAATTACTCAAATTTAAAAGTGGGTTTTATTATATTAAGAATCCAGAATATCATGTATATAATAATACCACATTATTAGATAGTAAGTGAGACAAAATTGAAAGAAGACAATTATATATTAGCATAAGAAAATGAGGTCATTACACCTATGAAGAACTTAAGCTCAACTACCATGCTTATATTAAACTCACCTTTCATCTCCCCTTAAAGGTGGGACAAAGGCGGGATCATTTGGATTTAAAGACTATGTCGTCCATAAAGACTTAGGCAACCAAAATAGCACCAATCTCTCTCCTTATAAACAATGTCTTATCTAATCCCCCTCGATTGAAGCCATGAGATAAGAGATAGTAAGTAAGCCTTCAAACCATACAAGGCTTTCCTAAGATAGTAGACGTGTCCTAGGTGCTTAAGGTTCAAACCCTCATAGTTGTTCCACTTAAACCTCCTCTTGTAAAATGCCAGTAGGAAAAGCACTCTTAGCATCCATCTGATATAACTTGAAGCAAAGATGACATGCTATGGTGATTAGCAAGATCACTAACTCAAGCCTAGCAATAAGAGAGAATATCTCTCCAAAGTCTACACCCTCAATTAGTGTGTATCCCTGAGCGACCAACCTAGACTTATTGTGAACTATGGTACCATTTTTATGCACATTATTCTTTAAAATCTAGTTGGTATATCATATGAGTCTTGTTAGGTAGGGGAACTAACTCCCAGATAGAATTTTTTTGAAATTGAAGCAACTCATCTTTTATGGAAATCATCCAATGCTCAACCATGAGTTCTTCTTTCATATTATTTTGCTCGACTAAGGAGATGTAGAAACTAATCACATTTTCTAGTTGTTTATGAGTCTCGACACCTAGTGTGGGATCAACAAGTATAGCAAAAGGGCCATGACTATTACGAACCCAAGATCGTCTTTTGTAACACCCCGTGTTTTTTTAACTATTTTTATTAATTAATTAAAACTTTCGAGAAAAATAAATTTATTAATTTATTAATTTTATTGGCTAAATATATTGGTTATGATTTTAAAAGAATAAAATTTTAAGCGGAAATAAAATCGTAGTTAAAATGGATTTTATATTGATTTTACAATTTTTGCCCCTTATAATTTTTTTGGGTGAACTGCCAGATTTTAGGCATGATCGATCGATCGATTCCTAGGGGTAAATCGATCGACTATCCCAGAAAAAATGAGCAGTAAGCAGTTTTTAGTATTTGTGTGGGATTAGGACTCCTAATTACTATATAACCTTCTGAATCCATAGGGGGACATCTCATAATAACTTTTTCTCCAGTTTTTCACCAGAGAACACTTCCAAATATTTTCCTCTCACCCATAATCATCAACCTTCTTCATTATCAAGCTTTTTGTCACAAGTTTTGGGAGGCTTAATTGGGGTTTAATGAAGTTGGTTCAAGAACACTCTTTTGCTAATCTTTTGCAAGGTATCCAGATTTCTAATCAGATTTTCAACACAATCTTTCAAGGCATGAATACTCTATTCTTTACCTTTAGTATTATGCGTTTTAAGTATCGCCTAAACACTTAATTACATATTTTCTTTAAAATAAGTAGTAACTTAATTATAAACGTGAACAATACTTATGGGGATATTTTTATAAAATCTTTTAATCTGAATAATAATCATAACCCTTTGGGTACGTAGGATTCATGAGTGATTTTGGGTTTTATTGGTGTAGGTTGCATGTAGAAAAACCCTAACTTTAATATAATTGACTTTTGGGTACGTATAACTCATGAAATCCATGTAGAGATAATAAAATTTGGATTTTAATGTATATATGATGAAAACTTGGTATAGTTAATTTAAAATATTTAAATGAGATTATTTGGGTATTGTTGACGTTGTGATAATCAAATTAAAGATTTAATTGAATCGGACTATCATATACAGTTTTATACGTTGACTAATTATTCTTGTTAGTATGACTTGTTGGTATTATTAAATATCATTGTGACGACGGGTTATTGGGTATTATTGCTCTTCCTATATTTTAGATTGCCTTCTAGGAATGGGATTAGTGAGGGAAAATTATCACGGTTTTATTGTGTTGGGGTGGGATTATTTTTATTACTTTATCGCCGTTACACTAGTCTAGGTATGAGACTAGGTTGAGATTTATGTTCAAAAATCCCCCTATACATAGGTTAGGACGTATTGATAACTTGGGGACCCTTATGTATGGGACTAAGGGGTATTTTGAGGATATCACATCGAGTAAAGGGTGGGGTTTTTATAAATTGTGAATTGAGAAATTGAGAACTAATACCTAAGATAATAAGACGGGTATTAAAATATATTGGCGACATAATCAGTGAGGGCGGACAGTTTAAACGGGCCAACCGACATTTTATGTCATGTCGTGTGTGGAATCTTATCAATCAGCGAGGGCCGACAGTTTAAACGGGTCAGCCAGCATTTTGATGAGGGGATGTGCATTTTGGTGGAGAAATCACCCGAGGCGGGAGGAACGCTCTAATGAATTTTGGTGAATTATCACCCGAGGCGGGAGGACCGCCATACCTAATAATTATTGAAGTAAGAACATAAATAATTGAGAAATTTGATAATTTAGATTAATTAATAAAATATTAACTCCGCGGGACTTAGGAATGTAAAATCATATTGGTGTGCCTTTATAAATGAGAATTTTTGCTGGTAGTTAGTGATTTATATTTATCGCGTTTAATTATCCCGTTTAATTTAAAATATTCTATTGTGATATTTATTGCGTATAGTGATACTGTCTGGATTCAAGGATCTTATTTGAGGGGAGTAGTGTGTATTCTTGCTCGAGACTTTGGCTCTGACCCATGCGTTGACTAATCTTTTTTAGGATTATAATTGGAGAACCTGCATAAGTTTATCAGAGTTATCATTTGGAGGTGCAGCTGGAGTTATTCATTTTTTTGCATAGTTTAGTTAAACTTTCTTTTTGAGTCATATTTAATTATGAGACTCAGTTTAGAGAGTTATTGGGCCATTCGGTTCCAAAGTTGTTTAGAGGATTTATTTTGCGATTATTTCATATTTTATTTAATCATTATTGGAGAATGGATTATTCGAAGTTAGCATGTGATGGATCTTTTATCGCTGAATTGTTTATAAGAATTTGAGTTTAATTCAATTATGTATCTTATGGACTCATTTATTTATGTCTCATATATATGTCATGCTAAGAATGGTATTTTATTTACTCATGCCCGACATAGTTTTGGCGACGGTCGACGCCAGAAATAGGCGGGGGTGTGACAGATGGTATGAGATCATGGTCTTAGGTCTCGTAGGTTATGAGTCCGTTTAGCTTTCATTTTTCCGATCTTTGATTCTCTTTGTTGATTCGTACTTCTTAAGTTATAGGGTCTAGAATATGTGTTAGATGTATTTCTTGGAGATGTGAAGATTTGTGCTAAGAACGTCGTAGGCATTGAGTTTAGAAATAGTAAGCTTGATGTGGGGATCCTTCGAATGGATTTTGGAGACGAAAATTATTTTGGAGATTTTAGTACAGACGTTAGGTATCATATGTATCGACTTTTGATGTTGAGATTTAGTTTGAGAAAGTTAGCATTTTGATGACTTTCAGATATAGGATCGAGTGTGGGATTTGTGAGAGCGTGTGGTACGTCGTTATTTTCATAGTTATGCATATTCATATATATATATATATATATATATATTGTTTTGTTGTTCGTGGGTTAGGTGCGCATAGGATTGGATGTATGGGCGCCCAGTTACAACATTCTACGGGTAGGCATATATGAGCCTTATTTTCTTTTTACGAGATGTAAGTGTTTTATGTGTATGCTTCGTCTAATTTTGAGGACGAAATTCTTTGCTAGTGGGGAAGTGTGAAGCACCCCATGTTTTTTAAGTATTTGTATTAATTAATTGAAATTTTTGAGAATTTTTTTTCAATTTAGTCATTTTTATTGGCTAAATATGTTGGTTATGATTTTAGAAGAACAAAACTTCAAGCGGAATTAAAATCGGAGTTAAAATTGATTTTATACTGAATTTACAATTTTTTCCCTTATAATTTTTTTGGGCGAACTGCCAGATTTTAGGCATGATCGATCGATCGATGCCTGGGGTAGATCGATCGATCCTCCCAAAAAACGTGAGCAGTAAGTTGTTTTTAGTATTTGTGTAGGATTAAGACTCGTAATCAGTATATAACCTTGTTAATACGTAGGGGGCTTCTCATAATATTTTTTTCTCCAGTTTTTCACTAGAGAACACTTCCAAATATTTTTTTCCCTCGCCCACAATCATCAACCTTCTTCATTATCAAGATTTTTGTCACAAGTTTTGGGAGCCTTAATTAGGGTTTAATCAAGTTGGTTCAAGAACACCCTTTTGCTAATTTTTTGCAAGGAATCCATATTTCTAATCATATTTTCAACACGATCTTTATAGGCATGAATACTTTATTCTTTTCCTTTAGTATTATGCATTTTGAGTGTCGCCTAAACACTTAATTACATATTTTCTTAAAAATAATTAGTATCTTAATTAGAAAAAGTGGACAATAATTATGGGCCTGTTTTTATAAAATCTTTTAATCTGAATAATATTCATAACCCTTTGGGTACGTAGGATTCATGAGTGATTTTGGGTTTTATTGGTGTAGGTTGCATGTAGAAAAATCCTAACTTTAAAATAATTGACTTTTGGGTGTGTATAACTCATGAAATACATGTAGAGATAATAAATTTTGGTTTTTGATGTATATATGATGAAAACTTGGTATTTAATTTAAAATAATTAAATGAGATTATTTGGGTATTGTTGACGTTGTCATAATTAAATTAAAGATTTAATTGAATTGGACTATCATGCGCAGTGTTATACGTTGACTAATCATTCTTGTTGGTATGACTTGTTGGTATTATTAAATATCATTGTGACGATGGGTTGTTGGGTATTATTGCTTTCCCTATATTTTAGATTGCATTCTAGGAATGGGAATAATGAGGGTAAATTATCACGGTTTTATTGTGTTGTGGGTGGGATGATTTTAATTACTTTATCATCGTTACGCTAGTCTAGGTACGAGACTAGGTTGAGATTTATGTTAGAAAATCCTCCTATACATAGGTTACGACGTATTGATAACTTGGGGACCCTTAGGTATGGGACTAAGGGGTATTTTGAGGATCTCACATCGATTAAAGGGTGGCGTGTTTATAAATTGTGAATTGAGAAATTGAGAACTAATACCTAAGATAATAAGACGGGTATTAAAATATATTGGCGACATAATCAGCGAGGGCCGACAGTTTAAACGGGTCAGCCGACATTTTATGTCGTCTCGTGTGTGGAACCTTATCAATCAACGAGGGCTGACAGTTTAAACGGGCCAACCGATATTTTGACGAGGGGATGTGTATTTTGGTATAGAAATCACCTGAGGCGGTAAGTCTGCAATAATGAATTTTGTTGAATTATCACCCGAGGCGGGAGGACCGCCATACCTAATAATTATTGAAGTAAGAACATAAATAATTGAGAAAATTGATAATTTGGGTTAATTAATAAAATATTAACTCCGCGAGACTTGGGAATGTAAAATCATATTGGTGTGCCTTTATAAATGAGAATTTCTGTGGGTAGTTAGTGATTTATATTTCTCGCGTTTAATTTAAAATATTCTATTGTGATATTTATTGCATATAATGCTACTGTCTGGATTCAAGGATCCTATTTGAGGGGAGTAGTTTGTACTCTTGCTCGGGATTTGGCTCTGACCCATGCGTTGACTAATCTTTTTCGGGATTAGAATTGGAGAAGCTGCATAAGTTTATCGGAGTTATCATTTGGAGGTGCAGCTGGAGTTATTCATTTTTTCGCATAGTTTAGTTAGACTTTCTTTTCCAGTCATATTTAATTATGAGACTTAGTTTAGAGAGTTATTGGGCCATTCAGTTCCAAAGTTGTTTAGAGGATTTATTTTGGGATTATTTCAGATTTTATTTAATCATTATTGCATAATGGATTATTGGAGTTAGCATGTGATGGATCTTTTATCGCTTAGTTGTTTATGAGCATTTGAGTTTAATTCAATTATGTATCTTATGGACTCGTTTATTTGTGTCTCATATCTGTCTCATGCTAAGAATGGTATTTTATTTACTAACGCTCGACATAGCTTTGGCAGTGGCCGATGCTAGAATTAGGCGGGGTGTGACATCTTTCCCCTAAATCAGGAATGGGGTCCACTTGGTAGCATGAGGAAGGATAGGATTGATAGTAGAGGTGCATCCCTATGTTTAGGATTGTTGATTTCTATAGTGAGGTTTTGTTCTGAAGCCCTTATGCTTTTGACTCATTTGAGTCTAGACTGTATAAGAGCTCATCTAGTTTGGAAATTGTGACAAAATAGTGTCCATCCTAGAAACCAAAGAGCTTCAGAGATTGGGTTGCTTCTTCTTCTATCCATCTTGTGATGATCCTGAAACTATAGCCATCACTCACACACTTAGAATTTCATTCTTGCATTTCATATTGCACCACTATGTGTATTAATGTTGTGAGTGTGTTTAAATCCCTCAATTTGATTTTTAATAATTTTTTGGGAATTTAAAACATATTTTAAACAAGGTTTTATTTAATTAAAACTTGATTTAAAAGGTCTTGGGGTTAATGTATAAATATGGATTGTTGTGATTATTGGCCTAAAGTTACTCTGGGTAGAAACCGAAAGCGCTAGAGACTCTAGGGTTGGCTTTGTAATTATTTTGGGACGCGCGTTTACATTCATCCTCAGGCCTACACCTGTTGTCCTCTGATTGGCCTGAACTGTGTTTCTTTACTGAGACAAACCATCGCGTGCTTTCAGCCCTTAGATCAACCCTTATCGATGGCCTGCATGTCTTTTGAGTGAATCCCAGTGTAAACCCTTTAACCAATCACAGCATGTTTAATCCACCGCCTGTTATGAGCCCTTAGATTGTAGTTAAAGGAGCTTGACTCAATCAGAGCCCTTGATTTTGAATGAAGCTCTGGAATCTTCTTCTCTTCCTATTTAAAGGCCTCTCATCTCAGCCTTCGAAAGCTTTTGCCATTTTGAAAAGTCTCAGAGAATAGAGAGAGAAGAGAGAAGAGAGAAGTTAGAGAGAGAAACCAAACCCTAGTTAGAAACCCTAACTTCGTCCAAATACCTCTAAACCTAAACCACTTACCTCTCCATAAACACCATAACCAGATAAACACCATCCTTAGTGTTTCCTGAGGTTATGAGAGTTCGAGTTGAGTGATTTCTGGGTTGCTGAAATCCTTGTGTTCATAAATCTTATTTCCAACTTAGACATAGACTCAGATCTTGTTTCTCTTTCAATAGAAATCATAGATCTGAAGTTTTTCATGTCACAGCACACTTAGTTGCATTTATTTCTCATCTTGAGAATTTCGTTGTTGATTGTTTTCTGATAAAACATTTTCTTACTTCAGAATCAACAATAGATGTTTTTCTATTTTTGTTTTTACAAAACCTAACCTGACCTAGTGGGATTCGCACTTGGAGGGTTCTCAATCCCCATAATATTTTCAAAAGTGATTGAGAAAGGTCTTGACCGATTTCTTAAGCAAGATCTCCGTGGAATCTGGGTTATTTTGAAAGGTCAAAAAGGTTCTTGGTTTTGTAAGAAAGAAAAATAACAAATACACTGCATATAGACTTTATATGTGATTTGTTAGGATCGTCTGTAACTAATAAGTGTGTGTGTGTGCATGCATGTGTTTTAGAACACCATTCACAAACATCTTCACACTACAAACACTCAAAGTGTTGGCTATAAGATTTGGTGAACAATAAGTCGACGTAAAGTGCTGAAACAAAGAAGAGTTGACAAACTAAGACAACTACATCAACAAACAAGATCTGCAGAAAAGTTAAGGACGCCAGAGGGTACAATCCTGAACTTGTATAGATTTGTTTTTGTGTGCATGATAGTTAAATAGGTTGTAACTCATATATTTGTTTTAGTGATTGTTTTTGTTTTACTCCGTAGAGGGAGTCGTGGATGTTTCCTCAAGGTTGAGGTTTTACCACGTAAAAAATCCTGAGTATCAATATTTCTACATCTTCTCATCTCATTCTGATTGTGTGCTGAGTTTAAAACATTTTAAACTGTTTACTAAAACTTGTTATCAAATCTTGTCCTAATCTCGTACATACTTTTGTTAACACATCTTGTGTTCAAATATCTTTTTGATTTAAGTAAAGAGTTTCTTCAACAAACTTTCGGAGTTGCTTAAATAGTTTATTTTCATAAACGGCTTTGGCAACGCTATTTCATTTGGTATCAGAGCTTTTGGTGAACTTTTTTCAAAAAGATCCTGAGTTTCTGAAACTGTTTTCTCAAAATCAATTATGGACGAGAAAAACGAAAGATATGGTAACTTGACCAGACCTCCAGTCTTTGATGGAACCAATTTTTCTTACTGGAAAGTAAGAATGATTGCTTTCATTCAAGGCACTCTGGGAGATGATGTCTGGGATATTATTGAAAATGGATACTCTTATCCAACTAAACCAGCCACTGATGGAAGCAATGAAAGGATTAAGAAAATATTGAGTGAGTTTACTAAAGAAGAGAAACAGGTTTCTCGAAATAATAACAAAGGCAAGAACGCTATATTTATGTCTATTAACGAACATGAGTTCAAGAGAATCTCATCCTGTACCACTTCCAAGGAAGCATGGGATACCTTGATTACTGCCCATGAAGGAGACTCTAGGGTAAAAGCTGCTAAGACTCAGATGTTAATCCAACAGTATAATACCTTAATCATGTCTGAATCTGAGTCTTTCGATGATTTCTATATGAACCTTACTGATATTGTCACTAAACTTCATGCCAATGGTATAACTTATGATAGACAAGAAATTGTCTCTAAAATTCTGAGATCATTACCACAGAAATTTGACAATAAAAGATATGCTATTGAGGAGATGTGTGATATAAATCTAACTCCTGAATTACTCAATAGCAAATTAAGAACTGTGGAAATGGAATTAGAGTTTAAGAAAAAATTGACCCACGGTAATAGGAAACATACCAATTCCAATCTTAGCTTTACTTCTAAGATGACCAAGCCTGAGTTAAACACCCCTAGTAATGATTCTGATGAGGACTGTGACTTAGAAAGTCTAGATAATCAGATTGCCCTAATGACAAAACAATTTAAGAAAATTGTTAAATTTAGAAACTGTGTTGCAAATAGACAGGGCAAGTCTAATTATTCTACTCCTTCAAATCACAAGCCTCGTGAGAAACCTCATGACAAACAGAACAAGGACAACACAAAACCTCACAGAGACCTCAAGAAGACTGAATGCTATAGATGTGGTAAACTAGGACACATTGCTCAAGACTGTAGAGTTAACTTAAATACCCAAAACAAACACTCTAGAGATAACATATGCAAAACCTGGGATGACTCAAGTGACTCTGAAAATGAGGAACCTGAGACATCTGATGGTTTTGATCCTTGTTTATCCTTCTTTGCCAAAATCATATATAATGATGATATGCCTATGCTTGATAGTGAGGATGAGTCTAGTAATACTAGTTCTGTTGCTGTGAATCATACTTTATCTGGTTTAGATGCTTTACTTACTGAGAACATTAATACTTCTTCTTCGGGGTGTGTGAGTCAAAGGGGAATCGATACTGCTGATGTCAATGGGTGAGTGAGTATAAGAAATGAAACCTTAGGGGTCACTTCACACACTTCACTTAGTGACTCAGACAATGATGATCTCCCAGACATTCACACTCTATATGCTAAGACTCTTAAGAAAAGCACTAGACTAGAAAAGATTGTGAAAGATCTTACCAAAAAGCTAGAGGATCTAAGCCTAATGGTAAAACTGAATGCTGAAGAGTATACTACACAATGCATGTCTCATGAAAGTGAAGTTAAAGTGTTTGATGAAAAACTGAAAACTTTAACTGAAGCTAATGAAATTCTGGAGAAAAAATACAAAGGGACATTATTAGAATTGGAACAAACAAAAGAAAAGACAGCAACTGTTTTCAAAAAATTTACCAAATTTGAAAACAATTCTAAATGTTTTGAGGAATTCGTTGCTGAATCTAAAACCAATTCTGATGATAGAACTGGAATAGGGTTTTGCCCCAATTTGAAGACACAAACTAAAAATGTTGAACCTATCAAATTTGTGTCAGGAGGCAAAAGACCTATTGAAACATGTCCAGACTTTCATTCTCTAAAAACTGAGTTTGATCATCAAAACACTAACACTGGAGACACAAGTTGCTCTAAGCATGAAAGTTTACCAAAGGGAAAATATGTCTGCCCCCCAATTAGGAAAAGTGAACCTGCTTTCAAACCTGTGCTACCTAGGAATAAAATTCAGCCTCAAAATTTCTCAAAACCTTTGTTTAGAGACTTTCCTAAGGAAAACCCTATTCTGAGAAATCTTTATTGCTCCTATTGTGATATATATGGTCACTCTTTCGATAATTGCTATGCTAGGAGACTGATTAAGCCTATCTACAACACTCCTATGTATCATAACTTTAACTATTCTAGGAGGATTCGTAACAATTATGTCCTTCCCAGGCCACCAGACAAAAACTTTAACTATAGGAATAGAAAGACTAAACCTAAAAGGACATTTACTAGAAGGATTCCCAGAAACTTTTCTAAATCAAATGCTCGGGTATTTAATTTTACCCAAAATCATGCGCAAAATGTTTTTCAACAAAAATCTACTGCTCGCAAATTTTATCAAATAAGAGCAAATCAGCGCAAACAGAAAACCAGAGCAATTTGGGTTAGAAAAGATGATCTAGTACCCCAGATGAAGTGTAATATTGTTATTTCTGCCTTAAAAGCTGAACTTACATCTTCTGGTTTGTATCTGGATTCTGGTTGTTCCAAACATATGACAGGTGATGATACAAAACTTTTGAATAAAACCCACTTTGATGGTGGAAAAGTTGTTTTTGGTGATGGTATATCATCCCAGATCATAGGCAAAGGAACCCTTAAAGAAAAAGGCCTTCCTGTTCTTGAAAATGTCCTCTTAGTTAAAGGTCTTAAGGCTAATTTACTTAGCATTTCGCAATTCTGTGACTCAAACTACACTGTTACCTTTTCAAAGAACAATTTCAAGATTTTAAATGAAAAGGGAGAATGCTTAATTACAGGATTCAGGACCCCTGACAATTGTTATACTGTCATGTCTAGTTCAAAAATCTGTAATGTTGCCAGAATGGATGACAACGAGATATGGCATAACAGAATGGGCCACATTAATTACGAAAATTTGAGTAAATTGTCTTCTCAACAAATAGTTAGAGGAATACCAAAAATTAAACCTATTCATAACATTGTCTGTGGTCCCTGTCAAGAAGGAAAAATTGTTAAAGCACCTCATAAAAGGGTTAAAGATATCCTTACCTCTAATCCCTTAGAACTCATCCATATGGACCTAATGGGTCCTTCTCAAACTGTTAGTCTTTGTGGACACAGTTATATTCTAGTTATGGTTGATGACTTCACCAGATTCACTTGGGTAGCTTTCTTAAAACAAAAATCCGATACTTTTCAAACTTTTTTAAAGATTCTTTTACGGATTGAGAATGAGAAAGACACTCAAGTGAATAGAATCCGAAGTGATAGAGGTGGTGAATTCAAAGACACTGGTATTGTTGAATATTGTGACTATAATGGTTACAAACATGAGTTCAGTGCTCCTAAGACCCCTCAACAAAATGGAATAGCTGAGAGAAAGAATCGAACTCTTCAAGAGATGGCACGTGTCATGCTCCATGCTAAGAACTTACCTAAGTATTTTTGGGTAGAATCTATTCGTACAGCTTGCCATCTTATTAATAGGGTCTATCTTAGAAAGAATTCGAAACAAACCTCTTATGAACTTTGGTACAATAAAAAGCCTAATCTTAAGTACCTTAGAACCTTTGGTAGTACCTGCTATGTTTGCAAAGATAGGAAACACTTATCTAAATTTGAGAGTAGAGGAGATAAAGCCATATTCTTAGGTTATTCACCTAACAGTAGAGCTTATCGAGTGTATAATCTTCGCACTAAGACCTTAATGGAATCCATAAATGTAATTGTTAGTGACACTACTGTAGAAAGAAAGACTAGTTAATTAACTATAGAAGAAGAATCGTCAAATATTTTAGAAAATGACTCTTCTGAAATAGATAATTCATTACCTATTGAGTCACCTGAAGTACCTAACTGGGTTTCTAAAGATCATCCCATAAACAACATAGTTGGTAACCCTAGTGAACCAGTACGTACAAGATCCCAACTTAGAAATTATGCTCTCTATGCATGCTTTGTTTCTCTCTTGGAACCAAAGAATGTAAATGAGGCATTGAATGACACTCACTGGATTTCTGCTATGCAGGATGAACTTTTACAATTTGTCATTCATGATGTTTGGTTTCTTGTTCCACGTCCTGATCACAAAAAGGTTATTGGTACTCGTTGGATTTTCAAAAATAAAACTGATGAAAATGGGATCATAATTAGAAATAAAGCTAGACTAGTTGCTCAAGGTTACTCCCAAATAGAAGGACTTGATTTTAATGAGACGTTTGCTCCTGTTACTCGTTTAGAATCAGTTAGTCTGCTTCTTGCTATAGCTTGTCACATGCATTTTACATTATATCAAATGGATGTTAAATCTGCGTTCCTTAATGGAATACTTGCCGAGGAAACCTATGTAGAACAACCTAAAGAGTTCATTGACCCTAATTATCCTAATCATGTATTTCGGTTGAAAAAGGCTTTATATGGTCTTAAGCAAGCTCCTAGAGCTTGGTATGAGCGCCTGTCTAGTTTTCTGCTGGACAAAGGTTTCAAAAGAGGTGGAAATGACCAAACCTTATTTGTCAAACATTTTGGCAAACACATTACTATCGCTCAAGTCTATGTAGACGATATCATATTTGGATCCACTTCTACCTCAGAAGTAAAATCTTTTGCTGAAATTATGAGTAAGGAATTTCAGATGTCCCTTATGGGGGAGTTACAGTTCTTCCTAGGTCTCCAAGTCAAACAACAACCAGATGGCTTGTTTCTTTCGCAGACTAAGTACGCATTAGAGATCGTTAAGAAATTTGGCCTCGAGAGTGCTAAAAGTGCTAAAACGCCTATGAGTACTACAGAGAAATTATCTAAAGATGAAAATGGAAAATCTGTAAACTCTACCTTATATCGTAGTATGATTGGCACATTACTTCATCTGACTGCCTCGCGTCCTGATATCATGTATGTTGTTTGTGTTTGTGCGCGTTATCAAAACAACCCCAAGGAGAGCCATTTAAACGCTGTTAAACGTATAATTAAATATGTTAAAGGCACTCTAAATTTAGGAATTTGGTACACGAATGACACACCTAGCACTATTATTGGGTACACTGATGCTGATTGGGCTGGGTGTACTGATGATAGTAAAAGCACTTCAGGCGCATGTTGTTATATTGGTAATAACTTGGTAGGATGGAGTAGTAAAAAACAGAACTGCACATCTCTCTCGACTGTTGAATCTGAATACATAGCCGCCGGTAGCTGTTGTGCTCAATTGTTGTGGCTTAAACAAATTCTAAGTGATTATGGTATTTTAGAACCCACACTTCATCTCTATTGTGATAATCAAAGTGCGATTAACATTTCTAAGAACCCAGTTCAACACTCGCGAACTAAGCACATTAAAATAAGACATCATTTTATTCGTGAATTAGTTGAAACCAAGGAATTAGAAATCAATTATCTTTCTACTGATCTACAACTTGCATATTTATTTACCAAACCTCTTGATTATAATAGATTCATTTCTTTACGTAAATCTATTGGTATGATTTGTGTTGAGTAAATACCTGTTATATTTGCCAAGTTCTTTCCCTTTGTCCATTTGAGACAAAATGGGGGAGAAATTTGAGTCTACTGCATATACTAAAAAGCTTGATCTTAGTAATTTTTTTGCAGGTATTCTTCTTGTACAGTCATTCTTGTTTGTAATAATAGGATGTTAAACTGTATATAGTTGAGTTATGTAATTTTTGATTTCTAGGATTTGGGTAGATAGATCTTTTATAGGAATAGGATTTTCTTATTTGTTGTCGCCCTACGAGTTGAGATGACTCAAAGGAGATTTTGTCTCATATTTCCAAAGGGGGAGATTGAAGCCCTTATGCTTTTGACTCATTTGAGTCTAGACTGTATAAGAGCTCATCTAGTTTGGAAATTGTGACAAAATAGTGTCCATCCTAGAAACCAAAGAGCTTCAGAGATTGGGTTGCTTCTTCTTCTATCCATCTTGTGATGATCCTGAAACTATAGCCATCACTCACACACTTAGAATTTCATTCTTGCATTTCATATTGCACCACTATGTGTATTAATGTTGTGAGTGTGTTTAAATCCCTTAATTTGATTTTTAATAATTTTTTGGGAATTTAAAATATATTTTAAACAAGGTTTTATTTAATTAAAACTTGATTTAAAAGGTCTTGGGGTTAATGTATAAATATGGATTGTTGTGATTATTGGCCTAAAGTTACTCTGGGTAGAAACTGAAAGCGCTAGAGACTCTAGGGTTGGCTTTGTAATTATTTTGGGACGCGCGTTTACATTCATCCTCAGGCCTACACCTGCTGTCCTCTGATTGGCCTGAATTGTGTTTCTTTACTGAGACAAACCATCGCGTGCTTTCAGCCCTTAGATCAACCCTTATCGATGGCCTGCATGTCTTTTGAGTGAATCCCAGTGTAAACCCTTTAACCAATCACAGCATGTTTAATCCACCGCCTGTTATGAGCCCTTAGATTGTAGTCAAAGGAGCTTGACTCAATCAGAGCCCTTGATTTTGAATGAAGCTCTGGAATCTACTTCTCTTCCTATTTAAAGGCCTCTCATCTCAGCCTTCGAAAGCTTTTGCCATTTTGAAAAATCTCAGAGAATAGAGAGAGAAGAGAGAAGAGAGAAGTTAGAGAGAGAAACCAAACCCTAGTTAGAAACCCTAACTTCGTCCAAATACCTCTAAACCTAAACCACTTACCTCTCCATAAACACCATAACCAGATAAACACCATCCTTAGTGTTTCCTGAGGTTATGAGAGTTCGAGTTGAGTGATTTCTGGGTTGCTGAAATCCTTGTGTTCATAAATCTTATTTCCAACTTAGACATAGACTCAGATCTTGTTTCTCTTTCAATAGAAATCATAGATCTGAAGTTTTTCATGTCACAGCACACTTAGTTGCATTTATTTCTCATCTTGAGAATTTCGTTGTTGATTGTTTTCTGATAAAACATTTTCTTACTTCAGAATCAACAATAGATGTTTTTCTATTTTTGTTTTTACAAAACCTAACCTGACCTAGTGGGATTCGCACTTGGAGGGTTCTCAATCCCCATAATATTTTCAAAAGTGATTGAGAAAGGTCTTGACCGATTTCTTAAGCAAGATCTCCGTGGAATCTGGGTTATTTTGAAAGGTCAAAAAGGTTCTTGGTTTTGTAAGAAAAAAAAATAACAAATACACTGCATATAGACTTTATATGTGATTTGTTAGGATCGTCTGTAACTAATAAGTGTGTGTGTGTGCATGCATGTGTTTTAGAACACCATTCACAAACATCTTCACACTACAAACACTCAAAGTGTTGGCTATAAGATTTGGTGAACAATAAGTCGACGTAAAGTGCTGAAACAAAGAAGAGTTGACAAACTAAGACAACTACATCAACAAACAAGATCTGCAGAAAAGTTAAGGACGCCAGAGGGTACAATCCTGAACTTGTATAGATTTGTTTTTGTGTGCATGATAGTTAAATAGGTTGTAACTCATATATTTGTTTTAGTGATTGTTTTTGTTTTACTCCGTAGAGGGAGTCGTGGATGTTTCCTCAAGGTTGAGGTTTTACCACGTAAAAAATCCTGAGTATCAATATTTCTACATCTTCTCATCTCATTCTGATTGTGTGCTGAGTTTAAAACATTTTAAACTGTTTACTAAAACTTGTTATCAAATCTTGCCCTAATCTCGTACATACTTTTGTTAACACATCTTGTGTTCAATATCTTTTTGATTTAAGTAAAGAGTTTCTTCAACAAACTTTCGGAGTTGCTTAAATAGTTTATTTTCATAAACGGCTTTGGCAACGCTATTTCATGTTCTCCTTCTATAACGTGTGTGTGTATATATATATATATATATATATATATATACTAGAGTATGCTCGCGCCTGAAGGCACGACGAAAATTTTCCGAAGTATGTAATCGCGAAATGACGATAATTTTTCAAAGTACGTAATAGCGAAGCGCAAAAATTTCGAAGTGTAATTTTAAAACAATTTGACATAATATCATTTATTTATAATACTATCTTGCAAAACAGTAATGCTCACAATTAATAATAAAATCTCATGTCGTGTTTATTTTGGTAAAGTTTGTTTTTTATTAGTAAATATAGTTTTTTTTATTTATGAAAAAAAATATTTTTAATTTGAATAAAAAAAGCAGTTTAATTTTAATAAGATTTTTTTAATATATCAATAGGTAAATTTTTTTTTTTATATATGGATTGTTAAAAAAATAATAAGAAGAAATTTAAAAAAAAAATATGCCAAATTCCAAATGCGGTCGCGAGGCGGTACCCTGGTGGTACATCTAGAACGACTCTAAAGTTTATTCTCAATTCTCACTCCGATCTTATGACTGAAAATGACCATAAATAAATATACTTGGTAAAGTTTACTTTTGTAAAGTTGGATGGGAGGTTTACTTTTATAAAGTTTGATGGGAGATATGCTTTACTTTTATAAAGGTTTACTTTTATAAACGTTATATTAAACTTAACACCCCTAAATGCAAACATCTAACACCAAAGAGCTCCAAAATATTAAAAATTTGTCCTATAATACAAAGTGGGTGCAACATACAAACTAATAATAATTAACATCTTAAATATTAATGAAATTTCTAATACCTCGGGTGAGTTCCAATTACTAATCAATTTTAGCTAACTAAGAGATAATTTATTAGGCATAAAAAAATCACAGTTAGACTGTAAAAAATTAAGAGATAGTCTATTAGGCAAAAAAAAATTGTAGTCCTTTTTCTTGAGACTTGTGCTCTCTTGGGGGGATCTCAAAAATTTTAAATCACCCACAATTTTATTCCGATTAGGAGCCTTTGCAAAAGTTGGAGACACCGTTAATTTTACTCGGTAGGAGCTATTGTCAATTTTACCATTGATTTTATCCGATCAAAAGCCTCTTAGTTTCAAATTCTCACCGGATTTCTAATAGCCAGGGCCGACTCAAGGCCAACGGGGCCCTAGACAAATTTTATAATGGGGCCCATATTTATATTTTAATTTTTTTTGGATGAATTTTAATATTCTTTCATACATTGAATGATGAAAAGAAATAGTAAAAAACAACAAAGTTCATATTCTACACATTCATGCATGATAATTGTTTAAAGTTGTAAACCCCATGTGAAGGTATGTCATGTATTCTAAAAGAATTCTAGGGAACTGGAATATTTTTTAATTAGTCGCATATCTCATGCTTGAGATTTGTAATTTTAAACCCTGTTGGATAAAACAATTCTTACCAACTGTGTGGCATGCAAGCAAAAGGTAGGCCTAAATATTCTTCACGGAAATTCCAAGGATGCTCTCAATATTGGTGGCCCTAGGCAAAAGCGATGCTATAATTTTTTTTCCAAACGTAAACACGACCCAACATATTTTTTTTAAACACAAAACGAAACGAAGTCTATTTTTTTACCAAACATAAATATGACCAAGTAAAAGCGACACAACATATTTTTTTTTAATTTTTGTCCAAACACAAATAATAATTTTTTTACCAAAATCCATGTAAAAGCGACATGACATGACACGATTTTTTTTAATTTATTTACAAAAATAGAAAAACGGTCGAATTAAAATGCGACAATTTTTTCAAAAAATTTTGTTAAAAATTAAGTCACGGGATTTTTGTTAAAAATTTTGTTCAAAATATTAACTCTTGATTTTTTTTACAAATAACTGAAATAATGGGATTTATTACCTCTTCCATCAAAAACATAAATGATAGATACGAATTGAGCTTTTGATGATTTGATCCTCAAAACTAATGATTATAAGTGAATAATTTAATACTGAAAAGGTCCACAAAAAATGCAAAAGGTTAAGACAACTTTTGACTACAACACTACCAACACCTTTTCACCCAACAGATTGTGACTACCAAAGTTTATCTGTCACCAAATTATTGTCCATTTCATTAAACAGATAGTCAAAAGTACATAATCGCGATGCCCGTGCTTGAAGGCACAATGAAATTTTAATAAAGTACATAATCACAAAACGGAGAAATTTTTTTAAAGTAGGTAATCGCGAAACGATAAAAAATTTCAAAGTGCGCAATTACAAAACGACATGTCATGTTTATTTGGTCAAATTCGTTTTTAGTTAAAAAAATATCGAGTCGTGTTCAAGATAGGTAAACAAAATTATTTCATATCGTATTGTATTTCTTTTGGCGATAATTGGAAAAACGATTTTTTTTCCAAAATACGTAATTGCAAAATGAAAACAAATTTGTTACCCGAAAAAACAAAGTGAAATTAAACAAAAATAGACATTCATAATGGTGACAATTTTGATGAAATCACCCTTATTTTTAGACCATATAAAAGGGGTGACAATTTTAGAAACGACACGAAAAGACGACACAGAACGACACGAAATTGACCTAAAATTGACACGATGTTTCGTGTTCGTGTCATGTTCGGGTCACTTTTGGGTCAAAAACCTATTAAACCCGTTTAGACACGAATAATTATAAACCATAGATTTTCTAATCTAACGATAAAAAAATGGAAAATGAAAAGGGTGAATTAAAAAACTGTGATAACCCGCTCCAAATAATAACGGGTGGCCAACCCTATACTATATAAATCAGGTATCTCAGATGGTACAGTCTCAATATCAACAACTAAACACTATAATATAAGGCTAACTATCCAAAATCATTTAGTGCGAATTGACAAAAATTTAAAACTTTTATTTTTAACAACAACAACAAAACCAATAACGCACACAACCAACAATATACATCTACCTATGATGTGAAATGTGCATGCTCCAATAATAAAAGAGTACAATACATTGTACAATAAAATCTCAATAATGAAATACCCGAATATGCTGTCGGGTAACAGCCAATACAATAATCTGTGAAAATGAAATATGAAAGTGTTAATCTACAACACTTGAATACTAGATCAATATACGAACTGAATCATAATCTAGATGTACAATAGATAAGAATCGACTAAAGCAAAATGCCGCAGCAGTCTGCTACTGACACAGCTTCACAAATCCTAGATGGATGAACATCAAAGGCGTCCTTAAAGAGGAACACCTGAGGTAGTACAATATATACAGGGAGGAAGAAAATATAAACGGGTCAGAGCCCGAGTTTTGAAAAACATTTTGTAGCAAGTGTATTAAAAAGCATAATAATTATAAATGCATTATTACATGATTTAGTTGGAATCGAGCTCTCCATAAAAATCATCTCACCTCTCAACTAAATCACGCACTAAGCGTATGCACGTGATCTCCAAATGGAAGCCCGATTCTATTTAGGTAAGAGGATTCTAGCTTAAACCCAAAAGAAGTATTTAAGTGAAACCGTCTAACCTATGTCCCAATCTACATTTACCTCAATTATCTTTAAGTTAAATGCTTTAACTTTAATGTAATAGTTACAGTTATCTTTATAATGTTCATTTGTTGAACATATAAAGTTACATGATCCAATCATGTCCACATCATCACAATACATCAACAATCTCATTTATTAGAATTTTATATTCTAGTGATGCCCTTATAAGGCATGAAACCATATACAATTATTATATGAGTTATTTTCATCAAGAGTTAAGGACTAAAATCCTCCCGATTCTCAACACGGCGCTGCGTTTTGTGCGTGGGACGTCTCGCCGAGGCAAAATCCAAACAAAGAACCCCCCCGTTACACTACTCATGATCGTATCGATCCATGGGCCTCATTATGCCCTCAATGCAAGATGCATGTAACCCAAATTATTTATCCAAATTTTAATTAATTAATATTCCCAATTCTCAACAGTACACGGCGTTTCATGCGTGGGACGTCTCGCCGAAGCGAAATCCAAACAAGGAACCCCCCTGTTACACTACTCCTGGCACTATCGATTGTCGGGATAGGTGATTTATATATATAAATAATTATGAGCATAAAGGGCTAAACTTATCCCCAAGTTCCAACATTACACTGCAGTTCGTGCGTGGGACGTCTCGCCGAGGCCATATCTAAAAAGGGAACCCCCCCGATACACTAATCCTGGCAATGTAGGTCGTTGAGGTCCATTATTCCCTTGATACCCAAGTACAAACACAAGAAATAAATAACCATCCAACCGAGCTATAACTCGAAGGACGCAGGCTAACATGCTATCATCTTCCAGTTGCCCATATACGTAGCGAACTGGGGCCACCTGGTGGCGTTCAACGACACCCACCTCATGATCAACTCACGCACACAACGTCCGGGAAGCGGTCATAGCTCCTAACCGACAGGTGAGAGCGACACCTACCCACGACCTCTCACCCCCAAAATAATAAATATATATAAATATGTCATATGATGACCACCATGGATGACTATGACCTGGGGAATATCCACATCCTACTTTTTGAGTCAGGATGCTCACCCACTACGCACGAAACTTCCCAATGATAGCAAGGAGAGGGTATGCCTAACATGTATATACACCATCATATAAGGGATACATACATCCCACATAATAAAGATATACCATTATATAAGGTATACCTGCAACAATATATTTATTTTCATTATACGCTCTTAGGCGCAATATTATTTGTGTCATTGTTTAGTTTTAGCATATCTCTCTCCTGATACACTAATCACCAAATCTCACACACCTTCCCCACTTAGTATACACCATAATTTCTAATCGGTATTCCTTAAATTTAGTCTATATGACTCCAATAATTTCTTATAAGGGAAACTCACTAAAAGTCTCGAAAACATACTCCAAATGTCTCCTATAGAGATCCCCAATCGATAACCTCAAACAAAACGGAAAGAAATTCTTCCTAGAAAACTTTCCCTAAAAAGCCCTCTTTCCGAATCGATTCAGGCCAATTCCGGATCGATTCGGCCCAGCGAATCGATTCGGCCAGGAAGGCGAATCGATTCGGGGCGAATCGATTCGGGTCATCAGACCTGGGAATCTGTCTCAGTCCGAATCGATTCGGCTAGGGTCCGAATCGATTCGGTCACTCGGACCTTGGCACCTGCAACTTTCCAAATCGATTCGGTAAGGGGCCGAATCGATTTGGCCTACCAGAAGCCATGGAAATGGCTATTTTCCTTAAAAGCAAAATATCCCAAACCTCCATTTAAATTGTAACTTGGATTTATTTCTACGAACCCAAAGTTTTCTCATATCCTCGAGTCCTTTAGATGTGCTAACACCCTATTTGGGAATCCACTAATATTCATTTCCAAATAATTTTTAACCTTAATTTATGACTAACGATTTCGATCTCGGACAGATTTTCGTAGAAAAATCATTATAAATCCAAAAAAAATTAGAAAAATACCTGGTTGGCGCCCACGCGACCGTATCGAAAAGATCTACAATTTTTATTTTTTGACCAAGAGCCGAATCTATACGTATCATGGCCGAATCGATTCGGAAGTGACGTTGTATCACTATTTATCATCTTCTCCAACATTATAAAATTCATTTTAATCATTTTCTCTTCATTTCTCTTCAACCCAATCACATATATATCATCAATATTCATCCTAGAATACATATAAACTAATTTCTATCATCAAATCAAAGATCTACATATTAAATCTAAGATTATACCCAAAAGTTAGGTTTTGATAAACTAAACCTAAAACCCAAAATATCCATCCACAAATCATGCAATAAATGGTACACAACAATTATTTAGCAAGTTTAATCACTTGCCTCGGGTTCATAGGGTCTGAATCCTCATTGAGATCGCGTATTTGCCCGGAAATACTCTTTCTCCCTCTTTTTCTCCTTCCTTTTCTTCTTCTTTCTTTCTTTCTTTCTTTCTTTCTTTCTTTCTTTCTTTCTCTCTTTGGAGAAATGAATCTCCCGTAGTATTTTAAGCCTATTTTCCCAAAATACACATCTTTAAATGATAATACACGCTTTAAATGATTCGGTAACTTTAATTCGAGTCAAACGGTCATAATTTATTTCGAAACCCAAATAAGCCCTAAGTATAGTCATTTCGATTTTCTCGACCCTTCCGGACACAATGGTACCCTCAAAATTTCTATTCGAGACACTTTCTAACGACTCCAAATTTTGACCTCAATTGTCAATTTAATTAATCTCCAATTAAAATAATATTTATTTCTCCCAAAATATATAAATTATCGTCTCCAAGATCTCGGGTTGTTACAAACTTCCCCACATACAAAAATTTCGTCCTCGAAATTTAGCTAAGCCTAATTCTCCAAAACTCAACTAGTTTTAATATACCCATACTCACTAATCCTATCTCCAAACTTCTAACCTCCCATGATGAATTTATTTAATTTATTTATTTTTAAGTTGATTATGCATTAAATAAAACCAATTTTCACAACAAGGGCGCCCATACACCCTTTATATTCGAGTTAGCACTCGTACCAAACATGATGAGGCTTTATTTGCCTCCAAAGTTCCACATTTCCATAAATATAATACTAACATTTTAATTAGTGTAAAAAATTTAAATGGTCCAAAGAAATAACTCCTCTCAATTCCTAACATTCGCCACTTTCGTGCGGGGGACGTCTCGCAAAAGAAAAATCCAAACAAGGAACCCTCCCAATACACTACTATGTGACGACGTCGGGGATTGAGAGTTTGTTAAATCAGGACTAGAGTTTGAAAAAAATTGGTTTTATGAAAATCATTTTGAAAGGGCCCAAAGGCCGATAAAAGTTTTTATTTTGAAAACAGTTTATTTTAAAAACGGTTCATATAATATAATACAATATAAAATGCCTTATGTCCAACACAAGGTATTTTTTAGATCATCATGTATATAACATGTAGCTCAAAAATATTATCATAATCATGAGCTAAAATTTTACCTGCGTCCCATCAAACCACAATCTCAACTTTCATACATAAACAACATCTTGCATCATTTCAATATATATAGCCTTTTATAAGGCACATCCATATCTGGAATACAACAGTTTATATAAGTCTAATCATGACTATATAAAGAAGTAGCATTTATCATTACTAATTATCATACCATAACCATACTTTTACATTCACCTCAAGGTTTAAAGCTCTTCTTGAGCACCTTGCAAAATCATCTATTCTTTTACAAGATAATAAAATAAGAGCCTATCTTGCTCAAAATTCCCCTTTAGGGTCATTACATACATAATAGGGCTATAGTAATACCCATTCACAATATCTCATATACGATATTTCCAAAACTTTACATATTAATTATCCTATTTATAAAGGAAAATTAACTTACATCATTCATATCTAGTCCGATTGTCCTTCATCATCAATGGGCTCCCAAACATAGTCCCCTGGTCTAAAGTGACCTCGAATTTGTTGTAGGGGTTGCACTTCCAATATTTCATCAAAACATGGTCTTTTACCCCTTTTAGGACAATCTCTCTTTCTATGACCTATCTCTTTACAAAAGAAACACTTACCCACAAATTCTTTTCGCCCACTCGCATTACTGGCACTCTCATCACCAAACCTACTTGATGAACTCGAATCTCCAAAGTTCTTACCCTCTTGCGAATGAAGACGATATTCATGACACTTTAATAATGCTGCATTCACTACCTCGATGAAAGTCACTAATTTGGAACTCTCGAACAAATATTGTCGAATTCTCCAATCTAGACCTCGAACAAACTTTGATATACGCTTATCTTCCGTATTTACCTCATTAGGTACGAATTTTGCCCATCTAGAGAAATCTTCCTCATATTCTGCCACCGTTCTATTACCTTGAAAAATCTTTATATCTCGAGAAGAGGAAGTAAAATACATTCGATTAAAAAGCTCCCAAAATTTTGTTAGAGACAAGGTATCTCTTTGTTCAGATGTGGTGATAGACTCCCACCATTTAAGAGCGGCACCCAATAACCAAAAGGTGGCTAAAACTTGTTTATGCACCTCACTATACTCAACCATACGAAGGTGCCTCTGAATAATATTCTTCCATTGACTTACAACCATTGCATCAACTCCCCCTACAAACTCGGGAGGATGCCCCTTACTAAAATCTTCCTTCACTCTCTCCTATAAATAAAATCCTAAATGGGGTCGAGCTGCTCGAGCGGAAGATTGCTGAGCCATCGTAGAAACGACAGCAGTGACCGCTTGTGCCACAATGTTGGCAACATCATCCGTAGTCATGTTCCTTTGAGGCATTTGGGGTTGCCCTTTGTTTGCCCTGACTGAACGACCTCCCTTCGGTGGCATCTGAAATAAGAACAATTGTATCAGAACGACTTTCAAATATTTTTAAATCACAGAAAGATATGGACGTATGAATGTAATCGCCCTAACAATAAGGCTCTATATCAAGAACGCTTACGAAAGATCGTAGTAACGTACACATATCCTAAAGACACTAGAACCTGATGCTCTGATACCATCTGTGACAACCCGCTCTAAATAATAACGGGTGACCAGCCCTATACTACATAAATCAGGTATCTCAGATGGTACAGTCTCAACATCAACAACTAAACACTATAATATAAGGCCAACTACCCAGAATCATTTAATGCGAATTGCCAAAAATTTAAAACTTTTATTTTTAACAACAACAACAAAACCAATAATACACACAACCAACAATATGCATCTACCTATGATGTGAAATGTGCATGCTCCAATAATAAAAGAGTACAATGCATTGTACAATAAAATCTCAACAATGAAATACCCGAATATGTTGTCGGGTAATAGACAATACAATAATCTGTGAAAATAAAATATGAAAGTGTTAATCAATAACACTTGAATACTAACTCAATATACGAACTGAATCCTAATCTAGATGTACAATAGATAGGAATCGACTAAAGAAAAATGCCGCGATAGTTCGCTACTGCCACAGCTCCACAAATCCTGGATGGATGAACATCAAAGGTGTCCTTGCGGAGGAACACCTGAGGTAGTACAATATATACAGGGAGGAAGAAAATATAAACGGGTCAGAGCCCGAGTTTTGAAAAACATTTTATAGAAAGTGTATTAAAATGCATAATAATTATAAATGCATTATTACATGATTTATTTGGAATCGAGCTCTCCATAAAAACCATCTCACCTCTCAACTAAAGCGCGCACTAAGCATATGCACGTGATCTCCAAATGGAAGCCCGATTCTATTTAGGTATGAGGATTCTAGCTTAAACCCAAAAGAAGTATTTAAGTGAAACCGTCTAACCTATGTCCCAATCTACATTTACCTCAATTATCTTTAAGTTAAATGCTTTAACTTTAATGTAATAGTTACAGTTATCTCTATAATGTTCATCTGTTGAACATATAAAGTTACATGATCCAATCATGTCCACATCATCACAATACATCAACAATCTCATTTATTAGAATTTTATATTCTAGTGATGCCCTTATAAGGCATGAAACCATATATAATTATTATATGAGTTATTTGCATCAAGAGTTAAGGACTAAAATCCTCCCGATTCTCAACACGGCGCTGCGTTTCGTGCGTGGGACATCTCGCCGAGGCAAAATCCAAACAAAGAACCCCCCCGTTACACTACTCCTGACCGTATCGATCCACGGTCCTCATTATGCCCTCAATGCAAGATGCATGTAACCCAAATTATTTATCCAAATTTTAATTAATTAATATTCCCAATTCTCAACAGTACACGGCGTTTCATGCATGGGACGTCTCGCCGAAGCGAAATCCAAACAAGGAACCCCCTATTACACTACTCCTGGCACTGTCGATTGTCGGGATAGGTGATTTATATAAATAAATAATTATGAGCATAAAGGGCTAAACTTATCCCCAAGTTCCAACATTACATTGCAGTTCGTGCGTGGGACGTCTTGCCGAGGCCAAATCCAAACAAGGAACCCCCCGATACACTAATCCTGGCAATGTAGGTCGTTGAGGTCCATTATGCCCTTGATACCCAAGTACAAACACAAGTAATAAATAACCATCGAACCGAGCTATAACTCAAAGCACGCAGGCTCACATGTTATCATCTTCTAGTTGCCCATATATGTAGCGAACTGGGGCCACCTGGTGGGGTTCAACGACACCCACCTCATGATCAACTCATGCACACAACGTCCGGGAAGCGGTCATAGCTCCTAACCGGCAGGTGAGAGAGACACATACCCACGACCTCTCACCCCCAAAATAATATATATATGTCATATGATGACCGCCATGGATGACTATGTCCTGGGGAATATTCACATCCTGCTTTTCAAGTCAGGATGCTCACCCACTACACACGAAACTTCCCAATGATAGCAAGGAGAGGGTATGCCTAACATGTATATACACCATCATATAAGGTATACATACATCCCACATAATAAAGATATACCATTATATAAGGTATACCTGCAACAATGTATTAATTTTCATTATACGCTCTTAGGCGCAATAGTATTTGTGTCATTGTTCAGTTTTAGCATATCTCTCTCCTGATACACTAATCACCAAATCTCACACATCTTCCCCACTTAGTATACACCATAATTTCTAATCGGTATTCCTTACATTTAGTCTATATGACTCCAATAATTTCTTATAAGGGAAACTCACTAAAAGTCTCGAAAACATACTCCAAATGTCTCCTATAGAGATCCCCAATCGATAACCTCAAACAAAACGGAAAGAAATTCTTCCTAGAAAAACTTTCATTAAAAAGCCTTGTTTTCGAATCAATTCGGGCCAATTCCGAATCGATTCGGCCCAGCGAATCGATTTGGCCAGGAAGGCAAATCGATTC
Organism: Sambucus nigra; assembly: GCA_949130495.1. Classification (NCBI taxonomy): domain Eukaryota; kingdom Viridiplantae; phylum Streptophyta; class Magnoliopsida; order Dipsacales; family Adoxaceae; genus Sambucus; species Sambucus nigra. Next base: position 112,407,958 of record OX422214.1, read on the forward strand.
GGGTCATCAGACCTGGGAATCTGTCTCAGTCCGAATCGATTCGGCTGGGGTCCGAATCGATTCAGTCACTCAGACCTGGGCACCTGCAACTTTCTGAATCGATTTGGTAAGGGGCCGAATCGATTAGGCCTACCAGAAGCCATGGAAATGGGTATTTTCCTTAAAAGCAAAATATACCAAACCTCCATTTAAATTGTAACTCGGATTTATTTCTACGAACCCAAATTTTCCCATCTCCTCGAGTCCTTTAGATGTGCTAACACCCTATTTGGGAATCCACTAATATTTATCTCCAAATAATTTTTAACCTTAATTTATGACTAACGATTTCGATCTCGGACATCTTTTCGTAGAAAAATCATTATAAATCCAAAAAAAATCAGAAAAATAACCGGTCGGTGCCCACGCGACCGTATCGAAAAGATCTACAATTTTTAGTTTTTGACCAAGAGCCGAATCGATTCGTATTATGGCTGAATCGATTCAGAAGTGACGCTATGTCACTATTCATCATCTTCTCCAACATTCTAAAATTCATTTTAATCATTTTCTCTTCATTTCTCTTCAACCCAATCACATATATATCATCAATATTCATCCTAGAATACATATAAACTAATTTCTATCATCAAATCTAAGATCTACATATTAAATCTAAGATTATACCCAAAAGTAAGGTTTTGATAAACTAAACCTAAAACCCAAAATATCCATCCACAAATCATGCAATAAATGGTACACAACAATTATTTAGCAAGTTTAATCACTTGCCTCGGGTTCGTAGGGTCTGAATCCTCATTGAGATCGCGTATTTGCCCGGAAATCCTCTTTCTCCCTCTTTTTCTCATTCCTTTTCTTCTTTCTTTCTTTCTTTCTTTCTTTCTTTCTTTATTTCTTTCTTTCTCTCTTTCTCTCTTTGGAGAAATGAATCTCCCGTAGGATTTTAAGCCTATTTTACCAAAATACACATCTTTAAATGATAATACACACTTTAAATGAGTCGGTAATTTTAATTCGAGTCAAATGGTCCTAATTTATTTCGGAACCCAAATAAACCCCAAGTATAGTCATTTCGACTTTCTCGACCCTTCCGGACACAATGGTACCGTCAGAATTTCCATTCGAGACACTTTCTAACGACTCCAAATTTTGACCTCAATTGCCAATTTAATTAATCTCCAATTAAAAGAATATTTATTTCTCCCAAAATAAATAAATTATCGTCTCCAAGATCTCGGGTTGTTACAGAAACATAACTAAACCTAACCTAACTCGTTTAGGTAAAAAAAGAAAGAAAGAGTCGCACAGCAGCCCCTTCTCTCGTTTGTTTCTTCCGAGGTCTGAGATGAGGTATTCTCTTCTCCTTCGTTCTCTCTCTGTTCTCTTATCCACACACACACGCACAACAGAACACATGCACATTAGTAGAACACACACATGCGCACAGTAGCCACACACACACACGCACAGAGCGCAGTCACACACACACACAGACAGCAGTAGAACATACACACACACACGAACAACAACCACACACACACGCACAACAGCCACACATACACACACACAGTAGAATACACACACATACACACACCCGCACAGCAGTACATAAAATCGTCTCGCCCAGTTTGCACAAAAACAACTTTCTCACTTTCTTTGAAAACACAAAAAATGGAGAGACATATAAAAATGAAAATGTAAGAATACACGGAATGAAATCACAACAAAATCAGTCATATAACCATGAATATGCAAGAACACGCATAAACAATCAAATCCCTAGATCAAATCAGGTTTTCACTTTCTCTTTTACATAAAAATCCATAAAATCAAGTTTCTTGTTTTATTGCTACTCTTAGATAGCAGAACACACACACACGCCATTCTCTCTCTGTTATCTTATCCCTTCCACACACACACGCACAACAAAACATACACACACATCAGAACACACACACACACACACTCACAACGTAACACACACATAAACACACGCATATCAGAACACACACACACGCCCTTCTCCCTGTTCTCTTATCCCTTCCACACATAAATACGTAGACTTCTAAAAATAGAAAATGTAATACCTCTCATTTATTTTTGAGATCTTTTGACAGGACCCATATATATTAGAAATGAATTGGAGTTGAAAAAATCCATTTTGTCCACCTATCACCTGAAATCCATTTACAGGGCTCATGTTCGGGGGTTCGGATAACCCGAATTTTCTTTTTTCCATTGTTGCTTCCTCCTGCAAATAAGAAATCAAAAGTTAAAATCTACACCAAAGGGGAAGGGGAGAGAGAGAGAGAGAGAGAGAGAATGAGAAAAGGAAGATATATTAAAGAAAACATTGGGGAATGAAAAGTTAAAGGGGGGAAAATGAAAAGATTCTTTAAAATTCAAAATTCAAAATATAAATGAGGGGAGTTGATCTCGGCCCTTAATTTTGGAAAAATGTCTTTTGACATGACACTCATCTGCACCGTTAAAATGTGTAGACAATTCAAAAACTTCCCTAACTTATATATATATATAATAAGATGTAATGGTTTTTGAATTTGCAAAAATGTAAAGGCACAATAACGGTCCAGATTTGACCACATCTTCCCATTACCAAATCAATGTTTCTGATCTACCTCCAAATTTTTTGAGCCCGCCTAAACTTTTCACTTATCCTGACCATGGAAAATGGGATCATTATCTCAATCCAATTCACGTGTGCTGTCTCTCTCTTTCTCTCTCTCTCTCTCTCTCTCTCTCTCTCCCCTAATCTGCTATGAATCCATCTCCCTATAATACAAACCCTCCTCCTCCTCCCCATCATACTAACTACTTCGTTACCTTTCATTCTCTCCCTAACAAAAAATAAACCCTACCTCATCTCTACAGCTTCCCCCTCTTTTCGCCACCGCACCCCTACTCCTCCCCGTCACACTCCCTACTTCTCCACTGCACCCCTTTTTCAAATTAGGTATTTTATTCAACTTTGGTTGGGGTATTTTTTTCGAATTTGGGTTCTTTCAATTTAAGTGTAAGAGATATAAAGTAAAGCTTTGAAATGGATATTTGAATATATATGAATTTAGGGTATTTTTTTTCAATTTGGGTTATTTCGACTTAACTGTGAGTTTTGTTTTGCAGATATAAAGTAAATCTTTGAAATTGATATTTGAATGTACATGAATTTGGGGAAAGAAACGGTATGTAACAGTTTGAGTTCTAGTTTGTGTGTGGTGTTTACAGTTTTGAGATCTAATTTGTTTATAGTTTTGCTACATCACTTGATAGACAATGGTTCCTTTATAGTTCTAATTTGTTTACAATTTCACTACATCATTTGACATGCCTTAATTCCTTCATTATATATTTTCCTCAAAGTTGTGTTGCCCCTCTTACATATCTATTTTGATAGCGTGTCAGTTAATGTTCTGACCCATGCGTTAAATTGAATTTAGCTTCAAATTCTAGGCAATTTCTACAATTTTAAAGCTTTGGCATTATGCTTAAACTGGAAACCTTCAACTTTGTTAGGGCATTGTTTTAGCATTACCAATTTTATATCCAAAGAAAGATATGACATAAAAAACAATACTATAGTAATTTAGATTTTGTTGGTTCATTAACTTTCAGGGCATTATTTTAGTTTTAATAATACTTTAGTAACTTTGTTGTTTGATTATTCTTTTTATTTTAATTTAGATTCTGGATTGTGTGGTGGAAATTTCATTTGTAATTAGATATTTTCAATATGTGAAATTCAACATTGTTTAGATCCAAAGTTAGTAATATTTTTTTAACTCTACATTCCAATTTATTGATTTTTTGCCTATTGTGTGATATTGCAATTTTGTTTGACGAAACTTTCTTTTTTTCCCTATACAAGAGGCATGTAAGGAATGAATGTATTTTCTTTTTTCCCTATATGTACCGATATGTATCCCTCTGTCACAAATGGAATGAGAAGTGTGAACAAGTTTGTAATTAGATATTTTCAATATGTGAAATTCAACTTTGTTTAGATCCAAAGTTGGTAATATTTTTTTTAACTCTACATTCTAATTTATTGATTTTTTTTTCCTATTGGATGATATTGCAATTTTGTTTGATGAAACTTTCTTTTTTCCCTATACAAAAGGCATGTAAGGAACGAATGTTCCTTTTTTCCCTATATGTACCAATATGTATCCCGCTCTCACCTATGGAATGAGAAGTGTGAACAAGAAGTTGCTGCGCTTTTTAAGGGTGGATACTCTGCTATTTCAGTTATACATTAGTACAAGGACTGAACAATTGAGAGAGCTTTATGAGTCACGCTCAGTTGCTAAAACTTTCCCGCAATCGAGAAGGCCTTCAGTTGCAGAATTATAGGTCCACGATAGATTATGAAGTATTGAATGCAGAATTAAACTTATTATCCCACAAAGAAGGTTGATTCTAATGGATGATGTGCCATCAACTTCTTACAGCAACAAGGGATTTTTTTTCAACTTTTGACCATTCAAAATATATGTTATGTTTTTTTTCTTTTATCTGTTCTGTTTCATTTTTTTTAAGTTAGAAGATTTATGAACTATATGTGTGCAAATATATGTTCTGTTTCATTTTGTTTAAGTCAGAAGTTTTTTTCCATTTTTTTCCTTCTTATATTTGCAAATATAAATATGTTATATTTTTTTTCTTTTAGATCTTTTCAAAATATATGTGCAAATATATGTTCAGTTTTTTCCCTTTTATTTGAATGCACTTTTTTGTTCCTTTTTTTAATAAACATTTGTATAGATTTAGGACTATGTACATGTATACATAGTTTCTTTACATTGGTACTGTGTACATAGTTTCTTTGCATGCTTAACAGATTTAGGACTGTGTACATAGTTTCTTTACATTCGTACATATTTTTTTTTGAACGGCACGAATTAGTTTCTTTATTATTTCGAGTAGTCTATATACCGCTGAGTTTTTTGGTGTCCAGCAAGTAGATGACTGAAATCTTTGAAGATTTTGGTTCCCACATGACCTGGTTAAGTGTGCTTTGAATAACCCATTTTACTGTTTCAAAAACTCTTGACTTGTTCAATTTACCAGAATAAGTTCTAAAGGCATCAGGTTATTCGTACTTTTAAAAACTCTTGAACTCTTCAATTAACATAAAGGTACAAATAGTGTTCCGAACTGAAAAAGAGTACAACCTTCTTGAGAAGATTAATGGATATGATTTGTCTACGAATATTGAATTTTTGTTGGTTTACGAGTTTTTTTTAATTAGTATCTAATGACAATGCAAGATATTTATGTTTTTCAACTCGCAATGCAGTTATTGTGACAACTACTAATATAATGCTCGAGTGTTATCGACAAAAAGGAGATACGTTTTATAGTGTTAGCAGTGCTAAAAGTATCACTAATTTCATGTATTTGCTTTGGGTTATAGGCTTTAATATCTTAAGTTAGGACATTGCATTAGAGTTTTGCATTACTATTATTGGTCTCAATTTTTAACACGATATTTGTTTGAGCACCGAGTTGAATAAGAGTTGACAACTAACTCCTGCTTGAGAACTTTTGTTATTTACAATCCTTCTCTTGATTTCTCTTTTCAAGCCACACACAAGTGAAAATACTTTTACTAGGTAGCTCTTTTTTTATTGTTGTTACTGATTTGAAGTTTTTGCTAGAACGGGAAATACTTTGCACTGAAGATAGTGTTGCATAGGAGTTGATGAATTTAGTCCTTACATTTTATTCGTGAACCTTTTGACTTAAAAAGGTCGTGGATCCCCCAAAGTTTCGAGGAAAGGTAAATTATGATTTAGCTGCCTTAGAGCAGTATAGGTGGGGGAGTTTCCATTCATTTACGTGATATTTCTGTCATTATATTTAGGGTTTTATTGTGCATGATTCTTTGTTGAACGCCCCTGGTAGATGCAATTTCTTACATAGTTTTTCCCCCAAGCATATTCAGTTTACATATCTCCTCAATTTGTATTTCTCTTTGCTTTATTCGAAAATTTGCTAATAAGTATTTGAGCCATATTTTTTATTTTTTTGGATTATATCTTAATATTTTATGTGGCATTAATGTAACAGGTGCTAAGAGAATAAAATAATATTTGAAATATCTATTAAAAATTCAACATGATCCATTGTTAAAAAAATGGATTTATTTTTATTTTTGTCTTTTGGATAAGGCTTGGTGTTCTGTGTTGTCATTTGGGTTAGTTCTCATTGTTAAGAACTGAAATTATTATGGTTGATTGTGCAATGGCTTAAAATGCTTTATGGATTTCTAAGTACCAACTCAAAATAAATCTCACCATTTTAATTACATATCTATGTTTGTATGTGGTTACTAAAATGCCCATTTCACAATCAATTATTTTTCTTAAATGAGTAACTTTGTTTGGTACTAGATATAATTATTCTAGGAGATTTGTTATATGAGATAATGATTAGTTTTGTTTCATTCAAATCTTTTTCTATGGTTTGGAGCTACTCTGTTTGGTTTCTTCAATACAAGAGCACTAAAAAGGCTCTAACAGACAATTCTTAATGTTACTCAAGTTAGCTTATAATAGTTGGTTTCTAAAATTTTTTATTTAGTTGGTTTTTTAGCAATTTTAGCATAAGAGGTATCAAATGTCACCGTTTTATTATTTAAAGGTACACAAGAATATTATTTAAAGGTACCAACTGTCATAAAAAAAACTATGTATTCTAAGCATGATGGACTTTTTTGTTTATGTTCTGATTCATTTGGTCTTGTTTTATAGATTTGATGAATTTTGGTCTCAATTAGAAGGTAATATTGGTTCACCACCATTCAAACTAACCCACTGTATAACCTCTATTGGGTTTTTTGGGGTGTGCATATTTTATGATTTGGAATTAAATTTATGCAGCACCAGTTCAGATGGAGACAATATCGATAAGATCCAAAAAGTTGGTGGAAATAGAGGTTTGGATAAGGGGAAGAAAAAAAATTGGTGACAGCAGCTCAAGCGGGCCAGATCTGACAGAGTTTATGCATAAAACAATGGCAGGGGTACAACAGCTCAGGGGTGAAATAAGGGCAGGGGTCATCATCTCAGCATCCGAACAAGGGACTACATTCACAGTACATCTTGGATCGATTGAAGTTATGAGTTCTCTCTTATAAAACCAACTATGAATCAAGACTTGACTGGTTTAGCATTTATCATTGATGATTTTTTGATTGAGTAGTATTTTTTTGACCTTGCAACTTTTCCATCAATGTTAGGTAGGATTTGACTTGGATTTTGAATACATGTTTTTACATTGAATTTGGTTCATGAATTTAGTGACATGGATTTGACCTTGCTATTGGTGCATGTTTATACCCCGCTGCAAATTATGAATTCAATTTTTTTATCGATGATGTGGTGTATACGAGGTTCCTAATGGACTCTTAGTTTTGATTCTATGTATTTTCAAAATTTTGTCGTTTTTCAATTACGTACTTTGAAAATTTTCACCGTGCCTTCAAGCACGATATCCGCTAGTTTATATATATATATATATATATATATATATATATATATATATATATATATATATATATATATATATATATATATATATATATTAGTGAATCTTATTTGCGTTCGGGTGTGTTCGATCAATGAAGTATAACAGTTGAGGGCCATTGGGAGGATAATGTAACACCCCGCCTAATTAAATATCGGGTGGCCAGTTCCATACCAAATTAAAACAGAATATACAGTTGGCTCATTCTTAGCATCACTGTCGAAAACATTTACAACTCACCCAATACCCAATTAAGCTGGTGTTAAAAACTTTTCAAATTTTAATTTAACAAAATCCATTTCCAGTTTAAGAATAACACAACACATTTTATTCTACAACACTGATAACCAATTAGATAACACCAAATAATTTGAATGCAATTGGAATAAACATTCCCAAATAATATTAATCCATTACAGTAATCCCAACAATATCAAATGTATTAAAATGACACGAATACCATAGTATTTGACCCCGATAGAAGAAGATAACTGAATCCTTTGGAGTTGAATAACACAGGTTGTGATGGTGGTGGTGACCTTTGACCTTTGGTTCTTGTTCTTCTCCTTCCCAAGTAGGCTTTTCCCTTCCCAAGCACCCTTTCTCTCTCTCTAGGAAGATGACTTCTCTATTTTGTGTAGAAGAGATGAATGAACCCACATTCAACTAATCTCCAAATACTTATAATAAGACAAAACCCGAAATCACTATTCATCCCCCTTGTAAAAATAACCCATTATATGCCACGTATGGTTAAAATATTATAGGTCATGGGAGTACCTAGATAAATAATGTGAATATATATGAGTGCATGTATGTATGTATATATATATATATTATGTGAATATATGCGTGTAATCATACCTGCGCTACTTGCTATCATGGAGGTTTTCGCGTCGGGACAGTCTTATCTCGATGGGAGCTTTATGGGGGATGTTGACTTGTACCCTAGAACATAGCATCCTTGGTACAGGCTATCTGAGAATGATAGTCAGACGGTCCTAAGAGACGTGAGGGTATGTGCTGACCTATTAGTGACTTGGAGCTGTGTTTCGCCTCCAATATGTGTGTTTTGTGTTAATACAAATGGGAGTGAGTACGAACTAGTATTTCCCTTTGTATGAGAGATACGGGGACTTGATAGGAGAGTATGCCAGCACCATAGATTTATGTGGGGTGCCTTATTAATATATATATATATATATATATATATATATATATATATATATATATATATATTATGACTGATAAATATATATACATGTGATTAATCTACTGTGCTTGTAAGTAGATATGTATTTAATAATTCATAGTAAATGAAATAAGTGGTTGCGAACTTAAGTCTTTATTGAGACGAATATAACTTGCCTAATACGTTCATAAGAAAAGGTTAGTTGATATAACTATAATCATGCGATTAATTGAAACAAAATTTGGGGAGCGGAGATTAAATTAGAATAGTGAATTAGGTTAGCTTTATCCCAATTAGTTCGTTAGTACATTAGGCGTGCACGCTAGTCGAGAGGTGAGAATTCCCAAGTGAGTGTCTTGGTACTAACATGTATGTAATATCAATTGGTAAGCATTTTAAATATTTTTTAAACTATTTTTAAAGTTGTTTTACACTCGGGCTCGGACCCGTTTATTATTTTATCTTCTCTTGTATATATATATATATATATATATATATATATATATATATATATATATATATATATATATATATATATATATATATATATATATATATATATATATATATGTATTACAGGTGCCCAGCCACAGGGGCATCAGGCTTAGATCTTTGGACTACTGATGTGCTACAGCTAGTGTGAAGGTTGCAAGTCCTTACAGTAGACGACTTCATCCTTGTCTTTTCAGTCTTATATTTAGTCATCATTATATTTAGCATGTGTCGCTAATTTCCAGTTTTATCTAGTTCAGAGAGATTTGTACTCTCGATTTATTTCAGCATTTTCTTTTATTTGGGATTACTTGTGATTATTAAATTGTCTTGGGATTTGGGATATTTTATTTGGATTGATTTATCTAGCATGTTCTTTCATTTGGGAGGTTTGGTTTTAATACTATCATTTGTATTTGTGAAAATGGTTTCATAGTTAATAATAACAATCGAAATTAATTTATAAAATGAAATGTTTTGACACTTAGCCTAATTATTTATTAGGTGACTAATAAAGAAAAATATTTTTCGACAGTGATACTAAGAATCAACCAATTGGACACTTTGCGTTAATTTAATAAAGGATTGATCACCCGGTATTTAATTAGGTGGGGTGTCACATAAAGTTCTTAATGAGTTCAAGGCAATATCTATATTGGGAGATAAAAAGGCAAAATGTGAAGTATTTTATGCTAGGATTGATGAGGAATATAAGATGATATTGTCTAATCTTATAGAAAGATGGTGGGGGCTCTACGAGTGAAATGTTTGGGGGTTCTTTTTATCTCTACATGACTAAGAACCTATGATTGCAAAACTCTTGTTGAAATATTGAAGAATGAAAATAAAATGTTGGACCAATAAATGGTTTTCTTATGCTAGGAGGGTCCAACTTGCAATAGCAATGTTAAAAAGTATCCAAGTTTACTGGATTAACATGTTTATTTTACCTTAAAAATGTAATTAAGGAGATTGACCAAATTTTGAGAAGATTTAGATGGTCAGGGTAGATTTAAAGAAGACAGGGGCTAAGGTAGCTTAGTAGGACGTGTGCTACCATATGGATGAAGGAGGTCTGGACATAAAGAATATAGTTCACTGTAATAACGCATATATGATGAGACATATATGGGACTTAGCTAAAAAGAAGGATCCTTTATAGGAAAAATGGATCCACAATGTTTTCATTAATAATAATACTATATGGACTGTGAAACATTCTATAGATGCCTCTTGTAAATGGTGGAAAATTTGTAAATTAAAGAGAAAGATAGAAAGTTCATTAAATATCATGTTGGTAAGGGGCATAAAATTTATTTTTGGATAGATAACCCGCATGAGAATGGCCTATCATTGAGCATTATCATAGAAGAATTGTGTATGATGTTGTTAATAATGTTATGGATAAATTTAGTGAGTTTGTTAGAGAAGGTGGATGGAGATTTCCTAGACCTATTTCTACTGAGTTGATTGATTTGGTTAATACTTCTATGGTTCCTAACAATAAGTTGATGGATAGGACTACATAGATGATATTTAAAGATGGAGATTATAATGTTAGAGATACATATAATGTTTTTAGGGATAAAAAAAATAGAAAGTGAGGTGGGCTGATGCTATTTGGTTCTCTAAAAGATTTCCTAAGTGTTCATTTCTTATGTGGATTGCTTTCCTTAACAAGATTTGGACCACGAATAAGTTGAAAGAATGAGGGTGTGTTCATCAAAATATTTCTGTGCTATGCAGAAATTCTACTGAAAGAAGAAACAGCTTATTTTTTAATGTGTTTTTTCCAAGAAGATTTGTGAAAAAGTAATATATTTTAACGTGTGTCAAAGTGATAGTAGAATCTTTAAAGAGGATGTGGATTTAATTAGACAAAAAAGAAAGAATTTTGGTATAATAATGAAGATGATTGGTATGTCAATTTCTATGTATGCCATATGGAGAAAAAGAAATGAACGTATTTTTAAAAATATTCAAATGGATGAAAATAGTGTTTTGCAGAAGAGTGAGAAGACGATCCAAGACATGACATTCAAGTGGAAAAACATAATCAGGTCTATGGAAAACTGGGAAACAGTGAAAAGATTGGGAGTAAATGAACATATAATGTCTTAAATAGTCTTAAAGATAAGCACGCAAGGCTAGTGAAGTGATACTTAGCTTGAAGGTAGACAAACAAGATAGCTGTAACACCCCGTGTTTTTATTAATTAATTTAATTATTCGAGAAAAATAAATTTTTGGATTTAATGATTTTATTAATAAAATATGTTGGTTTTGTTTTTAGAAGAATAAAACTTCAAGCGGAATTTAAATCGGAATTAAAATGGACTTTTAATTGAGTTTTAATTCCTTTTGCCTTATAGGCATTTGGGGGGGGGGGGGGGGGGGAATGTCGCCACACCTGGGAGTCAATCGATCGACCCTGGGAGTAAACCGATCGACTATGCCAAGATTTTGAGTCGGTGAGTTATATTTTAAAGTTTGAGTTGGGTTAGGATTCCTAATTGGTATTTAACCATTCTAATTCATGGGGGGGCTTCTGATAATCACTTTTTCCCAAGTTTTTCACCATAGAGATCTTCCAAAAAAATTTCCTCTCCACCATATTCATCAACTTCCAACATAATCAAGTTTTTTTGTCACGAGTTTTGGAAGGCTTAATTGGGGTTTAATCAAGTTTGTCCAAGAACAACTCTTTGCTAATTTTTTGAGAGGAATCCATATTTCTAAACAGATTTTCAAATCGATCTTCACTCAGGCATATATACTCTATTCTTTTTCTTTAGTATTATACATTTTAAGTGTCGCCTAAACCCTTAATTATGTCTTTTTTATTAAAATCAATTAGTAACTTAATTAGAGAAAGCGGAGACTTAAATTTTGGGACTATTTTTATGAAAGTTTGGAATATGATTTAATCTTTGAAACCCTTGGGTACGTAAGTTAGATTTATGGATTTTATGGTTTTGGGTGTAGGTTCTCATGTAGTCTGTTTATGGGATTATTTATATGGTTAACGGGACGTGCTCACAATTATAAAAATTAGATGGATTATAAAAGAAAATTATTATGACGTATTGAATATTGTTGCATGTTAATTAAATTTAACATTTTTTAACACAATTAATTATGTTGAAAATGACGACATCGTTATTCATTGAATTAAATTGAATTGGGATTTTTATGATTACGTGCTATTTTATTTTTCTGAATTGTGTATTGTGTGATTTATTATTATTTACTTTAGCTATCGCATGGACGAGGGGATTTTGGATAGTATATTGCTCACCTCTATTTTAGGATGCTTACTAGGTATGGTACTAATGGGTATGCCTTGGTTAAAATTTATACTTGCTAAGTATGGGACTAGTTAGTGTAAAATCGTGGGGAATTTATATTCTGGGGGTGGGATGATTTTAATGTTTTATTATCATTGCTTTAGCTTAGGCATGAGACTAGGACGTGGTTTATATGGGTAATTCATCCTATATGTAGGATATGATGTATGTGTACTTGGGTACCCTTAGGTATAGAACTACGGGGTATTTTGAGGATCTCACATTGATCAAAAGGGTGGGGAAATTTGATAACTTAATAAATTGAGAAGATGATAATTAATGCCTAAGATAAAAACGGGTATTAAAATTTTTGGCGACATAATCTGTCAGGGATCGACGGTTTAAACGGGTCATCAGATGATTTATGTCATGTCATGTGTGGAACCTTGTCATGGAGAGGGGTCGACAGTTTAAAAGGATCAGAGGCCATTTGATAAGGGGAAGTGTGACACTTTGGTGGATTACCATCTGGGGAGGGAGGACCTTCATAATAAAAAGTGAGAACAATAATAAATTTGGGTTAATTAAATTAACATCGTGGGACTTGGGAATTTAAAATCATATTGGTGTTCCTTTTTTAAATGGAAATTTCTAAGTGTAGTTAGTGATGTATAGTTATCGCGTTCAATTATCTCGTTTAATTGAAACATTCTATTGTGATATTTATTGCATATAATGCTAATGTCTGGATTCAAGGATCCTCTATTTGAGGGAGTAGTGTGTATGCATGCTTGAGACTTTGACATCATCTGTTGACTAACTTTTTCAGGATAAGTTTTGGAGAAGCTGAATCGGATTATTGGAGTTTATCGTTTGGAGGTGCAGCTGGAGTTTATTCATTTTATTGCTTTATTTAGTTTGACTTTCTCTTTAGTCGTATTTCTTTATGAAACTTCATTTAGGTTTTTATTGGGCCATTCGGTTCCAAATTTGCTAGAGGATTTTAGTTGGATTATTCACAATTCTTTATTATTCAGATTTTATTTAATCTTTATTTGGAGATTGGGCTTATTTGGAGTATTAGCATGTGAGGGATCTTTTATCGTTCAGTTGTTATTATCAGTTAGGATTGATTCAATTATTTCTCTTGTGGATTGATTTATTTATGTCTCATATATGTCACATGCTGAGAATGGTATTTATTTATTCATGCTCAGCATGGTTCGATGGCGGTGGTTGGCCACCCGTCTGTCGGATTTTACGGGGTGTGACGAATGGTATCTAAGCATGGTCTTAGGTCTCATAGGTTGTGGGTTCATTTAGATTCCTCATTATCGATCTTTTATTCCCTTTATTGATTCATACTCCTTAACATAGAGGGTCTATCATACGTATTCGATGTGTTTCTTGGATATATGGAGTTTAGTATTAAGGACGTCGTTGTCATTGAGTTTATAATTAGTAAGCTTGATGTGAGGATCCTTAGAATTAATCATGGAGACGATAATTATTTTGGAGATTTTAATGCAGATGTTAGCTATCGTATGTATTAATTTTTGGTGTTGAGATTTAATTTGAGGATATTAGCATTTTGATGACTTTTGGAGGTAGGATCAAGTGGGAATTTGTGAGAGCGTATGGTAGGCCCTTATTTTCATAGTTATGCGTATGTATATAGGCAATATAGAAATATAATTTTGTTGTTCATGGGGTAGGTGTACGTACGATTGGGTATATGGGTGCCCAATTATGGCATTCAACGAGTAGGCATATGTGATCCTTATTTTATATTTCGATATTTATGTTTCGCCTAATTTCGAGGACGGAATTCTTTTGCTAGTGGGGAAGTATGTAACACCCCGTGTTTTTATTAATTAATTTAATTAATTAATTGGAATATTAGAGAAAAATAAATTTTTGGATTTAATGATTTTATTAGTAAAATATGTTGGTTTTGGTTTTATAAGAATAAACTGTAGACACCCCATTCTAATACCCCCTAACTTTTCCTAAGGTCCCTAGAACCACCCTTCATCATTTCAAACCTAAGTCACCCCCAGGTACTGACCTAAAGGCCATTGGGCACTCTCGGGCTCCATTTGACCAAAAGTCAAACTCTTCATCTCGAACGAGACTGAATGAATCTTCGAAGGGAACTGAAACCTCTTTCCAACTGTCCATCCCGTGCGCGATTCTGACTTACGGTACGGATGAATGATCCGTTTTCTCCCAAAACTCGATCAGGAGGTCACCAGATGATCCCAGGCTCTGTTTGACCAAATTCAACTCTTCAGCTCAATTGAGATTGAATTAATATTCAAAGGGAATTGAAACCTCTTTTGAACGATCCACCCCATATGCGATTCTGACTTACGGTACGGACGAACGATCCATTTTACTCTAAAAGGTCACCAAATGCTTTCAATCCCCGGTTTACCAAAGTTAACTCCCTAAACTGAGTCAAAATCTTTGGAATGTTGAAGTACATATCCTAACATTTGCAACGGTCTGTCTCGTGCGCGATTTGAACTGACCATGCAGACGAACGATCCATTTGCGTCCAATAATTCCCCATCTAAAGGACCGATGAACGCTTTCGAGCCACATTTTACCCAAAGTCAACTCCCGAACCCGGGAGCAGACCAAAAGAATTTCAAAGGCCTCTGAATTACCTTTATAAAGGTTCACCCCATGCACGATTCGGATCAATGGTTCACGCTTTATGACCGATTTGCTGAAGGAACCTGAAAGGGACTGCCAAACGACAGGTTCCAAACCCTGTCTATTGCCAGTGTAACTAAACACACTTGTCAATTGGCAGGACCATGGCTATGCCAATCAGTAATGCCCTGGGCCTATAAAAAGGTGGGCCTGACCTCATTTCAGGGAGGAGAAGATCTAAAAACCTATCACTTTCAACAAGCTCAAAAAACCCCTCTCGAAGTCAGCGTGATTTCCACATCCAAATCCATTTACAGCCTTCACTTTTCATCATCCTTTTCATCAAACTTGGTTAATCAAGTACCCTCCATCATCACCCAAGTACAAGGGCTGCCCTCCAACATCCAAGATCAAGCTCAAGATCTTTAAGAAGGTCCAACTTTCTCAACTCTCTCTTTAAATTCCACTAAATTTGCATTAATTTGTTTTATTAATTAGCACTTTTATTCTCTCATCTCACATATCCTAATATACTTTTTATTTGTATTATTGCACATCTCTTATTTTCATATAAATAAAACCACAAAAAAACAAAAGAAAAAGAGGGTTTGCTCGTAAATTCAAAATGGGAATTCTCATACTCTTCTCACACTTTTCTCACGACTAAAACACTTTTTTACGCACACACACACACATATAAAAGATGTCCCCGATTGGATTTACGGGATGAATCCAACCCCTCATTTTTCATACGAGCTACATGGACTTTGATGCCTCTATAGGCTATGTAGGCATCTCGACGTAAAACCTGAGACTCGAGTCCTTTTCCTACTTTTTTTCCATTTTCCTATATGCTTTAAACTTAACTCTCTTAGACTCTCTACATACATATTATTTATTCTTAGTGGTCTATTATCCTGCTAGCGTTATCATTCCCTTATAATTATCAACGCTAGGATAATCGCGTAAATCTTATTTTCTAATATTACTTTTAGGAATATTCCTACGGATGACTCATGTTATCTCTTCCATGATACAAGTTGATGATTCTTATCTTCGCTACATATACACATGCACACATATCATGGGGAAATAAAGGAAAATAACAATAACTCATGAGAGACCGTAAGGGGGGAATGGATGCCTAACACCTTACGATTTAGTAAATTAGCCTCCGAACCCTTTTTGAATCATTTTGGTTTCGTATGTATCAATATGTCTTTGGATACTGTCCTTCGGGATGGATCCTTTTTCTTTTGTCTATTTTGAGTAAAATAAACCGACGACTCCATCTCTGTACATTTTTAACCTCATCATCTATGTCGACCGAAGCTCTCCCGAGAGGGATGCTCGTGACCAATATCCTCTAAAGACGAAGGGGACCCCCCTATTCTTCATCTCTCCTGCCACGAGGATCGGAGCGGATAGCCACAGTGGCGACTCCGCTGGGGATCTTTTATTTTGAGGGCTAGACTCTATTTACATTGGTTTTATATTTGTTTATATTTCCCCCTATTTTGCAGGTTCCCCTTTACTATTCACGTGTACCTCATGCTTATGCTTCTATTCACACACTTGTAGAAAATTCTTAGTGTACACTTCACACCACATGCTCCTAGGATCACATATATCCCCATGTTGCACGCATCACCCATCCATACTTGGTATACAATTGGTACTCGTACTTTTCTCCCTATTGGGCATGATCAAGAAAGATACTCTCATAAGATATTAATAATAGAATCATGCATAATTCACATGATATCACCAAAGCGAATTGTGATTGACCAAATTTTGTCCTATAACTGAAGGGTCACTTCGTGATGGGCGCTGGTCCGGCAGGGCACAGTTAGCCTAAGCGATAGGGCTCTAACCTTCCATTGGCCAAGTACCTTTGACGCATCGTACCGCTTGACCGAAGTCAGGACGGAAGGTATATCGCAGGGAACTCGTTCACGTGCACCGAGTATATCGAATTCTCTCTCACGCATACCGTCCCCACGAGGTATATAGTGAGGCAATTCACGTACACTCAGGTATATCAAATGGATTGTCCACATGTACCAATTGCCCTCAAAAGAAAGACGTATATTATGGAAGCCATGTTAAAGGGGGAACCCTTTCCGATTCACCCAACCCACTACATACCCACATATAGGTGTCAAGACTAGGACACACATGCTAGATTTTTTATTTTAACTCGAAACTCTGCCGAAATTCTGGGTCAGTCTGCCGCCTAAATTTTTGTGCATTTTTAAAATGGGACCCTTCCTGTGATCCTGGTCACGAGTCCAACCATAGCTTTGCATATGTTACAAACCAAACTTTTCTAGGCTCAGGTCCCATCCGACATTTCATTTTGCATTTAGGAGAATTTAATACAAGTGAGAACATAATAATAATAATAATCATGATGAGACCCGTATCCTAAATATTGCTCCTTCCTTTATCAAAAATCCAAAAATATTTCTCTTTTTTTAAACAAAAATCCAAAAATATTATCTTTCAATCTAAAAAAAATGTCAAAAAATATTTTCATCCTTTTTTTGTCAAAAATAAATCCCATTTTATGCCTTCTCAGATCGATCGCATGTCCTTGGCATGACTCCTTATTGTCTTTGGTCTTTAGTCAAATCACCCCGGAGTTATATCCGTTACCCTTCTACCTCTTTCGAGTCCGGTATCCATCCACTTTCCATAGAGAACACAGATCAAGCACCAGTTGTGCAACCAGATCTGACGACAGTTTTAGCTCACCTCGTGTCCAAGATTGGCAACCTTCAGACTGAGGTCGGAGAGATGCAACAAAACCAGGTTCCTGTTCCTCAAGAGCTCGAGGCCCTATTTCCTCGTGCTATGGGTCCACCCGAGCCTATCTGCGTTCCTGAAGAGTATCAGCACCCTCTGCATGCCCCTCCTACTAATGGGTCGTCGCCTGGCCAGCTTCCTATGCCGAACCTTTCCCAGCCTGGGGCTAACTTTCCTATGATTGTTGATCTGATAGAGGAATAATTAAACAAGGTCAAAGAAGATCTCAAGATACTGACTAAGAAGTTCGACCAAGTCTGAGTCTCTGGAAATCACATGGACTACACACACATGTCTCCTTATCCTAAGGCAAGGTTACCCGAGAAGTTCAAGATGCCAAATATCGAGAAATTCGGAGGAAGTGGACCACCGATTGTTAACCTTCACAGTTATCACCATTCCACGACTGTCCGAGGGGCTTCTGAAGAAGTGATGGCCCAATTATTTCAGGAAACTTTGAAGGATAGCACCCTCCGATGGTTTTTATCCCTCGAGGAGTCTAGAATCCTTAGCTGGGAGGATGTAGCCCGTGAATTTATGTCGCCAAAAAAATACAAAGAAGATCTTGAGGTCACCCGCCGTGATTTAGAACTACTAAAACAGAACTCTGGGGAATCAGTCAGTAACTTCACAGTCCTATGGAGGGAAAAGGTAGCCACTATGAGCAATCACCCATCGGAGGAAGAACAAGTCAACATAGTGAAGAAGAACCTATTACCCCGTGTCCGAGCAATAATAGGAGGACAATACTATCCCCACTTTTGAGCTCTCAGAGAAGCAGGAGTAGAAATCGAGGAAGGTCTTACTAAAATAGAAGTTTAACCAAAAAAAATGTCCGGACAGTTCACCCCCAGAAAATATGACAAACCTACCAGTACTGCAGTCTCAACCATCAATAACATCTCTCAACTAACCACTTTATGGCCATCCCCGATCCTCGCGGTGGGCGGGCGCGTGATGGAGGATCCTAGGTTTCGCGCATCCCTCTCGGGAGTGATGGACAATTCTGCGGGTCGAAGCTAATTCTACGGGCTTAAATGGAGATGACCAATTCTGGGGGTCGAAGCCAATTCTGCGGGCTTAAGTAGAGATGAACAATTATGTAGGTCGAAGACAATTCTGCGGGCTTAAATGGAGATGACCAATTCTGAGGGTCGAAGCCAATTCTACAGGCTTGAATGGAGATGACCAATTATGCGGGTCAAAGCTAATTCTGCGGGATTAAATGAACATGACCAATTCTGCAGGTCGAAGCCAATTCTGCGGGCTTAAGTAGAGATGACCAATTCTGCGGGTCAAAGCCAATTATGCGGGCTTAAGTAGAGATGACCAATTCGGTGGGTCGAAGCCAATTCTACGGGCTTAAGGATGAGATGACCATTTCTGCGGGTCGAAGATGATTCTGCGGACTTAAGGATGAGATGACCAATTCTGCGAGTTGAAGACAATTCTGTGGGCTTAAATGGAGATGACCAATTATGTGGGTCGAAGCCAATTCTGCGGGCTTAAGTAGAGATGGTAAATTCTGTGGGTCGAAGCCAATTTTGTGGGCTTAACTAGAGATGTTTTTTGGTAACTCTGTCGGGGAGATTTATCTTGTGGTTTTGTCTTGGGCTGGGGAATCGATTGCTGGGGAACTCTGTCGGGGATATTATCTTGTGGTTTTGTCTTGGCCTGGGGAATCGATTGATGGGGAAATCTTTTTTGCTTCCTCTGAAGGAATAGCCAAAATTCCACTAGGGAGGTGATTAGGTGGCTCAGGCTTTGGATGTATTGCTTGGGGAAAATTGAGACCTTTGGGGTGTAAGGGGTGATCTTTAGAGATCCTCCAGGGATATTGTTGGGAGGATTTTTACTTGGTTTTTGGGAGTTTCACTGGGGAAATGGTGGATTCCACTTGAGGGAGTGTGAAATTTTCTTGGTGAAAATGTTCTAAATCCTTCCTTGGATTTTTTGGAATTTTTGAAGAATTTTTTAGGGATTTCTGGTATTTTCTGAGAATTTTTGTGCGAAATTGTAAGGGGGTGCGGGTTGGCATGGTATGAGGGGTGCCATTCGATAGTGGCACGGACTTTTGGACTGCCTTGGGAAGGTAAGGAGATAGTGCCGATCGGTGGGTAGGGGTTAATGCCGATCGGCATGACGCTTGGCATCATATATAAAGGGGCGAGTTCCTTTCATTTTTCATAGCTTTTTGATTTATTTCTTTCTACGCTTTTCCTCTGTAAATCGTTCTAGCATTTCGATCTTTAAGAAATGGCTCCCTTTGTGAGCACTGCAGCGCATAGGGAATGGTTGACCCGCAGAATTGGTCAGACGTGGTCCTCCACTCCACGTTCGCCCGGTCAACCATTCAGACGTGGTTCTATGAGGTGATTGGGTGCATAACCCCGTTGATTCCCTTGAAGGATGATACTGTTGGGGACTTCTCCTGATTATATCGATAGCGCAAGGCCAATCGACAGTTCAAGGGATCTCTCTCTCTAGAGGTGGTGCATCGAGTCTTGAATGACCTGACCAGTGGTAGGGTAAGACTCTTTACTTTCATCCTTGATTTTCGCACATTCTGATTCTGTATTGACTTATGTCTGCTGGGGATTTTTAGGTGACTTTTTACCCTTGGGGGATGACTATTCAGGATACGGGGGCGAGCGGGGTGAACCCACAGCTGCGGCGCTTACTAGCACGTGATTTTGTCCACTCTTGGTATCTCGGGAAGAGGGTGGTTTAGCAGATTGCGGAGGAGGAGGTGGTGGTACACCTGCGCAGCCTCCTACATATATGAGGCAGGAGAGACTATTGTCGGAGGATGCGAGGATCAAGCCGATGATCGGCGAGTCCTACCTGTTGTATACTAATACGGCTGCATTGTATGACTATATGGACTTTGTGACGAGCTGGTTGATGGCGCCCAGCATATATGATCTCTTTCTTTTCCCTCCTGCGGGTTCGAGTCAGGTGGTGGGGTCTTCCCACAACGGCGGTGGTCCATCGGCGTCTGCGGCGGCGACGACTTCAGAGTTTCCCTTCGTTCGATTCCATACTCCTTCATACAACATTCAGCGAGCTGATGGAGGGATGTTCCCCATGTTGCACTATCCTCATGCGGTGGATCCGGAGGAGTTGGGTTTGACAGACGGGGTTCTTTGACATGAGTTATACATTTTCCTATTTTTGGTTCCTTTTCTATTTTGATCCCTCTTTGATACTGATTTTGCTTTTTTCTTGCAGCATGTCTGGGTGTCGACCACTTGGCTGAGGGACATCAGAGACTGGATATCTTCGGAGACTGCCCACATTCTGGATGCGGTCCCGATTCCTTCTTGCTTGGTGTCTTACGCTTCGTTCGGAGAGGACTCTGGTTCGGGTAGTGGTGGTGCGTCATCTTGCCGTAAGGGAAAGAGAGCGCGTCCCAGGAGTGGAATCTCTTATAGAGATGGGTGATGGGTAAATGTGGGTTCGGGCTGAGTCCCGTTGTTTTGTTTTTTTCTTTATTTCCTGCAAAATTTTATGTAACACAGAAGAATATATATGAAATGCAAATGGAGTTTTTTTATCATTATTTTCTTTTGTTAATGATGAATGAATGCATGTACACGCGTTTTTTACTTTGCTACTGAGACCGTAAAAAAAGATATTCTTGGGATTATATAGGGGTGGAAGAGGATTTTTGAAAATTTGTTGAGAATATCAATTTATTTTTATTGAGCTTCTAATTTTGACAAAAGAGGAAAAAGGAAAATTTTTAAAAATAGGGGGTTGCCGATCAGCAAGACCCTTGTCCTGCCTATCAGCAGTCAAGTCCAGTCCCATAAATTCAAATCTTTGATTAGTGCCCTCTTCAGCCTCTTGTACTTCGTGGGGTAGGATTTCCTTTGATTTCTGTAGGAGTCATGTATTTTTTTAAGGGTTTTTAAGTATAAAAATGGGCAAGCGTGGAGTGTTTTCTTTACACCTTCATTTGTCTACTGTTTCTTAGTTTTGCAAGATGGCTCTCCCTGGTAGCATTGAGTTTGCTAACTACCTTGAAGCCTTGGAAGGGATGTTCTCTTATAATTTTGACTACGATGCTTTCTACATGCGTCGAGTCTCTTTGTGGCGCAATCGACCCATTGAGTGGAACATGCTGACGGTGGCGATACAATTTTGGTACCTTGAAGGCCATGTATTTTGCTCTGGGTTGGATGAAGTTTGTCCTACCTATGAGGAATTTTTCGCCACGCTGGGGATGAATCCCAGTGTTACTACGGCTTTACCCAAATTTTCCCATTCTCCAAGGGATTTGATGGTTTGGATTCTTCGCATTTCACCTTCGGCCACCAGACCTTTGGTTATTAGAGGAATGATCTCCCTTTCGGTGGTGTTACAGTCCGTGCATTTGTAGGAGGCTGGCGATGCTGGATACGCCGGAGCCGTTGTTCTGGGCTTAGTATCAAAATTTCTACTGGTGACTGGGGAAATACTGGTGGACCCATAACTTGCAGCCATTATTTCCTGGATGTCATACCATCGTAATCCGGTGGCAGTGATACTGGAGGAAACCTTGAATGGACTGGATGCCTGGTGAGAAGGTCTGACTTTCAGAGGAGTAGCCCCGTGATGCTGTTCATATGGTTATCTGAGATACTTCGCCTGGTGACTACTCCAGAGTATCCTTTGTCGGTTGTACCCAACTTCTTTTTGCGCCACTTCATCAGTGTTGGCTTAGATATTGAGAGCTATGACAACTAGTTTGTGGAGTACAGGGCTCTAAATCTGAGTTGGTAAGTGCCTTGATGGGGACAGTTGATGCCTATTCTGTAGATGGTAGAATACTTGTATGATCGGCTGGTTGGTCTCAGACATATCTCCTTCTATTTCCCTTAGGGACTTCTGCGTCAATTTTGTTGGGAATAGGTCATGCCACCTAAGACACTAGACTTATTTTTGGTAGAAGATTTGACTGAGCGTCTACGTATGCGGCTTAGATCTTTGTGGGAGAATCGACGTCTGTCGACCCGTCCCTCTCAGTCTGTTAGGAGAGTTTGGCATATACCCCGGGATTGTATGAAGTGGTTGTGGAGGAGGTTGGTCAGTAAGATGTTGGTAGTGGAGACTGGACAAAGGTGGATTGTTTTGTCTAATACCATGGAGGGAGGTGTGGTAGTTTTTCCAAAGATGGTTCGAGCTTATCAGTCCCTGGAGCATCTGCGACACTTTATTCGGGAAGGGGAAGTTTGGGGACCCCAGGATGATGATGACGGAGCGGGCTCCTCTGGTAGGTGAGGATTGGACTCTTGGGGAGTTTATAATTGGGAATAAATGTGGGGATTTTATTTCAGCTTTTTTAGGAAGGTAGGGGGAAGTGAGTTATTCATTCCTTTTCTTATGTAATTTGTACAAAAATTTCTTATTAGTGAAATAAATAAGTTTTTAATCATCCAGCTATGCCTTTTGATGAGTTTTGTGTTGTTTGGATTATCTATACCGATCTCTAAGGCATAAATAATCCTTTTATTCAAGTATATGTTATAATGGACTTTCGTTCTCACAGATAACAAAAGAATACTATTTTGTGAAGAGGAAAGGGCTATGCTCATGTAAGATGTATGAGCTGCCTACATACCTCTGGTAGGGGTGTTCGTGGTCCGATCCGGTTCAGTTTTAAGGTTTTTTTCGGATCGAATCGACATGGTCGGTCCTCTAAAAAAATGAATCGAGACCGGACCGATAATGTCGGTTAACCGACCCTAGTCGGTTCATTTTATTATAGGGTCGATTCGGTCTAACCCGTCGGTCCTCACATTAATGAATTACATCATTTATAATAATAAAAATATACCTGAGTCTATTTTTTCCAAACATTAAAAACTAAAAATTATCAAAATTCACAATTAAAACAAAACTAGTATTGGATTAAACTATAATTTAAACTAATCAAATATTAAAATAAATATTTTCACTATTTATTTATCTTATATATATACACATGTATCTAAAAATATATTATTTTATATATAGTCGGTCCTAATAGGGTTTTTGAATCTGTAAACCGTGGACCGGACCAACTAAGTCGGTCCACCAAAAAAATAAATCGAGACCGGACTGATTAAGAAAAAAGACCCAAAAAAGTAGTCGGTTAGGCTCGGTTCGGTTTGGTCCGTTAGTCGAGTCGGTTTTTTGAACACCCCTAACCTCTGGGAGTTTTGAAAAGTTTTACTTTGTCTTAAAATGGTTTTTGCAGAGGATCAGGCCCACGTAGTTCTGGGTAGAGGGAAATGAAGATTTTTTTTTAGAATAGAAGGAAGATGAGATGAGTTGTAGCGCGCTAAGATTTCAGACTAACGGTAGAACTTCTTAATACTGTCCAGGTTGACTGGATGAGCCATATCTTCCCCGTCTAAATCAGTGAGCATGACAGCACTGCCAGACAAGATCTTCTTAACAATGTAGGGGTCACTCCAATTGGGATTGAATTTCCCTCTGGGGTCCCAAATGGGTTATATGATCTCTTTGAGGGCTAGATTCCCTTCTCGGACACCGCGGTCCTTGACTCTCTTGTTCAATGAATGTGCTATTCGGCGAAGGTACCCTTGTATGTGGTATAGTGCCTTTAATCTCCTTTCGTCTAGGAGGGTCAGCTCGTCCAGACGGCTTTGGTACCAGTCTTCTTCGCTGACCTTGCTCTCAAGCATGATGCACAATAAGGGTGTTTCCAGCTCCACGGGTAGGACTGTTTCCATGCCGTAGACTAGAGAGTAAAGGGTAGCCCCAGTAGTGGTTCGAATTGAGGTTCAATATCCCCAAAGGGCATACGGGATTTGGTCAGCCCAATCCCGATAGCTTTTGGTCATCTTACTAATGATGGCTTTGAGGTTCTTATTAGCGGCTTCAACTGCACCGTTGGTCTGAGGTCAGTAGGGAGAAGATTTTTGTCTTTGAGTCCCATACTCATTGACCACTTTTGTAACTTCTGGCTCGAAATTTAACCCATTATCTGATACTAGCTTGTGCGGGAGCCCATATCGTCAAATAATGTTTTTCTTGATGAATTTGGCCACTTTCTTGGCGTTCAGCACTGCGTATGACTCAGCTTCAACCCATTTGGTGAAGTAATCAATGGCAACTAGGATAAACTCATTCCATTTAGAAGCCTTCGGTGTAACCTTCCCTATGATGTCGATATCCAAGGTGGAGAATGTCCATGAATAAGTCATGTTGTATAATTCGCACGGAGGTAGATGATGAAGGTCAGAGATTTATTGGCATTTAAGGCAGCTCCGTACATAGGCGGCGTAATCATGGGTCATGGTGGTCCAGTAGTAGCCCTGTCAGAAGATTTTCATGGCAAGCATGTGATCGTTCATGTGGGGTCCGCATTCCTTGTTGTGGATCTTATTCATTATCTTTTCAAAGTTATCCCCGTGATGCAGTGTAGATGGGTTCCATCGAAGTTCCTTTGGAGGAGTGCTTTGTGACAGATGATGTACTGGGCAACCAGTCTTCAAAGGGTTACTCGATATCTCTTGTTAGAACCCTCGGGAAACCTACCATTCTTGAGGAGGCGAAAAATATCATAGTACCAACAATTGGTTATCTCGAGATCTTCTGTGATGACGAGATCAATGTGGTAGCAGTGGGTTGGTTTGTCTTGCTTTTGAATAAGGAAGGGGGTCATTGTTATTCCTTCGGGCATATCGACCATGGAGGCCAAGGTAGCAAGGTCATCGACTAGGTTATTCTTTGCTTAAGGTAGGTAGTGGAAAGTGATGTCTTCGAATTGGGAGGCTAGCTCTTCTAAGTGGGCATGAAAGGGTTGGAGTTTCTCGTCCTTGACTCTCCAGTTTCGGAGCACTTGATCGATGATGAGGGAGGAATCTCCATAGACGTCAAGGCATTAAATACCTTTCTAGAGAGAAACTTTGAGGCCTATCGTGCATGACTCATACTCAGTCATGTTGTTGGTGTAGGGAAAATCCAGCTTGATGGGGATGGGAGTGTGAGAGTCATCTGGGGTGATCAGAAGTATCCCAATGCACCATTAATGAACATTTTCCATCGGAGACTGTCCCGGACAGTGCAGAGGATGTTTTCATCTGGGAATTAAGAGATCCATACATCGGCTTCATTCATGGTGTAATCAGCGAGGTGGTCAGAGATGGCTCTTCCTTTTATGGCTTTCTATGTGACGTACACGATATCGAACTCAATTAGGAGAATCAACCATTGGGCCATTCGTCTGGACAATGCGGGTTTTTGAAGCAGGTATTTGATGGGTTCCATTCGGGATATAAGTTTGATAGGGAAGGCGATCATTTAGTGTGGCAACTTTTGGGTAACCTAGACAAGCGCGACACACGCCTTTTCCAAAGCAGTGTATTTGACCTCATATCTGGCCAATTTGCGACTGGTATAATAGATGGATATTTCTTTGTGGGAATATTTAAGGTATTGGGCTAGCAAAGCCCCAGTTGTAGTGGTTAGGTATAGGAGCAAAGGGAGACTAGGCTGTGGTGGCATGAGTACCGGGGGTTGGGTCAGATATTATTTGATTCGGTCAAATGCTTCTTGGAAGGCCTTATTCTAAACCATAGTTCAATCCTTTTAGAGGAGTTTGATAATAGGTTCGCAGATGGAGGTTAGCTTGCTGATGAACCAACTAATGTATTGTAATTTCCTGAGGAAACCTCGGACTTCTTTCTCTGTTCAGGGAGGTGGCATCTCAAGGATGGATTTCATCTTGGCGGGATCTACTTCTATACCTTTCTCACTAACCATGAATCCCAAGAGTTTTCCCTTTGTAATGTCGAAGACGCATTTATGTGGATTGAGTCTCAACTAATACTATCGGAGTCATTCGAAGAACATTCGGATAACGGTAACATGACCTTATTTAGTCTTGGATTTGATAATCATATCATCCACATAGACCTCAACTTCTTCGTGAATCAGATCATGCAGGATGGTTGTGGCAGTATTCTGGTAGGTAGCCCCAGTGTTCTTGAGACCAAATAGCATAATAGTGTAGCAAAAGGTCCCCCATGGGGTGATGAATGCGGTTTTTTCTTGGTGGTCTGGGTGCATTTTGATTTGGTTGTATCCTAAAAACCCATCGACGAATGACTTGAGATCTTGACTGGTTATGTTTTCCACGATCATGTCGATATTGGGTAACGGATAATCATTCTTTGGAGAGGCTTTGTTCAAATCTTGATAGTTTACACATCCGAACTTTTCCTCCTAATTTTAGCACGGGCACTATGTTGGCTAGCCATGTGGGATAGACGATCACACGAATGAAACATACATTCAACTGTTTGACCACCTCTTCTTTGACCTTGAGCGACCATTCAGTTTGGAACTTTCTCAACTTTTGTTTAATCGTCTTATAATCTGGGAGAGTCGGAATCTCATGCTGAGATATTTCAGGATCAATGTCGGGCATATCGTCATAGGACCATATGAAGATGTCCATGAATTCCTTTAGCCATTCTTCGAGTTGTGAACACTCATTCTCGTTAAGGCTAGCCCCTATCCTAATCTCGCGCAGTTGGCTACTAGAACCGAGGTTAATAATAATAGTCTCTTCTTCATTAACTTGAACGTGGTTTATTTATTATTAACCTTATTTAGAGCAGTTAAGAATTGTTCATTTCCAAATTCATCATCATCAAATGTTTGATTAGAATCCAAACAGTTAATGTAAGGCACAACAAGATACTCAAAATCTTCGTTTATTTCATTGATAGGAAAAACAATATTAAGAACCTAATCAAAGGAGGTCTCGATTACATTTGAGCAAGGATAGACAACAAAAGAAGAAATAGGGTAAACATTGGGATTAGGGGAGATTTCAATAGGTAGAACTGGCGTAGCATGCCAATTGAGGAGAGGTGTATCAGTAGCTTTAATTACTTAGGATGGATCCAGTGATTTAGTGCCTGGGTGAACCATGAAGAGTGCTAGCCCCAGTTTTTATAAGTTGAAGGAATCTTCGGAGTCACTTTCCTTAATCTCTTCTGTATCTTTGATGAGCAATTGTACATGTTGTTGGGAACTCTCGACCCATGGGTAACTGTCTGGGAAAAATATCTCCATTCCAGGCTTCATCTTCTTGTTTCTATGGTCATACCATGGTTCAAGAAAGCCTCAAAAGGAGAAGTCTTCGCCCTCTTTAATGAATCTTCCATTCAAGGAGTCACCTGGCATAGTCTGGATGCAATCTAATCCTCTCTTTAGTCGAGACCGGCGGATCATTATGAGCACTTGTTCTGACGGTTGATACCCCAAACCACAAGGAAGTAAAGCTTTCTTTAGTTCAATTGGCTCGATTATACCTTGATGTTTTTGTCCTAGACCCAATCCGGGCATAAAGTGCATATTTCTGATCATCTGAATCACATTAACGTTGCCATGAGGGTCGTATTTTGGACAAACCCTTTCTTTAAAGTTGTCCCCTACCGAGAGTAAGAGTGGTTCAACTCGAAATCTTGATAGGAGCATATCATTTTACCCGTGCTGCATCTCAGGAATTGGACTCCTAGTACTTACACCCTTGGCATTATCGTCATCGCCCAAAATGGTGATGACTCATTCGTCGGTGAAGAACTTCAATTTCTGATAGAGGGAGGAAGACACACGGTGTGATACAATTGAACTAAGGTTGGAGAGAGATCAATTTCTTTTAGTCCTAAACATTTGAAGGTTCTCAGTGGGGAGACATTCAAGGCGGATCCATTATTGACAAGAGAGAGTGGTACAACCTTTCCCATAACTTCGACGGAGATGTTGAGTGCATGATTATGTTTTGGCCCAATCTTGGAGATTTCTTCTTCGAAAAAGGATAGCATTCGGGTAGAGGTCAAGGATCCAACCAAGTTTATCGCTTCTTTTGGTGTGGTAAAAAGAGGAACTGTGGGTCAGTGAGCAACTTGATCAAAGCGTTTCTGTGCAGCTGATAAGACATGAAAATCTCCTGGAGAGTGATATTAGCTTGAGTTTTCTTTAGTTGATCGAGTATCTTTCTCTCCTCGAGTGTCATTTCTGGCATAGGAATATTTTCAATGCCCTTCCCATTGTCATTGGCTAGTAGTGAGCTTGGGATCTGGTAATGCCTCCCTGATGTGGTCATGTGATTTACTGAAGAAGAAAAGAACATGAATCCCATTTCCTCGTTAATCTCGGGTAATTCTACCACATTATTTATTTCTCCAAGGAGTTCTTCAAATGATATCATTCCACACATGTCGGCTATCGGGCCAGTTTTCTCTGAAGCTTGCTCTTCATTCGAATCTTTGAACTCTTCCCCCCATTCGGTGGTAACAATTTTATCTTTCCATATAAAGTCAATACATTCCATAACTTCAACGGCTTCTTTATACATATCTTCCCAATCGGTGGGGATGTGTAAGGGTGAAGGGACCAGGCGCCCTTGTAGCTTCAAAGCATCGAATAACTCGGTGATACTGCAAATGTTATTGGTTTTCCTGAATAACTCTGCCATAATCTGGATGACATCATCTAGACTGACTTCATCGGTCGTTACTAACTAATGATCAGATTCTTGAGCCCATTTTCGTGCTTCTAAAAAAAGCATACTGAACCTTTGGCAATTAATGATCATCTGTGAGGGCAATTTAATCCCAAACTCTTGGAGATGGTTTAAGACTTATGATATTTCCATACTTCCATTTTTGGAACAGGTGTGGACGACGATGCATGCTCTGGTAAGGAGTGACATTGCCGGTCAGCGAGGCTAGCAGGATGTAGGAGGAAATATGGGAACATTTTGATAGAGTGTGTGGGTGTGATTTGAGTTCAGGGATCAAATTTTGGGTTCTCTTCTAAGAAGATGGCATTAGCATGATTTGGGAGTGGGTTTTGAGTAGTGTTTGGCTTAGGATTGGCTGGTAGGGCGATGGCACTCCGGACAATTAGACCTTGTATTATGTTTCAAAGGTGAAAGCATTGGTTAGTGGTATGGACATTTGTTTGGTGAAAGGCGCAATGGGCATCTGCCTTGAAGTTTTTTAGGAGTGGATTTGGCAATGGACGGGGGTCCAAGGGTTTGATAAGGTTTCGTCTTAATAGTGCCTAATAAACTTTAGATAGGGGAGCATGGAGCTCGGTGTATTATTTTTGGACTAGGACATGGAGGATTTTTGGTGCCCATGATATGGTTGGTTGAGAGATGTTTTTGATGGTTGAGACTGTGGCATTGGCAGACTTATCATATTTCCTATAGGTGAACTGTCTGGACACCATTTTTGGTTCGACATCTGTTTTAGCAAGACCTTCCTTAATTTCTACTCCTGCTTCTCTGAGAGATCAGAAGTGGGGATAGTATTGTCCTCCCATCATTGCTTGGACATGGGGTAAGATGTTCTTCTTCACTATGCTGACTTGTTCTTCCTTGGAAGGCCGATTGGTCATGGTTGCTGCTTTTTCCCTCTATCGGGCTATAAAATTACTGACTGATTCCCCAGAGTTATATTTGAGCAGCTCTAAATCACTGCGGGTGACCTCAAGCTCTTCATTGTATTTGTACTGTGACATGAATTCTCGGGCCACATCCTCCTAACTACGAATTCGAGATTCTTCGAGAGACAAAAACCATCGGAGGGTGCTATCCTTTAAAGTTTTGTTAAAATAATTGGGTCATCACTTCTTCAGAAGCCCTTAGTAGAGTCATGGAATGGTGATAGCTACGGAGATGAATAATCGGGGGTCCACTTCCTCCGAATTTCTCGATATTTGGCATCTTGAACTTCTCGGGTAACCTCGCTTTAGGATAAGGAGACATGTAGGGGTAGTCCAAGTAATTCCCTGAGATTATGACTTGGTCAAACTTCTAGGTGATTATCTTGAGGTCTTCTTTAACCTTGTTAAATTCCTCCTCTTTTGTATCAATGATCATAGGCAAGTTAGCCCCATGCTGGGCAAGATTCGACATCGAAAACTGGGCAGGCAGCGGGCCATTAGCAGGAGGGGCTCATGGAGCGTGCTGATATTCTTCAGGAACCCAGATAGGCTCGGGTGGAACCATAGCCCGAGGAAATAGGTTCTCGAGCTCTTGAGGAATAGGATTATGTTTTCGTTGCATTTCTCGAACCTCAGTTTGGAGGTTATCAATCTTGGATACAAGCTGAGCTAGGACTACCGTCAGATCCGACTGCACAATGGGGACTTGATCTGTGTTCTCCATGGAAAGAGGATAGATACTGGAATTAGAAGAAGTAATAGTGTAACGGGCAGAACTCGAGGATGAATTTACTGAAGACCGAAACCAATAAGGAGCCAGTCCAAGGGCTTGCAGAAGGTGCAAAAATGGGATTTATTTTTTAGAGAAAGAATGAAAATATTTTTTGACGTTTTTTACTCTCTCTCTTTGAGATTGGAAGATAAAATATTTTTGGCTTTTTGACAAAGAGAGGAGAAATTTTTTTGGATTTTTGATAAAGAGAGAAGAAATGGTTTTTGATTTTTGATAAATAAGGGAGAAATGTTTTTTTATTGGATTTTTTTGATAAAGAAAGGAGAGACGGATCTCAACATGGTTATTATAATTATTATGTTCTCATTTATATTAAATTCTCCTAAATGCAAAATAAAATGCCGAACGGGACCCGATCCTGGAAAAATTGGGTTTGTAATATATGCAATGTTATGGATGGACTTGTCACCAGGCTCACAGACAGGGTCCCATTTTAAAAATGCGCAAAAAATTCAGGTAGCAGGCCGACCCAAAATTTCGACAGAGTTTCGGGTAGAAACCGGTAATCTAACATGTGTGTCCTAGGCTTGACACCTATATGTGGGTATGCAGTTTGGTTGGGTGAATTGTAAAGGGTTCCCCCCTTTGGCGTGAATTCCATGATATACGTCTTGATCTTGCAGGCAATTGGCACGTGTGGACAAGCCATTTGATATACATGAGTGTACGTGAATTACCTCACTATATACCTCGTGGGACGGTATGTGTGAGAGCGAATTCGATATACTCGATGTACGTGAATGAGTTCCATGCGATATACCTCCCGTCATGACTTCGGTCAAGCAGTCCGATGCAGGGGAACCATTCGATATACTTCGAAGGTACTTGGCTAATGGAAGGTGAGAGTCATATCTCTTAGGCAAACTCTGCCCTTCCGGACGAGAGCCCATCACGAAGTCACCCTGCAGTTACTGGATAAAATTTAGTCAATAATAATGCTCTTTGGTGATGTCGAGTGAATCATGCATGATCCTCTTATTAGAATCTTATGATGAGAGTATCTTTCTTGATCATGCCCAACGGGGAGCAAAGTATGAGTACCAATGGTATACGAAGTGTGGGTGATGAATGCAACATGAAGATATATGTGATCCTAGGTGCATGTGGTGTGAAGTGTACATGAAGAATTTTCTTTAAGTGTGTGAATAGAAGCATAATCAGGGGGTACACATGAGTAATAAAGGGGAACATGCAAATAGGGGGAAAATATAAACAAACATAACATACGTGTGAATAGAGTCTAGCCCTCATATATCCCCAACAGAGTCGCCATTGTGTCTATCCCCGATCATAGCGGCGGGCGGGCGCATGATGGAGGATCCTAGATCCCGCACGTCCCTCTCGGGAGCACTTAAGCCGATGTCATTTGGGTGAGGTGAAAAATGTAGAGAGATAGAGTCGCCAGTTTATTTTACTCGAAATAGACAAAAGAAAGGGAGCCATCCCGAAGGACATCATCCAAAGACATACTGATGTGTACGAAACCAAAATGATTCAAAAAGGGTCTGGAGGCTAAGTTACGAAATGGGAAGGTGTTAGGCACCCATTCCTCCCTTACGGTCTCTCATTGGCTTTTGCTATTTTCCTTTATTTTCCCCGTAATATGTGTGCATCTGTATACGTAGTGGAGATAGGAATCATCGACTTGTACCATGGAAGAGGTAAAGCAAGTCATCCGTAGGAAGGTATAAAAATATTAAAAAATAAGATTTACGCGATTATCCTTACGTTGACCATTATGATGGAATGATAACGCATGTGGAATAATACGCCACTAAGAATAAATATATGTATATATGTAATCTAGGAGAATTGAATTATGAAAGGAAAAGTAAAAATAGGACTCGAATCTCGGATTTTACCCCGAGACGCCTACGTAGCCTGTAGAGGCATCAAAGTCCATGTAGTTTGTATGCAAAATGAGGGGTGGGGTTTATACCATAAATCCAATCGTAGACTTATATTATTATTTTTTTGTGTGTGAGTGTGTAGAAAAAAGTGTTTTAGTTGTGAAAAAAGTGTAAGAAATGTGTGAGAATTCCCGTTTGGAATTTATGAGCAAACCCTCTTTTTCTTATTTTTTGGGTTTTATTTTTATGAAAATAAGAGATGTGCAATAATACTAAATAAAAATTATATTAGGATATGTTATATGAGAGAATAAAAATGCTAAGTAATAAAACATGTTAATGCGAATTTATGAGAATTTAAGGAGAGAATTGAGAAAATTGGACCTTCTCGAAGATCTTGAGCTTGATCTTGAATGTTGGAGAGCAGCCCTTTCACTTGGATGATGATGGAGAATGGTTAATTCACCAAGTTTGATGAAAAGGATGATGAAAGGTGAAGGTTGGAAAGGGATTTGGATGTGGAAATCGCGTTGACTTCGAGAGAGGTTTTTTCGATTTGCTGAGAGTGATATCTTTCTGATCTGGGCTCCCTTTGCAATGAGGTCAAGGCCTCATTTTTATAGGCCCAGGGCATTGCCGATTGGCTTAGCCCTATTCCTACCAATCGACATGTGCGTTTATGCAGACTGCCGATAGGCAGGGTCTGGGACCTGCCGTTTAGCAGTGTCTTTCAGGCCTTTTCAAAAAATCGACCGCAGAGTGCAAACTGTTGATCTGAATAGCGCATAAGGTGGATCGTTAAAAAGGTAATTCAGAGACCTTCGAAAGTCCTTTGGACCACTCCCGGGTTTGGGAGTTGACTTTGGTCAAATGTGGCTTAGAAGCATTCTTCGGTCCATTGGACGGGGAATCGTCGGACGCAAACGGAGTGTTTGTCCGCATGGTAAGTCCGAATTACGCAAGGGGAGGACCGTTGGAAAGGTTAGGAGATGTAATTTGAATTCCAAACAGTTTGATCTAGTTCAGGGAGTCGACTTCAGTCAATCGGGTCCTGGAAGTATTTGGTGACCTCTCGGAGTAAAGCAGATCATTCGTCCATACTGTAAGTCAGAATCGCACATAGATCAGACCGTTGGAAAGGTGTTTCAATTCCCTTTGAATATTCATTCAGTCTCAGTCGAGCTGAAGAGTTGACTTAGGTCAAACGGAGCCTGGGAGCACCCTGTGGCCTTTAGATCAAGTTTTGGGGGAAAATGGGTCGTTCGTCCGCATGGTAAGTCGGAATCGCGCATAGGATGGACCGTGCAAAAGGGGATTCAGGGCCCTTTAAAGATTCATTCAGTCTCGATCGAGATGAAGAGTTTGACTTTTGGTCAAATGGAGGCTGGGAGTGCCCATTGGCTTCTAGGTCAGTACTCGAGGTATGACCTGTGTTTGTAGTGATGAAGGGAGGTGCTAGGGACCTAAGAAGAGTTTAAGGGGTAACAAAATGGGGTGTCTACACACGTTGTGGGCACTGGAAAGCCGCACTGTCCCAATAAAAAAGGAATACACCAAGCTCCATGCTCCCCTCTACAAAGTTTATCAATCCTGTTAAATCGAAACCTCACCAAACTGCTGGCTATACCACCGACTAGTGATTTCACCTCCAAAACATAGTCCAAGGTCTGATTGACCGGGGTACCATTGCCCCACCAGCCAATCCTAAGCCAAACACTACTCACAACCCACTCCCAAATCATACCAATGCTATCCTCCTAGAAATGGACCCATAATTTGATCCCTCAACTCAAATCACACCCATACACCCTCACAAGCCTCTCCAAACTTGCCCATATTTCCTCCTAAACCCTGTTAGCCTCGCTGATTAGGCACTATCACTCCTCACCAGAGCATGCATCTTATCCGTACCCGTTTTGAAGATGGAAGTATGGAATTATCAAAAGTGTTAAATCGACTCCTAGAGTTTGGGATGAAATTTCCCTCACAGATGATCATACAGGTTCAGCACGTTGTTCTTAGAATCATGGAAATGGGCACAAAAGTCAGACATTTGGGTGGTACGAACCGATGAAGCCAGCCTAGATGACGTTGTCCAGATCATGGCAGAATAATTCCGGTAAACCAATGATATTTGCAATATAACCAAGTTACTTGATACTCTGAAGTTACAAAGGTGCCTGGTCCCTTCACCCTTACTTATCCCCACAGAATGGGAATACCTCTATGAAGAAGACATTGAAGTTGTGGAATGCATTGAATTTACATGGAAAGACAGAATTGTTACCACCGAATGGGGGGGGGGAGAATTTAAAGATTCATATAAAGAGCAAGGTTCAGAGAAAGCTGGCCCAGTAGACGACATGTGTGGGATGATATCATATGAAGAACTCCTCAAAAAAATAAATAAGATGGCACAACAACCCGAGATTGATGAGGAAACAAGGTTCATGTTCTTCTCTTCTTCAATAAATCACATGACCAGATCAGGGAGGCATTTACAGATCCCAAACCTACTACCAGCCAATGACAAAGGGAAGGGCGTTGAAAACCTTCCTATGCTAGAAATGACCTTCGAGGAAAGCAAGATCCTCTATCAACAGAAGAAAACTCAAGCTAACATCACTCTATGGGAGCTTTTCATGTCTTCCCAGCTGCATAGAAATGCTTTGATCAAGTTTCTCACCAAACCCACGGTTCTTCCTACCACACTAGAAGAAGCGATAAATTTAGTCCGATCCTTGACCTCTACCCTAATGCTATCCTTTTCTGAAGAAAAAATCCCCAGAATTGGGCCAAACCACAATCACGCACTCAATATCTTCGTCGAAGCTATGGGGAAGATCGTACCGCTCTCTCTTGTTGATAATGGATTCTCCATGAATGTCTGACCATTAAGAACCTTCAAATGCTTAGGACTGAGGGAAAGTTACCTCGCTCCAACCTATGATACTGTACGCACCTACAATAATACCCATCGGAAGGTGATAGGATCCATAAAACTTATAATAGGGGCTAGCCCTATAAACCCTGTCATTGAATTCCATGTTATTGACATCCCAGCTTATTTTAACCTGTTACTCGGACGACCTTGGCTCCATAATATCAAGGGTGTATCTTCCTCACTCCATAAGAAATTGAAGTTCTTCGCCGATGGATGCATCGTCACCATTTTAGGTGACGACGACAATACCGAGGGTGCAAGAACCAGTAGCCCAATACTTGAGATACATGATGGGTTAAATGACATGCTCCTATTAGGATTTCGAGTTGAAGAACTCCTACTCCCGAAAGGGAACGATTTCAAAGAAAGGATTTATCCAGAATACAACCCTCATGGAAATGTCAATGTGATTCAGATGTTCAGAAACATGCACTTCATGCCCGGACTGGGGATAGGGCAAAGACAATAAGGGATACTTGAGCCCATTGAACTCAAGAAAGATTTCCCTCCTTATGGTTTGGGGTATCAACCATCAGAACAAGAACTCAAAATGATCCTCCAGTCTCGACCAAAGAGAAGACAAGACTTTATCTAGACTATCCCAGGTGACTTGTTGAATGGAAGACTCATCAAAGTAGGCGAGGAATTCCCCTTTTATGGCTTCCAAGAACCATGTTATGACCATACAGACAAGAAGATGAAGCCCGAAATGGTGTTCTTTTTCTAAGACAGCTACCCATGGGCCGAAAGTTCCCAACACTATGTACAATCACTCATCATAGATACCGAATATTATGAGCAAAGTGACTCTGAAGATTCCTTCAATTTACAATCACTAGGGATGAAACTATGCATGGTTCATTCAAGCACTACATCACTGGATCCATACCACCTGATTAAAGCTACTGATACACCTCTCCTTAACTGGCATGCTGCATTGGTTCTACCTATTGAAATCTCACCTAACCCTAATGTTTAACCTATTTCTTCTTCTATTGTCTATCCTTGCTCAAATGTAATCAAGACCTCTTTTGATGAGGTTATCAATGTTATTTTTCCTATCAATGAAATAAACGAAGATTTTGAGTACCTTGTTGTGCCTTAAATGAATTGTTTAGATTCTAATCAAACTCTTGATGATGATGATTTTGCAAATTAATAATTCTTAACTGATGTAAATAAGGCTAATAACAAATAACATAATCGCGTTCAAGTTAATGAAGAAGATATTGTTATTTTCAACCTCGGTTCTAGTAAACAATTGCACAAGATTAGGATAGGGG
The DNA here is from genome assembly GCA_949130495.1 of Sambucus nigra. Classification (NCBI taxonomy): domain Eukaryota; kingdom Viridiplantae; phylum Streptophyta; class Magnoliopsida; order Dipsacales; family Adoxaceae; genus Sambucus; species Sambucus nigra. The sequence goes on from OX422214.1 coordinate 112,445,274, forward strand.
CTACCCTTGATGAGCATGAACGCGCACAACTCAAAGAATTATTGAAGGAATTCGTGGATGTTTTTGCATGGTGCTATGACGATATTCCCGGCATTGATCCTGAAATAGCTTAACATGAGATCCCCACTCTTCCAGATTACAATCCAGTTAAACAAAAGCTAATAAAGCTCCGCCCCGAATGGTCACTCAAAGTCAAAGAAGAGGTGGTCAAACAGCCGAACGTGGGTTTCATTTGTGTGATCGAATATCCCACGTGGCTAGCCAATATAGTGCATGTGCCGAAATCAGGAGGGAAAGTTCAGATGTGTGTAGACTATCGGGACTTAAATAAAGCCTCTCCAAAGGATAACTACCCTCTACGCAATATCGACATGATCGTGGACAACATAGCCAGTCCTGATCTCAAGTCATTCGTCGATGGGTTTGTTGGGTACAGCCAAATCAAAATGCACCCAGATCATCAAGAAAAGATCGCATTCATCACCCCATAGGGAACCTTTTGCTACACTGTTGTGCCATTTAGTCTCAAGAATGCTGGGGCAACCTACTAGAGGGATACCACAACTGTCCTGCACGATCTGATTCACAAGGAAGTCGAGGTTTATCAAGTCCAAAACTAGAGAAGGTTATGTTACCTCTCTCCAAAATTTCTTCGAACGACTGTGAGGATATCAAATGAGTCCCAATCCATAGAAATATGCCTTTAGCGTTACAAAGGGAAAACTCTTGGGATTCCTGGTCAGTAAAAAGGGATAGAAGCAGATCCTGCCAAGATAAAAGCCATAATTGAGATGCCACATCCCCGAACGGAGAAAGAAGTCTGTAGTTTCCTTTGGAAATTGAAAAACGTCAGTCGGTTCACCAGCTACCTAATCTCTATCTATGAACCAATTTTTAGACTCATGCGAAAGGATTCAACTAAAGTTTAGAACGAGGCCTGCCAAGAAGCTTTTGACTTAATCAAATAATACCTGACTCAACCTCCGGTACTTATGCCACTATAGCCTGGTCTCCCCTTGCTTTTATACCTAACCATATCCGATACCGCAGTTAGGGCTTTACTAGCCCAATACCTTGAGGATTCCCGTAAAGAAAGAGCTATCTATTACGCCAGTCGCAAACTGACTGGGTACGAAGTCAACTACACTGCTTTAGAAAAATCATGCGTCATGCTTGTTTGGGTCACTCAAAAGTTGGCACACTACATGCTCACCTTACTCATTAATCTTGTATCCTTAATGGAACCCATTAAGTACCTACTTGAGAAACCCACCTTATCTAGCCGAATGACTCGATAGTTGATGATCCTAGTCGAGTTTGATAATGTGTACATCACTGATTAGGCATAAATTCTTCCTAATTTATCCTTTAATTTAGGTACTTTTAGCACCTCGAACAAAGTAATCGATTTGACTTTATCTCATAATCTTGATATTGACTAATCCTAATGAGTACACCGAGTTTTTGGTATTTCGTAGTGATTTTACAGGTATTTGATGTCAAGAAAGACAAGAAAGAACGTCAAAAGGGAAAAAGTGTAATTTCCACCCGGAATCCGGATAAGGTACCTAAAGAGAAGTTGAGGATATCACATTCATAAGCACATAGGAAGAAATGACACCTCAATCGAAATCCCGAAATAAAAGATATGAGCAGTCAAAGTTGAGCAAAAAGTCAAACAGGCAGACCGGTCCGCCCTTGCCTCGGACGGGTCCGCCCCTGCCCCGGACCGGTCCGCATTGCAAAACTCCATTAGACCTCAGATCGAAAAAAAACCTAAGAAGGTGAAAAATAAAAGAACCGGTTCGCCTGGAAATAAAAAGAACCGATCCGCTTTGGAGGCAGACCGATCCGCCTAAGGCCCGGACCGATCCGACTATCGAGATTTCCAAATCTTATCTTCTCCGAAAAAGAATCCTTGTGCAGTTGAAACTCTTGAATTATTGTAGGGTATAAAAAAAACATTTTATTTTTATTATTTGGATGGAGAATTAGTGTAATTTCACTTACTTTTCCAGGAACCCTAGTTTAGATACAGTTTTGTTCTTTTAACTCCAAGATTGAAGCTTTGATCAGATTGCAGTAATTACAAGTAATTCCAGTTAATACTTTGAGTGCTTTGGTAAGATTAGTAAGTAATTTCGTCTGTTTAATTTGGTTTTATACCATTCTACCAATTTTCCATAGTTAATCATGTTTTTCTACAAATCAAACACGATTTTCATTACTTTCAGCATGCTAGGCTAGATTTTCTAAGGCCGGGATACATGAACCTAGCCTGATGTGTTAATTGCATGTGTATAAAATTAGTCCTCTGAATTTAGTGATTGATTTTGATCATATTGCGTAGGCACGCAACAATAATAGGTCTTTATATATAGTTTGCCTCTGGGTAACTGGGATGATTTAGAATGCAATTCCAGTGTCACTATCCCGATACCGATTAACTCGTCCTCAGATTAAGTATGACACGGGCTTGAACCTCGTATACGTAATTCTTGGGAGTTCTAAATTTCGGGTCAAATTAATCAGTTAAATTTACTATTAATATTATAACTGCAATACACTAGGGTTGGGGGATTGTATTCCCGTCCTGTTTTTCTCATCACGTAGTTAAAAATTTCAAATCATTTTTTGAATCATATTTTAGGTAGTTTAGTGTATTTGCATCTCTTCATAATTTCATAATTGCATTTAGTATAATCAATTCTCAAAACCAATCATTTTCTCTTTTTCTTTAGAGTCAAAGTTAGGATTCCTTCATCTTCTCCCGTCGTCCCAACCCCGTTGTCCTATTTCCCTGAGGATCGATACCCGACTTGTCGAATTATTACTTGAGCGACAGGCTTGCACTTGAGCCTAGAGAGTACGCATTTTCGAGACACATTTTCAGTCACGTCCAGTAGAAAGCCATGAAAGGAAGGGCCATCTCTAACTACCTCGTTGACTACCCCATGGAAGAAGCTGGTGACTGGATCTCTGAATTCCCAGATGAAAACATCCTGTGCACTGCTCAAGATGACCTTCGATGGCAAATGTTCTTTGATGACGCAGCCAACAAAAAGGGATATGACAATGGGATACTCTGATCTCCCTAGAGGATTCCCACACTCCCATCACCATCGAATTTGATTTTCCCTGCACCAACAATATTATTGAATATGAGGTGTTTACTGTAGGCCTCGAACATGCTCTCCTGAAAGGTATCCAATGCCTAGATGTCTATGGGGATTCTTCCCTAATCATTGGTCAAGTACTCAGTAAATTGAAAGTCAAGGACGAGAAACTCCAACCATTCCATGCCTACCTAGAAGAACTAGCCTTCCAATTCAAAGACATCACCTTCCACTACCTACCTCGAGCAAAAACTAACCTAGCTGATGCCCTTGCTACCTTGGCCTCCATGGTCAACATGCCCGAAGGAAGAACAATGGCCCATTTCCTAGTCAAAAAAAAAAAAAAAAACCACTGCTACCACATTAAGCTCATCACCAAAAAAGATCCTAATCTAGCTAAATGCTGGTATTATGATATCTGGAACCTCCTCAAGCATGGTAGGTATCCCGAGGGTTCCAACAAGAAAGACCGATCAACCCTTCTAAGACTGGCCGCCTAGTACATCATCTGTCACAAAGCACTGTTTAAGAGAAATTTCGGTGGAACCCACCTACATTGCATCCCAGGGAATTCCATTAAAGAGGCAATGCAGAGAATCCACAATGAGGAATGCAGGCCCCACATTAATGGTTACATGCTTGCCAAGAAGATCATACGACAAGGCTACTACTGGACCACCATGTCTAGGATTGCACCACCTATGTCCGGAGATGCCTCAAATGCCAATAGTTTTCCAACCTTCAACACTTGCCTCCGTGAGAATTATATAACATGACTTCTCCCTGGCCGTTCTCAACATGGGGTATCGACATCATAGGGAAAGTTACACCCAAAACCTCCAATGGGCGTGTCTTCATTCTAGTTTCCATTGATTACTTCACCAAATAGGTCGAAGCTGAGTCATATGAAATTCTGAATGCCAACAAAGTGGCCCAATTCATTAAGAAAAACATCATCTGTCAATATGGGGTCCCGCACGAGCTAGTGTCAGATAACGGGTTGCATTTTGAGGTAGAAGTCATAAAAGTGGTCAACGAGTATGGGATTCAGAGACATAAATATTCTCCCTATCGACCTCAGACCAACGGTGCAGTCAAAGCCACCAATAAAAACCTCAAAGCCATCATCAGTAAGATGACCGAAATCTATCGAGATTGGGTTGATCGAATCCTATACGCCCTCTGGGGCTACCGAACCTTAAATCGAACCTCTATTGGGGATACCCCTTACTCTCTAGTCTACGGTATGGAAGCAGTCCTACCCGTGGGGCTAGAAATCCCTTCACTATGTGTCATGCTCGAAAGCCAAGTCATTGAGGAGGATTGGCATCAAAGTCATCTTGACGAGCTATCACTCTTGGAAGAGATGAGATTAAAAGAGTTGTATCATATACAAGGGTACCATAGACGAATAGCGCATTTATTTAATAAGAGAGTCATGGACCACGATGTCTGAGAAAGGGATTTAGCCCTCAAAGAAATAGTAAAGCCCATCTGGGACCCAGAGGGAAATTCAAGACCAATTGGAGCGGCCCATACTTCATCAAGAAAATCTTTTCCAGCGGTGCCACCATGCTCACCGACCTAGATGGAGAAGAGATGACTCGTCCAGTTAACCTGGACTGTCTCAAAAAGTTTTACCCCTAGTTCAAAATCTCGGCACGCTACGACTCTTCTCACCTCCCTTCTATTTTAAAAAAATAAAAGAAATCTTCATTTCCCACTACCCAGAACTACATGGGCCTGATCCTCTGCAAAAATCATTCTCAAAAAAATTAAAATTTTCAAAAACCCCCAGAGCTTCGTAGGTAGCTCATACACCTTACATGAGCAAGACCCTTTATTTTTCACAAAAAAAATATTATTTTCTTATCTCCGTGCCTTAGCGATCGGTATAGATAATTGAAAATACAAAATTCATTAAAAGGCACAGCTGGATGATCAAAAACTTGTTTATTTAACTAATAAGAAATTACAGTGCAATTACATAAAGAAATGGATAACTCCCTTCCCCTCACTTCCTAGAAAGACAAATAAACTCCCAAACTTATTCCCCAGTAAAAAATAAACTCCCCACAAGATCCCTACCCACAGCTAGCAGAGGAGCCCGCTCCATCATCGTCATCTACATCCTGGGGTACCCAAGCTTCCCCTGCCTGAATGGAGTGCCGCAAACACTCCATAGATCGATAAGCTCAAAACATTTTTGGAAAACCTACCACACCCCCTCCATAGTATCAGATAAAATAAGCCACCTCTGTCCAGTCTCAACTACCAACATCTTGCTGACTATTCTTCTTCACAACCACTTCATATAATCCCCAGGGATGTGCCAAACTCTCCTAGCAGACTAAGAAGGACGGGTCAACGGGTGTCGACTCTCCCAGAAAGATCCAAGACGCATGTACAAACGATTCGTCAAATCTTCTACCAAAAATAAGTCTAGTGTTAGAGGTGGCATGATCTTCTCCCACCCAAATTGGCGCAGCAGCCGCCAAGGGAAATAAAAAGAGGTCTGTCTGAGACCAACCAGCTGGACATATGGGTATTCTCCAAGTTCTAAAATAGGCAGCACCTGCCCCCACCAAGGCACTGACCAGTATAGATTTAGTGCCCCTTGCTCCAAGAACCAGTTCTCCCAGCTCTCAATATCCAAACCCATACTGATGAAATGGCGAGAAAAGAAGTTGGGTATAGCCGATAAAGGGTACTCCGGATGAGTCACCAGGCGGAATCTTTCAGACAACCACATGAACAACATCATAGGGCAACCCCTCAGAAAGTCCGAACGACCTTCTTCCTTGGCATCCAGGCCATTTAGAGCCTCCTCCAGTATCACCGTTGCAGGATTACGACGGTAGGACATCCATGAAGCAATAACTACAAGTTATGGTCCCACTAGCAGCTCCCCGATCACCAGCAACAATTTTGAAACCAAGCCCAGAACGACAGCTCCAGCATATCCAGCACCATTAACCTCCTAAAAATGCATGGACCGCAGCACCATCGAAAGGGAGATCATACCTCCAGTCACCGGTGATCTGGCCGCCAAGGACAAAATACAAAGAAACCCGACCAATAAATCCCTGGGAGAACGGGAAAACTCAGGTAGAGCCACAACAACATTAGGATTTATCCCCGGAATTATAGAAAATTCCTCGTAGGTAGGACAAATCTCATCCAATCCTAAGCGGAAGACATGATCCTCGGTATACCAAAACTCGATAGCCGCCATCAGCATATTCCACTCTATGGGCCCATCACGCCATAAAGAAACTCGACGCATGTTTTAAGCATCATAGTCGAAGTTACAATATCACATCACCTCCAAAGTCTCGAGGTAGTTGGCAAACTCAACGCTACCAGGGAGAGCCATCTCACAGAATAAAAAAGTCAGGATGTGATGAAAACACTCCACCCTTACCCCTTTTTATTCTTTAAAACCCCCACAGAAGACATAACCCCTCTAGAAATTGAAGGAAATCCTACCCCACAAGGTACCAAAGGCTGAAGAGGGTACCAATCAAAGATTTGAATTTATGGGACTAGACTGACCTACCAATAGGCAGGACAAGGTGCTTGCCAATCGGTAATCCCCTATTTTTAGAAATTTTCCTTTTTCCTCTTTTGTCAAAATTAGAAAACCCAATAAAAATAAATTGATATTCTCAACAGAATTTCTAAATCCCCTTTCATCTTTATAAATAAAACTTTCCTTCAAAATACCAAAAATATTTCTTTTTACGGTCTCAGCAGCAAAGTAAAAAATGCATGTGCATGCATTCATTCATTCATCATTAACAGAAGATAATCAAAAAACCTCATTGCATTATATAGATATGTTTTTGTGTTACATCATTCTTGCAGGAAAATAAAGAAAAAAAAATGGGACTCAACTCGAACCCATATTCATTCTCTCTTTATCTCACTTGCCTTTTCCCCTCTCTCTCTCCTAAGAGCTTCTACCCCAGCGATGCGCCCGAATTAGAATCCTCCTCGGATATCACATCCCGAATATGGGAAGTCGCCGAAGAAATCCAATCCCTAATTTCCCTCAGCCAAGTGGTGGACACCCGGACTTGTTGCTAGAAAAGGCAAAATAAGTATCAACTAGAAAAGATCAAAAGAAATAAAAAAAACAAGAAAAGAACATAAAGATATACCAAAGAACAATGAACCTCCTCTGTCAAGCCCAACTCCTTCGGGTCCATCGCCTGAGGACGATGAAGCATAGGCACCATCCATCTATTAACCTGTCGGATGTTGTATGAAGGAGTATGAAATCTCATAAAGGGGACCTCTGAGGTCTCCACCACCGCAGATGTCGACGGACCACCATCGCTATGGGAGGACCTCACTGGACGACTCAAACCCGTAGGAGGGAAGGGAAGTGCATTATATATGCTGGGTGCCATCAGTCATCTCGTCACAAAGTCCATATAATCATATGGCACAGCCGTATCGGTGTATAACAAGTAGGACTCGCCAATCATCATCGCGATCCTCACATCCTCTGGCAGTAGCCGCTCCTGCCTCATAGACATAGGGGGCCTCGAAGGTGGCACCACCACCTCCTCCTCAGCAATCTGTGGGACTACCCTCTCCTAGGGATACCAAGAGTGGACAAACTCATGCGCTAGCAAATGCATCATATGTGCATTCACCCCAGTCAACCCCGTGTCCTGAACCGTCATCCCCCAAGGGTAAAAGGTCACCTGAAAAATCCCCAAAAAAATTTAAGGAAACATAGAATCAGAGAACCCAAAGGTCTTAGACTGAAGAAGGAAAAAAATTCTTAACCTATCACTGGTCAGGCAATTCAAGACCTGACGCACTGCCTCCAGAGAGAGACCTCCTCGACTGCTGATTAGCCTTCCCCCACCGATGCAACCGTCAAAAGTCCCCAGCAATCTCGTTCTTCAAAGCAATCAGTTGGGTATTACACCCAATCACCTCATAGAACCACATCTTCAAAAGATAAAAACCCACAATTATAAAGATATGCATAAGGAAAATGCGAATGCATGAAAGGAAAATGTGAAAATTAAAGAATACCTCAAGAAGATACATGGCTCCAGTGAAAGACTACCGGCAGCACCGACTGAATGCATCCAGAGAAAAATAAAGGGTTGCCAAAGTCAGGCTCCTCCAATCATAGAGAGGTATGTTCGAAAACATCCTCAGATATGGTGAAAACCATAAGTGGACAACATCCCCGCTCGACGCCACCATAAATCCCCCTAGCACCAGCAAAATAAAAAACCGGGCCATCTGTCTCACCTACAACCTGTCCTCCACATCAATCACCCTGCCCAATAAAACATCCTTCAATAGCGACTGACGAATGGAGTCCCCAGACACTATACTCCCCACATCACCAAGCGCCGTGTGCACCGCCTACGACCTCACTCGCAAAGAGCGATCCACCTCTATGTTCTCTCCATCATAATCTAGCCCCAGCAGTTGTTGTACGTCTATAGAAGTCACAGTCATCTCCCCGAAACCAAAATTAAAGGTGTGGGTAGTGTCCCACCACCTCTCCCCTAAGCGTATAAGACCACCATCGAACGAGGCGTCTCATCCAGCACAGACGCCAACCTCCCAAAGCCTGCTGAGGATACCACCCAATGCACCACAGATAGAAGTTGCTCCCAGACATCCTTAAGCCATGTCGTCCCGCAGACACGCATAGTTGAAAAAGAAATATCAGACTGCCAAAAGAGAAAAAACTTGTCAAAATCCAAGAAAAAAAGGAAAACCACAAAAAAGTGGAATGCCAAAAGTCATTTTACTTAACCGCCAGGGTTCACCACCCTCGAAGAGCGATGACGCGACGGATCCCGCAACAAAGTTCTCTCACCCACAACCGACTCAAATGCGTTAAAAGAGTTCTCACTCCCCAAAGCAAGAGGCGCCCTAGCCCTCCACTCCACGTTCACCTAGTCATCAACATCCAACCACTCCTAGTGTAATTCGATGCTCACAAAACGAGCCATTTTTTAGATTACAGACTACTAGAACGATTTGCAGAAGAAAATTACTAGAAAAAGAGAAAGTAAGAACCTGTGAAAAATGAGGGGAACCCGCCCTTTTATATAGGATGCCAAGGGTCATGCCGATCGGCACTTCACCCCCACATACCTAGCGACACTGACCCTTTGCCTTCTCGAGGAAACTCAAAAGTCCGTGCCACTGTCGAATGGCACCCTCCGCACCATGCCGACCAGCACCCCCTTAATATTTAGTTTAAAAACTCCCAAAAAATACAAAAAAAAAAACTAAAAAATACTGAGAAAATTCTTAAAAATATTGAAAAGGATTTAGGACATGTTCACGAAGAAAATTTTGCACTTCCTTAAGAAGAACCCCTATTTTCCCAGCGAAACTCTCAAAAGCCAAGTGAATATTCTCCCCGACAACGTCCCCAGACGACCTCTAAAATATCCAAAACTTCAGGATCATCTCCTATTTCCCAAAGGTCACAAAGTTCCACGAGAAATACGTCCAAACTCAGGACCAACTAATCACTTCCCCATCATCAAATTGGTTGTTACCCCGATAAAGTCTCCAAAAGACACGAGGATTTCCCTAGCAATCAGCTCCCCAACTCGAATAAAAACCATAAGGTAATTTCCCCGATAGAGTTCCCAGAGAACATCACACTTAAGCCCGCATAATTGGCTTTGACCCACAGAATTAGTCATTCCCAAGTTAAGCTCACAGAATTGGTCATTTCAAACATAAGCCCATAGAATTGACTTCGACCCGCAGAATTGGTCATCTCAATTTAAGCCCGCAGAATTGGCTTCGTCCCATAGAATTGGTCATTTCAAACTTAAGCCCACGGAATTGGCTTCGACCCGCAGAATTGGTCATTTTAAACTTAAGCCCGCAAAATTGGTTTTGACCCACAGAATTGGTCATTTCAAACTTAAGCCCACAGAAATGGCTTCGACCAGCAGAATCGGTCATCCCAACTTAAGCCCGCAGAATTGGGTTCGACTTGCAGAATTGGCCATCTCAACTTAAGCCCGCAGAATTGGTCATCCAAACTTAAGCTCTCAGAATTGGCTTCGAACCACAAAATCGGTCACCCTCATCATAAGCCCTCGGAATTGGCTTCGACCCACAGAATTGGTCATCTCAACTTAAGCCTGCAAAATTATATTTGACCCCCAGAATTGGTCATCCCAACTTAAGCCCGCAGAATTGGCTTCGACCCATAGAATCGATCACCCTCATATTAAGCCCTTTGAATTGGCTTCGACCCGCAGAATCAGTCACCCTCATCTCCAAGCCCTTAGAATTGGTTTTGAATCGCAGAATTGGTCATCTCAACTTAAGCCCATAGAATTGGCTTCGATCAGCAGAATCAGTCACCATCATCTATAAGCCCTCAAAATTGGCTTCGACCCACCGAATTGGTCAACTCAACTTAAGAATGTGGAATTGGGTCGACCCGCAGAATTGGTCATCTCAACTTAAGCTCGTATAATTGGATTCGACCCACAGAATCGGTCACCCTCATATTAAGCCCTCAGAATTGGCTTCGACCCACAGAATCGTTCACCCTTATCTTTAAGCCCTCAGAATTGTCTTCGACCCGCAGAATTGGTCATCTCAACTTAACCCTGCAGAATTGGTCATCTCAACTTAAGCTCGCAGAATTGGCTTCAACCCGTAGAATCGGTCACCCCCATATCAAGCAAGCAGAATTAGCTTCGACCCGTAGAATTGGTCACCCTCGTTTGAAGCCATCAAAATTATCTTTGACTCACATAATCGATCACCCTCATCTTCAAGCCCTCAAAATTGGCTTCGATCCGCAGAATTGGTCATCTCAACTTAAGCCCATGGAATTGGCTTTAACCCGTAGAATTGGTCATCTCAACTTAAGCCCGCAAAATTAGTTTTGACCCGCAGAATCGATCACCCTGATCTTAAGCCCTCAGAATTGGCTTTGACCCGCAGAATCGGTTACCCTCATCTTAAGCCCTCAGAATTGGCTTCGACCCACATAATCGGTCACCCTCATCTTCATGCCCTCAAAATTGGCTTCGACCCACATAATTGGTCACCCTCATCCTCAATCCCTCAAAATTGGATTCGACCCACAGAATTTGTCACCCTCATCCCTAATCCCTCATAATTGGCTTCGACCCACAGAATTGGTCACCCTCATCTTCAAGCCCTCGGAATTGGATTTGACCGGCAGAATTGGTCATAACAACTTAAGCCCTCAGAATTGTCTTCGACCCGCAAAATCAATCAACCTCATCTCCAAGCCTTCAGAATTGGCTTCGACCATCAGAATCAATCAACCTCATCCCTAAGCCCTCATAATTGGCTTCGACTCATAGAATCAGTCACCCTCATCAAGCCCTCAGAATTGACTTCGACCTGTAAAATCAGTCAGCATCATCCTTAGGTCCTTATAATTGACCTCGACCCTCTAGTCATCCTCTTTTAAAGGCATCGTGTGGTGTCTATTAAACGTCTATCATTTGTTCCAAACTCACCCATCAAGGGGCTCTTTAGACACCCCATTATAATACCCCCTAACTTCTCATAAGGTCCCTAGCACCTCCCTTTATCATTTTAAACCTAAGTCACCCCCGAGTACTGACCTAAAGGCTATCGAGCATTCCCAGGATCCGTTTGACCAAAACTTAAACTCTTCATCTCGAATGAGAGTGAATGAATCTTCGACGATCACTGAAACCTCTTTCCAACGGTCTGTCCCGTGTGCTATTCTGACTTATGGTACTGATGAACGATCCATTTTCCTCCAAAACTCGATGAGGAGGTCATCGAATGCTCCTGGGATCTATTTGACCAAAGTCAAATCTTCAGCTTAATTGAGACTGAATGAATCTTCAAACTTCACTAAAAACCCTTTCCAACAGTCCACCCTATGCACAATTCTGACTTACGGTACGGACAAACAATCTGTTTTACTTCGAAAGGTCACTGAACGCTTTCAGGCCCTGGTTGACCAAAGTTAACTCCCCAAACTGAGTCAAACTCTTTGGAATGTCGAAGTACATCTCCTAACCTTTCAAATGGTCCACCCTGTTCGCGATTCTGACTTACCATGTAGACGAAAGATCCTTTTGCATCTGATAATTCCCCGTCCAAAGGACCGATGAACGCTTATGAGCCACATTTGACCAAAAGTCAACTCTCGGACCTGGGAGCAGTCCAAAAGACTTTCTAAGGTCACTAAAATACCTTTCTAATAGTTTTCCCCTTACACAATTCGGATCAATGATTCGCTCTCTACGATTGATTTTCAGAAGGAACAAGAAAGAGACTGCTAAACGGCAGGTTCCTAACCGTGCCTATCGACAGTGTTCCTAAACACACCTGCCAATTGGCAGGACCAGGACTATACCGATCGACAATGCCCTGTGCCTATAAAAATGAGGGCCTGACCCCATTTCAAGGAGGAGAAGATCTGAAAACCTATCACTCTCAACAAGCTTAGAAAACCCCTCTCGAAGTCAGCGTGATTTCCACATCCAAATCCCTTTCCAACCTTCACTTTTCATCATCCTTTTCATCAAACTAGGTGAATCAAGTACCCTCTATCATCACCCAAGTGGAAGGGCTTCTCTCCAACATCCAAGATCAAGCTCAAGATCTTGAAGAAGGTCCAACTTTCTCAACTCTCTCTTTAAATTCCCCTAAATTTGCATTAATTTGTTTTATTACTTATCACTTTTATTCTCTCATCTCACATACCCTAATATACTTTTTATTTAGTATTATTTCACATCTCTTATTTTCATATTTATAAAACCCAAAAAAATAAGAAATATAGGGCTTGCTCGTAAATTCCAAACGGGAATTCTCATACTTTTCTCATGACTAAAACACTTTTTTACACAAACACACACACATATAAGAGAAGTCCCCGATTTGATTTATGGAATAAATCACACCCCTAATTTTGCATACGAATTACGTGGACTTTGATGCCTCTATAGGCTACTTAGGCATCTCGGGGTAAAACTCGATACTCGAGTCCTTTTCCTCCTTTTTTTTGTATGTTCCTATATTCTTTAAACTTAACACTCTTAGACTGTTGATATACATATATTTGTTCTTAGTGACGTATTATCCCGCATGCATTATCATCCCCTTATAATGATCAACGCTAGGATAATCGTGTAAATCCTATTTTCTAATATTAATTTAAGGAACATTCCTACGGATGACTCGCTTTATCTCTTCCATGATACAAGTTGATGATTCATATCTCTGCTACATATACACATGCACACATATCATGGGGAAATAAAGGAAAATAACAATAACCCATGAGAGACCGTAAGGGCGGAATGGGTGCCTAACACCTTCCCATTTCATAACTTAGCCTCTGGACCCTTTTCGAATCATTTTGGTTTCATATGTATCAGTATGTCTTTGGATGTTGTACTTCGGGATGGATCTCTTTTATTTTGTGTGTTTTGAGTAAAATAAACTGACGACTCCATCTCTCTACATTTTTTACCTCATCACTGACGTCGGTCGAAGCTGTCCCGAGTGGGATGCGTAGGACCAAGATCATCTTGAGACGAAGGGGACCCCCCCCCCCTTCTTCGTCTCTCCCACCGTGAGTATCGGAGGGGATGGACACAAAAACTTCAAGAGAAATTTAAATCAGATTTAAAATGGACTTTTAATTGAGTTTTTAATTCTTTTTGTCTTATAGGAATTTTGTGGGGGAACTGTCGCCAGACTTGTAGGGTCGATCGATCGACTATGTCGAGATTTTGAGTCGGTGAGTTATATTTTAGATTTTGAGTTGGGTTAGGATTCCTAATTGGTATTTAACCATTCTAATTCATGGGGGGCTTCTTATAATCACTTTTTCCCAAGTTTTTCACCAGAGAGCTGTTCGAAAAAAAAATTCCTCTCCACTATATTCATCAACCTCCAACATAATCAAGTTTTTTTTATCACAAGTTTTGGAAGGCTTAATTGGGTTTTAATCAAGTTTGTCCAAGAACAAATTGTCGCTAATTTTTCGAGAGGAATACAGATTTCTAATCAGATTTTCAAATCGATCTTCACTCAGGCATGAACACTCTATTATTTTCCTTTAGTATTATGCGTTTTAAATGTCGCCTAAACCCTTAATCATGTTTTTTTTATTATAATCAATTAGTAACTTAATTAGAAAAGGTGGACACTTAAATTTTGGGATTGTTTTAATGAATGTTTTGAATATGATTTAATCCTTGAAACCCTTGGGTGCGTAGGTTAGATTTATGGGTTTTATGGTTTTGGATGTAGGTTCTCATGTAGACTGTTTATGGGATTATTTATATAGTTAATGGGATGCGCTCACAATTAGAAAAATTAGATGGCTTATAAAAGAGAATGATTATTACGTATTAATATTGTTGCACGTTAATAAATTTTAACATTTTTTAACATAATTAATTATGTTGAAAACGACGATAGTATTATTCATTGAATTAAATTGAATTAGGACTTTTATGATTAGGTGCTATGTTATTCTTATGAATTATGTATTGTGTGATTTATTATTATTCACTTTTACCATCGCGGGGACGAGGGGCTTTTGGGTAATATATTGCTAACCTCTATTTTAGGATGCTAAATAGATATGGGGCAAGTGGGTAGGCCTTGGTTAAAATTTATACTTGTTAGGTATGGGAATTATTAGTGTAAATTCGTGGGGACTTTATATTTTGGGGGTGGGCTAATTTTTATGTTTTATTATCGTTGTGTTAGCCTAGGCATGAGACTAGGACATGGTTTATATTGGTAGTTCATCCTATATGCAGGATATGACGTGTGTGTACTTTGGGACTCTTAGGTATGGGACGAAGGGGTATTTTGAGGATCTCACATCGATAAAAAGGGTGGGGTAATTTGATAACTTAATAAATCAAGAAGATGAGAATTAATGCCTAAGATAAAAATGGGTATTAAAATTTGTGGCGGCATAATGTTTCAGAGACCGACAGTTTAAATAGATCAGCGGACGATTTATGTCGTGTCGTGTGTGGAATCTTGTCATGGGATGGGGTCGACAGTTTAAACAGATTAAAGGCCATTTGACAAGGGGAACTGTGACACTTTGGTGGATTACCACCCGGGGTGGAAGGACCTCCATAATAAAAAGTGAGAACAATAATAAACTTGGGTTAATTTAATTAAATTAAGAACATGGGACTTGGGAATTCAAAATCATATTTGTGTGCCTTTTTGAAATGGGAAGTTTTTTAGGGTAGTTAGTGATTTATATTTATCGCATTCAATTATCTTGCTTAATTAAAATATTCTATTGTGATATTTATTGCATATAATGCTACTATCTGGATTCAAGGATCCTATTGAGGGGAGTAGTGTGTATTCATGCTCGGGGCTCTGACCTCGTGTATTGAATAAATTTTTCAAGATAAGTTTTGGGGAAGCTACATATGATTATCGGAGTTTATCGTTTGGAGGTACAGTTGGATTTTATTCATTTTATTTATTTATTTATTTAGATTTTTCTTTTTAGTCGTATTTCATTATGAGACTTCATTTGGGTTTTAATTGGGCCATTCGGTTCCAAAGTTGTTAAAGGATTTCAGTTGGATTATTCAAAGTTCTTTATTATTCAGATTTTATTTAATCATTATTTGGAGTTTGGATTTATTCGGAGTTTTAGAATGTGATAGATCTTTTATCGCTCAGTTGTTATTATCAATTAGGATTGATTCAACTATTTATCTTGTGTATTGATTTATTTATGTCTCATATCTCTCAGATGCTGAGAATGGTATTTATTTACTCACACACGACACGGTTCGGTGGCGGTGGCTGGCCACCCCGTCTGTCGAATTTTGCGGGGTGTGACAAAATTTGATTGACTCTTTTGATTCTGTCTGACTCCTTAGATGTGCGGTGGATGCATCATGTTTTTTTCTAATGGTTGGTGGATCTCGGGCCTTGTCCTTCTTTATATGTTTCGAGCTGGTTTGATGTTGTGTTAGTGTGAAGTCCTCCTTCTTGAAGTTAACAGATTTGAGAGTTGTTCCTAGTACAGTGGGTTTTATTTTTCATTTTGGTTATGAGATTGATTTGGAGTTTGAATGGTGTTTTGGGAGTTGAGGTGGTGGTTGAATGTGGTTGTTTTAAGATTTTGTTGTTTGTTCTCCATGGGAATGGGATTTTTAATCTAGTTTACTGAGAGAGAGAGATTTTCTTTGGTTTGTTGTGGTTAGAAGAGTTTGATGGTTTTGGCTTCTGTCTGTATGATTGGGTTATGTGGAGGTGAGGATGAGTGGCTGCCTTTTGGGGTTTACAGAGTACACGTGTGTTGACATGCAAGTTCTTTTAATTTATGGTTTTTATTTTCTGGGGGCGGCATGTCATGTTTTCTTTAGTTGGGTTTGGGGCGGTTTGTATTTATTCATGTGAATATTTTGTTAGTTTGAGTTGGGCTTTTATTTTGTCCTATTTGTTTAAGCCATTGTGTCTGTTTTGTTATGGCATGCGTGACATTGTTCCGTTTTTATCATGCGTCCATTGTTTCCTGTTTGAGTTGGGCCATTCTTATAGGATTGGTTGGTTATATTTGATATGTCCTAATGCATTAATTTGTTTTGGCTTTTGCCTTTGGTCTTAATTAAATTTACATTTAACCAAAAAAAAAGGCTAAAATATCTACTCAGACAGGGATATGAACCAATTAAGAAAGAACATTTAGTTATATTTAATTATCATGAGTATCAATAACTAATTAGAATCTCAGTGAGTCTAGAATAAGATTAAGGGTAATATTAATAGATAATAAAAGGGAGTCAATTATAAATTTTGAATTGTAGTTAAGAAGTGATGATAAATGTTAGGTTTTTAGAAAAAAAGAAAAATTCTAGTATATGTATATAATTTTATTATACACAATTAATTATGTCTATTTTATTAAAACCTCGTGGCTAAAGTAGGATAAACAATGTGTGAGGTGCTCTTACCCATGTATAAAGTGTGTATTCAAATGTGCTATTACATTTAAATAAATATTGTAAATGAATAATAAGAGAAATTAAGTATTATCCTAATAGTTTGGATCAAAACTACATCTAATGTAGTAGTTGTCACAGGTCGGGATGACCTAAAGGTGACACAATTTTAGTATTGAGGGTTTACAATATTATTTTAAGTTTCATCCCATCAGCTATACAATTCTAGACATATTTATATTTTACATACACCGTATATTTTTTAGCTCATGTTTAATTGCTTATGGTCTTCAGAAATTGAAGGCGGGAATTTAGAGGATTTTTAAATATTCATGCACTTTACATAACCTAAAATTTTGATAATTCCATAATTAAAATTTGCATAAAGTAATTTTATTATTATTATTATTCAAGGACATCAAAATTATGTGTTATTTTATCATAAAAAGCCTCACTAGGTTGGAATATACAAAAATAATATGGGGCATGGACAAAAACTTCTCTATAAAGAAATAAAGTAATGAAACTAAGGTCCATAATCTATGCCAAAACCCATACATGAATAGAAAATCAAAGCCTAAAAGTCGTGGATAGGTCCTTAATATAAAAAAAGAAAAAGAAAATATTAAGTAGGTCTGGAGTAAAGGATTTCCAACCTCGCCTAATAAACTTCGAGAACTCCCTCATATATGTGTGTGTTTAGCATAATAGAAAAGCTCATGGTCAGCAGCCATGGAGAAACACCAATAGTAAGTGGAACATTTTAGGGGAGTGCATGTGGAAGAATTAGGCAAAAAAGTCAAACACAAAAAGTTATGCTATGAGTATCCTATGTTGGGTGTGAAAATTTTTAGCACCCACATAAGTTCATATAAAGTGGTGAAAGGGGATATGGGGGAAAACAAATTTAAAGAAGGGATAGAAGATTACAAAAAAGAAGGCAAAAAAAAGGAGTAACATGAGGAGAATTGGAAGAAGACTAGTGTGGACATAAATTAGATTTTTTATCGCTAGATAAAATATAAAAAACAATTGAGAAAGGGTATATTTTTATTAACACAAGAGAAACGAGTGGGTTGGGGAAGATAGGTAATTCGGAAAAATGTAGCGCCTCGATCAGGGGTGGAAAATAGAGGGAATAGTTAAACAATGGGAGAGGAAACTATGTTAATTTATAAAATTAAATAATTTCAAATTTTGGGTGGAAATTAAAGTATCGAGGATATATGGAGAACAAATGTGGGTGGGAATAATAGTGAGTTTGAAGACTTAATGTCGAACAATTTGAAGGATTGGTCGGCTGAAGATAGTGAGGATAGGAAAGATATGGGGTGGGAATCTTGGAGGATTTAGTAACATTAAAGGGGTAAACTATAAGGGGAGTGCGAGAAAAGCACTTATGTTACTTGAGAAACTACGAAGTAAAGGTAGGGGAAAATATCGAGACTAAAGAGGGGGAGATTTTTCATCGTCAAGGGAGAGTAGGAGGATAGTGACTCTAAGAGAATTCAGTATGCCATTAATTGTTAGGAAAATAAAAGGAGTTGGGGAGAGAAGATAATGGTTGAAGGAGAAGATACTCTATGAAGCTACTGTTGATCTTGTGGAGTGTGAGGGGTCTGAATAACCCTCAAAAACATGGAATCATTAATAGTTCCATTACTAGGTGGAAACCAGACATCTAATGCCTACTGGAATCAAAGTCGATATATATGAATGAAGAGATAATTAAATCTATTTGTGGAGGTAGCATGATTGAGCGATGTAGCTTGCAAAATTTGGTCATATCGAGTGGAGTAATCATCATGTAGGATTCTTGAATAGTTGAAATGCTGGAGAGTCTTGTAGGAAATTATTCATTGCCATGTTTATTTAGGAATACGAAAAATGGACTCACATAGTTCTTTTTTGGTAATTATTGGACTTTGGAAGACTTTAGTAAGTAGAAATTATGTGAGGAGTTAGATGGAGTAAGTAGGGTGTGGGGAGTCCCTTGGTATATGGGGGAGACTTTAATGTGGTGAGATTTTCCTTATAGAGGAGTAGAGGAGGAATAAAAAACAAATAAATGAGGGAATTTTAAAAGTTTCATAAGGATTTGGGGTTAATGGACCTTATGTTGGCCGACCAAATGTTCACATGGTCTAGAAATAGGGACAGTATGTCCCTATCTCACCTATATCGATTTCTTATATTACAGAGGTGGGAGGAACATTTATTAGGGTAATGTAATCTTATCAACCGAGGGTAATGTCGGATCATAGACCAATTCTTTTAGAGTGTGGGTCTAGATAATTGGTAGGACTTCATTTAGGTTTAAAACATATGGCTATAGTCGGAGGATTTCATGGAAAGAATCGAGGAGTGGTGGTAGGGTTATGATGTGGAAGGAAATTCTAGTTTCAAATTGCCTAGGAAGCTTAGTCTCCTCAATGAAGATATAAAACGGCAAAATAGGGAGGCGTTTGGGATTGTAAGGGAAACCATAGCAAGGTATATGGAGCAGATTGGGATATTAAATCAAAATTAATAGAGGGAGTGTCTCTTAGGGGGGAGAAGTTATAGATTTATGTGAGAAAAGGTTAGAACGAGAGAAGAATGATAAAGGAAGAAATTAATTTGAGAAAAAAATCTCACGCATTGTGGCCGAGGGAGGGGGATAGGAACATTAAATTCTTTCATAAAGTTGCCAATTCACATTGATGCTTTAACCACGTCCAGAAGATCTCAATGGGAGGGGAAGAGTTTAAGGAGGTTAACGAGGTTAGGGGAGCTATCCATATTTACTAGGGTTTGCACAAAGAGTAGGAATTATGGAGGCCCTCCATGGATGGAGACAAAAGGGGGAGTATTTCTACGAATTATGTAGTCATGTTAAAAAAAACCTTTATAAAGGAGGAGACCGTAAAGGTGTTAGGGACTATGAGCAGTGATAAGGCCCCCGATTGCTTCACCATGGCCTTCTTTCAGCATTATTGGTCATTTATGAGAAGGGAGGTGATGGATTTTTTATGTGTTCCATGATGGAGGCTACTTCATGAGGAGTCTGAATGCAACGTTCAGAAATCTGATCCCTAAAATAGTAGGTCCATCGATATCCAAGACTTCAGTTCCATAAGACCTATTAGGAGTTCTTACAATCTACTTGCCAAGGTGCTATCGGCTATGCTCACAAGAGTCATTTGCATGCTTGCTTTATAATCATAGAATGCTTTAGTAGGGAAAATCCTAGATGCAGTTTTGGTGTTTAATGAGTACATAGAATTTAGGTTAAAACGTGGGGACCTTGGTATTGCATTCAAGTTAGACATTAAAAATCCATACGAACACGTCAATTGGGGGTTTCGTTGTATTATTAAAGAGGGTGGGATTTAGTGAGAGGTGGTGTAGATGAATTAAGAGTTTAGTATCTTCTGTTAAATTCTCAATTTTGCGACCGTGCGATATCTGTCAGGGAGATACGTTGTCCCCTTTTCTCTTCATAGTGGTCATGGGTGAGTAGTCGAAACGAGGTTGATCAGCAATTTTGTGGTTGGACATCGATCACAAATCCAATAAGGATTTCTCACCTTTTATTTGAAGAGGATAAAATCATTTATTATGATGAAGAAGAAGACCCAATGAGATCTTTGTAACACTCCACACACTTTAGCAAGCGAGGTGGCCAACCGCCACTGCCAAACTAAGTCATGCGATACTGAATAAGTTATCATTCTCAGCGTGTGATAGAAATATGAGACATTTAATATTTTTCACAAGATAATATTCCAATTTATCCAACCAACAAATATAAACATTTATGCAAATTAAAATTCATCACCGTGTTATATTTATAACAAATCCAACTCCAAATTATTAAAACAAAAATGAAATAATCCAATTATATATATCTGACTGAAATCGTAACTAATTGTGGATCCAATTGGCCGACCAAATCCATAAATGAAAGCCTCATAATAAAAATGACGAAATGGAAAGTAAAGCTAAAAAACTAAATCAAATCAAATAAATCTCTAGTTTCACTCCAAATGTCTCTAATCATTTATATACAGCTATCCAACACTATACTTGAAATGTTAGTCAATCCAATGGGTCAGAGCCCACTGCACGAATACTAGTTACTCCTCACAATTAGGGTCTGTAAACACAGACATAAGCATTATACATGATAAACATCATGATTGAGTATTTTAAATTAAATGAGATATATATTAACAATGCGAGTAAAAATAAACTACCACTATCTACCACCATGACTAAGCCACCCAATGTTCAAGTCCAATTATGATATTTCAACATAAATTCAGATTCCACAATTGAATGAAATTAATTCAATCCAAATTATTTACGCGACACCAGTATAGCCAGTTCACCCTATTACGGGTCCTGCACATACTCATGGACTACTTAAGTCCTACACCACACACATCCCCCTCACTATTGCCATTTCACCCAATTTCGTTAGCACTACACATACTCGTGAGGTTCCACACATGACATGTCACTATATCGAGTTTGTCCAACTTTGTTAGCCCAGCACAAACTCATGACGCCAACACACACCCACTTCGTTATAGCCAGTTCTCCCCTTATTGTTAGCCTAGCATATACTCGTGACACAAATTCATTTTAATACCCATTTATTAGCATAGCCATTCACTCCCAATTTTCTCAAGTTCTCATAATTTTCTATTAGACCCACCCTTATTCGATCATAAATCCACAAAAACACCCCTAGTCCCATACCTAGAGGTCTCCAAAACACAAGTATATCCTAACTTATCATTTAGTAAGAATACCTACCAATAGTTGCTACCTAGTCTCGCACCTAGGCTAATGAACCAACAAAACGACATAAAATTCAGCCCCACCCCGGAAATATCCATTCGTAAAATCCAGCACGAACTAGTCCGATACCTAAAAAGTAACAACAACCATAAAGGCCTACTTACTAGTCCCATACCTACCAAGAAACCTAAAATAACATGAAATCATGACTACCCAAAAAATCTCGTCGTACCCGCAGTATTGAATATTCACAAAACTAATGGGCATTTAAGGCATATTTTCCAATTATAACTCACTTCTTCCAAATAAATTTTAATCTTTCCAAATTAACCAATATATGTCTGTATAATTTTAATCTTAATGAAAAAATTTAATTTTTAACAACTTATACAATTTCATCAACATGCATATTTCGGGGAATAAAATAATAAATTTATATTCTATGAGCAACAAATAAATAACATGATTTTGCAAGTGAAATTTAATTTATAATGTTCAAATGATTTATTCTAACACGCAACTGTTCATACATTCTAATGGAATCCCAACCTCTAATCTAAGCATGCGAAAGTTTTGAGTCTTAATTCGTATTAGAGATTTGAATAAAAATAGTCCCAAATTGAATTTCGCTTACCCTATTAGTATCTCAACTTTATTTTAGTAAAACCATTATTATTAGTGTTTAGGCAACATTTGAAATGCATAATATTAAAGAGGAACAATAGAAGTATTCATGCATGTGAAAATTGTTTGAGAAATCTACTTGGTTGGTTGCGCTCCTCTTGAGAAAGTAGTGAGGATGCCTTCTTGGACATTCTTGAGAAATATTTGCGTAGACCTTTAATTATTGAGTTTAAAAATAATTTTAAATGGGTCTTTGTTTTGAGGAAAAGAGAAGACGGAATTTGTGGGAGGTTACTTATTTTGGTGGAGGCTAAAATGTGTTTTAAAAACCCTAAACTCGAGCTTATGTATACCTAAAAAGTGTTTGACTCCTAAATAAACTCTAAAAACACATTAGTTTTATTTTGACCCGCTGACAAAGCAAACTGGTTTGCCGAAATCTTATGTTCAAATCCAAAAGTCTCATGTATTTTTATAAAATGCAAAACTCTCTAATTTTGAACCCGATTTCAATTCCAATAAAAAATCCATTTTTATACAAATCAAAGTCAAAAAATTTTAGTAGGAAAAATAATTAATTTCCAAAAATTTATTTTCCCCAAAATTATTAATTTATAAAATATCTTACGATTTTAAAAAATCATGGATGTTACATACTCCCCCACTAGTACTGAAACTTCGTCCTCAAAATTCTACGAAGCGTAAACGTACAAAAGAAAATAAGGCTCACATATTACCCGCAAAATGCCACAATTGGGTGCCCATACACCCAATCCTACACGCACCTACCCCGCGAGAAAAATACAATATATATCAACTATACATATAAATATATCTACAAAAATAATATGTACCATGCTACCCAACTAGACATGTCTTGTCTCCTACTATGCCTGCCCTGCCACCTTGAGGCTCTCGATTCACAAGTAAATAACACCTACCCCCTGTGGTTGTTGTTGGTGCTCCCTGTGCACTTGGTGCTGCTAGTGTTGGAGGACCTTGGCCCTGATGGCCCTGTGCTCCTTGACCCTACTGCACCTGCTTCTTCAGACACTTGGCAGCTTGATGTCTTATTTCCACACAATTGTAACATGTTCCCCTAGAAGGTCCAAATTTATTAGCTAGCGCCCGCTCACCCTATTGCCCATACCGTTGTCCCTGAGGGCCTAATGGGATGCCATTTCCTTGCTGAAAGGATAACTATTTTAGGCATGCTCACTGCTTCTTCCACGATTGTCATTGCAACCCTTGTTCTCCCTTCCTTGACCAATCGACTCCTGCCTCTTTCTCAACTACTTTTGGTAGTTCACTTTCTCTTGCCACAACAACAGTGAGATGTCCACCACCTGGGTGTAAGTAATGTACATTGGATTCCCCAACACTATCTGTTTAATAGACCATGATAGACCCTTAATGAAACATTACAGTTTCTTCTCCTCCATATTCACCTCCTCCAGTACAAACCTCGACAGATTTATGAACTCTTGCTCATACTCAACAATTGATTTTGATCCTTGCTCTATGTCTAGAAAATCTCTCTTCTTCACACTCCTAATCGAATAAGGAAAATACTTATCATTGAACTTCACCAAAAAGTCTCCATAGTTAATGTGATGCCTATCCTTAGTTGTGGTGACACTCTCCCACCATCGTAACGCCCTCCCATCAGCTTAAATGCGGCCAACATCTATTTTTGCACATTTTTATAGGCTAATATCCTCAAGTGTCTCTATATATCCCTCCTTTATTGGTGACCAACCATTGGGTTATCCCCTTGCGAAAGTGGGAGGATTACCCTTGTGGAAACTGCCCCTTACTCTATCTCAATTGAGGTGGGTGTACCCTGTTGTTGTGCGTCTTGATTTAACAATCTCCATCTCCCTATCTCAATACTGTCCATTGTGGCCTCGCGAACGATAGGTGTTTAAATCCTCGGCACCCAAAACAAACTGACCTAACTCTTTGAAACTGCGGGACCAGAAACTGAACCCACTTTCCTATCTCCAGTTCTCCTAATGTTCGCCATCAGAAAAGATAGGAACAAATAACAGAAAGAATCAAAGAGTATAAGTCATCAAAAGAAATCAAAAACGGAAACGCGGAAGTCAAAACGGACTCATAAGCTACGAGACCTAAAACCATGCTCTGATACCATCTGTAACACCACGCGCATTTTGGCAAGCGAGGTGTCCATCCGTTGACACCAAACTAAGTCGGGCATCACTAAATATCTTATCATTCTCAGCATGTAACAGAAATATGAGACATTAAAGATTTCTCCACAAAATAATATTCAGACTTATCCAACCAACATATATAAACATTCATGCAAATTAAAAGCCATCACCACGCTATTTTCAAAATAAATAAACAAGAAAATTACTAAAACTCAAATGAAATAATCCAACTATAAATATCGGACTGAAATCGTGGACAACTATGGAACCAATTGGCCCACCAAATCCATAAATGAAAGTCTCATTATAAAAACAATGGAATGCAAAGTAAATCTAAACTGCTAAGGAAAATAAAATAAATCTCCAGCTACACTCCAGATGTCTCCAAGCATTCCTATGTAGCTACTCCAGCAATATACCTGAAATGTTAATCAACGTAATGGGTAAGAGCCCGTCGCATGAATACTAGATACTCATCCCAATTCGGTTCTGTAAAACCATATAATAGCACTAGACATGATAAAAATCACGATATAGTATTTTAAATTAAATAAGATATATATTAATAATACTAGTAAAAATAAACTACCGCTATCTACCCACATACCTAAGCCACCCCAACGTTCAAGTCCAATTTTGATACTTAAACATGAATTCACGTTCCATAATTTAATTTAATTAATCCAATTCAATCCAATTAATTTATGCGACACTTGTATAGCCGGTTCACCCATTTACAAGTCCTGCACTTAAGTTATACACCACACACATTCCCCTCACTATATCAAGTTCGCCCAAATTTCGTTATCACTGCACATACTCGTGAAGTTCCACACACGACACATCACTATAGCCAGTTTGCCCAATTTCTTAGCCCAGCACATACCCATAATGACAACACACACTCACATCGCTATAGGAAGTTCATCCCTCATCGTTAGCCCCACACATACTCGCAATGCCAATTCATTTTAATACCGTTTATTCTCTTAGGCATTAATTCTTAATTTTCTCAAGTTCTAATAATTTTCTATTCGCCCCACCCTTAATCAAACATAAATCATCAAAACCACTGTTATCCTTATACCTAAAGGTCTCCAAAACACAAGTATATCATAACATATCATTTAGGAAGGATACCTACCAGTAGCTACTACCTAGTCTGGCACCTAGGCTAACGAACCCATGAAACGACATAAAATTTAGCCTGCCTGAAAATACCCTTCTATAAAATCCAGCGCTATCTAGTCCCATAGCTAGAAAGTATCAACAACCACCTAGGCCTACCTACTAGGCCCACACTTAGTAATCAACCTAAAATAAGGTGAAAGCATGACTACATTAAAAATATCATCGTCCCCGCGGTATTGAATATTCACACAACTAATATTCATTTACGGCATATTTTCCAATTATAATGAAATTCTTCCAAATAAATTTTAAGATTTCGAATTTAACCAATATACGTTCGATTAATTTAAATCTTAATTAAAAAAGTCATTTTTCAACAACTTATACAATTTCATCAACATGCATATTTCGGGAAATGCGATAATAAATTATTATTCTATGAGCAACAAATAAATAACATGATTTTACGAGTTGAATTTAATTTATAATGTTCAAATGATCCATTATAACATGCGACTGTCCATATATTCTAATGAAATCCCAACATATAATCTAAGCATGTGAAAGTTTTGAGTCTCAAATCTTATTAAAGATTTGAATAAAAATAGTCCCAAATTGAATTTCAATTTCCCTAATTAGTATCTCTAATTTATTTTAGTAAAACCATGATTATTAGTTTTTAGGCATCATTTAAAATACATAATACTAAGGGAAAAATAGAAGTATTCATGCCTATGAAAATCGTTTGAAAATTTTGATTCAATGGTTGCATTCCTCTTGAGAAAATAGTGAAGACGCCTTCTTGGACGATCTTGAGAAATCTTTGGGTAGACCTTCACATCTTCAGTTGAAAAGGTTTTGAGGAAAACAGAAGATGGAAATTTCGGGAGGCTAATAATTTGAAAGGAGACTAAAATGTGTTTAAAAACCCTAAACTCGTGCTTATTTATAGCCGAAAAGTGTTTGACTCCTAAACAAACTCTAAAAACATAAGAGCTTTATTTTAACTCGCGGACAAAGCGAACCAATTCACCGAAAATCCAAAGCGGTTTGGATTTCGGTACAACTCTAAAATTCTATTCTTTTTTTATAAAATGAAAAACTCTCTGATTTTGAACCCGATTTTAATTCCAATAAAAAAAATCCATTTTTATACAATTCAAAGTCAATATTTTTAAGTATAAAAAATAATCAATTTCCAAAATTTTATTTTTCCCCAATTTTTTTAATTTATAAAAGATTTTATGGTTTTAAAAAATCACGAGTGTTACATACTCGATCTATAACACCCCGCGGATTCTAGAAAGTGACCAGCAGCCACCGCCAAACTACGTCAGGCCTCACGAAATAAGTTATCATTCTCAGCAAGTGAGCAAAATATGAGACATTTTAAGATTTTTCCACAAGATAATATTTATATTTATCCAACCAACAAATATAAACATTCATGCAAATTAAAATCCATCGCCACGCCATCTTCAAAATAAATTCAACTTCAAAATTATGAAAACTCAAATGTAATAATCCAACTAAAAATATCTTACTGAAATCGTAGACTACTGTAGAACCGATTGACACACCAAATACATAAATGAAAGTCTTATAAGAAAAACAATGGAATGGAAAATGAATCTAAACTACAAAAGCAAACAAAATAAATCTCCATCTATATTCCAAACGTATCCAATCATTCTTATACAGCTACTCCAGCACTATACCTGAAATGTTAGTCAATGCAATGGGTCAGAGCCCACCGCATGAATACTAGCTACTCCTCCCAATTAAGTTTTGAAACCCAGACAATAGCATTATACATGATAAACAGCATGATAGAGTATTTTAAATGAAACGATATATAAATTAACAATGCGAGTAAAAATAAACTATCACTATCTACCCATATAACTAAGTCATCCCAATGTTCAAGTCAAATTATGATGTTTTAACATTAATTCAAATTCCACAATTTAATTAAATTACTTCAGTCCAATATATTTATGTGACACCATTATAGCCAGTTCACCCTATTACGGGTCCTACACATACTCCTGGACCGCTTAAGTTCTACACCATACACATTCCCCTCACTATATCTAGTTCGCCCGATTTCAATAAAACTGCACATACTCATGAGGTTCCACACACGACACATCACTATATCTAGTTTACCCAATTTCATTAGCCCTTCAGATACTAGAGATGCCAACACACACTCACATCGCTATAGGCAGTTCGTCCCTTATTGTTAGCCCTGCACATACTCGCGATGCAAATTCATTTTAATACCGTTTATTATCTTAGGCCTTAATTATAAAATTTCTCAAGTTCTCATAATTTCTATTAGCCCCTCCCTTAATCAAATATAAATCCTAAAAACCACCCTTAGTCCCATACCTAGAGGTCTCCAAAACACAAGTATATCCTAACTTATCATTTAGGAAGGATACCTACCAGTAGCTACTACCTAGTCTCGCACGTAGACTAACGAACCAAAGGAACGAAGTAAAATTCAGTCCCGTCTCAAAAATATTCATCCATAAAATCCAGCACTAACTAGTTGCATACCTAGAAAGTATCAAAAATTGCAAAGGCCTTCCTACTAGTCCCATATTTAGTAAGTAACCTAAAGTAAGGTGAAAGCATGACTACCCCAAAAATTACATCGTCCCCGCGGTATTGAATATTCACACAACTAATATTCATTTAAGGCATATTTTACAATTATAATGAAATTCTTCCTAATAAATTTCAAGATCTCCAATTTAACCAATATACATTCAATTAATTTAAATCTTAATTAAACAATTCCTTTTTTAACAACTTATACAATTTCATCAATATGCATATTTCGGGACATGCGATAATAAATTATTATTCTATGAGCAACACATAAATAACATGATTTTACGAGTTGAATTTAATTTATAATGTTCAAATGATTAATTCTAACATTCAAGTGTCCATATATTCTAATGGAATCCCAACCTTTAATCTAAGCATGCAGATGTTTTGAGTCTCAAATCTTATTAAAGATTTGAATAAAAATAGTCCCAAATTGAATTTCAATTTCCCTAATTAGCATCTCTAATTTATTTTAGTAAAACCATGATTGTTAGTTTTTAGGCATCATTTAAAATGCATAATACTAAGGGGAAAATAGAAGTATTAATGCCTCTGAAAATCGTTTGAAAAATCTAATTTGATAGTTGCATTCCTCTTGAGAAAATAGTGAAGACGCCTTCTTGGACGATCTTGAGAAATCTTTGGGTAGACCTTCACATCTTCAGTTGAAATTTTTTTTAAATGGGTTTAGGTCTTGAGCAAAAGAGAAGATGAAATTTGTGGGAGGCTACTGATTTTGAAGGAGACTAAAATGTGTTTTAAGAACCCTAAACCTGAGCTTATTTATAGCTAAAAAGTGTATGACTCCTAAACAAACTCTAAAAACACAAGAGTTTTATTTTGACTCACGGACAAAGAGAACCAATTCACCAAAAATCCGAAATGGTTCGGATTTTGGTAAAACTCTAAATTCTCCTATTTTTTAATAAAATGCAAAACTCTCCGATTTTGTACCCGATTTTAATTCCAATAAAAATTCCATTTTTATACAAATTGATGTTAATATTTTTAAGTAGGAAAAATAATCAATTTCCAAAAAATTATATTTCCTGAATATTTTTAGTTTATAAAAGATCTTACGATTTAAAAAAATCACGTTACCTACTTGATCAGTAAAACCCCATGCATTCTGGTAAGCGACCAGTCACCACCACCAAACTACGCCAGACCTCACTAAATAAGTTATCATTATTAGCATATGAGCGAAATATGAGACATTTAAGATGTTTCCACATGATAATATTAAGATTTATCCAACCAATAAATATAAACATTCATGAAAATTAAAATCCATCGCAATGTCATCTTCAAAATAAATTCAACTTCAAATTATTAAAACTCAAATAAAATAATCCAACTGTAAATATCTGGCTAAAATTGTAAACAACTATAGAACCGATTGGCCCACCAAAACCATAAATAAAAGTCTTATAATAAAAACAACATAACGGAACATAAATCTAAACTACTAAAACAAATTAAATAAATCTCCATCTACACTCCAAATGTATCTAATCATTCCTATGCATCTACTCCTGCACTATACCTGAAATATTCATCAATGTAATGGGTTACTTCCCACTGTATGAATAGTAGTTACTCTTCCCAATTAGGGTCCATAAATGAAGACAATAGCATTATACATGATAAACATCACGATAGCGTATTTTAAATGATACGAGATATATATTAACAATGCAAGTAAAAATAAACTACCACTATCTACCCACATAACTAAGTCATCCCAATTTTCAAGTCCAATTATGATATTTCAACATAAATTCAGATTCCACAATTGAATGAAATTAAATAATTCCAAATTAAATCAATAAATATTCCCCTCATTATAACCAATTTGTCCAATTTCGTTAGCACTACACGTACTCATAAGGTTCCATGCACGACACGCACTATAGCTAATTT
This sequence comes from Sambucus nigra, assembly GCA_949130495.1. Taxonomy (NCBI): domain Eukaryota; kingdom Viridiplantae; phylum Streptophyta; class Magnoliopsida; order Dipsacales; family Adoxaceae; genus Sambucus; species Sambucus nigra. The sequence continues at coordinate 112,475,640 of OX422214.1, forward strand.
GTCCAATTTCATCAAAACCATGCCTAGTCCCACACCTAGAGTTCTCTAAAATACAAGTATATCCTAACCTATCATTTAGGATGAATACACACAAATAGCTACTACCTAGGTTAATGGACCAATGGAACGACATAAAATTCAGCCCCACCCAAAAATATCCATCCGTAAAATCCAGCACTAACTAGTCCCATACCTAGAAAGTATCAACAACCATAAAGGCCTACCTACTAGTCTCATACCTAGAAAGCAACCTAAAATAAGGTGAAAGCATGATTACTCCAGAAGTCCCGTCATCCCGGTGGTATTGAATATTCACACAAATGATGTTCATTTAAAGCATGTTTTCCAAATATAACGCAATTCCTCCAAATAAATTTCAAGATTTCCAATTTAACCAATATTGTTCATTTATTTTTAAACTTAATTAAACAATTCAGTTTTTAACAACTTATACAATTTCATCAACATGCATATTTCAAGGCATACAACAATAAATTTATACTCTATAAGCAACACATAAATAACATGATTTTACTGTTGAATTTAATTTATAAAGTACAAATGATTTATTCTAAAATGCGACCGTCCATATATTAAAACGGAATCCCAATCTCTAATCTAAGCATGCAAAAGTCTTAAGTCTAAATTCATATTAGAGATTTGAATAAATATAGCCCGAAATTAAATTTCACTTTCCCTAATTAGTATCTCTAATTTATTTTGGAAAACCCATGATTATTTGTGTTTAGGTGACATTTAAGATGCATAATACTAAAGGGGAATGGTAGAAGTATTCATGCCTATGAAAATCGTTTGAAAAATCTGATTGGATGGATGCATTCCTCTTGAGAAAATAGTAAAGACACCTTCTTGGTCAATCTTGAGAAATCTTAGTGTAGACATTCAAATCTTGAGTTGAAAATTATTTTAAATGGGTCAAGGTTTTGAGAAAAAGAGAAGATGGAATTTGTGGGAGGCTATTGATTTTGGAGGAGGCTAAAATGTGTTTTAAAAAACCTAAACTCGAGCTTATTTGTAACTGAAAAGTGTTTGAATCCTAAACAAACTCTAAAACCACAAGAGTTTTATTATGACCCGCGAACAAATTGAACTGATTCACCAAAAATCCAAACTAGTTCGAATTTCTGTACAAATTCAAAATTCTCCTATTATTCTATAAAATGTAAAACTCTCCAATTTTGAACCCGATTTCAACTCTAGTAAAAATTTCATATTTATACAAATCAAAGTCAACATTTTTAAGTAAGGAATTATAATCAATTTCCACAAATTTATTTTTCCCCAAAGTTTTTAATTTATAAAGGATCTTACGATTTTAAAAAATCACGGGTGTTATAATCTTTGAGACTATGGCTTTTGTGCTTTGAGGCAGTGTCTATTCTTTGTATCAATGTGGGGAAATATAATATAATTCAGATAGGGGATGGAAAAAACTTGGGCATTTAGATAAGACGATTGGTTGTAGGGTGGGCTTGTTCCCTTCTAGTTATATCGTATTTCCATTAGGGGCTAAATTGAGACAAAACAATATAGCATCCTGTTCTGGAAATAGTGGGAAGGAAGTTGGTGGGATGAAAGAATTGCTATCTATCTAAAGGAGGGTTGTTAACTTTGATAAAACGTATGTTGTCAATTCTGCTAACTTACATCCTATCCATTCTATCTTTACCACGATCAGTGGACAAGGTGAAGGAGAAGATGGTGAGATATTTTCTTTAGAGAGGAAATAAATAGGGTTTTAAATACTTTTTGGTGGAGTGGGAGGATGTGTACAAATCGATTAAGGACGAGGTGTAGGGGTGAAGAATCTACAGTGGTTTAATAAAGAGTTATTAGTTAAATAATTATGGAGGTTTTGTCGTGAGGAATTTAGGTTATGTAGGAGAGTAATAGTAGTGAAGGGGGTATTCCCTTCTAGGGTGGGGACCCGAAGTGTGATGTTTGGTTCGCGGGGTGGGATTATGGAATTATATTATGAAATATAGGATTTCTATATACACAGAGTTTCATTTAGGGATAGGTAATAGGATTAGATTTTGGAAGCATGAATACGGAAAAAAATTACCCTTTAGAGGATCAATTTCTAGGGATCTTGAACATTGGAGGGGATAAAGATTGGATGGTAGAAGATCACATGGCGATGATCGGAAATAGATTCGTGTGGGACCCAAAATTCATAAGACGATTATAGGATTGGGTGCTAGAGGAGGCACATGCTTAGTTTGATTGTTCGGAATGGCGTTTATCTCATAGAGCAGGGAAGATGAGCTGAAAGGGGTCTTCACGATGAGAGATTATTACTGAGGAGTGGGAACGAGAAGAGGAGTTTTCCAAGGAGAATATTTTGGAAGTTTAAGGAGCCCCAGAAAGACATGTTCTTTGAAAGGGCCATGATGAAATGAGATATATTGATAACTAAAGGCTTATAAAAAAAAACATTTGATGGATAATAAATGTTGGTTGTTTAAGGAGGGGGAAAAGAAGATTAATCATTTATTTATTCACTGTTAGATGACAAAGGAATTATGGGACGTCTTTCTATCTCTAAGACTAATTTCATGGATAATGCCCAAGCCAACAAGGGCTTTGTTAGAGTCATGGAACCACCAAAATGATTGGAAGGGTATTAAGAAGATTTGATGAAGGGTCCCTCACTGTATCTTCTGGACGATGTGGCGAGAGACAGTTGTAATATGTTATGAAAGAAAGGAAACAATACCATCTAGCCTCCATTACTTATTTTTTAGCGAATTGTTGATATGATATAAGGAAAGATACAATGCGTCTCTTACTCTTTTGTTAAACTTTTTGGAGTAGTTTCAAAGAGATTAATAGTTTAGGTTGTTTTCGAGGAGAAGGCTCTTGCTGGGTTTTTCTCTATTTAGTTGTTTTGTATGTTTCATGTATACGGGCTCTGCCCCATTGGCGGGATCTCTATATATTTCATTTCTTATAAAAAAAAGTAATATTTCATCACTTTGACAAAAAATCATTATGCAAGTTTAATTTATAATTGTAGCTTTTTTGCTTATGAGTAAATAAAAAAAAGAAATACATTTATTTACTCTGATTTTTCTTGATTTCTTTCATTTTAAAACATGATAAATATAATGTGTTTTATTTACTTTTGTTTTTTTATCAATTTTACTTTCATTTGTTTTAGTTCTCACACAACTTGTTTTGTGCTTATTACATGGTTGAACATCTTTAATGCGAATTTTCAAGGGGTTTGGTTTATTTTTGAATTTTCATGGACCCTTCCTAATTTGATTTCAGCAACTTTTTGCATTTGAGTTAGATCAATTTTTCATAGTTGATAAGTGGAAAAAAAATACTTCAACTATTACCTAATATTTCGATAACCAACTAAAGGTCTTAACATCTCATATATTTCCATTTTGAGTAGTTTGGATCTAAGTCAACAAATAGTTTTCATAAGGAAAAAATCCTTATAAATAGTGGAAATTAAATCTATTTATTGCAACAACATAAAATAGTGATCACATCACATGACTCTCTTTAATTTTTTTTCAAATGCATCAAATACTAACAATGTCGCATTGATAGTCGATAATTAAGGAAGAATAAATCATTTAAATTTTCCTTGATATATATATCTCGTTGGAAACAATCACATAGAAAATAAAGAGATATAATGACAAACGGAAAAATAGGCTTTAATATATGTGTAATATATTGTATAATTTAATATATATTTTCATTTATCTGGCTTGAAGTTTTTACATTAAATGCAATATATATGGTGATTAACAAACGTTCTCTCTTTCCATTAACATATCTACCTCAAATGTTGTGCTTAAATGGAAAATAGTGTACTCAAAATGATACACATATAGGAAAGAAATAAGATAGAAGTCTATGGATAGAAAAGTTTTGTGAATAAAAGCTCGTTCCAAATATCTTGAAGGCCTGGCAAACAATAGTGTATACAGTCGGCATAGCTAACGGGGTTAGCTAGTTGTTGAGGGGTCAATGGATGATGTTGTTCCTTGTAAATTGATGTGTGGGCATCCTTTCTGTAATTTGAGAGTTGTGTGATGTTGAGAAGTTCAATAGGATATTTTGATTGACTGAATTCTTCTTTGATCACCTGCATTATGCTTTTTCGAGTAGAGGATCCCCAGTATGTAGAATTTTGAATCATACGTGTCTCATTGTAACAATTACCTTTTTCATCACCTCCCCACTCGGAGCTTCTGGCAGACACAATTATACTAGCAATTTAGAAATATATATAATTATGTACGTGCATGTATTCTTGAGCACGCGCGTTTTAAAATGTAAACATATAAAATATACATTGTTAAAAGAAGAATATATCTTGTCTTATCTTGTGATTTTCCAAGTATATATGAGCTAAACATTAAGTTCTATTTTATGTTCATGGTTCATTTTTAATCGAACGGACTAACAATCACAAACCAAATATAGCTTAAGTTTTATTACATATAATGGAAAGGGGGAGGGGGGGTCGAACCCACCCAAAATGCTTATATGTGCTATGAGGTTAAGTCAGATGAACTTAGTGTATATGAATTGGAAATATTGTGTATAAAGTTGATCTTTTACGACATGCTACTAAATTTAAATAGTCCATTTATTTGGCAAACATGTAATATTTTTCTTTATATTTTCCTTTTCATGTAATTCATACATTCAATTCATATGTCTGAATTGTACGAGTACGAATCAAATTCGGACCGAATCTGGGGTCCTATGAATTTGTTTATTAAGTAATTGATCAGATTTGAATTTGAATTTTGGCGGCATATTAATAATATCGGTTTCTGAACACGATTGGATTGAAATTTGAATTTGTACATCTATTAAATTTGTGCATCTTTCATCTTGTATTAGTAATAAATAATTTCATATTATAAGTTACCTTAACTCGGTACCTAATGGGTCTAATCATGGTGGATCATATTCTAATCTATTTAATTATAATGTAGTCAAGAAATAGTTTTGAAATATAATACATAATTGGTAAATGACTTAGGTTGAGATAACCACATTAAGTAGACTCTGGGTTTACAAAAAATATTCCATTTTGAAGTCATCCCTATTCTGTTCCAATCCACAATAAACAGAGGTTGAGATCTTTAAGAAATACAAAGATATTAAAACATCGTATTTTACTACTTTGAGGCCCGGTTGATCATGTATTCAAAAAACTCGATTTAAATGCTATTTTTAAATAGAGTTTTAAAATTCAATTTTCACTGTTTATAAATACTACTATGCGTTTGGTAAACTCGTTTTTAAATACATCTTTAGGAAAATTTGACAAAATTGGCTAACATATGTAATTATATTATACATATGTGTGTGTGTACATAAAGATTACATGAAATATATATATATATATATAATGCTCTTGTGCGGATTGTTCCGCATTTTAACAATGCGGAGCAGACATGTGTCGCTTGACGGTGAGCGTAAAAATTATTGGCTAAATTATATGTGTGCTCTTTCTCTTATATATATATATATATATATATAATAAAATTATATGCATATATGAATTGACAATATTATATAATACGTATGTATTACATTTATATTTTATATTTTTCCATGCATTAATAATACATGTAAAAACCTATATATAAGTTTTATGTACGTATTGATAATATTATTTAATATATGGAATGTATTATATTATATAATTTAATAAAATAAAATATATTTAATTATGTGTACATCTACATATATATTTTGTATTTATAAGTATTACACACACACACACACACACACACACATACATATATATATAATGTTTATTATATATTGAGGTATAAATGCATAAAAATATTTTAATTTCCTATTTAAAAACGAACATATCAAATGCAAATTCGTATGATAATTATTTTTAAACACAAAAAATAAAATTAGAATTAATAACCAAAAAGGCTCCAAAGACAAAAAAAAATTGAACTTGTGATGGTTGATTTTAAGTTTTTAGTAATAGTTTTGAGCAACATGTTTCTATAAAAAAAATGTAGTTTTAACTCAGAGAGAGAGAGAGAGAGAGATCACCTCATATGAGTGGGTGACATGCTCATGAAAAAGACTCTTGTTTTCTTAGTATCCATATTCTTTTTTACCCATTTCAACAAATTTTTCATTCCCATACGATAAGCATCCTCTACTACTACCGGAACAATCTTTTGTACTTTATGATGGAAAGATCCTTCCCTGAAGAAAAACAATCCAATCGATTTGATTTTCTTAGGAAAAATATAATTTCGAAATAAAAATAATAATGCATAAATAGATAATTATGAGAGCGAGAAAGAAACTAACAAGATATTAATTTTTTCGCCGACCATCCACCATATATAAGTATCAAGTACCATGATATCAACACCTTTCCAATGACGTCCATAGTGATTAATGGAATCTTTTCGAACAACTCTATCAGATAAATTATGTATGTCAGAGCCGTCGGAGTTTGATTCGAGAAGATATGGGGCCCAATAATGTTCAATTGTTGCATTGTAATCCTAAACACAACAAATTAAAGTGAATGTAAATAATCAAGTATTTTGAACATTAGCACTTGATGCAACATTAGCACTTGATCCATATTTTGTTTTATAAAAATAATCTAAGGGTCCATTTGATAGTGAGTTTTTGCCTTGGCAAATGTTAAATTTCACCCTCAATTACATCTTTTGGGACGTTTGATAAGGTTAATATTGATAGGAATTGAGTCCTGTTTTTAACATCACGTGACCTTAGTTACATCTAATTTGTGAAAAATATTTCTTTAGCCCCCCCCCCCCCCCCAAAAAAAAAAAAAAACGAAAGAAACGAATGGCTGGTAATTGAAAACCAGCCAATTGATTAAACCAAGGTTGACGAAAGTGATGGTAGAGGGAGTTATCTATGAAACTAGGGCATCAGTAAACCAAAGAAATGCCATTTCTTCTTCTACGAAACCAAGTTTTTTTCGTCTGGTATGTTATTCTTCCTATACTAGCAAAATTTAGTTTATATAATGTTGAAAATTTGTTTTTCTACTAAAACTTACATACTTGTGCATAATGGATTTTTATACGTATAAACTAAAAGAACAATTTTATTTTCAATTTCGAATATATAACCATTGAGAGTTCACTTGAGTATAATGAAAAATATACTAAATTATCAAATATTGGAAGAAAAGTGCATATGAAATATATTAAAACTGGTGCTTTCTATATTGGATAATTTTAGGTGACACATAAGTCTGACACATTTGATGCAACACAGTGACGTATCGTATCCTTATCCAATTGTGTCAAATTTATGTGTCGACATAGAAGCACCTTGAGTTTGAGTCAATGTCCACGGAAAGCTTCGGGACATGATGTGCGCCATTAGAAAACATATATTTAAGGAAATGACTATAATGGGCATAAACCACGATGTCTAAAAATAATAAAAGTAAACACTAAAGGGTGCTATCAAAATATCATTATTCGGGTGCTCGAAGTTTCCCCAAATGTAGGAGATTTAGTTTGATTTAAATTAGTATAATGTTGTCTTAATATATATATAATGCTCTTATGCAGACCAGACATGTGTCACCTAACGGTGTGCCTAGAAATTATCGCCTAAATGATAGGTACACTCTCTCTCTTTTTTTAGGTCACCGTGAGGTGACACATGTCCAGTCCGCATTCTTAAAATACGAATTAGTCAGCACGAGAGTATATATATATATATATATATATATATATATATATATATATATATATATATTCTTAGGTTAGATGAATGGTGTTCAATTAGAGATTTTATATTGTTCTTTTTTCCAATTGATTTCTTAATAGAACGTTAAAAATATTTTCTATATAATCAAAATCAATATGTCACCTTGGCTTCGAAAACAGTATATTGTTCTTTAGTGGTTAGGGTTTTGGAATGTTTAGGAATGATTGACTGGAGTAAACAGATCATGGAATAGTATTGCCCCTTGCTTAGAGAATCGCCAACATACATCATCCTCTTTCCTCGAAGTGTCTCAAGCACTAAACTGGCGTTGAAGCTGTATAATTGTGACAGGAACATTAGGCATGCTTTAACATATATTTTTAAGGGTCTCAAATTCATAAATAAAAAATTACTAATCATAAATAATTGATTCACTTCATAATATTTATTTTAAAGAGTAATTAACCCCAAAGGAATCGAAGGTCCTAGCACATCCCTTGAAAAATCCGTAGATCAATACGATACTCCAAAACCATCCTGGCCATCTCCCATTCAAAATAGCTTTTAGGGGCCAATTATTGTTTTTCAGTAAAATGATGTGAAAGAAGAAGAAAGAAGTGAACAGATTCACATTTTCATAAATTTAGAAAATTCACATATAATAACACCAGATGTGAAATATGAAGATGTGAAATATGTAGAAAAAATGTTTACTTTACCATGACATGCAAGAAAAAATGAATATTGTATCAAAGCTTAGATAAATGAAAGAATAGGAAACGTTTATTTTTCTACCACATTCAGGGCAATGATAGAAAAATGTTGCCACCTCCATCTCAAATTAATAATCGTTATTACAAATTAATGATTTTTAATGATTCATTCAATTAATGGTCAAGATGGAAACATGTTCGTTATGATGAAATTTGATTCATTGATTACATCCAAAAAGAAAAAGCGATTAATAATGGCCAAGACTATTAATTTGAGACGGTCTAACTGGAAAAGTATGACTCTTAATTTGAAATGAGTAGAGTATATATCATAGTGTTCAATATTGTGTAGTCTAAACACAACCCAAGCTACATAAGAAAAAAATCATTTCTATTGTAGTTCGAGCTTATTCATTAGCCCAATCTAGTCATGTAGGTGTTTTTATTTATTTTTTTTCTGTTGAAATGTAAGCATATATTAATAAAGGCAAAAGCGTAATCACAAAAATACCAAAACATACCAACAAGGTCCACCAACAGCCAACCCCAACAGTCATGTAGGTGTTATTATCTTAATACCAAATTCAAAAAAAAAAATATTTCTTTATATAATTTGTAAAGATAAAGATTTTTTTAGTTAAAATCCACTACATAAATTTTTTATAAAGGTTTAACAATGTGATCAATTCCCGTAATTTAAGGGTTGAGGTTAATTAATGAGATTACCTAATTTCCTGACAATTAAACATGTCATAGTTATCTATGAAAATATCATGTTTCAGTTATCAAAAACCATGGTTAATTGACCGCAGTAAAAAAAATTATTCCCCTAGTGATTACCAACTGCTAAAATATTTTCAGTGTTTGTATTTAAATGACGGTCATCTTTTCTCGATGTAAAATGTCCCCAACTTTTATCATGAAAATTATTTGAGTAGTGATACTCTTATCGGATGTTAGTATCGATTTAGTATCGGTACTGTTTTATTTGATTGTACATATGTGGGAGCTACAGTATTTCCTGACGGGACCCACATCATAGTACAATCAAATAAAGCAGTACCGGTACTAAACCGGTACTACCACCCGGTGTGTATAACATTTTTCAAATTATTTTAGTAGCTCAATGTGACGTTTTTCAATGATGGTATTCAGAGCATCTAACTTTAAAAAATTGTCATTGTTAAGTTTTGTAAATATAATCTCTTACCGATAGAAAAAAAATTCGTTGAAATTTTATTGGAATTTTTTTTCCAATTCTTTTGATTGATGACAATTTTCTACCATGACCATTCATCTTAATTTTGCATCTTACAAGTGTGTTATAGCCTACATCCAAAATGCCTCTTTATCGTTATTAAGTCTAATTGTTAGGAATTTTTATTCTATGTTGTGTAAAAATAGAATGTGCATGGTATTACATAAAAGGTTACACAAACAGTGTAACACTTCGTAACAATGCCGCATTTATACAACTTTTTTACTTGAATTGTGCTTTCAAATATAAACAAACAAACAACGTTATTTTCAAATAAGATTTGATTATATGTATTTTGAATTTTTTTATGCTTGAAATTTATAATAGATTTATGTGTATCCTTATTTGGTACCTTTATTAGTAATTCTCTAATAAGACAAGACAACAAGAGATTGTACTTGTTATTGTGAGTTCCATCAGGACAACAAATACTAAAACTTTGTGCTAACGAATCCGCCTATTATAATTGTTTTAAGCCTCTCTAAATGCTTTCCTCTAAAGTCAATAAGGATCTATAATGATAGGGGCTCAACTGATTTTGAATGAAATGAAGGGGATTGTTTTAAATCTAACTAAAATTTATAAAGTCTCACTTTTTCTTTTTTCTTTTCTATTCACTCGATTTATTAGGTGGGTTATAAGATTTTGAACCCATTATTGAGGGTGTAGTAAAAGTAGGGTTTGAACAAAAACACTCATTTTTATGTCTGTTTGGGAGTTCTATTTTGGATAGAAAAAAAAGGAAATAAAGGAAAAATATATTTTATTTGCTTCGTTTGGAAGTTTAAGTAAAAAACAAAGTAACTTTCTCTTGTTTGAGAGTTTAAAATGAGAGAAAAAGAAAATTTTTAAAAAACTTTTCCTTCTTTTCTCTGCAAAATTTTCTTTCCAAATAAAAAAAAATGAAGAGAAATGAAAGTTTTTTAATGAATTGTTTATTCTTCCTCTTAAAAAATTTATTTTCTTTCCAAACTCTCAAAAGCAATAAAGAAATTTGTTTTTTTCCTCTACCAAACTCTTTTCTCTTTTTTTTTTTTTTTTTTTGTCCCAACAAAATTTTCTTTTCTCTTTTCTGTCGAAAACTTCCAAAGAGTTCTACCGGGGTATATCATTATGTATATATAAATATAAGTATATATGAAGGAGAAAACCTTGCAAGAGAACAGCCAGTAGGTTGCCATTTCCAATACAAATATTCCTTATCTGGGCGGCCGTGGGCTTGGCAAGTGAGCGCCGGTTCTATGTAAGGACACTGCGACTCTTGGTAGAGTGGGCGAGTGACGTCGTCCCGTACCCATTTCCCCTGGAACAAGTCGCACCCTTTCTCACCTTCCCCAACCGAGAAAGGCAACTTTCCTCCGTAAACGTCGCCAACAAATAGGACCAAAGGCACTAAGATTAACACGTAAGGAGGGAAAAGAGCCATTCTAACAAATTGGACGAGAGGGAGGGAGGGTTGATGAGGTTATCGTCGGTTTGTGGAGATATATATAGTTTTTATCTACTATATATAGATGGAGAGAGAGGGAAAACAAATTGATTCCCTGCTGGTGAATTTGATGGTTAATAGTTTTACACGTGGTCAAAGCTGGTCTGTAACACCAAAAATGGATGGTGCAGTTCAATTTCCAGCTAGTTTTTTTCCTTACAGGAAAATGTTTGATTCATGCATGGAAATGTCCAGGTTGTAGTTGTGGTTGTGATATTAGTTGCCTGTTAGAGAGTCCGTAATAAACGTCCCACTGAAGGGCAGATTTGTTTGTTCGAAGTTTTGCAAAACAATATATAATACACCTCCACTTGTTCTCAATTGTTTTGAGGTGGATTCTCTCATAGTTGAACAGATTCGAGTGACACTTGATAACCATTATTTATTTTTATTCTTATTTTGGGTGATAAGTGACAAATTATAAGTAAAGATAGATAATGAAGAAAGAGGAAACAGTGAAACATTATCTCTATCTCTATCTCTATCTCTATCTCTACTATTTTAAAAGAGGGGAGTTTCTCTTTAATGATATAAATACTATTTTATCCTCATACAATTTAAAAACCCATTAATACCCTTCTATCTTTCTCTTTCATTCAAGCATATATTATACATTGTATTTTAATCGCACCCGTATACACTGTACTTTAATTTGTACACTGATCACGATCTCTTATGCACAACTTCCAACCCAATACACGAAAAAACCCAATTTTTGCTATGAAGACTTCCCAAGTGAAACCCACTTCTCAAAATATCTCATCTCTCTCACTAAACCATCCTCTAACTAATCTCTACTATAATCTTAACAACACTAAACCGTCCCAAACATATATGCCATTGTGAAAGGTAACTCAAATATGAGGTTTGAATTTACATTTAAATTTGTGATCATTTTGTGTAGATCTGTTTATCACGTTGTTTATTTTATTTTATAGATTAATATGTTTCATGTTACATAATAACCTGTTTAAAGCCCCCAAATTTGAACACATTAATTTATCTTTTTTTTTATGAGTTTACATTATATAATTGGTGTAGTGATGTATATAGGTTTAATTCATGTGCATAGGTTTTAATAGTTTTAAGAACAAAAACTGTTTGGAAATGGATGTTTTAACAATTTATTGAGTTTTTAAAACTTGAGACTGTAATTTAGTATGTTGAATTTTGATCTTGAGACTATTAAAATAAGGATTTTGATCTTGATACTTTTTAAATAATACCTGAACAGGAATCCACTTGGAACATATTTGGTACGAAATTTACACGGGTGAAGACGTTATTCGATTTTTAATCAAGACTCGGGTTCATCTGCATTATCTTTATTTATTTCTTTGTGTGTATACTCCCTTTGTCAGTATTACCGACCATTGTATTTTTTTTATTTTGACAGTAAAAAGACACGTATGGAGAGAATCTGGTTCATCTGACTATGTTCTTATTTAAAATTATGACATTTAATCATTATCATTAACTCGAGAGAGTATAATTGTAAAAAAAACACGAATGGAGCTCTTTAGATTTCATATTAATTGTTTTCTGGGGCTTCATGATCTCTGCGTTTCTGAAAATACACATTTATCTCTATCTCTTATACATAAAAAGAGATGATTTCCTCTTTAATGGTATAATTTTTTTATGAAAATTATATTGTTCATAAAAACCTTATTTTTTAATTAAAAACTTCATTTCTTATAAGAAAAAATTGTATTCTTAAAAATATGTAAAGAAAAAAACAAAAATATATAGAAAAAAATTGTATTTTTTATATAAATTGTATTTTTAAAAAACGTTACTTTTTTATATAAAAACAATAAATTTTTTTGTTTTTATTAAAAAAATAGTAATTTATTTATTTATAAAAAACAGTATTTTTATAAATGCATTTTTAAATTGTATTTTTTATGAATACAAATTTTAACGATACAGTTTCTTTTAAAAATTAAGTTTTTTAGTAATACAACTTTTATACACAAGAGTTTTTTATTAAAAAAATTACAATTTTTATTAAAAAAAAGTGTGTCTTTTTCTTTCTTTATATATATATATATATATATATATATATATATATAGTTTTATAAAATAATATGTTTTTAAAATTTACCGTTTTAAAAAAAAATATGAAATCTTAAAAAATATATTTTTTAATCTTAGGATTAGACCTTGACATATGTTTACAACCTCACTGTTCCAACTTTTCAGGTAAGTTTGTCTTACGTTTTTAACAAATATCTATAAGCTCAATTTTTGTTGTTCATAATTTGCTCACGCTATATTACCATTATTGGATATTGACTCATTGTTCAACCAAACACAAGGTACTTACTTCAATTAATGGTTCAAGATGACAACGAAAGAGCAACAGTCACACTGTTCAAGGAAACATAGTCTTTCATTGCCTGCAACATTCAAACTTTCATCGTTTCTAAAGAAAAGGTAATATCATTCTTATTAAAACTTCAAATTGATGCATACATTTCAAACGTTCTATACTAATTTCATATACTTATTTTTTTATGTTAATTTATTCCACAGAGGATTGTGCACTCGGACTATATTTGAAAGTTATATACGTGCATTGGCAAAATTAGCAGATTCTACATTAAAGGAAAATTGCTTAGAGATTCTAATCGAAACCTGCACATTTTGTCACTCATAAAATTGAAGATGAATAAGACACATCGAATTCTAACAAATGTCAAAAGCAACATATTTGACGATTATATTTTAATATTTTATCATTACACTTTGTCATTATCTTAGTTCTTCCATAAACAATTTGTCTCTTCCTTTACATTTTACATTTTACATTTTAAATAACTCGGATTCATTGACATTGATTTTTACTATTTCATGAGATTTCATATCTTATTATGTGATTATCGCTTCATTGTTTTACACATTGATTTCATTTACTTCATTACTTGTACATAATTTGTTATAGTTTTTATGCTTTATATGAATAATTTTTAAATTCACAGCTTCTTATTCATTTATTCAGCTAATCTAATTAAATATTTAGATTTGCCCACACGTGCAAAGCACATGGGCACATCTAGTATATTATAAAACAGCTTGAGCTTGTGTATTTCTCTTCGATTTTAAGAGTGATGCCTCAAACCTTTTTATATACGGAATATCAGATACCCGTTGCCATGGCCGGCCCATGTGCCAAATGGACAATGTTACGTGCCCCTTTTTAAAATATACACATTTATATGTATATTCTTGGGCTTAAAAAATATTTTATGTATATTAAAATTATCAATTTTTCAAATAAGTTTAATTTTTTAGGAGCCCATTTTTTTAACTACCCCAAAACAATTTGTACAAGAATGATTCAACTACCTAAAAATCCCACCCAACTAAAATGTGCTCCTAAATTTTTGAGGGGCCCAATTTAGATATTTAATATCTTTTACAATATTTTTTTTAAAAGATCCCTAAATTGATTTTCGCACAGCGCACTCCTAATCTTAGGACCGGCCCTGCCCGTTGCCATACATCCGTCAAAATTTACACACATGCTTGATTATAATAAGACTAGCTGTTGCGAGCGACTAGCTGTTACTCTTGAGGGTCGTTTAGTTCGTGGTGAAATATTTTTTATTGCGTTAAAAAAAATTTATTTAGGTAAAATATATATTTAGTTGGACATTTAACATGATGAAACAAATTTTACGTTTTATATACAATTTTTTAATAAAAATAAATAAATAAGAGTTTACGTTTTTTAAACAGTTTTTTTTTCTTTGTAAAAAAACAGTTCTTTTATTGAAAAAATATTTTTTTATTTTTTATCAAATGTATTTATTTTAGTTGAAGGTGAAAAAATTGGACATTTAGATTTTATAAATCTAAGGGCACAATTGTTATTTATTATCCAAAGGGTGTGGGGAAAAACATGGAGGGTGTGGGAATAGCTATTCCCATAAAAAATTTAAAAAATTTAGAAAAATTAATAAAAATAAAAATAAATGAATATTTGTTTGATGTAAGGTAATGTGTTCGAAATTTTTTTTACTAATTCGGACGGTTTCATAGTTCGGAACTGTTTTTTTTTTTTTAAGAAATTCATTTAATTGAGACTCTTTTTTTTCATAGTTGAGACTCTTTTTTTTAAATTGGGGTTATATTTTTAAATGTTGAAGATTGCTTTTTTTAATTGGGAACTGTTTTTTTTAATTGGGATTGTTTTTTCATTGCTGAGAACTTTTTTTTAATTGCAGACTAGTGTTTTTATAGTTGCGACTTTTTTTAAATTCATTGTTCAATTTTTTTTTTTAAATTGAGACTGTTTTCTTTTTTAATTAGGACTATTTTCCTTTTAAATTAGGACATTTTTTTTTCGTTGGGATTGTTTTTTTAAACTTTTTATACTTATTGAGTCAAATATGACTAGTTATGTGTGTGTGTGGGGGGGGGGGGGGGGGGGGGGGAATTGTGTCAAATTTGAATTTGAGGTAAATGAATATTTTTTAATGCCATTGACACTTGTGTGATGAAAATCAAATAGTTAAATATAATTATTTTTGTGTGCATTTGAAGTATGGGGATAATATGATCATTTTATTTTTTTGTCATATTCATTTTGACCATCCAAACAACAAATGGTGAAAAAGTTAAAATTTTCACCTAGTGAAAACTTGATTATCCAAACGGAGATGGTGAAAACAAAATCACTAAACTAATAATTCACATTTTACTTTTAACACATTGAAATATTTTTTACCGCGTTAAAAAATAATACACCTAAGTAAAATATGTGTTTGGTTGGACATTTAATATGGTGAAATAAAATTAATATGATGAAAAGTGAATAATTTAACAGTTAAAAACAATGAAATTTATCTTATGACGAAACTAACATTTCTTATTTTTCACTTACAACTATCACACAATTATTAGACATTTATTTCTCCCTCTCAATTAGCATGATCATTAAATATACATTTAAAAAAAAAATTATTTTCTATTTAAAAAAATAAAAAAATAAAAATTGAACTATAAAATAAAAATATTATAAATATTGAAAAAAATTAAAAAAACAAAAAATGAAAGATTAATTAAAAGATAATTAAATATTTAAAAATTTAAAAATAAATAATTAAATTTAAAATTTAAAAAAAAATGAATATTTGTTTGGTGCAAGGTAATGTGTTCGGAATTTTTTTATTAATTAGGACGGTGTCATAGTTGGGAACTGTTTTTTTCACAGTTGGGACTGTTTTTTTTTAATTCTTTTAATTGAGACTCCTTTTTTTTCATTGTTGGAACTCTTTTTTAATTGGGACTGTTTTTTTTTTTAATTGGGGATGTTTTGTTTTAATTGGGAACTATTTTTTTCATAGCTGGGGCTCTTTTTTTTTAATTGTGATTGTTTTTTCATTGTTGGGAATTATTTTTTTTAATTATGGACTACTGTTTTTAAAAGTTGTGACTCTTTTTTTTTAATTGTGACTGTTTTATCATGTTGAAAACTTTTGTTTTTAAATTGGGATTTTTTTTTTTTAATTAGGACTGTTATCTTTTTTAATTAGGACTGGTTTTTTTAGTTGGGACTGTTTTGTAAACTTTTTATACTTATTTGTCTTGTATAGTCACATATGACTAGTTATGTGGGTGGGTCGGTGAGGGGGGGGGGGGGGGGGGGGGGGGGGGAGTTGTGTCAAATTTGAGTTTGAGGTAAATGAATATTTTTAATGCCATGACAATTGTGTGGGGAAAATCAAATAGTGAAATATAATTTTTTTTTTGTCCATTTGAAGTATGAGGCTAATATGATCATTTTATTTTTTTTACTATATTGCTCTTAGCGGTCCAAACGACAAATGATAGAAAAGTTAAAGTTTTTACCTAATGAAAAGTAATCCATTCAAATGGAGATAGTGAAAACAAAATCACCAAGCTAATCATTCAACTTTATTTTTAACATGGTGAAATATATTTTAATACGAACCAAATGGATCCTTAAAGAAAAACGAAGAACCTATAAAATAAGTGTGGTTGTGTTTGACTTTAGTTATTGAGTATTCTTGTTTGATGTAATTTGATATTTTCAATTTGCCAAGTTTGATAATGTCATTTTGATATTTTCGAAACACTAATTTACGTATTTCATTTTGATACGGTACTGTGAATTAATCGGTTTTTAAAATGTTAAAACCAAAATCAACAACAAAAAATTTGGTAATTTCCGTTTCGATAGTTTTGATTTCGATAAGTAAAAAATTAAAATCATTATCACTAATTTTCAGTACAAAAGAATATAATAAGAGTTTTTATCGTATCGCGAACCCTCCTAATTTTTAGGCATATAAATTATAATTACATGATATAAAATAATACGAAATTAATCGAAATTGACACAATGAATTGTGCGCTTGATGAGATTTTTGCCCAAACTTATGACGTGTCAAAATTATATTATCACGTTAGATTTGTTAATATCTCAGGGAGCGCTTTCCTGTTTTCGCTCGTACTTTCATGGCAGGTTTTGCTTAATTGAGTGTAAAATTACAGATCGTTTAATACTGTGATGTTTTTAATCGGTTGTTTCCGTGCGTTGTAAAAAATAAATAATTGATGTGTCACAGATTTTATTATACCAATGCACTTGTGAAGCGATAAGTTTACAGTCAGTCACAGTAACTAATATCTATATCTCTTAATACTATAAAATGCAAAACAAGACATTTATTATGCTTTGCAATTAGCCTATCCACGTGACAACACCATTAATTGCACATCATAGTCTTTGCATAGGTATTAGACACATGACAATAATTAATTTTTCCTCATTTATAATATCTTCTCTTAAAATCCTCAAATCTCTTCATTTCCCAATCCTTACAATGGCCATTATTAAATACATCTATTTATGACAACGCCATTAATTGCACATCTTACTCTTTGCATAGGTATTAGACACATGGCAATAATTAATTTTTCCTCATTTATAATATCTTCTCTTAAAATCCTCAAATCTCTTCATTTCCCAATCCTTACAATGGCCATTATTAAATACATCTCTTCATTTCCCAATCCTTCCAATGACCATTATTAAATACACTAGTTTTAAACCTCGCACGATGTGCGGGCGCTTTATAGTCCTTATTTTATGGTGGGAAATGAACTAACATAATAAAAATTGTATAAAAACATTCAAACAATATTTACAAAATCTAATAATTACAAAAAAATGAAAATTACAGAAGAAAAGTTTAAAAAATTGAAAATATTTTTAAAATTATAACAAAAAGTTTAAAAAATCTGAAAAATCCTGAATTTTTTTGGAATTTCCCGAAAAACTTTTTAAGATAATAAAAAATATTGAAAATAATTACTAAAAAACTGTAAAAAAACAATTTCCAACAAAAAATCCAATCTTAATAAATAAATAAAAAAGTAATTTCCAGAAAAAATGGAAATTTGGAAGAAAAAAAAGATCCAAGTTTAAAAAACTGAAAATATTTTTAAAATTATAACAAAAAGTTAAAAAAAATCTGAAAAATCCTGAATTTTTTTCGAATTTCCAGAAAAACTTTTTAAGATAATAAAAAATATTGAAAATATTCACTAAAAAATACTGTAAAAAAACAATTTCCTACAAAAAAATCCAATCTTAATAAAAAAAATCCAGAAAAAATGGAAATTTCAAAGAAAAAAAAGATCCAAGTTTAAAAAACTGAAAATATTTTTAAAATTATAACAAAAAGTTTAAAAAATCTGAAAATTCTGGAATTTTTTTTGGAATTTCCAGAAAAGCTTTTGAAGATAATAAAAAATATTGCAAATGATTACTAAAAAACTGTAAGAAAACAATTTCCAACAAAAAATCCAATCTTAATAAAAAAAAAAGTAATTTCCAGAAAAAATGGAAATTTCAAAGAAAAAAAAGATCCCGTTGGAAAATATTTTAACCTATAAAAAAATTGAAAATTACAAAAAAAAAATATCTGGACAAAAATCTGAAATAGAATGACATCTGATAAAAATGTATCTTTAAAAAACTGTGTTATTTATAAACAAAACTCATTTTTTTTAAAATATGTGTTTTTATTAAAAATATTTTAGAAAGGAAATAAAGGAAAAAAAAAAAAGCATTCAAAAACACTATTTTTTTTTAAAACTATATTTTTATAAAACTGTTTATAAACCGGATTTTGTTAAGAATGTATTTTTTTATAAAAAAAAAGTATTTAAAAAAGAAATAAACAAAAAAAAACAAAAAATGGCAAAAAATGTATTTTTTTTCAAAACTGTATTTCTTTATAAACAATATTTTTTAGAATTTTTTTTTATAAAAAAATACAGTTTTTAATAAAATAAAGTTTTTCAACTGGCATTTTTAATAAAAAATCAGTTTTTAAAAACATACTTATATAAAAAGATATTGTTTTATAAAAAATTATGTTTTTTTTATAAAAAAAATACATCGAAATGCAATTGAGCCTATTCCGTAGGTACCTAAGTATATAAAAAATGCTTCTTAAAACAAATTCTTATAGTTAGTAATAAGAATCGAATTACCTATGATAAAAATAGATTTTTAAAAAACTATATTATTAAAAAAATTCATTTTTCAAAAACCCTTATTTTTGTAAAAAAATATATTTTTATAAAAAAAAACATAACAAATATAGAAATAAACAAAATAAATGAAAAGCACTATTTTTATATAAAAACAATATTTTTAAAAATTTTGTTTATAAATCTTAATTTTCTTAAATGTATTTTGTTATAAAAACTCCATTTTTAAAAAGAAATATAGAAAATACAGAAAAAATATACAAAAAAACATAAACCAAGAAAAAATGTACATTTAAAAATAAACACTATTTCTTAATAAACCGTGTTATTTAGAAACTGTTTATATATAAAAAAAAAATTATAAAGTTAAAGTTTTTAAATTGACATTTTTATTAAAAAATCAGTTTTTTAAAAATATGCTTCTATAAAAAAAAATACAGTTCTTTAAAAAATTCCATTTGTTATAGAAAAAAATATAGCAAAATTCAATTGAGCCCATTATGTATGTACCTAAGTAGATAAAAAAAAGGCTTCTTAAAACAAAATCTAATAATTAGTTAAAAAATAGAATTATCTCTAATAAGGATGGGTTACATGTGAAGGAAACTAACTGCTCTGCAGTGAAGAGAATCGTGAGAATGAGCCTATGTCACTGAGAGAGAGGAAGAGAAATATAAAGGAAGTGAGAGAATGATGTGATAATATGGGTAGAAGGATGAGAGGATATTTATAAGAGGAAAAAGAAATCGTGTGAAATATGAAGAGATAATAGAGGTCAATAAGTGAGAGAGTGAATGGAACAATGAATAGAAATTAAATGCAGAGTGATTCATGCATGAGTGATGCATCGGAAGGAAAACGAAAATAAAAAATTATGTTGGGAGTTGCACAGAGATGATTAAGCCGTTTGGAAACAATCATAAATATTAGGTGGGTGCCATAATAATAAACATTAAAGCCTGTATTCATTATTGTTGACACGTGTCAATTTTTTGTGAAGACATGTGTCAATTCTGATTTTGGTCTAATAGCATTAAAGCTTGCATTCATTATTGTTGACACGTGTCAATTTTTTGTGAAAACATGTGTCAATTCTCTGTGAAGAGACACCAAAATTATATTATGTTATTAGATACATGATGTTCTCATTCTCCTCTCTCCCCATATATATCTTAATCAATGTGTATCTCCCCATATATATCTTAACCAACGTGTAAAAGATGGTTCTCTCTAATGTAAGTTTATTTCTTCTTTCTCCCTAATAATCTTTTAATTATTTTTTCTCTCTTATCCTCTTATTATCTCTGTGCCAAGTTCACTCTTATCTCTTTAACAACTAAGATCTCCAAGAAATAGTATGGAGATGATCCTCAAAGTCAGGAAGATTATATGCACCAAATAATTTATATCCCTCTATATATTGACATTTCGATCGTTAGATATTCTAACTTAGATTCAATGATTTAAAAATAGGGGTTGGAATGATTTTAAGATTAAAGTCCAACCTTATAGTTTTAACTCTTTTTTTCTATTAAAAATCATTTTTTATAAAGTAAATTTCTAAAAAGTGAAGTTTTTAATTTCGTTTCTTTACATATATTGTGTTTTAAGAGAATGTTCTTAAAATTTAAATACTATATTCTTTAAGGAAAAATTATTTTTATAAAGTAATGTTAACATGAAAATTTTATAGACTGTTTTACAAAAGTATCCATTTGTTTTTTATA
This sequence comes from Sambucus nigra, assembly GCA_949130495.1. Taxonomy (NCBI): domain Eukaryota; kingdom Viridiplantae; phylum Streptophyta; class Magnoliopsida; order Dipsacales; family Adoxaceae; genus Sambucus; species Sambucus nigra. Next base: position 112,497,105 of record OX422214.1, read on the forward strand.
AAAAACATTTTTTTTGAGTTATACATAAAAAAAAACTTTTTATTATATAAATATTAGAATTTATTCATTGAAGAAAAAATGTTTCATATAATATAAACTTTTTTTATACATATGAAAGTATTTTATGTGAAATATCTTTTTCTTTAATTAGTAAATACTAATATTTATATAACAAATAGTTTTTTTATATAACTAAAAAATGTAAATTTTACTAATACAGTTTATAAATTCTGAACAATAACATTAGATTATAAAAAAAAATTATATTTATATTTATAAAACAGTCTTTTAAAGCACAATTTGTATGAAGAAATGAAGTTAAAAACTATATTTTTAGAAAATTACTTTATAAAAATACAATTTTTATAATAAAATATTTATACTTATCTTTATAAAATCAAGTTTTGCAAAAAAAATTATAAAAAAGTTTTAACACCGTAGTGTTATTAAAAAAAATGATAATATATTTATATTTTTGTAAAAATAGTATTGTTTTAAAAAATAATTTTTACTTATAAAACAGTTTTTTAATATATATATATAGTGTGTGTGTATGTTCTATTCTTTTTGTTTTTTTAATTTTACTTACTTCATCATTAAATGTTTCCCTTTCTGCATTTCAATTTTAGATTGGCATCATATATTCTATAAATTAAATACATATATTCGTTATCCTTTTATAATTTTTCTGCATTAACGACATATATCATAAAAATATAAAATAGGTCTTTTAAACGTTGTAGATTTTTTCTATGTTTTTGTAAGTATATTCGCATTGTATTTTTTAACAATAAATGCAAAGCACCCGCGCATCGCGCGGGATTAAAAACTAGTATATCCTATACCGATGAACAAGAATGTTTAAGGTGGTTGTAGAGTCGCTATAAAACTTGTCTTCTATGGTTAAATTAGAAGGTTGGAAAGTCTAGAGCTATCCATCACATATAGCAGCTTCCATTTAGGAATGGTTTCCTTACTCCAGTAAATTCATTTTCACGTTTCCTCCTTAGGGGGCATGGAAATATTGGGTATGTCTTCCCCACAGGAAAGAATAGTGATTGTGTAGGTTATAGATATACATTGACATATTTGTCAACTCACCCACTCTTTTCTTTTTCTTCTTCTTTTTAAGTAATTTTGACCTAAAATAAAAAAAGACTCACTGTCAGTAATTAATTGATACCTTTAAGTATGTATTACTTTCTCAGAATTTTGGTCTAATCTTAAAATTAAAATTGAAAGGTCAATTTTAATTTTGTGGACTTAAAATTGACCTTGTAATTGCATTTTCATGATTTGGAATTGAATTGTCAAACGGACCCTAAATATAATTTAGCTCCCAGCTATAGGTATCACTTAAAGACCATGCGGCTCCAAGTTAGGCGTATTATAAAAAACGTTGCAATCACTGGCGGATCCGGAATTTCATTCCGGACCGAGTTTTTTTTTTTGTAATTTCTAACCTTAAAAATATTTGAGGTAGTAATTAATTAAATTTGGATTCCTACCTTTTTCGTAATTTTTTTATAATATTTCAACATAATATTACCCTAACGGGTTGTGTGTTTTCTCATCTTTTCTGTTTAAAAAATTTCTCCATAACTTCCTATATTTTCAAATTTAAACACAATCTAGGAATTTAATATTAAAACACAAATTTCAGACTAGTTTTACACACAAATTTAAACACAATCTAGGGATTTTAATTTTAAAATTCCTAAATTTAAACAGAACCAAAAAATATGCAGCACATATAAAAATATGCACATATAAACGAACGGCAGATAAAAAATATGCAACACATATAAAAAATGTACCTCAAGGTTGTTTTGTTGATTGAACTTCCGAAAGATCAGGGAGAGGAGAGAGGCTGCTGCTGTGCAGGGTTCAACGATGAGATGAGCGGCTGAGCAGAGGAGGGGCGAGGGAGTTGAGGCTGAGTCGAGCGGCAGGGAGGGTAGGGTAACCAGAACAGTGAAGTGAGAGAAGAGAGGGTAGAGTTGATTTAGGTTAAATGTTTTTTGGTCGTGTGTGTGCCGGTATAAACGTTGGTTGATTTTTTTTAATTAATTACACACTCACACACTCATCTTTGTAAATAATAAGAGGTTACCTTTAAGTTTGTATCTTTATCAAAAAACCCCTATTTTTTTCAACTTTCGAACCGAGGCAGTCGCCCCCTTGGGCCCTATGTGCGTCTGCCCCTGCTTACAGTAGTTGAGTCATCTCCAAGTTATGAGCAGTTCTATTGTAATTGAAATTTGGTGAAGACTATAACGTCTTGACGTGTTATTGGTTGGCTTTTAAGTTCCATTGATGCGGATCCCAAAAACAAATTAATAACACGCCGACACATCAGTGTGTACACCAAAATTCAATTAAAAATTCGGTTATAATAAAATTTTTGTTATAAAAAACCTTGCAGTAGTTAGGTCATCTCATGGGTTACTGTCGTGTGATATTTGTATTGCCATGGGTTAATTTTTACTTGTATGGACTAGGAAATTGACGACTAAGATTACATCATGTAAATGTCTCGCTGTTGCTACAAGAATCTAATTGTCGTTTGAAGGTGTCCAGTCGCATATGGAATACCATGTGAGAGAGAGTTGTTCAATAGTCTTCGATTTGTTAAAAGTATTCGACAATCCTATTTTTCTTAATATTTTAGAGTATTATTTTGGTTGAAGCCATCGTGTTGGATAATAAAATATTATTTTGTTCAAGTTAACGAGCTCTTTACTTTGAGTTTGAGTTCCATGAAAAAAAATAAAAAAGAGTAAATTATATTGATGTTCTTTTTTTTTAATATCATTTTTTTGAAAAAAATATTTAATCCCTTAAACTATGATGAATTTGGCCAAATGACCATTCCATTAACTTTTTGATAAAATTAATCGAATACAAGAACTTTTACATATAAAATAAAGTTTTATGCATATTTTTTCTGACCAGTAATGATTTATATAGAATAAAACCCTGCTTAAAGAGGCGAAATCTCATATACATGATGTATAACCTACAAATGAAAGTAATAAACCAAGACAAAGGCTCTCGCCTAGAAAAATAGAAGAATAACATCTACTCACCCCTTGAATGCCATCCCCGAATTCAGTGAACACATGAAGCGATGTAGTGTGAATGTTTTTATTACAAAGAAGAAGCATACTCTTTAATATCTAGCAAAATCTCAATGGAAAAACTCCATTCCATTCGAAATGTTCCACTCCTGCCAAATACTCTAAAGGATATAACGAGAGACCACCACCCAAGCTTTCGTATCTCCTTTCTAGCCCTTGGGAATCATCCATCTCGCCAACACATCACTTCTCATGTGTGGCGTCACCCAATCTACCTAAATTTAGATGACAAGGAGATAAGAAAACATCCCATAACCCCCTTGTCACCAAGAAATGCAGCAGAAAATGGTCAGTCATCTCCTTCACCACCTTACACATCCAACAATGACTCGGAATCCGTCTCCCCCATATTTGTCAACCATCTATTGTTAAAACATCCTGTCATGCAGTTTTTTAAATGAATAAACGAACTTTCGGGGGAGCCCTTGCTCTCCATACTTCCCTCCACGGGAAATAGGACCTCCCCAAACCTCTCAGCTCAATGTAAATTTTCTTAACCGTGAACCACCCCTCCTTACCACATGCCCAAGTCAAGGAGTCGTCCCTTCCAATTGGAACCGAAGTCCTTCCTAAAAAATAAAAAAAAAAGGCGACTGCCTCCTTTGATTCTCAATCTCTAAGTCTTCTTCTGAATTTCGTGTTCCACACGACTCTATCCCTTGTTATTAACACGTGATTTTCCACCACCCCTCATTCTCAATTCCTGGGATGTAGATTCTTGAAAAGGTTGGTCCAACGTGTAATTTTCCCCCATCTATCCTTTCAAAATCTAATATTATCCCCACTCCCTAGTTGGAAGGTCGTGTGTCTCTTAAAACCCTACCCACCATGTGACAGGTGTTTCCACAACCCCATCCTGTGCGTGAAACTCCCTACTCTAGGACCCCACCCACAGGTAGAAGATTCGTTCCTAGCCACCACTTGTTTTCTACCCATTCTATTCTTCTCTCTACTAAATTTCCACAGCCACTTACAAAACACGGCTTTATTAAAATGATCTAAACTCCTCACGTCAGCACCCCTCTACAAAAAACCCCTCATTATTTTTCCAATAGCTAGCGTACTGAACCGAACAAAGGTAATTCCGACAAGTAATAACTAGGTAAACTCGATAACACATTTATATCAACGTTAGCCTCCCTCTTTAGAGACAACTCATTCTTTCAAACTGCAAATCTCATTTTGACTCTCTCGAGAATTGGATCCCAAATAGATCTAGACTTGAATCTAGCACCTACGGAAAGGCTAAGATATGTAAAATGGAGGAACCACCCTGCAAAATAACACCCCATCCAAGGAAGCCACATTCATAACTCCCCCAATTAGGATCATCTCATCTCCTCGACATAAATGTGCATACCCAACGACACGACTTTAAAAGTGTCTCTAGTGTGTGCTTATATTGACTCGAGTGTAAGCCATTTGCCCAAGTAATAATCTGGTAAACTGGGTATTGAACAGAGGGACTAAGGCGAAGAATCGTGGCGACAAATAGGGCAAAATGATTAACCCTATCATTGACTCAGAGAAAGAAAGAAAAAGATGATGATTTCGTGAATTTCCTATCAACTAATGCAATTTAATTAAAGTAATAACTAAACTTCGTATGGAAAAAGAGATAAATGATTTTTGAATACATATGAGAAAATGGAGTTAGGATACATTCCCCCAAACCATAGGTGATCAAGTTGAACATAAAAGTTTCAAAAATATAATTCTCAATTCAAAGAGACGTCTAATATGTTTTAAGCACTCGACATATGTGGATTTTATTCCTCACATGATCAAATCAAAAAATTATATTCGACGAGAATGAAAAATTGTCAAAATGCCAAATGCATCCTTAAATATCATGGTTACATAGGGCAAACCAAATTAAAAGATCTACAATCTTTATTTTGATAAAGTTCAAACCTCTGAATTGTTAATTATATTTTCTTCACTTTTAAATCCATTCGTAATACCTAGGTTGAGTTCATGTACCTTAACCCGCTAAAAGATTATCCGGACATGGTGTAATTACTAGAAGATGAGAATTCTACGTTGCATGTAATCAAAGCCGTAAGAAAACTATATCTGAGCATGCATGAAAAGCTTGGAATCTCATAAAATAAACAAAGCATGCAAATAATATTACGTTAAGATTAAGGTAGAAGAAAAATAAACTTTATTGATGAAATCTTGATAATCAATCCATAAAACTGTAACCTTTATGACAAAATTGAAAACTATCTTCTTGCCTCTTCTCCTTTTTCTTTCTAGGTCAAAAAATAATTACAAATTAGTCTAATGTCAAACTAAAACCATACAAAGTCGTTTTTGCAAGAGTCATAATCTAATACATCTCCAAAAAATTTGCGTTTAAATGAAATTTCACATGTCAGGCACCCCGAATCAGTTCTGGTGCATAGGTGAACTGTTTTGGGGCTAATCGATTTGGGGTGTGGTTCGGGGAAAATTTCTGCAATAGCTTGTTTCTTCTTTTTTCTTTGTATTTCTTTCTCAACATCAAACAGTCATAACTTCTTCACTGTAACTCAGATTAAGGTTTCGTTTCTTCCAGTATTCTTGTGATTTTGAGCTCTTAAGATTTTCAGTTGGCCCTGATTCCGGAATAAGGCTGAAAATTATGAAAATTCCCTTCAACTTCCTTTCCTTTGTTTCTTTCATTTTTTCGGGTTCTCTCCTGCATTCACTTGCATGAAATACCCGTAAAACATATGAGGAATACAAGGAATACTCCCCAAAAATGGTTATTAGCATCAATTTGAGATAAATTCAGTCTATTTACACTACACGGGATCATAAAAACACCAAAATCAAGGGGATAAATGTGAAGAATTCATGCCTAATCAAATCCCCTTAACTTAGAACGTTGTGCATCCCTAGAAATGTAAAAGAATAAGGGTATTAGTTAAGGATCCTTAAAAATATTATTAGGATATGATACCTCTTTCGAGGGAAAGCGATTGCATTTATCGTATACAACAAGCCGTTAAACCCCTAGGCTACCCTAGTATGACGAGTTGTGTCTCGTGAGGGTTTGCAGTGAATATAACCACAAAATTCATTTTTTGAATCAAGGAAAAATAAAAATACTTAAGAACTGTATAATTTAAACTCCCCAAAGTAGTCACAATAAGTATATATTCAATTGTGTCAATTTGTAGTCCATGTATGTGAAGCCAAAAATTAAATCGTTAACTTCCACCGATTGATCATTATGTTACTTTTTGAAAATTCTTTTTGATTGAAATGCTCACGGGATACTCTCACAAACGACTCTCTCAGAATGTGGCTATTTCTCTCGGTATGTGTGAAATAAAGAGTAAATATAATGGAACACAAATTCAGGCACATAAACTGGAAAGACGTAATTTCGTTAGGTGAATAGATCTCATCATTCGATTACGATTATTGAAAAATGGAAAACATCTCTTCTTATCCACACCAATTATTGTCTCATCTTATCTTTTTGTGTTTTAGCTCTCCACGTGGTAATTAATTTCGTTATTCGGACTCAGTTAGGACTTTTCGAGTTTAAGGTATATTGGGTAAACAAAGAATGGTTGGGAAATTCAGAGTTAGAAAATTTTGCTTACGATGTCCCTCGGCACTTTTTCGGGCATTTGCTCATTTTATTTTTATTTTTTTATTTTCTCTTTTTCTATTTTTTTCTTCTCATGCTATTTTTATTGAGCATTATTCTATTTTTCTTACCCCTTTTTATTGTAGCAATTGGACTTTATTGATGAATTTTTTAATATTCACAACTCTGGGCCAAATAGGTTTTTTGAGTTATCAAACGAAATTTGGAAATTTATTTGGCTCAATTGGGTTAACAAAATGGATAATTTTTTATAACTTTTTATGGCTCATATTTTTGGACAAACAAATGAGGGCCTAGCTTCCTTATTCGAATTAATCATTATTTTACCATATGTGTCTCGAGAACATATTTAGTTTAGAGATATTTAACCGCAATTTTCAAGACAACGTCTCACACGTTTCCCGTAACCGATCAAAATAATAAATTAGAGATCATCAATGAATTATTTGGAGATAAATTAAACTTTGAGTTAACTATTAACACGGATTGATTTAAATACTCTAAAAAATCGATAGGTTCCAAATCTCATCGGGTTAATTAATCTCCACATTTATTCGTTAAGTCGTCATTTTTTGCTCAATTTTCATCTTTGGTCAATTTTGGCTTTGTGCATTTGAATGCTTACAATTTGAGAATTTAAACAAAATTTCATGAAATTTACAAAGATTTTGAATTCCAATTTTTATTTATTTTGAAGATTTTTTTTTGACTTTTTTGACTTTTTCAATTTTTAGGAAAATTTTGAAATTTTCTATTTTTTTGGGCATTTTAAAAATTTCTGAAGTTTTTAAAACATGCACTTGTCACCCCCTAACTTAGACTTTTGCATTCTCCTCAATCAAAATGACTAAAATCTAAGGAAGAAAAAGAATAAGTGAGAAAATAGAACAAGCAAAGATTTAAAATGCAATAAGACATCGTATAACATCAACACACAACTCAAAAATACAAAAAAATTATATCACATCATACGCGTCGGGCGTGCAACGACATCTCTCTCTCCACTAAGAATTAATCGAACCCATGAATGGGGTCCGGTGCTCTCCTCATATCTCTCTTCCTCACATCGTAAACCAACAATGAGAACAAGTGGGGACCAACCCCTTGTGACACCCCGCCTAATTAATTACCAGGTGATCAGTCCTTAATTAATTAATTAATTTTAAAATATCAAGTTGGTTCAGATAATGCATCACTGTCGAAAGACTCAAATTTTAATTTAATAAAAACTAACCACCTAACAATAAAAAAGGTTGGTGGCAAAATTTTATTTTGTTATTAACCATCATGATTAAAGGGAATAATTATTCAACATCAAACATCACAATAGAATAAGGAAAGAACTAACTGAAATAACATAAAGAACTTGAGTAAACACTTCCAGTCAAAATCCGATACAATAATCCAATAACATGAAATCAAACTCCAACAATAGAATAAAACAAATCTAAATATCTAAATGTAAAAATAAGAGGGACGACATGTCCAACTGAAGTAAAAAACTAATAGATAAGGAGAAATAGACTCACAGGCGTCTACTAGCAATATCCTGTATCTTCCACAACATCTGCAGCTCGTCAAATGAATGGAATCTCATAAGCCTGGTGTCCCCGTGGCAGATCACCTAAAATAAAGGAACGAGAAAAGAGATTTTCAGAAAAATGGGTCAGAGCACGAGAAGGAAATAGTTTAAATATAGCAAGTGCTTAAATTGGTTAATTAGCACAAATATTATTCATGTTAACTTAGCGTACTCACTTGAGATTCTCACCTCTCATCTAATGTGCACACCTAGTGAGTCTAACTATCCATACTAGTCACGATACTCTGCCTAATTATACGTAGTAAAATTACTATGCCGGATAAAATATCAAAATAATTGGAAAAAAAGATATCTCTATTATTTAAGAATAGGTTTAAAGATACTTTAACTCATTCTCATAGCATTCATAATTCTCCACTAGTGACCCAATACATATATACTTTAATAAAGTGACCAACAAGAAACATAGAATCGGAACTCAGTATACATATATAAAATCTCACTATGTATACATACAAATATATATCAATACTGCACCTATGGTTAAGAAACCCCTGGTGCTAGGAATACTCGGTTATCTAGTCCCATTGCAATGCTCACACATAAAGGAGAACGGGTTCAATCTCTCAGGAACCAATAAAACATGTACACATATTGGAGGCGAACATAGTTCCAAGATGATGGGCTATGCACATACCGACACACCCATACGACCGTCAACACTATTGTTTTTACAGATAGCCCGTACCTAGGTTTCTTGCTCTAGTGGTACGACTCAAAATCTTCCAAAGGCACACAAGATATGGTCGTCCACAATGCGCTAACCTCCGTTCGATGGCCAGTAGCTAGGTATGTCATACACATACTATTCCAAGTAATAAGCATGCACATAACTTAAATGTAATTTAGTAGGTGTTCACACAACCTGATTCCCATAATACCTAAGTAGTATTATGATTTCTACCCTCTCTGTAGATCATACATATACATTCTCTCTTGAACCTAAAACCTCTCCTAGGTTGTATTAACTTTCTATATCTCGAAAACAATCACACTCCCAACTAAATAATAACTCGGAATTTATGTTTCTCGATACTCACATAGGTTATTACCTTTGTTTGGATAAACTTAGGATGATTTTTAACTCGATCGGACCTTAAAAAGCCATTCTAGAATCTCCTTAGAAGTCAAGGGAATCTCGTTCGAACGAAGTTCTCACTTCGAACGAACTACACCATTTAGTTAGAAGTTCGTTGGAATTCTCGTTAGAAGTCTCATTCGTACGAGGTCATTCGTACGAGGTCGTTCAAACGACCTGGGGAGGTCCTCAAACGAAAATTCCGAACAGACACAGTTCTTCCCAAATTCGATTTTTTTCCAGCATTCAATCTTCAATACCAATTCAAAACTTAACCCAACTCTTATTTAATGTTCCTAAACTATTCCAAATCAGCCTAAGATACTCCGTAATACAAATTAACGATCAAATCCTTATATATTCAAAGGGAATCCAATAATTTCTTTCATCTCTAAAGATTCTCATATAATGAATCCAGCAAATTTTTAATTATACAAAACCATTAATTTAATTCATGATTAGAACATAAAATCTCCAGATTTTAACTGTCTTCAAAAGGGAAAATACTCTACATGTATACCCATCTCCAAATTCTAAAATCTCTTTACAATTAAGCCTAATTAAACCCAAATTTCACTGTAATGTGACTATATCACCAACTAGAGATTAACAGGAACAATTTATGCTAAATAGGTATCAAGATAAACACTTTCCTTAGAGTGGATTTATGATTCTCGGACTGAAAATGGTATGTGTTTTATCCTCTCATTGCGATCTACACTTTGGCGCAACTTTTGGTGGGAATCCTTGAGTTCTTGCCCTTGTTCTCCAATGGAGTCTTCTTCCTCCTTGGTACTCTCTCTCTCTCTCTCTCTCTCTCTCTCTCTCTCTCTCTCTCTCTCTCTCTCTTCTCATGTGGGTCAAAAATGACAGTCCTCTAACCCACGTAGCCTTTAATTAAATCTAATTTTCATCCATTTCATTCCCCCAAAATCCCAAAAGATCAAAATACCCCCCCCGGGGAGTCGTTTTGGACTAAAATGCCCAGGGCTCCAAAGAAAACCCCCGAGTAGTATTTTCTGACTATTTCGATCCTTCCAGACATACTAGCACACTCAAAATAGTCATTCGAGTTATATATAAAATAATTTATCTTTTTAACCCTAATAAATAATATTGACACGACTCATATATGTGTCCAAAACAATTATATATTAACTGTCGTGTAACACCCGACCATATTATTATTTCCGAAACCATCTATTACGTTACTCACTACGTAATTTTCAACATAGTTATTACTGAACATGATTTCAACATAATTGTTTTCAATAACTACTAACTCTCATCAAGCTAGTAATTATTAGCATTAAATCGGATTAATTACAAATTAAAATTTTCTCCCCTAAATTAATTAATCCAAATTTCCATAATTTCATAATAAAATAAATACGCATAAAAATACGGGGTATTACATACTTCCTCCCTAATAACAGAATTTCATCTCAAAATTCAGAAATGAAAGTATACTTGGCAAGAATAACTCTGGATAACGTTCACGCATGTCATCCTCGCGTTCCTAGGTAGATTCCTCAACATTATGGTGCCGCCACTGAACGCGAACTAGTGGTACTATCTTTGACCTCAACTTCCTCTCGCTACGGTATAGGATACCAACCGACCCCTCCTCGTAGGAGATATCAGGCTGTAAGTCAATCTCCTCCAAGGCAATGTGAGTGTGGGACAAATCATCCCGAAGATATCTCCTCAGTGAAGAGATATGAAACACGTCATGGACTTTATGCAAGTGCTCGATAATAGGGAATGGCTCTATATACCTAGGCGCCAACTTCCCCTTCTTCCCAAAACGCTTAACTCCCATCATAGGAGACACTCGAAGTAACACCTGGTCCTTAATATTGAACTCTCGGAAATACCGCTTAGCATTGGCATAGCGCTTCTACTGATCCTGAGCAACTCGAATACGACTCCGTATCAACTCTATCCTCATCGAAGTATCCTGAATCACCTTCGGACCAAGTAACTTGTTGTCCCCCACTTCTAACCAACATGTCTGTCGTATAGTGCCTCAAATGGAGCCATACCGATAGTAAACTTGTAGGAGATATTACAGGCAAACTCCACCAGTGGATGATATTACTCCTAACCTACGCCAAAATCAATGATGCACATATGTAACATGTCCTCTAACATCTGATTTGTTCACTCGGTCTGTCCATATGTATGAGGGTGATAGGCTGTACTCTATCGTAACTTCGTACCCATCGCCTCTTGGAAACTCTCCCAAAACTGAGACACAAACACCTTATCTCTGTCAGACACGATATTGAGAGGCACCCTGTGAAGTCTCACTATCTCTGCTATGAATATCTGGGCATACTGTCCCGAGGTGTATTTCGTCTGGATTGGCAGAAAATGGGCTACCTTGGTCAGCCGATCCACTATCACCCATATTAAATCATGATCCCTCCGATATGAAGGTAATACTATGATAAAGTCCATGGAAATGCTTTCCCATTTCCACATAGGAACCTATAATGGTTGTAGAAGTCCTGCCGATCTCTGATGGTCCACCTCTACTAGCTAACAAGTGGCACATTTTGAGATAAACTCAGCAATATCCTTATTCATCTCGATCCACCAGTACTGTCTCTTCATATCCTAGTACATCTTTGTGACACCCCAACTAATTAAATACCGGGTAGCTACTCCTTTAGTCAAATTAATACAAAATGTCAAGTTGGTTCAATTCTTGGCATCACGGTCGAAAGCATTTTATACAATTACTAGCCACCTAATATTTAAAAAGTGAGTTGCCAAATTTTATTAAATTAAATTAACATGCAACCAATTAAATTATAAGATAAATTTCCCACATCCACATCACAACCACAATAGAATAATAATGGAATAAATAAAATGAGTCTGGAGTAATACTCCCCTGAATAATCCAAATACTGAATAAATCCCAATGAAAAAGTCTAAATAAATAAATAAATCCAAAACTGAAATGAATCTGAACGTCCAAGAATGCTATCTCTAAATGGAAATGGGCGACATGCCCTAACTGATGATTGACCCTGAATAGAATTAAATGTAGAATGTGGAGGCGTCTAATACCGAGATCCAGTAACTTTTACAACAACTACATCATGTCAATGTAATGGAACTCACATGCTTGGCATCCCTGTGGCTGGACACCTAAAAGGTTATACAAGAAAAATAGATTTGAAAGCAAACGGGTCAGAGCCAGAGGTGAAAATAGTTTAAAAATTTAGCAAGTGTTTAATTGTATTAAATAGTAAATATTACATACATGTTAGTTACGTGCTCTCACATAAGTTCCTCACCCCTCAACTAATGTGCACGCCTGACGTATATCCTTAACCCATCCTAGTTATGCCGTTAACTAACTAGTCTGTGTCACTTCATGTCTTACAATATAACATAGGGGTCTATTCATATCATTCTAATATATCTTGTGTGTAACTCACCCTTTCATTAATCAGATTAATCTATAACAATTATGATAGGAAAACTCATCTTTAATCCCATTTAAAATGTCTCAATTACTCTTATTCACACTTTAACAAAGAGTCCGTTATAATCACAAGTTTATTAATCTCAGCATAAATGTAAAAATAGGTCACCCCTAGGCTAACCTGCGATGCACACATACTCTGCTATCAAATCTCGGTACATCACGTACATAAGGACTACGTGTTCTGAATCTCTCAGGAACCGTTTCAATAAACAAAATCACACATATTGGAGGAGAACATGGTTCACATACCTATGGGTCACTCACATACCTACATTCCCATGGTCAGCTGATTTATTAACTCACAAATAAGCCATTCACATCCCTATGTCCTTAAGGTACCAATCTAAATTCTCCCCGTAGGCACACAAAGATCATATGGTCCTATTTTTAAAAAGCCGACCTTCCGTGATAGCAAGTATGGTAGGTATGTCATACACACAATAGTCTATACACTAAACATTCACACAACTTACGTAATTATATTATTAAAGGTATAATTTCAGCCCTATACCATTAGTCTTACTCGTACGGCATTATCATTCCACTTATATATAATATGTTTTGCCAATAAACCTCACGTGGTATCATTTCGAGTATATAAATCTATCCCAAAAAGTTTACTAAGCCTCCTACGTATCCCACGTGATAATTCAGTACTCCTAAGTTCATATTTCTGTCTCAAACCCTAACTCATCTCTCATATGAACTTAAGTCATGCTCTCGCATTTTAAAATGATAAATTACTCATCGCACACTCGTAAGTTCAAAAGTACGTTCCAAACAAATTATAATATGTTTCGGGCTTTAGTTACCTCCCTACTGGCCTCCCTAAAGTCCTAATGCATTCACATAATCCCCACTTTCAACTTTCAATGGCCGGAATCGATTAAATCCAAAAAGGGAAAAAGTTCACATATTCGGGGGAGGTCAATCAATCGACCTAAGAATGTCGATCGATCGAGACCTGTCAATCGATTGACCTATGAATGTCGATCGATCGATCAAGCAGGTTAAGGTTTTGGGTTTCTTCGTTTTCAGCCCTAGTTTGGTCCCAATTTCTCATTACAAGATGTTAAATCCTAAAGTAAACATATTGGGTAATTATATAACCTAATTACATGAATTTTAACATTCTAAAACTTTTCAATCATCATCAAATAGACATTTCTTGGATCAAATCATCATATTATCATGAAAAAACCCTATTTTTCTATTTTCTTCAAGAATCATCATACAACTCTTTATAAATTCGTTTTTAACTAAACATGGGTTATGATTTCATTAATAGAATTTTTCAAGAATCAAACTATATACAAATCCTAACCATAATTTAAGGTTTTATCTCCAAAGTTTCATGACTTTTCAATATTATCATGGATATCATCAAATCCCAAACTATCATGGATAGATTATTCGCTGAATCTTAATGAATCCAATCAATTACCTAGAAATTTGATGTTCTGATCCGTTGATGACGATAAGGGTTGGTTCTCTTCCTCTCTCCGATCACAAATCCGGCGATAGTGGTGGTATGTGGTGGTTATGTCCTTGAAAACACTTTTGGAACTTCTCCCCTCTTTTCACGTTTCCCACTACTTGATTTTGACAGATAATGGCCTTAAAGGACTTAATATTGACTGAGAAATAAAGCCTAAATTTCGTGGGTCAAAATTCCCTAAAAATCAAAATGATTAAAATACCCTCCCGGGTTGGCCTAAAAATGCCCCGATGCCCCGAAACCCAAATTAAACCCCCGACTAGTGTTTTCTGACTATCTCGACCCTTTGGACACGCTGGCGTACTCGAAATGACTATACAGATGATAAAAAAATAAGTCACTTTTAAATCCATTTAAATTGATTCTTGATGCGACTGGCATGTGCGCCCCAACTTTATTTCTGAATTATCGTATATATGAATTGCGACAATTTTAATAAATTTAAGAATCATATATTACCATATTCACCCAGTAATATTCAACATTATTATCATTATGAAATATCAACTCACGTCTCGCTAATATTTAAATCTGGATTAATTTCCAATTAATTATCCCATTTAATTTAATTACTCCCATTCAATAAAATCAATAAAATTACGGGGTATTACAATTTTATCTGCACCAGGATGTACCCCAAATTGTGAACTGTGCGACTCTGTCATCACCTCGTGTCGCAAGTCTTCTCCCTCAGGAACAACCAACCTTCCATTGAAACGTAGACCCCCATATGAACCCACGGTGTAAGACTCGACCCCCTCTTCTAGAAGCTGCACTATCTGACTCTGCCAGAATGAATCAACTGCCTGAGCTTGTACTACTCTCGTAATAATCTTGGGTGTAATTGTCATCACAGACATGAACGATTGGGCCCCCACATCCTGGTGTCCTAAATCCTTCCATTTTTCTTTCCACACCTCGGCCACCTCCCCTACCGGCCTATGGCTCAGCGCGTCTGCTACCATGTTAGCCTTCCCCGGGTGGTATTGGATATCAAAATGATAGTCCTTCACAAACTCAAGCCACCGGCGCTGACACATATTCAGCTCCTTCTGTGTGAAGAGGTACTATAATGACTTGTGATTTGTGAACAAGAGAAATTTCTCCCCCAGGAGGTAATGTCTCCAAATCCGAAGTGCAAACACAATCGCGACCAATTCCAAGTCGTGGGTGGGGTGATTCCTCTCGTGAGGCTTAAGCTTACGGGAGGCATAAGCTATAACCTGATCCTCCTGGTTATGTACACCCCTAAAACCTAATAAGGATGAATTAGTGTAGACTAGATAGTCCTCTCACGGCCTGGGTAATGCTAATACGGGTGTTGATGTTAAATTTTATTTCAACTCATCAAAGGCTAACTGACAAGCGTCACCCCAGATAAACGGCACCCCTTTGCGAGTCAAATGTGTGAATGGAACCTATATCTTTGAGAACCCTCGAATGAACCTCCTGTAGTATCCGGCTAGGCCCAAGAAAATACGTATCTCGGTCGGTGTCATGGGTTGTCCCCACTCCCTCACCGCTGACACCTTCCTCGGATCCACGGATATCCCTTTACCAGAGATGATATGCCCTAAAAACTGAACCTCCTTCAGCCAAAACCAACATTTTTAGTATTTGGTGTATAACTCATGTTGATGCAGTGTCTGCACAACCTGCCTCAAGTGCTCGGCATGCTCCTCCTCGGTCTGCGATTAAATCGGAATGTCATCAATGAGGGCGATGATGAACTGGTCCAGTAACTCTTTGAACGCCCTGTTCATCAAGTCCATAAACACGGCTGGGGCATTATTTAGACCTAAAGGCATAACCCTGAACTCATAGGAACCATATCTTATCAGAAAGTCCATCTTCGACACGTACTTCTTTCTGATACGCAACTGATGGTATCCCGATCTCAAGTCAATCTTTGAGAAGAAGGCATCTCCTCTCAGCTGGTCGAATAAGTCATGGATTCGAGGCAACGAATATTTGTTCTGTATCATGACTTTATTCAACTCTCGGTAATCGACACATAACCTCAACGATCCATCCCTCTTCTTAACAAACCGTACTGGAAAGCCCCATGGAGAAGTACTCCTACGGATAAACCCCTTCCCCAACAACTGCTGAATCTGGTCACATAACTCTCTGATTTCTGCTGGAGCCATACGGTAAGGTACACGGGCTATCGATCGAGTGTCCGACGCTAAATCAATGACAAAGACTATCTATCTACTGGGTGGTAACCCCAGAATCTCCTAAAATACATCGATGAACTCTTGAATAATAGGAATCGATTCAAGTGGTACCACTACCTCCCTAGAGGTCTCTTCCTCTATATAGTATAAATGTCTGGATGATCCTCCCACGGAGCGAGGCATCACCACCAGGAATATCTCCTGATTAGGTATGGAAAAAATTATAATCCTACTAAAACAATCAATCATGGCCTTATACCTGACAAGCCAATCCATACCAACAGTCGCGTCATACTCGGACATATCCAATACGAGCATATCAGCGAGTAAGATAAACATCCCAATCTCTATACCCATTCCACGAAAAATAAAAGAAATCACGGAACCTCTACTCAACGAAGAATCCACACAACTAACCGTACTCTCTGCAGTATATAATAATCTCGCAGTATGTACAGACCCCGTGGAAATAAAATAGCGTGTGGCCCCCGTGTCAAATAAAATGCGCCCCAAAGTCCCCTAAATAGAAAACATACCCTCAATCACGGGTGGGTCCTGTGGGACTATGGCCTGGTGAAGATTATAGACTCATCTATACTAAAGATGCCCCTACTGAACTGGGACGAATGGAATGGGTGGCAGTGCTAACATATGTGGGGGTAATGGGAGAGTTGCAAGAAATAACGGTCTTTAGGGCTTCTAGCGAGCACTATGTTGCTGCTGCTGTTGGCCTCTACCATTATGAGGGAAGTCCTGATGCTTGTGGCCAGTGTTTCCATCAGTAAAACATATCCCTGGGAAGGGTCCTCCCCTCTATCCCTACTGTCCCCGGCCCTGATGGCCGTTTCCACCCCTTCCTTGGCCTTGCTGAACCTGCTACTGGCCCTGATGTCCCAGCTGACTCTACTGACCGTGTTGAAAGCCTCCCTACCCATGTCTAAAACCTCCTGACCTGAACCTCTTAGGATCCCCCAACTGGGAACCTTAATCACTGTGTCTATACTGACCCTGAACTACCTGTGCCCCACTGGCACCATTCCCTCCAGTCTTGCCCTGCTGGATAGACTCTCCTACACTCTTAACCTCTGTCAGATGAAAATGTTGGTCCTGTAAGTGGAGTAATGTTGCATTAACCACGTCCGAATAGGTGGCCAAAGAAATATTTCTTATCAAATGCTGGTGGATCCTCCTTGTGAACCCATCCATAAAACGCTGAATCTTTTTCTCCTAAGTCGGCATCTCATCCGGTACAATGTTTAGAAGGTTAATAAACTCTGCCTCATATTCTGCCACGATCTTTCCGTCCTGCTTCAAGTTCACTAATTCTCATCTTATCTCTTCCTGGATGGCCGATGGGAAGTATTTGTGGTCCCGAATAGTGAGTGTGTCTCTCTCCTCAGTGGTGGTAATAGACTCCCACCATTATAGTGTTGCTCCCACCAACTAGAACGTGGCCAGTATCTGACTCTGCACTTTCGTGCACTCATGCATCCTTAAATGCCTCTGGATATCTTTCTTTTATTGGTTTGTCACTACCACCTCGGAGCTCCTTATAAACTCAGAAGAATGCGCCTTCTGGAAGGCATCCCTAACACGTTTCCAAGAAGATGGGAAGGTCTGGGCCTGAACTGGAGCCACCACCGGTGTCTGAGGTGGTTCCTGCTGCACAACTGCCAATGCGGCATTTACCTCCCGAGCTACAATGGCGACAACTTCAGTGGCATTTATCATACCCTGAGCAGGTGCAGGCTGAGGTTCGGGCTGGGCATCCATGGGAACTCTCTGTGCACGTCGAGAAGGCATATAAAAGGAGAGAAAAGTTTCATAAGTATACAATTGTTATCTTAAAATAGCTGAAGAACGTAAAATGCATAAAGAATACGACAATCCTAAAATATAGGGCTCTGTATCAAAGGATGCTAGACGGAAACAAAATAAGCCGTACAGATCCTAAGGACACTAGAACCTGATGCTCTAATACCACCTGTGATACCCCGCCTAATTAATTACCGAGTGATTAGCCCTTAATTAATTAATTTTATACTATCAAGTTGGTTCAGATAAATGCAACACTGATGAAGAACTCAAATTTTAATTTAATTGAAAACTAACAACCTAATATTTAAAAAGGTTGGTGTCAAAATTTTATTTTGTTATTAATCATCATCATTAAAGGGAATAATTATTCAACATCATACATCACAATAGAATAAGGAAAGAACTCACTGAAATAACATAAAGAACTAGAGTAAACACTTCCAGTCAAAATCCAATACAATAATCCAATAACATGAAATCAAAGTCCAACAATAGAATAAAACAACTCTAAATCTCTGAATGTAAAAATAGGAGGGACGTCATGTCCAACTGAAGTAAATAACTGATAAATAAGGAGAAATAGACTCAAAGGCGTCTACTAGTAATATCATGTACCTTCCACGGCAGCTACAACTCGACAAATGAATGGAATCTCCTAAGCCTGGTGTCCTTGTGACTGAGCAGATAAAATAAAGGAACAAGAAAAGAGATTTGTAGAAAAATGGGTCAGAGGCCGAGTAGGAAATAGTTTAAATATAACAAGTTCTTAAATTGGTTAATTAGCACAAATATTATCCATGTTAACTTAGCGTACTCATTTGAGATGCTCACCTCTCATCTAATGTGCGCACTTAGCGATTGTAACTACCCATACTAGTCACGATACTCTGCCTGACTATATGTAGTAAAACTAATATGTCGGATAAAATTTCTAAATGATTTGAAGACAATATATCTCTGTTGTTTAGGAATAGGTTTAAATATACTTTAACTCATTCTCATAACATTCATAATTATCCAGTAATGACCCAATACGTATATACTTTAATAAAGTGACCAATATGAAACACATAATAGGAACTTAGTATACATATATAAAATCTCACCATGTATACATACAAATCTATATCAATACTACACCCATGGTTAAGAAACGCCTGGTTCTAGGCATACTTGGCTATTTAGTCCCATTGCAACGCTCACGCATAAAGGACAATAGGTTAAATCTCTCAGGAACCAATAAAACATATACACATATTGGAGGCTAACATAGTTCCAAGATAATAGGCTATGCACCCATATGATCGTCAACACTAATGTTCTCATAGATTTCCCGTACCTAGGTTCCATGCTCTAGTGGTACGACTCAAAATCCCCTAATGGGACACAAGATATGGTCATCCACAATGCGCTAACCTCCGTTCAATAGCCAGTATCTAGGTATGTCATACACATAATATTCGAAGTAACAAGCATGCACACAACTTAAATATAATTCATTAGGCATTCACACGACCCGATTCCCATAATACGTAAGTATTATTATCATTTATACCCTCTCCGTAGATCATATATATACATTCTCTCTTGAACCTAAAACCTCTCCTAGGTTCTATTAACTTTCTATATCCTGAGAACAATCACACTCCCAACTAAATAACAACTCAGAATTTATGTTGCCCGGTGCTCACATAGGTTATTACCATCACTTGGATAAACCTAAGATGATTTTTCACTCGTCCGGCCCCTAAAAAGCCATTCTGGAATCTCGTTAAAAGTCCAAGGAATCTCTTTCGAATGAGTTTGTTCGAACGAGTTCATTCGAACGAAGTTCTCACTTCGAACGAACTCCACCATTTCGTTAGAAGGTCGTTGGAATTCTGGTTGGAAGTCTCGTTCGAACGACCCGGGCAGGTCTTCCAACGAAAATTCCTAAGAGACCTAGTTCTTCCCAAATTTAATTTTTTCCCAATATTCAATCTTCAATACCAATTCAAAACTTAACCCAACTCTAATTTAATGTTCCTAAACTATTAAAAATCACCCTAAGATACTTCCTAATACAAATTAATGGTCAAATCCTTATATATTCGAAGGGAATCCAATAATTTCTTTCATCTCTAAAGATTCTCATATAATGAATCTAGCAAATTTTTAATTATTCAAAACCAGGAATTTAATTTGTGAGTAGAACATAAAATCTCCAAATTTTAACCGTCTTGAAAAGGGCAAATCCTCTACGTGTGTACCCATCTCCAAATTCTAAAATCTCTTTACAATTAAGCCTAATTAAACCCAAATTTCATTGTAATGTGACTATATCATCAACTATAGATTAACATGAACAATTTATGCTAAATAGGTAGAAAGATAAACACTTGCCTTAGAGTGGATTTATGATTCTCGGACTGAAATTGGTATGTGGTTTATCCTCTCGTTGCGATATATACTTTGGCACAACTTTTGGTGGGAATACTTGAGTTCTTGCCCTTGTTCTCCAATGGAGTCTTCTTCCTCTTTTGTACTCTCTCTCTCTCTCTCTCTCTCTCACATGGGTCGAAACTGACAGTACTCTAACCCACGTAGCCTTTAATTAATCTAATTTTCATCATTTCATTCCCTCTAAATCCCAAAAGATCAAAATACCCCTCCGGGGAGTCGTTTTGGACTAAAATGCCCCGGGCTCCAAATAAAACTTTCGAGTAGTATTTTCTGACTATTTCGATCCTTCCGGACACACCAGCGCACTCAAAATAGTCATTCGAGTTATATATAAAATAATTTTATCTTTTTAACCCCAATAAATAATATTGACACGACTCATACACGTGTCCAAAACAATTATATATTAACTGTCGTGTATCTCGTCCCCGACCATATTATTATTTCCGAAACCATTTATTACCTTACTCACTAGGTAATGTTCAACATAGTTATTACTCAACATGATTTCAACATAATTATTTTTGATAACTACTAACTCTAATCACGCTAGTAATTATAACCATTAAATCGAATTCATTACAAATTAAATTTTTCTTCCTTAAATTAATTAATCCAGATTTCCATAATTTCATAATAAAATAAATATGCATAAAAATACGGGGTATTACACCCCATAGATAAGGGGGACACCTTGAGGTTCGTGATGACTGAGGTGAGTGAGACCCTCGTGGTGCCCAATCGAATCACAACATACTTATCTTGTCTTAGAAAGAACATCTCGGTGAACATTGGATGGAAATTCTACACCTATATTTCCGTTAACTTTGGGAATGCATGGGTCGGGCTCTAAAAGGATGCTCGAGTCCTCTCGTCGATCACATCCGAGGGCTCAATTGGTATGGGTGGATGGTCACAAAGAAGTAATTCATCTATCATCTCTCCCTTCGCTCTCTTCTAAGTGACTACATGAGTCCAATAGATATTGGGCTTTACTAGTGACGCTCTCATACACCGGCCCAAATTCTTTCTCAAAGTCCTCTAGGCTCATATCTCCTAACTTGCTCTCTTGCTCGATCTCTTAATATTCTCTCATACTCTCATCGAACCTCTCTCCAACGCTCACACTTTTGTGCTCTTTCTCTCTCTTAATAGCGATCAATAAACACGCCTCCCATGCCTCTCTCTCAACGTCAGAAACACCCCTCTCACTTGATGTAATAAGATGTACCAGTACTGGCTCTATCATGTGATTCCTCTCGATATTCTTGTTTACTATCTCTCCCATAAGATCCATCTCTCGCAATTGGCTCTCATCAACCTCATATTTGGTGATGTTTAAGATATTTATTTAGAGAGTCATATTCTTGAATATGAGTTACATTTGGCCATTGTGTGTATTAATGAATGCGTTAGCCGTGGCTAATAATGGGCATCCAAGGATCATGGGAACATAATTACTCGATAAAGCGGAGGGCTCCTTGTCCCAAATAACAAAATCTATTGGGAAGTAGAAAGTGTCAACTTGTACGATCATGTCCTCAACGACCTCCTAGGTATCTTCACAGATCGATCCACTAAATGAGATTCATAGTTGTGGGATTAAGGTTTCCCAATTCTAATTGCTTATAGATGAAATAGGGGAGAATGATAACACTCACCCCTAAATCTATTAGTGTTATTTGAATTCGATTCTTCCCCATGATGCACTAAATGGTCGGTGCACCAGTATTTTAAAATTTTAATGAAAGGTAATTCAATAGTACTAAACTGACGGTCTGTGATAAGAACACGTTTTTCTTTACCTTTAGCTTATGTTTCACCGTGAGTAAGTACTTAAGAAACTTAGCATACCCGAGAATTTGAATTATGGTTTCTTGAAAAGGTAAATTAATTTTCACTTTCTTGTCGTCACGAATTGTCTCTTTGGAGTGGGATACTAATCATTAAGGGTAAGGATAAGAAATGAGAGGGTTTACAACCACCTCGAACCTGACTGTGTTGTCATTAGAACTCTTTCTCAAGGGGATATCTTTGGCCTCTTTCGTACTGGGAAAAATCTCCTTGTCATTTTGCTCATCATGTGGGGGAGCTGACAAGTCAATAACTCTTCCACTACGTAGAGTGGTAACTTCACTACATTGCTCTTGATTTGTGTTGGACGTAGGGCTAACACTATTTTGACCTTGGGTAGGTCTTTGGCCTTGATCCAGAAACTCACCCTTCTCTTTGACACTTAAGGCGGATTACAACTTAGAAATGTTGGCACTTATTTCGACGGACATTCAGGAATTTTGAGCGTTGGTTGCCAATTAAGCTTGCATAAATTGCTTCAATGTGTCCTCGAGATTTCTACGTAGTGGTGTGATATAGGGCGCATTAGGTGGTGATTGCATGTGTGGGGCTTGTTGGAAATGCATAAGTGGTGGTGGAGGAGGATCAATGTGTTAATTAGCATTTAACGCAGCATGTTGTTACCCAAAATTAAAATCAGGACAGTTCCTCTATGAAGGGTTGTAATAATTCCCGTGAGGGGCATTAAAATTATCCTTAAAATTTTCTAGCACCTCCACTTGCTCTTGTAGCATCACTTTGTAGCGGGTATTATCAGGCATTCCTTCGTTGAATGTCCCGCCTCACAAATTTCACATACCTACTCTCTCATTTCTCGAGTGGATTCGGGTATTTCTCTTGCCCGTGATTCGACGATGTCTTCCACTTTTTTTCTCAAGTTATCTTATTCTAAGTTTCATCTCAGTTTCTTTATCCAATTGATAGAGTCCGAATGCCGAAGAACTGTGAACGTTAGTAAGTTCGGGTTTAGGGATTAGAGTCGAATGTGTCCTATTCTTGATTAGTCTCGACGACATACTAAAGGTAGTCCTTTGCATCATTTGCGTCTAACCTAAAGAATTCTCCCTTACACATAGTCCCAACGAGTTATGTAGAAGATATACTTAGCTCGTGGTGGAAGAAAAAAATAAGACGATATTTCTTAAAACCATAATGTGGGCATGTGTTGACTAACACGTTGTAGCGCTCCCAACAGCAATCAAATGTCTCATTTTCTTGTTGTTTAAACGTTTGAATTTGAGCTTTAAAGGAATTTGTTCGATGTTGGGGGAATAATTTCAAAAGAAACTTGGCTTGCATTTCCCTCCACAATCCAATTGAGTTCGGTGATAAAGACCATATCCAGGTCTTGGTTTTATCCTTTAAAGAGAAAGGAAAAAGTTTGAGGTGAATCAAATCTTGAGTGAATGTTTTATCGCTAAATTTTCCTTAAGCCTCTTCGAACTCATGAATATGAAGGTGTGATTTATCCAAATCTATACCATGGAACGTGGTAAGAATTTGAATCATCCTGTTCCAAAAACGAAAATTTCCCGCATTGTACAGAAGTAGAATTCATCTTGGAGTGACGGTTTTCTCGACATATAAAAGATCTCACATGGGATGATATATCAATTCACCCTCACCCGTACCATAACTAGCGTGGTACGACATTGCTCTCTCTCCAATTGACTCGATATCTTCACTCGATGCCCTAGAAGTGTGACTCATGATGGATTTGGGTGGTGTAGGTGGTGAAACCTAAAATTCAGGAGCATTAGGAGTGTGTGGACTATCAGGGTCGTACTCTACTACAAGATTTTCATGAATGCGAGTAGGAGTTGATTTATGAGTTTGTTGAGGATTTTACAAGTAAGAACTTGAGGAATGCTATATTTTTGTCTTTTTATTTTTCTTAATTTTTTTGGATTCTTGCTTTTATGACTTTTTAGGTTTTTTAAGAATTAGAGTCAAATTTTGGATTAACTCGACCTAACGTAAATGTCTACCTATTCCCAGGAAATGGCGCAACAAATATGACGCGACTTTAAAAGTGTCTTTGGTGCATGCTTATATCGACTCAAGTGTAAGTCGACGGCTCAAGTAATAATCCGGTCAATCGAGTATCGAACACATCGACTAATACGAAGAATTGTGACGAAAAATAGGGAAGAACAATTAACCCTACAATTGACTCATATAAAGAAAGGAAAAGATGATGATTTCGTGACTTTCCTATCAAACGTTTGAATTGTTAATCATATTTTCTTCACTTTTAAATCCATTCGTAATACATAGGTTGGGTTCATGTACCTTAACCTGCTAAAAGCTTAGCCGAACAAGATGTAATTAATAGAGGATGAGAATTCTACGTTGCATGTAATCAAAGCCATAAGAAAACTATATCTAAGCATGCATGAAAAGCTTGGAATCTCATAAAATAAAAAAGCATGCAAATAATATTACTTCAAGATCAAGGAAGAAGAAAGAAAACTTTATTGATGAAATCTTGAGAATCAATCCATAAAAGTGTAAGCTTTATAAAGAAATTTAAAAATATATTCTTGCCTCTTCTCCTTTTTCTTTATAGGTCAAAAACTAATTAAAAACTAGTCTAATGTTAAACTAAAGCCATACAAAGTCATTTTTGTAAGAGTCCTAATCTAATACAACTCCAAAAAAATTAGCATTTAAATGAAATGTCACATGTCAGGCACCTCGAATCGGTTCTGGTGCATAGACGAATCGGTTTGGGGTGTGGTTCGGGAAATACATTGGCTTGTTTCTTCTTTTTTTATTTGGATTTCTTTCTCAACTTCAAACGGTCCTAGATTCTTCTTCGTATCTCAGAGTAAGATGTCGTTTTTCCAGTATTCTCATGATTTAGAGCTCTTCAACTTTTCAGTTGGCCCCACCTCCAGAATATGGCTGAAAAATTATGAAAATTTCCTTCAATTTCCTTTCCTTTGTTTATTTCACTATTTGGGTTTCTCTCCCGCATTCACTTGCATGAAATACCTGTAAAACACATGAGGAATACACAAACTAAAAAATAATCAACAAAAGGGTTAGTAGAATGAATATGAGATAAATCCAGTCCATTTACACTACCCGGGATTATAAAAATACTGAAATTAAGGGGATAAATGTGAGGAATTTATGTCTAATCACCCAACACTGCCTCAAAGAACAAAAATAACAACTGCACTGTTGTAACCATCTCCTTGACTACATCTCATTAAATAATAGTGTGATTTAAAAATAAAACATGGGAAAATCTGACTTACATAGAGTTCAGATTACTAGTAAAAAAATAATAATCCACTATGCTTCTACCGTACGACCCATCCTCTTAGTGAAAGACTCCATCACCAAAATGAAAATAAATAGGGAAGGTGACAACCTTTATGGAGTCTTTTCGTACTTAAAAATAATCCTTTTGGAACCCCATTAACAAAAATAAAAAACCTAAGAGATGAAATGGAACTTTTCATCCACATGCACTACAACTCCTGGAAACCAATCCTCCCCACAAGTAAATAATAAATCCCCGTTTCACATGGTCTTATGGACTATTAATATTAATTTTATAAACAATACCTACTCACCACTCCTCATCCTAGACTCAACACATTCATTATCTATGACCACCACATCCAGGATTTGTCTCATCATCATCATCATCATCATCATCATCCTTTCCTTAATCCCATCGCATGGGTTCGGAAACACAGATTCTCCTTTTCCATTCTAATCTATCACAAGTAATATTATCATTCAATATTAATGCCTTAAGATCTCTCTTTATAATTTTCTCCAGTGATAGCTTAGGGCAATCCCTTTCTATTTTACCCTATAGTTCTAATAATATTCTTCTTGTTATAAGTGCATTCATAGATCTACGCAACACATGTTCATATCATCTAAATTTGTTTTCTCTTAGTTTATCACCAATGGGAGACACTCCTTACTTTTGTCTCACATAATGGCGTTTAATGTTGTTATTTATAGTAATTATTATCCTCCATCGGAGCATGCTCATATCACAAACATGGAGATTTGTTCATGTTTTTTCTTTAATGGGCAAGACTCAGTTTCATATAGAGATGTTGGCCTAAAAACTATTCTATAAAATTTTCCTTTTAATTTATTAGTTATTTTCTTATTTTACAACACCCCACTTTCTTATTTCCATTTCATCCAACCAGTTGATATTCTACTCACAATATCTTCATCAATATCCCTATTACTTTGTATCACTGAAAATAAATAATAAAATTTATTAGTTTGGTTTACTACTTTTTCTTTACCAATATCACCGTTACTTTGTCTTATTACGAAATTTAAAACGGTTAAAGATTGAAGAAAAAGTAATAAACCAAACTAATAAATTTCATTATCTAGGTTCAATGTTACAATGTAATTGGGACACTGATGAGGATGTTATGAGTAGAATATCAAGTGGTTGGATGAAATGGAGACAAGTGAGTGAGGTGTTATGCGATAAGAGGATAACTAATAAATTAAAAGGAAATTTTTTATAGGACATTTGTTAGGCCAGTGACCCTATATGGATCAAAGGGTTGGGCGTTAAAGAGAAAACATGAAGAAAGTCTCCATGTTAGTGAGATGATGATGCTTCGGTGGATGATGGGAATAACAAGAAAGGATAAAACTAAAAACCAATACGTGAGGGAACAGTTAGGAGTAGCTCCCATTAGCGATAAATTAAGAGAAAGTAGACTTAGGTAGTATGGGCATGTGTTACATAGACTAGTTGATGCCCCTATAACCAGAAGGAGATTGTTGGAAATAGAGGGTAAAAGAAAAAGATGTCACCCTTAACTATCATGTGAGGAAATTATTAGAACAGATCTTAAGGAATTAAACTTAAACGATAATATTTCATATAATAGATTAGAATGGAAAAGGAGAATCTACGTGGATGATCCCATATGATGCTATTAAGGCAAGGATGACGATGATGATGATGAAATTCAGTTTTATTTCTACTAATTTTTAGTCCCTTAGGTTCTATCCAAGTATCTACTCTCATTGTTAAGGCCTCTTTTAAAGTGTCTACTAAAAATATATCATCCACAAACAACATACATCATGGGACATCTTCTTGTATATCCTCAGTAATTTCATCCAAAACTACGCTAAATAAATAAGGAATTAAGGCCGATCATTGATGTAAACCCACTTTAATCGTAAATTCATTAGTTTCTCCACATGTAGTCCTTACTCTAGTCTTTGTGTTTTCATACATATCTTTAATAACTTTTACATAACTCATAGGGATTATTTTCCTACTTAAATCCCACCATATTATATCCCCAGTTAATCTATCATATGCCTTTTCTAAGTCTATAAAGACCATATGTAAATTTTTATTCTTAATTCTACATTTATCTATTAATTGTCTTAATAAGTAAATAGCTTCAGTGGTGGATCACCCTGGCATAAATCCAAACTGAGTTTTCGAAATAGTTGGCTCATTTCTTAATCTTTGTTCTATAACCTTCTTCCATAATTTCATAGTCCTATTCATGAGTTTGATTCCTCTATAATTATCGCAATTATGTACATCCCCTTTATTTATTTTTATTAAACGTATTATGGTGCTTTTCCTCCACTCATCGGACAAATTTCATTTTTTTTAAAATTTTATTAAATAAACATGTTAAAAATTCTACCTCTATTCTTCCAAGGGTCCTCCATACTTCTATGGGTATTTTATCCAGGCCAACCGTTTTATTCCTTTCCATTTTTCTTATTAATATATCAACTTCTTTATCAGTAATTGGACATACCATTCCTATATTCAGTTCTATATTCTACCCTAAAGAAATTAATTTGTTCCTAATAAATAAGTGGATCAATGAACCTTATAAGTATGACAGACAACACCTTGGAAAGGAATTTATAAACATTTTAAATCAAACTAATTGGTCTAAATTCCCTCATATCAACTGACGCCCCCTCTTAATAATCAAGAGTATAAAGGTAACATTAAGATTTTTAGAAAATATCACCCTTGTAGAACTGAGAAAAAGAAAGCCATCACACCCTCTCTCACTATTGCCCAATAATCCTGAAAGAAGGTCATAGTGAAGCCTTTTGGGCTATTCTCCTTATCACTGTCCATAAACCTTAAAACTTGAACTAACTCCTGCTCCATGAACAATCCTTCCAACTGATCGACTTCTATAACTGAAATTCTCCCTATCTACAATGCATATATTGCGGGTCGCTATGATTCTTCCTCCATGTTCAATTGCTTATAATACTGGCTAATGGCTCCTCACATATCGCTCTTCTAGGAAAACTCCTTATGATGATGAAAGTTAGCTGCTTTATGGAAACATTTAGTGTTATTATCCCCTTCCTTTAAGAACATAGCCCTTGATTTTTTACTAAAACTAATCTCTTTCTGAATCAACCACTTCCTACATCCCTTTTTTATCTCTTCCCTTAAAATCTTCTCCTCATCCGAAAGAACACATTTTCCTTCCTTCTCATCGAGAACTTAAATCTCTTCGATGCACCTGTCGATGAGATCCTTCATATTCCTAAACACTTATTTGTTCCATCATTTGACATCTCCCTTAAGAAGAAAAAGATCTGGCCCCAAGGTTTACTTAGAATTATCCTCCACCACATACCCTAGTCACCACTCTTTCAATGTGTCTACAAAATCCTCTTCTTTAAGCCACATATTTTTGAACTTGTATGGAGTACTCTATCTATCTAACCCCTACACGCTAATAAAAGCGGAGTATGGTTCAGGATAACCCCGGTAAGAAAGATTGAATCACCCACAAATAATGCTCTTCCCACCCTTGAGAAAGTAAAAATAGATCTAACTAAGAAACTATAGGACCGTCCCTATTATTGGACCATGCGAACACCCTCATTTTGATGATGGATTCATAAATTCCATCTCATCAATGAAAATAGAAAATTCTCGCATATAGGAGCTCACTCTCCCCCATTACTCCTTTGTGATTGGTATTTAATAATATCAAATCCCCCCCTCGCGTGCACTAAAGCACCTCCCATATATCCCTCACACCCACTGACTCCTCCTACAATTACCACCTAATCGAATCCTCCACAATACCATAAGCCCACGAGGCAGTCCAAAAGAACCCATCTTCTACATTTTTAAACAAGTAGGATAGTGATGAAGTGACCAATTAAGTCTTTACTTCTCAACTACTCTGGAATGCCACAAAATTAGAACCCTACCTCACCAACCCACAACATTGAGACTGCACTAGTCTATCCACTGCCCTCCCCAAATAGACATATCCATCTCTATACCCACACTCCCCAACTTTTTCACTAACAATTTTTTATCGGTGACATCTCAATACTAATTTTCAAAACAAAATGTGAAAATAATCACAATTTTTTTCATATGGGATGAAAGACCTTTGAGCTGACTAAGGAATGGAAGTTATTAGCGCATTACTTTAGTTAGAAAGGGCTGGGTAGTGGGTATATTTGTTCATGATTTCGGGAAATTAGGGAGGTATTATTGTTGAGTGAATATATGTTTGAAGCATTCAAGAAACGGGAAGATTTTACAAGAAGAGATGGAATATAAACATATAGATCAGATCATGTACTTACTGTGTACAAAATGAAGTGTTATTCGTGATTATTATGAAGGAGGGAGGGAAGAGGACCAAGTTTCTCATTCCGAATCATATGGTGGGTGGAAAATTGTAGTTTGTTGGAGAAAAGTTTTCGAAGATGGAATTGGTGGTTCTATGTTAGATAGAGAAGTACTGAGTCTGAAGGAGAATATTGGGGGAAATTGTGTTTCAGACCTTGTTCTCTTCATTACATAAAATAAATGTCAAAATACATATTCATACAATATTCATTTAAATGAAAAACTCGACGAACTGTGATTGAAACTCTCGTTTCAATTACCACACTAGAAAGCCTAATATTCAACAATCTAATCCTAACGTCCAATGAGCACATGTAGAGAAATATAATCAATTTTGAAAGTAGTAGTAAATCTAAAACCTTTAAAGAATAAACAATCACACCATTAGAAAAATATATGTGATTTTTCATATTTTATGAAATCAAATATGAACAGATTCACATGAATGTATATTCAAAGAGTGATGAATGTTAACACACGAAACTTAAAGGCCATACGAAGGAAATTGATATTGAGGCTTTTGTTGCACATAGTTTTCGTATGATAGATTCGTCCCATCATCGATGTCTAAGGTTTGATGAACGTCTATATTTAAAGATAGAACAACATTTTTATTGTTATAGAAGCGACACTTCAATCGATTGCGCTTTAGAGGATAAAACTTATATGTTGTACTATCTCATGGATTGACTCAAGAAGGGTTTAAAAATGACAGATAATTGACTCTCAATAAATTAACGATTTTAAAGAATGAAGGAAGGGTATTCTATTTATAAAAAGGTAGACATCCTTTCTGAATAGACCCACCATTTCATGAATAGTCATGTCTTTTTCGAATGGTCATAACCTTCATTGAATGAACATAAATTTTCACAAACCATCGTGTCTATTAAAAATTATTTCAAATATAATTTTCACTAAAGAAAAATTATTATCAAACAATAATAAAATCATATTTAACGATCCCCCACATGAGTTAAATTATGTACAACATGATGACTAATTGATAGATAGATGTATATGCTATTAAAAGAGTACAAGCGAGAAATAATTGCATCGTGATAAGTTCTTTTGTGCTCTGAACTTGCCCCAGTATGAATACATTTGATTTACTTGGATAAGTAGGGGATGAGATGCCTTAAATGGCTAGATGTTTTCATAAATCAGGAAAATAAAAACCACGCAACTGTTTCATTGTATAATTTTATTCCTATCTTCGTATTCGTTTTGGCCTTGAACACAACTTGGTTGTGCGAGTACATTAGAGAATTATAGCCTTTCCAATTATCAGAAAAAGTCCCCTTCACACTCACATAAGTGATCTTTATGAAAAGTATCATGAAAATACCTCTCTAGGTCTGTCCAACTATCCAATCTATAGAGATATTTAAAAATACATCTTACCCTAATTACCGTGGCAGATGTGCAGTCTCATAATAGGAATGAGAGAGAGTAAATATATCCTCATTAGTAATTGCATCAAATATGATGTTTTTTACATTTGAACCTAGATATTTGGATATTAAATGAAGTAGGTTAGTCTATCACCATGACAATGCTAACTTAAATAAAAAACTTTCGATCATTCTCCTTATGAAATTTATTTACTTTCGGATCATCGGATCCACATTTTTTCATTATGACAAATGTTATCACTATAATAAAGAGCAAATTGATTGTGACATTTTGTTTACAAAATAATAAATCATGACTTACCAACTTGTTTTTATGCTCTTTCAGTTTGTAAAACGATTGACTAGGATTATCTTCTTTCTTATAATACATCTAAATTGCATAATAAATCTACTCCATGCATTTATTTAGAGGATTTACAACCATTAACATATTTTTTTGTGTTAGCACATCTCGAAAATACGAGCCTCAAGAAATGTATCTCATTTATGAGAAATATATGATTTTGCAATGTAACCTTATGAAGATTCTGAATGACTTATTTATACTTTAATGTCTTTGATCCATTATATTCCTTTTAAATATTCGTGTACACATTTAATTATTTTCTACCCGTGGAATACGATAAACATACATAAATATTAATTGAAGTTCTCTACACAAAAAAAAACAATTTGGCACGCTTACATGTAGAGAATCTGGAACGTTCATATATCGTGCTAGAATGTAGCATGATTTTGTTTCAATGTGGCAGGGTTTTAACCTATTCTAAGTTTGGCACAATTTTAAACGGTGCCAAAACTGTGAAAAGTTTTGCATAATTTTAAATGACAAAGAAAATACTAAATGTCATTGACTTTCATTTTGGAAACATTCTCCGCTCATCCCTTTCCTTCTCTGCCAAATCCTCTCTATCCCAAACTAGATCTCTGAGCTCTCTATTAAGTAAATACCTGTGGTGACAAAAATTACAACACAAATAATAATGAAAGAAAACAATCACCATGAAAATAAGAATAATAAACAATCACAATCACAACACAAGAATTTTCGTGGTTTGGAAACTTGACTACAACCACGGAGAGGTCTACTGTTTTGATTAAGTAACTCTCGAGATAGTTTGTTTCTACATGCCCCCATACCCCAGGCTAGGGGTACAATATATATTCAGTTAAGAGAAATTGTTGGTAACTAACACATTGGCCCTGTATCCTTTGAATATCTCTCCAAAATTTTTAGGGATGGACTCGGTCACATCTTTTATTCTAACCATTCTTTAAGACTCATAATTGGAGTCGGGCCCCTGATTCATTTGTTTGGGATTATTTGGCTGCTCATATGGGCTTGATCTACAATTGGTACCCAAAATTGCCCTTAAAATTTTTAGGGCCACAATTTGGGTTCACAAATTTTAAAAAGCATCTCTTCGTCCCCCTTTGATGGCATTGTCAAAGTTCACAAGACCGATAGGGGTGTAAATCGTCATTTGGCAGGGAGTTTAAGCAACAAATCTTGTTCGATCAGTGTGCGCTATCATTGATGAGTTTGAAGTGAGGTGTTGGACCATTCTATTGTCACTTCAAGTCTTTGCTTCTTCCATCTCCAAGATATCTCTTGCTCCCAATATGTCGTTTTCTCTTCATCTTACAAATTTGTGGTTTCTCATCATTTCAAGCTTCATTATTTCCTTGTAACTTCTCAGTCCCCTCTCTTTCTGTATTTCCTTTCGTTGTTTCTTTTCTTTCTTCTGTAGCTAGGGTTTTCTTATGGAAAGAATAGACAACAAATATCTAGTTGAATTTAGGAAATGCTATAATATCCCCAACTGGGTGGATATTGAGTGTGCCCCTGTTCCTCAAAATGTCCGTGACATTGAGGATGGACATTGGATTCAAATTATTCTACTATCTCAAGGGGGTTAACCTTTCCCCCAAAGTGTCTGTTCTTGCATTTCTTTCAATACTTCTATATAGTTCCAGCTCAGTGTTCTTCAAATGTTTGGAAAATTATAAATGGCATCCAGAGAATAAACCAACTTTATGGCTCCAACTTAGGATTGGTTGAAATTTACTTATGTTAAACCTTTTCTTGCAAGAGCTCTGGTCTTCTTTACTTGAAAGCGAGGAGTCCATACAAGGTATTGGTAGTGAACCTATGTGATTGCCATAAGGATTACTGGTCTGAGGGGTTCATTGCTAGGAGCTGGCAATTCCTTCCCCAAGTAGGGGGAGCAAGGTACAGGGGACCTCAGATCCCTACATATGGGGAGGAGTACATAGGTTTTTGTCCAACCTTATTACTTTTTGATTGTTTCTCTAATGTGTTCTTCCTCTAATATTTTCTTCTCTTTTTAAGTGAAGTTGAAAAATGAAGAGCCTGTTCCTTACAAGATCTGTGCTGCTGAGTTGATTAAAGCTTGGAAGATAAGGGACTCCATTATAGAAAGTGAGCATCCCAGGTCAGCTGCCTTATTATTGGAATACACGAACACTATCACCAGCTGCATTGCCCATCTATTTAACTCCATTCCCCATCTTGATATCCTAGAGTAAGAGGAAGAGGAAGAAGGTTCTCTCGAACCCATCGAGCTAGACGAGGAGCAAGAGAACAGCTCAGAGACTGGTGTTTCTGTAGGTGGTAGAGGTGGTGGTGGTGAGGTAGGGTCTAGTGAGGAAGGATCCAATGAGGAAGAATTTGGTGGAGAGAGGTCCACTGAGGAGGGTTCTAGTTTAGGAGATTCCAGGTCGGAAAGTTCTAGCGAGGAAGATATGGATCCCCATACAAGAAAAAACTTGATTCGTGATGATGATGATGATGTACTATTGTCCAACATACTGAAAATATGTCTGGGGATACTGCTAGTGGTCCTTAAACAGCAGCTCATGAGAAAGAGGTGGAGAAGAAGAGAAAAAAAGAAGAGAAAATAGAGAAACGGAGAGAAAGAGAGAGTAATAGAGTAAGAGAGAAGAGGAGAAGAAGAAGAAAGAAGAAGAGAGGAGTAGAAGAGAAGAGAGGATGAAGAAAGCACATTCTTTTCTTGTGCCTGTGGCTGTCACAGCTGAGGGGGCCTTCATGGCTCTTACCCCTCATCTCACTCAATGATTCTTGAGAGAGATGTGCTCATAGCAGACCATGAGTGGTCTTCGAACATGAGCCCAGACCAGTTAGCCCTAAAATCATATCAAGGGCTTGTTTTCGTAAGGCCACTTCCCTTTTTCTCTATTCATTTGACTTATAATTTCTTCATGCTTTATTTACTAACCTCTGTCTCTTTCTATAGTTTGTGTATGACTATAGCATCCTTCATCACAGTCAAAATGCGTTGGTGAGGAGGAAATCTGAGCTCATAAAGAGCCTGAAGACTTCCTAGGAGGCCCAGAAGTCCTCTGAGAAGGCTCTCACAGAGGCCAAGGCATCTTTTGCTAAGAAGAGGGCTGGAGCGGCCAAGGTGATGAAACAACTTCTTGAGGCCTAAGAGCTAGTCATGGCAAGTAAACTGGCCATCATAGATGACAGTAAAGGGTCTGCTGATAAGGTGAAGAGCCTATAAATGGAGGTGGCTATCGTTAGAGAGAGTGGATACAATTAAGGCTTGAAGGCAATGTATGAAGATGCCGAAAAGTATATCAATTACATCAGTTGAGAAAACTTAAAGAAAGGCTAGTATCAAGCCTTAGTTGTTGCTGGAGTTGCTATCAACTCTTCTTTATTTAGAGAGCATAATCCTGGTCCCAAGTAAATGATTGATGAAGAAGTCCTTATTGCTAAGACTACTGTGGAGCCTATCGCTCCTGCTGCTGATGTCCCTACTGGAGGCCAGGGAGTGAACCTTACCCCGACCGACGGAGGTGTACCTGGGGCTGAGACAAGCGAGGCTACTAATGACAAGGGGAAGGATCCATCCTCCACCAAGTAGGTTGAGGTTTCCCAATGAACTTCTAGCCTTTTTTCCTTTACTTGTATATTTTTTGTTCCTTCTTTTTATCATTCCATGTATCTGTACCTGGCTAGTGCCTTTTTTGAATAAAATGAACGAATTTTATTTTTGCATTAATTGATATACCTATCATTTGTGTTCCATGTCTTGTAGTATGTTGATCTTGATGATTAAATTTATTCCACCGCTCGTCTAGGCTAAATCCTTAGTTTTAATGTAAGTGACCAAGTTCGCTGAGCATTTATCAAGATTTGCAAACCCCTTAGGGCAAGGAACTAGGACTATAAAGGTAAGTTCTAAGTAGTTTCCAAACTTAAGGATAGGCTTGCAGAGATGGAGGAGGTTGGTGCCTCCGTTCAAAAAGGGCTGTATGCTCTCTAGGCTAAGATGTTGGATGCATTCGAGATCAATCAGGTTGGGGAGGTACTGTAGTAGGAAAATGATGCCATAAGGAGAGAGATTGCGCCTCTTAAGGAAAATTGTCCAAGAAGTGCTCCCCGAGTTATTCAAGGTTCCTCATTGTCATCCACGCGATGAGCTAGGAGAGATAATGGAAGTTCCCAAAGGGATATTGTCGAGATGAAATGGGACGTTCGGCGATCATATGTAATCACGGAGAGCTAGGAGAGATGATTTGTTTCATTACTATTGTACATGTAACTATGTAATTCTTATAAAAAAATAAAATATTTATGTTTTAGGGACAGGCCGACTAAACATATGATGCTTACTTTTGACTTATTAATAAACTATAGTTATTTTGGGTACTTTCGCCGAATAAATGTCATTTCAATTGAGCATTCCCCCAGTCCAGTATACCTTAGCCATACCATTTCACCCACTTTACCTTTTAGGTCGAGTCGTCACACTACCTTAGGCCTAAGTAGGGCAATGGAAAGAATACACTTGATTAATGGGCGATCCACCCGAGCTGGATTTTAGAGCCAAACTACGTTGGAGACCAACCTGAGTTGGTCGTATTGCCTAAGGATCCCCTATATGTCTTTAATTGTTATCGTAGCAACCTAGGAAGCCAATTGTGTTTTGGAATAATGGCCTGAGGACACTTATCACTTATTGATCCTGCTAATTATGCTTTGAACAAGTTAAGCTAGGATAGTCCTAACCATTGTGTTACAATCATAGGAGGCTGGGTCAAAATATCCTTTGACTGAAGTAAGCTATCCGACTCATTTTAATCAAGGAATTCTATTATACTAATAAAAGAGTGGAGCCTGTAACTTGGAAGGGGTTCATATAGCAAAATATAATCAACAGAACGAATACATGTAGAATTCCAGGGCCAATCGAGTTTTATTAATTGGAGTAATAAACAAAGAGCAACATTAGTTTATGAAATAAAAATTTACCTAAACTAATGGTGCATGGATAGTGAAATATAGAAATAGAATTTCTTTAGTTTGGCCGCATTCCAAGCCCTTGGTATCTACCTGCCCTCCAGTCTTTAAAACAGATAATCTCCTTGTAAGTCACCCATCACTACCTTGAAAGGTCCTTCCCAGTTTGGTCCCAGTTTTCCATCTGATGGTTTCATAGCACTGCCAAGGACTTTTCTTAGGACATAGTACCTAACTTGAAATTTCCTTTGACTGACTTTTTGGTTGGACTATTTGGCTATTTGTTTCTGGAAGTATGGTAGTTTAACTTAGAGCCAATTCTCGCCATTGATCAGTTAAGTCAAGTTCACTGACCAATGCTTCATTATTGTGGCCTTGGTCGACCAACATAGACCTCATGGTAGGGAAATAAGTTTCTAGCGCAAGGGGTGTTTCCCTAGTTGCTCGCCTTGGGGTGGTGCGATAGGCTAAGAGGATGTGAGGCAATTGGTTATCCTATGCTCCCTTGGCCTATTCCAGGCATTTTTTAGTCCATCAATTATTGTCTTGTTGGAAGCCTCAGCTTGACCATTACTCTGGGGATATGCTACAGAGCTGATGTAATGCCCAATTCCACGTTCATTGCAAAAACTTTGGAAGGGTCCACCATCGAACTGGGTCCCGTTGTCAGTAATAATCGCTCTAGGTATGCCGAAGCGGGTAATATTATTTCTCCATATAAACCTCATCATGTTTGCATCCTCGATGTTTGCCATTGGTTCTACCTCTATCCACTTAGTGAAGTAGTATGTGGCGACGAACAGATATTTTCGATTACTTATCAGAGCAGGAAAAGAACCTATGATGTCCAAACACCACTGGCCGAAGGGCCTTTGGATGGTTAATGATTTTAGGTTACTTGCGGGCTGATGGACCATGGGTGGGTGTTTTTGGCATTTTTCGCACTTCCGAACATAGACTCCAGGGTACTTTTGCATATATAGACACCAATACCCTTCATTCATTGCTCAAAAGGCTAACAACCTTCGTCCTCGGCGACTTCCATAAATTCCCTTATGATGTTTGTACAGAACTTGCTCGATGTCTTGTGGATAAATGCACTAGAGGTAGGGGCTGGTGAAGGATCTCTTATACAACTTCCCATCAGGAGATAAGTGAAAGCGAGTCTCTTTGACTCTTAGCTGATGGGCGGACCTCTTGTCACTTAGTAGTATATCACTTCATAAATAATTTGCGATGGGGTCGATCCAACTCAGAGCCGTTTCAATGTGGAGAACCTGCTCGATATTCAGCGGCTCATTAGTCTGATCAATGTTGGGCTGCTCGAGGAAATCTATATGGATTGTTCTTCTCAAGTAAGAGTCTATTGCTAAACTCAAAGATAATAGGGCATCTGTATGGCTGTTTTTTCCTCTAGGGAACTGTTATACATCCACTCGATCAAAGTTGTCTATTAGTTCCTTCACAATGGCGAGATAAGCTGCCATCCTTTCATCTTGTGCATTAAAATCACCATTTATCTAGTTAGATACTAGATAAGTGTCACCAAAGACTTGAATGTGCCTTACCCCTAGAAGTTGTGCTTTGCGTAGTCTAATAACCAGTGCCTCGTATTCTGCCTCATTGTCGGAGGCTGCAAATTTTAGTCTGATGCCTTGCTTGAGCACTGTGTTTTCGAGAGTTACTAGTATGACACCTACTCTACCCCTCTTGAGTTGTAGGCTCCATCAATGTACAAAGTCCAAATTCTTGGTTCTCGTAATCTCTGACTTGGTCGACTAGTTTTTGACTGATCGACAGGCTGTTCTCCTATGAACTTAGCGATGAAATCAACTAGGATCTGCCCCTTAACGGCTGTTCTTAGTTGAAAGTGAATATCAAACCTTTTGAGATTGACTAACCACTTCAATAGTCGGCTAGAGAGGTATCCTGTCCTCAGAATAACTTTAAAGGGTGCGAAGTAACCACGAAGATGGAGTGGGCCTCAAAATAATGCTTTAGTTTCCTCGAGGATATCACCAATGCGTAGGTGAGCTTTTCCAATAGAAGGTATCGATGCTCATCTTCCAAAAGAGTCTTACTTGTATAGTAGACTAGTTGATGGATTTCCTCTCTTCCACATACCAAGGCAGAGGTAGAGGTATAAAGGATCATCCTCTATAGGAATAATGAGCAAATGGGGACTACTGAGATAGGTATTGAGTTCTGTTAAGGATTTAGAGCAGTCCTCATTCCATGCTATGACCTTATTTCTTTTCAACATCTGAAAGAATGGTTGACATCGTGCTGAGAATTTTGAAA
Organism: Sambucus nigra; assembly: GCA_949130495.1. NCBI lineage: Eukaryota > Viridiplantae > Streptophyta > Magnoliopsida > Dipsacales > Adoxaceae > Sambucus > Sambucus nigra. The sequence goes on from OX422214.1 coordinate 112,536,508, forward strand.
TGAACCGGTTAAATGCAGCGAGCATTATGGTGATCTTATGTACATCTGTTACTATTTGAGGGGGGATGAACTTTATTGATTGCATCAATTTGGTTGGGGTTTGCCTCTATTCCTCTCTTGCTGACCAAGTATCCAAGGAATGTTCCTAATTGGACACCAAAAGAACACTTACTTACATTAATTTTCATTCAATATTTCCTGAGGATATCAAAAGTCCATGCCAGGTCAGAGAGGTGATCGTACTTAAAGTTACTCTTGATGAGCATGTCGTCAATGTAAACTTCCATAACATCCCCCATTTTCTCTTTAAACATCTTTGTAACTAGCTGTTGATAAGTCATTCCTACAGTCTTAAGACCAAAGGGCATAATTTATAACAATACAAACCAACCGTGGTTATAAAGGAGGTCTTATCTTGATTTGGCATGTGAGGGGGGATTTGGTGGTATCCAGAGTAGGCATCTAAAAATCTCATCCTCTCTTAAGCTGCTGTAGCGTCGACCAGTTGATCAATCTTCGGAAGAGGGAAACTATTTTTAGGACAAGCCCTGTTGAGGCCGATGAAGTCGATACAAACTCTTCATTTTCCATTCCTCTTAGGAACTACTATTAGGTTCGATAACCATTTAGGTTACTGAACCTCCTGTATAGAACCTGCATCCAGTAGCTTTCCAACCTCTTGCTCTATAGCTTTAGCTTTTTTTTTTATGGCTATTCGGCGAGCCTTCTATGTGACTAGCTTGAAGGCTGGGTTAATATGCAATCGATGACAAGAAATGGTGGGATAAATCCTAGGAATCTCGTAGGGTTTCCATGAAAAAAATCCAAATTGCTTCAGAGGAGGGTGACTAATTCTTTCTTCTCGCGATCGATCAATGATGTACCAATGAAATTTTTTTTCTCAATCGAGCTATTTTCAGTAGTGACTTTTTCCAAGTATTCAACGACCCTTTCGGAGGGATAGAGACTAGTCTCCTCCACTCCTAGTCGACCGTACCTTAATTGCTATTTGGAGGCTATCAACCCCTCCTGGGTTTCTTCCTTGATTTTTTATTCATCAATTTTCATTTCCTGATTGTGGAGAATGGTTGCAATGAAACATTTCCTCGCCATAACTTGGTCGCCATGTATCTCGACCACTCCTCGATCTATTATACATTTCAGATTTTAATGATAAATTGAGGGTACGACCTTCATTGCATGGAGCCACCCCTACCGAGGATGGCGTGATACGGACATTAAATGACAACTACTAGAAACTTGATCATTTTTTAAATGCTTCTTGCTTAAATGGAAGGATAGTCTTTCCCAAAGGAATTGTAATCTTTCGAGCGAAGCCACCAACGGAACCGTGGCTTCCTTGAGGTCGGCTACGCATAGTTTCATATTTTTGAACAACTCTAGGTACATCACTTTGGATTATCTACCTTGGTTAGCAAGAAACCTGTCGATGTCCTAGTTGGCTATCCTGAGTGTGATGACCAGTACATCATGATGATGGGTTCTTACTCTAATCAAGTCTGTATTAGTGAACATAATATGCTTATTGTAATCGACGTCCTCCATTCGTCGACGATTCTCGACCTAAGTTTTGGCTGGGTTAATCTGAAAGTCCTTCATAACTATAGTAAGTTTCTTCACTTCCATTCGAACTGTATTTCCTTAAATTTTCTTGAAGTCAGATGCCCCATATATCACCGCAAACTCGTGGCTGATATCCTCCTCGAGGATGTTATCGGGACTTTGCTCGCCATTAACTACTACCTTCTCTGCCATTTTTTCCATGAACTTATTAAGATGGCTGACTTGGGAAAACTCCTTGAGATGAGATTTAAGGGCTTTACAAATCTCGATTTTATAGCTGACCTCCGTGTGAAAGGCGCACCTTAGTGCGTTATTCCTCTTGGAAGGGTCTTCTCCCATCTTCTTCGACCATTTAATAAATGGCTCATCTTTGATCTTAGCAAGAATCTTGTATATTGTCTCCTTGAAGACTATATTCACAGCCTGCAATGCATTCGAGTCGTTATTTTTATTTTCATTCTTAGAGCTATTTTCCCCCCATTCTTGTTCTGTTTCTTATGAGGTTCATTATTCTCCATTCCTTGGATATCCTTCACACAACCATTATCCCCTGCATTAAAATAGGTCACATCTTCAACTTTGGCATAATTCACAATACGATCCATCAAGTCATCACTGGATGTAGACTCCTTCTAAGTTAAGGACTGGTGTAGGAGGCAGGAGTTCGGTAAATCAATTTTGAAGGATGCTACGGTGACTTGCTTTGAGAAATCCTTAATTTCATTAAATACTTCTCGATACCTCTTTGTGTATTCTCCGAGGTTATCCTGCGGCTTCTTCTTCATAGTTAGTAGTGCATCCATCCTTTTTAGGTGGGAGATGCTCATTATGAAGCGAGCTATACATTTTTCAGCCAAACATTTGAAATTTCATATGGACGTATGAGGTATATTCTGGAACCACTTCTGGGCCACATCATGAAAGATCAAAGGGAACATTCAACACATGAGTGCATCATTGTGACTCCATAGAGTCATAGCTTGCAGTTATTGCCTGACATGGTTAATGGGCTCACTCTTCCCATCGTAAATCTTAAACTTGGGAATCACGAACTTTTTTGGGGCCTCTTTTTCTTATATTTCCCTTGAAAAAAAGGACTTCATCTGGGTCTTGATAGATCGCCAGTCTAGCTCTCTTATAAATCGGTCTCCGTGATGAGCTAAGTTATGGTCCATCTCCCTTCGGACCAAATTTCGTATGTCCTCATTTTGCCGACCAGGACTCCTAAATGGTGAGCTGGTTACAGTCGTTCAGAATGGTCATCATCTGACCATTGCTTCTCAGTCCTTTCTGACCCACACCTCGGGATCCTTCCTCATCTATGAGACTTGATTTCCCGAGGGCTAGGAGTCCGTTTATGGCGTCGCCTTGTTCTTCGATGGAGTTATCTCTACATCCTTTATAGTTTCCTTTTGAGGTGAACATTTTCATCTTGCTGCTAGCGAGTAACCTCCTCTTATTCTTGGAGTCTGTCTTCATAGGAGTCTATGAATCTAGAGATATAGCCGTACCTGGGAGGCCCCTGGCTTTCTTCAAAGACTTGACTCTCCTGGAAAAGTCTTGGGTTTGAATGATGAATCTCAGATCTTACCCTTAAAGGGTTAGGCTGTTGCTCAATGTCACCTGCTTAAGGGACGTTACTATTGTGATGGGATATCGCTCATTCTTATTGATTAAGATTTCCATAGGAATAACAATCGTTTCCCACAGATGATACCAATTCTGGTGACAAAAATCACAACACAAATAATAATGAAAGAAAACAATCACCAAGAAAAAAGAAGAACAACAAACAATCACAATCACAACATAAGAATTTATGTGGTTCAACAACTTGCCTACATCCACGAAGAGGTCTACTATTTTGATTAAGCAACTCCCGAGATGGTTTTTTCTACATGTCCTCATTCCCCGGGCCAGGGATACAATATATATTCAATTAAGAGAAAATATTGGTAACTAACACATTGGCCTTGTATCCCTTGAATATCGCTTCACGATTTTTGGGGATAGACTCGACCACATCTTTTATTCTAACTGTTATTCAATACTTATAATTTGGGTCGGGAGCCTCATTCATTTATTTAGGCTTGTCTGGATACTCTTATGGTCTTGGTCGACAATAGGTACCCACATTACCTATCTCGATCTCTTTACTCACTCACCCAAGGTCGTAAAAAAACTGGTCGAGGAGAAGAAAATAAGTCACCGATAAATATCTATTGGAGAAGAAATCACAGTCGAATTTGTGATGAGAAAATGATAATATCCCTCCTTGGGATGAATTTTTGTTGGAGAAGAAACCATAGTCGGTTTTGTGAGAAGAAAATAAGGTCAATATAAGAAGATATGGAATCAAACACCATCTATTACCGAACACTTCAATTAATTATGAGAAAAAATGTATCTTTTTCATCTTCAATGATATATTAGTGTGATCATTTGATGATAGTAATTTAACTATATTGTAATGAATGTTAATTGATGATTCAGCTTCAATCAAGACTGATGGTCCTATTCGAAACATTAATCTTGGCTAACGGAGATAACAAAAGACTTTATTAGCTTTTCAGGTTTTATCACTTTGATGATATTTTTTACATATGTAACTCAAGATTCATATCATACTTCCTTTATTTATTTCAAATAAAATTTTCCAATCTTGTCTCTCTTAACATAATGAAGTAAGTATGATGTTGTAATAACAAACAATACTCCTGCACATATTTGTCTACTTTAATGGTCCAAATTTGTCTTAGTGTACGGGTAGACATTAGTTCAACTCCAATTCCATTTCTATAATGAAGGGTAATCAAATGTCTTATTTTTCTTCCTCTATCTCATATGAGATTGTCTAATGTGTCAAATACATTGGTTAGTTATTCAATTTTTGAAGTAGCTTGTCAAAATTCTTTATAATTGATAATAGAATTCAATTTTTTTTGGAAATTTCTCCATGCTCTCTTTTATTTTAGATAAAATAGTAAGGAAAATTATGAAATGTGGAATTCATGAGAAGAATCAAAAGTAAACTAAATAATCTCATTGGTTATCTAGTTTGGTTCTTTATCTCTAGTAATTTCTTCTTGAAAATTCTATGCATGAAAATGACTTAAACTAATTTTAGATTTCATTATGTATTGTAACACTGATAGTTAAACGATTCATAGGCCTATCTAAATTGTCTTCATTTATTCTCCTCATTTACAATGAAAGGCAACATTGACCAATGCACTATTTTTCACTATCTTAATCTCAATCTTTCTTTACAGGAGGGAAAAAATTATGTGTGGAGAGAGAGAGAGAGAGAGAGAGAGAGAGAGAGAGAGGAGAGACATTTCCCAATATTTTAATCTTAGTCTTGGTTATCCTTCTGCTGAATAATGTATAGACTTTTTTGGAATAAGAAGAATATTGATTATGATGTGTGAGTTGATTGTACGATTCCAATTGTCCCTCTAAGAATGAAGAAAGAAACTTGTATTCTTATCCCCACTCTCTATATCTTATTATGCATTTGGGTAATGTTTGGGTGTGTGTTTTAATGTTTTATGAGTATTTATTAAGACATATATATTTGGAGTGATATGTATTCTCAGTTTATTTTATTTTGTATATATGTTGTATAAAAAAAATGAATGTGCCTATCGTGAAGTCAACATCGTTGAATATTTTTACCATCTAATTTTTGGATAAGATTTTATTTATTTGTAGTTCAGTTGTAAAGTTAGAGTAGAATGTACCGATTTAACTCTATTAAAAATGGATAACTTTAATCTCACTTTAACTTCTCTAGTGCTTCAGTTTAATTGTTATTTTTTACTTTATATTTCTAAATGTGTTCTCATTACTTATTAGTCCGCATCCACGAGAGTTGTAGAATGTAAAATCTAGCAATGGAAGTCTGATTTAAGGTAAGTTTTTCTTTTCATGTAGTCTTTTCAAAAGGATTATCATTTTGTTAATAATATGATTGAGTTTTTTTCTACCCTTTATCATGGTCATCACTATTTGGTGAAAATGTTTGGTGTCTGGTGTAATAATAGGCTACATCAATTCTGTTTCTATTCTAAAAAAGTAAACTTTAATTCTTGAATAGCACACATCACATTTGTTTCATTATCACTAGTATATTTTTTAATGTAATTTATGACTAACTATGAACATAATGAAATTCCCTATGATTGTAAGCAGTGTTATGAATACAATATGTTTTGGTTTATATTAAAAGTATCCATTGCATGTTTTCAAGCTCACTCAATCTTCAATATTTCAATTTGTGTATAAAATCCTCATTATTTTATTGATAGTTTCTTATATTTTCCTTTGTTTAATAATGTAATTATAAATCATTAGGAGTATGTGACCCACATACACTACAGATGTTAGAAATCACTGAGATTGATAACAATGGTATAATTAATAAAAGTAAAGCAACGGTAAGTTTTAACATTTAAATCCCAGTGTCAATTGTTAGGTAAAGAGATGTCCTCTCATTAGATAAAATTATTGGTTAACCTCAATATAAATAAATCACCTCAATTAATGGAGTTAGTTTTATTATTATAAGGTATAGAATTGTTCTCTCATTAATGTTTTGTTTCCTGCAACAATCGGTTTAACTATTTTTTCAACTTTCCAAATGGGAGGTAAAGGACCTGGACATGACAGAAACCAAGCCCACCAATTTCACTAATCTAAATTATCAATTGATCTGATACATTTGCTATTATACATTCAATGCTATTAGGATATGGAGAAACTGTCGAGTCTATCACCGGAGAAGATCTTGCTTTGATGGATGGATTTTCAGCTAAAGAAAGTAAGATATAAGAAAACGGTCAAGACTTAGGCTTACAAAGATTCCATTATAGGGTGAAAACCAACAACATCCCCCAAACAGACTCATAAAAAGAACAAACCCCTAACACTGGATCAATGTAACCCGTAGGAATTGACAATGTAATCACGGGACTCCCGATTTGAGAACATGATGATAATTTGAAAATATCAACCTTGGTTTAAAATCATGCTATTAAAGAGTAAAAACCTAAAATAACGAACACCTCGCACGTGGCTAATGTAACTAGTAGGAATGGGTCACATAGTCACTGAACCCACAGTTTAAGAATATGATTATAATTTACATATATCTAGACTAGGACTTAAAAACATGGGTTAGAGAGAAAAAAAAAAACCCAAAATGGCCTTGAGAGAAGAACCAATGCCTCGCACGAAACTAATGTAATCTATACAAACAGACCGCATAGTCATGAGACTCCCGATTTAAGAATATGATAATAACCTGTAAATATCTAGACTTAGACTTAAAAACATGTCATTCAAAATAAAGATCCCAAAACAATCCCCAAATTCCCCAATGAAAGGAATAAACACATCACATAAGATAAATGTAACTCACAAGAGGTCATCGTGTAGCCACACCGTTAAAAGGAAAAACCCAAAAAAAAACCCCAAAAGGCCCATAAAAGGCATAAACACCTTGCACGGGACTATTGTAACTCGTACGAACTGGCCTCTTTGTCACGAGACCCTCTGTTTAAGATTATGACAATAATTTGAAAATTTTAAGACTTACGCTTAAAGACATGTTTTTAAGTGAAAAATGAAAACACCTCCCAAACGGACCCTTTAGAGGCACAAACACCTTGTACGGGAATAATATAACTCGAATGAATTAACCGCATAGTCACGAGACTCCCAATATTAGAATATGATGGTAATTTGGAAGTATCTAGACCTGGGTTTAGAAACATGTTGGCAAGGGAGAAAATCCAAAGCAGCCCCCAAATAGCCTCGAAAGAGGTAGAAACACATTGTACGAGACTAATGTAACTAGTAGGAACTGACTGGCTAGTACTGAATCTACCCATTAGATAATATGATAATACTTTTTCAAGCATATAAATTTAATCTTAGAAACATTTTGTTCAAGGTCAAAAACCATAAACAACTCCTAAATGGCCCTGTAAAAGTAAAAATAGCCTCACATGGGACGAATGCAACTCCTTGGAACTTACCGCGTATTCACAAGAGCCCCCAATTTCAAAATATGCTAGCAATTTTTAAAATTTTTGACTTAGGCTTAAAAACATGTCATTAAAGGGCGAAAACCCAAAACAATCCTAAAACGCCTCATGAGAGGCACGAACACCTCATACGGGATTAATGTAACTTATAGAAACTGGTCGAATAGTCACAAGACCACCGATTTTAGAATATGATGATAGTTTGCAAATATCTATTATTGAGATTAAAAAAACATTGTTAAAGGGTAAGAACAAGAAAGAACCCTAAAATGATTTCGAAGGGGTAGAATCACATTGCACGAGACCAATGCAACGCATATGAACTAGACGCATTATCACTAAACTCTTGAGGATAATTTTAAAATATAAGAATTAAGCTTAAAAACATACCTTAAGAGGACGAATATTCAAAATAGCCTGGAAATGGCCCCGCAAGAGGCACGAACACCTCGCACATGACCAATGTACATCTTAGGAATTGATGCATAATCACTGGACTCCTGGTTTGAGAACAAAATGATAATTTGAAAATATATAGAATTAGACTTAAAAACTTGTTATTAAACAGAGAAAATCAAAAAATAATCTCCAAACAACCCCGTAAGAGGCACTAACAACTCACATGAGATGAATGTAATTTGTAGGAACTGACTGCGTAGTTGCATGTTCCCTGGTTTGAGAATATAATGATAACTACAAAGATTTAAACTTAAAATTAAAAACATTCTATTAAAGGGAGAAAACTGAAAACATCCCCAAATGGTCCAATAAACACAAACACCTCGCACAAGATCAATGTAGCTTGTAAGAAGTGGTTTCATAGTCATGAGACTCTTGATTTGAGAGCATGACAATAATTTGTAAAAATCTGTAGTTAGGCTTTAAACATATCATTAGAGGGAAAAAACTCGAAACAACTCCAAAATATCCCCTCAGATGTATGAACACCTCATACGCGAGCATTATAACTTAGAGGAATTGACCGCATAGTGATTGGACTCCCAACTTCAAAATATGATGATAATTTGTAAATATCTATATGCATGCTTAAAAATATGTCATTAAAGGGAAAAAATATAAAAAAAACCAAGCGTCCATGTAAGAGGCACGAACGTTTTGCATGGGACCAATGTAGTCACAAGACTCTCATTTGAGTACATTATGATAATTTGTAAATATCTAGACTTAGGCCAAAAATATATCGTTAATGGAAAAATAATCAAAGCAATACAAACACCTCATACAGGACAAATGTAATTTGTAGGAACTTTTGGCGTAGTCTTGGGACCCTTGATTTTAGAATTTGATTATCATTTTCAAATATCTAGACTTATTCTTAAAAACATTTCGTTAGAGGGAGAAAATCCAAAAAACCAAACGATCTCGTAAAAAGCATAAACACCTCACACATGACCAATGTATCTTGTATGAACGGACTGCTTAATCACATGACTCTCAGTTTGAGAATAAAATGACCAAGTATCTGGACTTAGGCTTTAAAATATATCGTTCAAAAGAAAAACCCAAAATAGACCCAAAGGACTCCGTAAGAGATATGAACAGATCACACAAGACCGATGTAACGCATAAGAACTGGCTGTGTAGTCATAGGACTCTCAGTTTAAGAATGTGGCAATAATTTGTAAATATCTGGACTTAGTCTTAAATATGACGACAAGTATACACAATTTTTCTTCTTGACTAAAACTTTTTAAATATTTTTTGATTTTATATATCAATTTTCTTTTTTGTTCAATTTTTTACAGGATAATATTTCAGCGTTAGATTTTATCCACGTGAAACATATGAACAAGTAAATAGTTTACATCAGGGGAATTGTTTATTTATTGTTGTCGACATTCGAGATTATTATTTTGGATGTGTTATAGCCGTGTAGAATTTTTATTTTATTATATAATTTTATGGCTATGTGGGCTTTTAATATTATTATTAAATTTTATGGTTGTGTGGGCATTACATTAGAGCAAGTTTTAAATTAACATGTTTTGGGATGTCTAGAAAATAATGAAAGCTATGTCCATTTTTTGTTTGGCCTATGAAATTTCAAGACCCATATTATTTTGAAGTTTAATATTTACATTAGTTTATCAATAACAACGTGCCAAATTCGTAAATTGTGGATTCTCCGCATGATTTGCAGTTTGCTCATTCTCCTGATTTGTTTGCAAATAATATATATTTTTTATTTATTTAAAAATCTATCATGCGTTAAAACCGTGCTAAAACCATGTTAGATTGTCAAATATGAGTATGCTTATGACACAATCTGGCATACTTTATAACCGTGAAAAAAGCATGACAGAAAATGATAATATTTCGCGATTTTAAACTGTGCCAAAAACGTGCCAGATTCAATATCTGGCACGGCTTAAATAAGCGTGCCTGATTGACAAATATGGCACGATTTTAAACTGAGCTAGAAAATCATGGTCCATTCTATTACAGTTTTAAACCACGCCAAATTGGATTTGGCAAAGTTTAAAATCGTGATAGATTCTTATTTTTGGTGTAATTGTTCAATGAATGACTTATATCCACTTCTCAAGAGAAATGCAAAATGAAAATATTAAAATGTAGTAAATGTAGTTGTAGAACCAATGAATAAATATTCAATGGTCATGTTCCTATTTTTGATAGGAATCATCTCATTTGAGGAACATGCCCACATTTATAATGATTTATATAATGTAAGAGAAAGATTTTATAATTTATCATATCTTAGTCGCTTTTATATTTTGGTGTATCTCCTTACAAACTCGAGTTTCAAACCGAACACTATATATGCAATGCTTCCTCGATCATACGAAGACAAGTTAAAGACCGATCATTATTTTTGGTCTTGTCACCAAACTTTATGGAGGAATATGACTTCTTGTTGTAATTTCTCAATTAAATTATTTATTGGGATGTTTATTTTTTAAATCGATGCTTTTTGATAAAACGAATTTTAAAAATAATCTTTATTATGTCATTTGAACGAGATTAAGATCTCATTAGAATGAAATCTAGTTATTGTTAGAATGAACTTCGAACAACCATTGAATGAGAATCCTTTATTTATCACCTTCACTCTCATTAGAAGTTTGTTAGAAGTCAGTGTGAACGAAAATGATTTGTTATTTGAATGAGAGAAAGTGTCACTAGAACAAAGCTACAATTTTCATTCGAACAAGATGCTATTTTCATTCGAACGAGATCGTCACCTCAAAAGTTGTGTTTTTTCTATAAAATTAATTTTATTCAGATTTTCTTAAGAGTTTTGGAGAAAATAATTTTCCAATACCTGTTTCAAAAGTGTTTACTTTATTTTTTCAAACATGTTTTTGTTTACCAAATCATACATCCCTTTACATGATTTATTGAGTTTATGAAACCCTATGTCAAACCCTTATAGATATGTAGTCTACGGATGAATTTTGTGTAGTTGTGAGTCTACGAGTGAAGAAGAAAGGATTATGCAATTCTAAGAAGATTTGAAGACCTTGCGAACTATGATTGGTGGAGTTAAGTAGTCTGTAAGTCGAATAGTATCTGTCAAACTATTTACAATGCTAAATACCTAGTTTTGTCCGAAGGGAATTTTTCCATATTTTCATCCCATGTTTGGTTTGTTTGTATGATTGGAGAATTTATTTTTAACATCTTATTCCATGCACACTTAATTGATTGTCAAGATAAAATTTGGGTAAAATTTAAATTTGTGTGTGCTCAACCCGCATTTTAAAATTAGTATCAGAGCATATTCCACTAAATTTTGTGTGATCGTATAAAAATTTGATCTTAAGTAGATATTTTGTATAATAGTGTATATATTTTTCATGGGTCTAATTATGCATACTAGAAGGCTATGATGGTATCAATTTTAAAATCTATTGATGAAAGAGTGTGGGTTTTTTTGTGAATGATGGTAGACACCATCCATGAGAGTGCGCTATCGCGATCTTAATGTAATATTGATATAATTTAGTGTCCAACACACACAAGTCCAAATTTTATCTTATTATCCTAAACATGCATCTAGGTAATAAAGATGATAAAATAAATCATGCATTAAACAAATGAAAAATAGGAAAAAAAACCTTTCGACTAAAACCTTTTTTCATCCATCACTTTATAGAGTTTACAAGACTATAAACTTATAGAATACTTGATAACCACCACAAGTTTAATGAGTATGCCTTCACAAGTCTCTAAAGAATACGACTCCATACAGAGTCATCCACTCGCGATCTTCTATTCTTGGTAACCACCAATCAGCCTTCATCGTTCGTAATGAATTCCCCCGGGTATCACAAGATCATCTGTAAAGAAACACTCTCAACAAGAGTTGTATGGTAGATACAAGCTATACGATTCAAAATTGATTCACTAAAATAAATTATGTGGATGAGTTTTGAATCAAAAGGGTTTTCTCAAAACAAAAGATATAAAACTTTTACTAAAGATATACAGAAATAGGAAAAAGTCTTATTGTAAACAAACACGATATAGGTATTTATAAAGCGAACAAAAATTTTGAGGTGAAAATTCGTTTGAACGTAAGACTAGTCGCCTTTGAATGAGAAATGAACCTCATTAGAATGACAACAGGGTCGTTTAAACGACATTCAATTCTCGTTTGAACAAGATTCAAACGATGGAAAATAGTACACCCTCGTGAATTGTTCGATCAAACCAACCTTATTCAAATGAGAAGCCAATCTCATTTGAACGATATTTCCATCTCGTTTAAACGAGATGCACGTACTTTAAACATGTTTAAATCTAGAAAAATTGCCTCGAGTTTAAATAAAATATCATGTTTCCAGTTTTAATAAAGTTAAACATGCCAAAATAAATTCAGGGAAAAAAATTTAAATTTAATAAAATTGTACCTTCATAGTATGGATATGCTTGAGTGTTGAAAATATTGGATCTTTAAACTTCATCTCGACTCGAATCACACAAAAGAGGAATATGCCAAAAACTAAATCTAGCCTAAGCCATGAGCAAATTATGCTCTTAACAATATCTCCCCTTTTGTCTATTCTAATACAAACATAAAACCGAAATCCAAATTATAGACAAATACCCTAAGACGAATACAATATCCTAATACCCTCCCAAACCCTAAAAAAGGATTAGTACAAGATAGAGATGTCTTCAAAATAAACTCTTCAAATCTCCACTTCTTCTTTGTATTTTCTTGGGCTTTTTGTCTTCATTGAGTGTAATAAAAATATGATATTTCAAAATACCCACACACATGAAACAAAGTAAATACCCCATGGTGCATCAAGTTTGAAATTTATCAAATAAATGCATAAAGATATGAAAGTCTCCACTATAAATCAAACTCTCCCCTATAATTTGTTCTCCCCCTTTTATGTTGTCTGAAATACACAAGGAGTTGAAACTAAACATGGAATATGGGGAACATCACCGAAAAAAAATAAGATATCATCATAAAAATATATCAGATAAATGCATGCAATTATAACCTTAAAGGCTTCATAAAATATTTTTGAAAATTTTCAATTTTTTCAAGTAATGTTTTTTACAAATACAACACCCCATTGAAAAACACATAAATAACTGATTCATGGGAATGAAATGTAGGGGTGTAAACACACTCGATAGGTTAATCAAAATATACACACATAACATATGTGCGCCAAGGAGTGAGACATCACTAACAAAAGATCTCAAAGTCACCTTAGGTGTAAAAATGGTGAAATCGACTTAAACTATTTAACAATGAAAATCATAAGTGGTTTCCATACCAATAAAGCCCAAAACTATGTAGTGCTTTTACGAGATTTTTAAGAACGTGCAAAAGCATTGATCTTCGACTTTACTCCCTAAAAACAAACATACTGAATTTTTTTTCTCTTAGGTCTTTTTGAAGAAATTAATTCCCATATGTAGCGAAGAATCAATGTTCTAAAATTTGGCATCACACTTCTGTTTTTATGTGCCTTTAATTTTTCGTCTCTTTTCTTTTTGAAAATGGTGTCTTTTCATGCAAATTCGACCTATCGTTCGTAGCTCGATTCCATTGCATTAAATATACAAAATTTACTGGAGATATATTTTTCAATTTTTCCAATCCAAGCAATGGTTCTTACAAGCACTACTTTTATTATCTTATTTTTCACATTTTGTTCTTTTTAAAAGCAAGATTGTGATGAAAACACTACAATCAACACATGAAAGGTAAGTGTAATACTCAAATAAGTTTATGACCGTGTGAGTTAAAGGTGACAAGGATTTAAACATGTAACAAGTAGTCATCATATCATATCATATCATATCATAATGAATCCATACATTATAAAGCATAAAATAAAATTATCTCATGTCTCAAAACACTACAAAATAGCCACATGGCTATCGAATGAATGGATGACTCATACATATTTAATGTTCATCCATATACGGTGAGAAAAAAAATTACAAAATGTTTTTTGCATTTTTCAAAAATAAAATCTTTTTGGCTTTTTCACTTTTTCTTAAAAAAAATATTTTTGTATTTTTCAAAAATTTTCAAGAAAAACAAAATGATTTTTTGATTTTTTCGAAAAATATATCAAAAAAAGAAATGTAAGTAAAATGATAAATCTAGCAATAGGCATGTAAGATATAAACAAGAAAAGAATCCTATGTCAGAAACAAGCATCAACCTCAATCATTAGGCCTGGAGGAGTACTCAAAAGGAGATGACATCCTATGAAAAACATCCATAAAATCTTGTGAAGTCTTGACTAAATACTTTACTTTCTCTTAAAAAATCTCAAAATTTCTCATGTGATGTGCGGAAGCATATGTAGTAAAATGTGTTGGAGTGAGTACCGGAACATGTGTAGTAGCATATCTTTGAAGACAAAACTCCCTAAGGTGTCCTATTTGCTTGCAATGGGAGAAAAATACACGGGCTTAGGACCATCTCTCTCAAAGTGCCTAGGACACCCTCTCTAATGTGGAATCGAACGCCTAGGTGGGTTGGGTCGAGGGACATATGGATCTAACACAAAGTCGGGGAACCGGCTTGAGTGCAACATAGGAAGGGGACACACCGTCATAATCTATTACTAGCCTTTTAACGTTATCCAAAACGGGACTGAGGAGCATCTTTGCAACCTTCTTAGATGTTTACTCTAAAGTAACTTTGACCTCCTGGATCGATTGAGATCTCTCTCGAGTTTGGATACACAGGCTTCAAGTTTCTCACGAGTCTCCAATGAAGATTGAAGATCTCCCGTAATACTAGCCACAATGTTGGTCAAATCACTCTTTTCCCAAACTAAGACAATCAAATTCTCATAAAAAGAAACCTTTACCTTCTCGAGGTTACTTTTCGATGCCTCACACACCCTTAAAACATCTACATCTCTCTCTCCAAATCTAACACCGAAGAGACAACTCCTTATTAATATTTTCCTTCTTCAATGTATCAGTGTTCAAATCACTAAAGGCTTTTGGAGATCTCCCTCTCCGTCACATGCAATCTCATTCTCACTCTTATTAGAATGACTCAAAACATCATCTAGGCTCTCACGTTTAGATATGTCCTCATCGGTGCTTAACAAACTAGGAGTACTTATGTGACTAGCCATGAAAGCAATTCACTTTTCATGTGGTGATTATCCCCCTGAATCAACAGAATAGATGTCAATATCACTAAAAGTGACTTTATTTTCAATCAGTTTTCCCTTTCTCTTTGGCCTAGTGGGGCACTTATTTTCCTCATGCCTTTTTCCCTCGCACTCATAACACCTTATATCTTCCTCTTTATCACCGCTACCCTTGAACTCGTTCTTCTTTTTATTTTTCTCAAAAATCTTTTTATTGGAAGAATTATTTTTGGAAAACATGATTTTTTTTAATTTTTTTTCAAATAAGGCCAAGTCATCAAAATTAACCTCACCCTCATATTCAGACTCACAAACTCTCTCATTTTCCTTCTTATTAGATTGCGTCTTTAAAGTTATCCCTACTTTATGAGGTTAAATGGTTTTAGGGAACATATCTGACTCGCAAGTATAAAGATCTTCAATAAGTTCTTCTAACCTGAGAGTGTCTAAAATCCCTAACGAATTAAGCTCAGTAACCTTAAAAATAAAACGGGCGAGGAATGACCTCAAAATCTTTTTCACAACTCTCATTTTTTGAATTTTCTCACCCAAATTAAAACTAGAATTGACAATGTCCTATAAATGCGCATAAAACACATCAAATGACTCGAACTCTAACATAGTGATGGCATCAAATTGGGCGAACAAATTCTGAAGATTTGACGCTTTTACATCGTGGGTATCCTCATGAGTGAGCTAGATGGTATCTCATGCTTCCTTAAACATAGTGAACATCATGATGCGATGGAACTCGTTAGGGGTGACGGCTCCAGAAATAACACCAAGTCCATGAGAATTAAAGTTACCCCACTTTAATTCCTTATCAGTCTAGGAAGAAATAGGTTTATGGCCAATAACGTTATTTTAAACACCATAATTTTTAATGATTTTCAAACGTGGGATTAATGAAAATTAAATGTAATGATTTTTAAATGTGGGATTGATTAATATTAAATGTGGAAAATTAATAGATAATTAATCCAGATTAAAATAAATATTACCTAGCGAGAAAAGGGTTAGTATTTATTTATGTGTTTTATACGGAATATTACTTAGTGAGTAAAGTAATATGTGATTTTGAATTTATTAAAATTATCGTGAGTGAAAAATAAGACAGTTACAATAATTAAGTCGGGATGCCCATGTCAGTCGTGTCAGGACTACTCACTTTAATGAAATAGAAAGTAATTAATTTTTAAGTCATTTGAATGTTCATTTTGAGTGCGCCAAAGTGTTCGAAAGGTTCAGGATAGTCAGAAAAGTCTACCCGGGGGTTTAGTTTGGGTCTCGAGGCAATTTTAGGCTAAGCCGACATCCCGGGAGGGCATTTTGGTCATCTGTATTTTTTTGGGTAATTTAACCTACGAATTTTCTAAGGAAAATATATCTGATAAGAGAAGGAAATTTGGGTCAGAGATGGAAGAAACAAAGAGAGGTTACAGAGAAACCATAAGATGAAGAGGAGAGGAGTTCTAAATGCTAGAACCACCGTTCCTACACCTTTTTGCACCACCGACACCACAGGAGCGTAGATCGAAAATAGAGGAGCATTAATATACCCATCTCCTTCAAAGGATCAGACCTTCATATTGAGGCAAGTGTTTAATCTTGCAAAAACTATAGCATGTATGATATTTATGTTAGTGTAGGATGTATCATATAAGAAATTTGTATGCTTTGGGTTAAATTGGAAGACTTAAATCATAATCTTGTGTTGGAAATTGATATATGATTGAACCCTCCATGAATGTAACACGAAACCCATGAAATTATATTGAATGTTGATGAAGAAATTTGGGTTTTGATATGTATGATAGAATTGTAGAACAATTTCTTGAATTCAAAGAAGTCTATGAAATTGTGTAAATTAAACCGTCGTTTTAGAAACTATTTTGAGCCATTTTGGTTCTGAAAATGGCTATTCTGTCCACGTTGCCTCGTAAAAAAAATCCCATTTTCGGTAATTTTTTCTCGGATACATTTTTCCAAAATGACTTCGAAATGCCTCAAAACTGCATTTTAAAAATACGGGCAAATACATGGAGTAAATTTTTAAAAATGTTATTTTTAGTAGTTATTCCATTTGAGATTGTCTAAATTGATTGATTGTGATTGTTGTTCTATAATAATGACATTAGGTCTAAATTGGAGATTAGGTTTACATAAAGTGAGATGAATAAATATTGGAATAATTGTGAAAATATTTGTAATTGATAAATGAATGAAAATTCGATAAGGGTGACGTAATGATGAGTGAAACTATGTTTAAAACCAATAGATATAACGAAAATAATTTGTAGAAAAAAGATAAAGGGGTAACTAGGGCCCTTAGAGTTGTGTGAAAGTTGATATAAGTACGATGAGAGGTATAACTGAAATTCAATAATACATAGGGTATTTATATATATATATATATATATATATATATATATATATATATGTGTGTGTGTGTGTGTGTGTGTGTGTGTGTACTACTTATGGGACATATAGTACAAGTCGTGTGTATCTATACTGATGATTTAAGTATATAGGTGGTGTGCATACCTATTATATGATTTCTTATGTGTATGAAATAACTACACTGCTTCCTATCGGGGAGGAGGTTTCACATAGTAGACGGTCTTATCATGATGAGCCCATTAGGGGGGATTTTAAATTCGTACACAGATCATAGAACGTTGGGGATGTGTTATCAAAGAGTATTACAGTTTCGACGGTTGAATGTGAGCGTAGCTATGTGCGTGACCCATTTGGCTGGGGACTATGTTCACCTCCAATATATGTGATTTGTATTTATGGTTCGAGGGAGATACTAAACAAACAACCATTTATACAGTGCGAGATGTACCAAGACATGATATAAGAGTATGCATGAGCCGCACATGAGTCTATAGGTGATGTATTAGTATATATATGTGATAGAGTGATGAATGTATGTATACTTGTGATATGTTCTACTATATGAACTTAGTAGATAAGATGGATAGTGAAATCTAAAATAACTTAAGGGCGTGAACACTTAACTTTGAATGTGAAAACTCTCCCACTCGAGATAAAAGATGTGAAAATATTCATTAACGTATTACGTGGGAAATACGGGTAGCTATTATTAGACCATAGATTATAAGATTAATCAAATTGAACTAGTTTGGCATGACAACAGTAACTAGAATGGTTTAGCGGTACGTTGGGCATGCACACTAGTTGAGAGGTGAGAATTCTCTAGAGAGAGCCCACATAACGAACATGTATATAATATCTGATTTTAAGAATTCTAAGTACTTGTTAAATTGTTTTAATCTATTTTTAATCGGGCTCTTATCCGTTTCTTGTAAATCTATTTTCTCTTGTGTGATCTATTTTAGGTGTCCAGCCACATGGATGCCAGGCGTAGACTATCAGATGATTTGACGTGCTGCATCTATTGTAGGAGTTGTAGGTTCTCGTTATTAGACACCTTCACTATTATTCATTAAATTCATGATTTAGTTATCTTAGTTAGGGCATGTTTCCCATTCTCAGCTATCATTTATTTTAAAGGGGCATTGTACTCCTTTATTTCAGTTTGATGGATTCAGTTTTATTATGTATTGTTGTGTTTGAGACTTTTGAACTGGGACATTTATTCCAGTCTTATTTATTCAGTCAGATGGTTTCTTATTCATTAGAATGGTGAATGTGGTTAATGGTTTAAATTGTTGGATAATATTTGAATGATTAAATGTTTTTAACACTAGCTTAATTAATTATTAGGTAATAAATAAAATAAAAAAATTTCGACAGTGATGCTAAGAATGAACCAACTGGAAATTATGATTTAATTCTATAAAGGACTGATGGGCCTGTACTTAATTGAGTGGGGTGTCACAGGTGATATAAGAGCATAAGGTTCTAGAGTCCTTAGGATCTATGCGGCTTTTCATATTTTAAGTTATCGTTCTTTGATATAAAGCCTTATTATAGGATTGTTGCATTCCTTTAATTATGTGAACTACATTCTTTTTCTATTAAATTTCGTTATATGATTCATAAGTGAGTTCGGTTGGGCTTCGTACACCAAATAATATAGGATGATCAACGAAGGTTGTTAGAAGGACTGTAGGAGGAAAGTCTTAGTAGAAGCCATGTAATATTCTGGGAATGGTGATTGCGATGGAAGCCACTATAATTATTGTTCCGATGGATAACAATGGGATAATAACTCGGGGGTAGCAACTTTCCCAAATATTGCCATAGATAACAATAGTATAAACTCAAACTCACCCCGCGAAGTAAATAGGGGGAAAGGAAATCGACTCATTTGAAGAGTCATACGTAAGAATTTCGGGAAAAGAGGAAGTGTGATGGGACAATGGAAGGATAATCCAAAGGAAATTGTGTTGGGTGGAGTACAAACACGATCAGGATTAAATTTCAAGGGAGATTATTTTTGCTTAAAGGAGCGGTATAGAAATAATGGGAATCAGTCACCAGAACTATGGAGAGATAAATTGATGACGAGAAATTTGGGTACAATTTGTTCATAAGATCTTCCATATGCTGTTCAGACAGAGATGCAGATGGAGTTTTGAAACTATTCACAAGTGGGCAATAGAGACCAATCATGAGGGAGTTACCCTATTTAGCATATTTAGTACCCGACAAAGGCGGTACGAAGAACATTAAAGGGTCCATAAGTTGATAATGGACATGTGATGAGATTTTACAAGCATAGATGATGAATATGATTAGGATAACTAGTGATGATGTTGTTAAGGTCGTACATTTACATGTTCGTATTAATTCTCCCATCCGAATGGAGCCAAGAGGTTTAGAGGGTCTAGTTGATGAGCAAGACTAGATTTAGTGATGACAGTGACGCACCACAGGATGGTGTACCTAGTAGGGAGCCCATTTAAATGATTTGGATCAATCAAACTCTACCAAATGATGGTGGATTCAATCAGGGCCGCCAAGACTAACAACGAGTTCCATAGGGTCAGTGGAACCCAAGGAATAATGGGGGTAGCAATCGAGGCCAAGACTACCCGGTCCGAGGGAAGGATACCGTGACATGGCTAGCAGGACCAAAAATAAAGGAATGGCACTGAATAGTGTCCTATGTGTGGAGATTAGGACTACTTGTATTGAACTTATTCATAGCAGAAGAGTGAGACCAATCAGACTCAGAAAGTAAATGGGAATGGTACCAGTGAGGCACACCAGTAACGGGAACAAGATTTCTTATGAGGAAATTGAACTAAGAGATTTAGATTTCGGAGGTTGCCAACCTGAGAATGGTGGGTGTAGGCAGGACCAGCAAGGTTCTCAGTAGCAATAACGTCCCATTCCTCAAGGTCGTTAGGGCCAAGGGAGTAATAGGGGATGCTAGTAGGGCCAGGGATAGAGTCAGGAGAGTTTTTCTGGAAACTATTACAATTATGGAAAGGAGGACCACATGAAGGAGGCCTACCGAAGAAAGATAGGGGGCAAACTATATGATGAGATCCTGAATATACAACCATTGCAGTAAGTCACGGGTCAGTTCCGATACAAGAGTGATGCTCAGGGACCCATTGACCAGACAAGGTAGATTACAAATGGAGATAAAATCTTTCTTTTATCCCTATGAGAATGGTATTAGGATGGGTGACATGGGTGTGTCACAATATATGATTGTTAACACTAATAATCGAGTGTTAGTTGGGTTTAGTGGGTGCGTTTGCAGTATCAGCCTTATTTTGTATATAATTACCGTTGGGTAATAGGATTTTTTTTATCATTTGTAGGGAGGAGCAGGTGTGGACACTAAGAGAAAATTTTATATTATGTAACGATTTTTGCTCCTTTGAGTGTTATGAGAGGAGAACATATATTGTTTTTGCGTAATCATTTTTCGGGGAAAATTATATTATTTTTGCGAGGTATAACCTGAAAGAGGGTTCAACCTATCAGCATGTGTGTATATGTTATAAAATAGTGTGTAGTAAACTTCAGCGTGTATGTTATCTAGTTATATTTGATCCCGATTAAAAGGGTCATTTATTGATATGATTCAGGGTCTATTGGCTTCTATCGAGCGGAGAGATATAACTCGTGATATATTTGTGCTAACAAACTAGTGATAGTAAGAGCGCCGTGAAATATGTGGTCTTTTGTAACACAAAAGTGGACGAGTGTACTATTATGCAAAGAGGCAGGGATTTTAGGGTACGTGCTATAGACTGAGGATTTAATGGAGCTCAACGATCGACAATGTTAGAGAGTAATGTATGGAGGGGGGGTCCTTGTTTGGATTTCACTTTGCGAAACATCCCATGCATGAAACTAGCGAACGTTGGGAGTTGAGGTAAGTTTGGTATTTAGTATATGAGTTTAATACCCTAGCTATTGTACTTATATGTGATTATAATTAGGAGGTGGTCTATATATTACCATTTAAGGTCGGTAGAGCCGAATATTGCGGGTGTGAAAACCAGTGTAGAATTTTTACACCATGGGTATATTGGTGAGGTAACCTAGAGAATAATTACGTGCGATTAGTAGGGTAATTGAGTATAACCTTGTTGTATGGTCATGTTAAGTACGCGAAGATTCATTGAACACCAGTCTATTACGTTTAGCGATATTGTGCAGTAATGCATGGAACATAGGGTGTATGGGAGCCCTAGTTAGTTGAGATTTATAGTATCACTCATGAGGTATAAATGTGGAAATTTATCAAATAAACATAGACGCATGCGAATAAAAAAATTAGAAATTGAGATAAAATGAGATAAAGGGAATGTAGTGGCATTGAGAGCGAGTTGAGTCACTAGGAACCGAAGAATGGACAAAAGGAGTGATTATAATTTTGAAAAGTACATGAAATGTACATATTAGATTTTTGGGGATAAACTGGCGCTAGCCTATGCAGAAGGGTAATATGACGGGAGTTACGTCAGAACCAACTGAAGGCGTAAAATGTTTGACTCAAAGAGTCGGGTATGATTGCAGATATCTTCCATGAATGGAATGATCAATAGTTTGAATGGTGGAGTATAGACAGTCGAACTAAAGAGTAACATTAGCGAAGGGGTACTGAGAACAACAAAATGTTCAAAACATTAGAAAGATGTCAAACTATATGTGTAATAAAAGATAAAGAGAATTAGTCACTAGATAGGACGGTAAGGGAAAACCATTGGATTGAAGGATACCGTAAGTAGAGATATAGAGGGAACAACAGAACGACATAATTGAGATAGTAAGTTTACATGGGGTTCCACTGGAGGTCGTATTCGACAGGGACAAAACTTTTGTGCCTCGATTTTGAGAAAGTGTCCAGGAGGCCATGGGTATGGGGTTGCGATTACGTATGACCTATCACCCTTAGACCGAGGGGAAGATCGAGAGGATACATTGGATGTTAGGGGATAGTTACGGACGTGTGTCCTTCATTTTAGGGAGGTTTAGAGAAGTACCTTCCACTAGTGGAGTTTGTGTACAATAGCACATATCAGTTTACTTTTGGAATGTCACCATTTGAGTTCTTGTCATTCTTATACTTGTTGGCTAGAGGTTGGGGGAATAAAAAGCTATTCTTGCCAGAGTTGAGTGAGGACAATACAATTAGTATTAAGAGGATTTGGGATCGTATACAGGTAGCGCAGGATGGGCAAAAGACCTACATCGATGCCATACGACACTTTTTAGAAGTGTAATGTGGGGGATCAAGTGCTACTACTATTATATACTATGAAGGGGATAATGAGGTTCGAGAAGAAATGGAAATTGACATCGAGATACGTGGGGCCATTTCCTATCATCGAGAATATTGGACCAGTAATGCATAGACTTGGGTTGGCGGAGCACATGTATTGTATTCATGATATGTTCCATATTTCTTCGCTGAGACGGTATCTCCGGGATAAGTTGTCTCACACTTACTTTGCTCTAGAGGAGATTGACTTGCAACCTGATATTTCATATGAGGAGAGACCGATGGCTATCTTAGACCATAAGGCGAGGAGATTGAGGTCAAAGGTTGTTCCAATTGTGCGTGTCCAGTGGGAACATCCTAATTTTTAGGAGTCTACTTGGGAGCGCGAGGGTGAGATGCGCAAAAAATATCCAGGGTTGTCATGACCAAGTATACTTTTATTTTTTCGAATTTCAGGAAAAAATTCCATTATTAGGGGGGAAGTATGTAACACCCCGTAATTGTTAATGATTTTTAAATGTGGGATTAATTAAAATAAAATGTATTGATTTTTAAATGTGGGAAATTAATTGATAATTAATTCAAATTCAAAGAAATATTAACTAGTGAGAAAAGTGTTAGTATTTATTGATGTGAATTATATGTAATATTACTTAGTGAGTAAAGAAATATGTTATTTTGAATTTATTAAAATTTCCATGAGTGAAAACTACGACAGTTATAATAATTAAGTCGGGACGCGCATGTCAGTCATGTCGGGACTCAATTTAATGAAATAGAAAGTAAATAATTTTTAAGTCATCCGAATAGTCATTTCTAAGTAAAATATATCTAATAAAAAAATGGAAGTTGGGTGACAGATGGGAGAAACAAATAGAGGTTACAGAGAAGCCATAAGACGAAGAGGAGAGGAGCTGCAAAGACTAAAACCATCGTGCCTACACCTTTTACACCACCGACACCGTAGGAGCATAGATAGGAAAGAGAGGAACATCAATATACCCATTTTCTCCAGAGGATAAGACCTTCATATTGAGGCAAGTGTTTAATCTTGCAAAAACTATATAATGTATGATATCCATGTTAGTGTAGGATGTATCATATAAGAAATTTGTATGCTTTGGGTTAAATTGGAAGACTTAAATCATAATCTTGTGGTTGAAATTGATATAGGATTGAACCCTCCATGTATGTAACATGAAACCCATGAAATTAAATTGAATCTGGATGAAGAAATATGGGTTTTGATGGGTACGATTGAATTGTAGAACGATTTCTCGAGTTCAAAGAAGTCTATGAAATTGGGTAAATTAAACCACTGTTTTAGAAACTATTTTGAGCCGATTTGGTTCCAAAAATGGCTATTCTGTCAGCGCTAGCTCGTAGAAAGTCCCATTTTTCGCATTTTGTTCTTTGATACGTTTTTTCCAAAACGACACCGATATACCTTGCATTTTAAATATCTTGGTAGATTCGTGGAGTTAATTTTAGGAAATGTTATTTTTAGTGGTTATTCCATTGAAGGTTGCCTAGATTCATTGATTGTGATTGTTTTTCTATAAGAAGGACATTTGGCCTAAATTAGACATTTGTTTTACATAAAGTGAGATGAATAAATATTGGGATAATTGAGAAAATATCCGTAATTGGTGAATGAATAAACATTCGAGAAGGGTGACGTAATCATGAGTGAACCTATGTTTATTACTTGTAGTAATTGCGGGAATAATTTTTGGAAAAAAAATGAAGGGTTAACTAGGGCCCTTCGAGTTGTGTGAAAGTTCATATAAATACGATAAGAGGTATAATTGAAATTCCATAATACGTAGGTTATTTGAGATATATATATGTACTGCATATGAGATATATTGTATAGGTCGTGTGTGTATCTATTCTGATGATATAAGCATATAGGTTGTGTGAATACATATTGTATGACTTCTTATGTGTATGACATACCCACCCTACTTGCTATCGGGGATGAGGTTTCATGTAGTAGACGGTCTTATCCCAATGAGCCCATTAGGGGGATTTTATATTCATACCCAGAATATAGAACCATGGACACGTGCTATCTAAGAGTATGATAGTTTCAATGGTTAAATATGAGCGTAGGTATGGGCATGACCCATTTGGTTGGATAGTATGTTCGCCTCCAATATATGTGATTTGTATTTATGGTTTGAGGTAGATACTAAACCAACAGTCCTTTATACAGTGCCAGATGTACGAGGAGATGATAGCAGAGTATGCATGCACCACAACTGCATCTAGAGGTGTCGTATTAGTGTATATATGTGATAGAGTGATGAATATATATATATATATATATATATATATATATATATATATATATATATATATATATATATATATATATATATATATATATATATATTCTTGTGATATGTAATACTATGTGAACTTAGTAGATAATATGGATAATGAAATTCAAAATAACTTAAGTGCGTGAACACTTAACTTTGAATGTGAAACCTCTCTCACTTGAGATAAAAGATGCAAAAATATTCATTAATGTATTAGATTGGAAATACGGGTAGCTATTATGAGACAATATATTCTAATATTAACGAGCTTGAACTAGTTCAGCATGACATCAGTAACTAAAATGGTTTAGCGGCACGTTAGGCGTGCACACTAGTTGAGAGGTGAGAATTCTCAAGAGAGAGCCCGCATAACTAACATGTATATAATATCTGCTTTTAAGAATTTTAAATACTTGCTAAACTATTTTAAACTATTTTTACTCGGGCTCTGACCCATTTCTTGTAAATCTATTTTCTCTTGTGTGA
This sequence comes from Sambucus nigra, assembly GCA_949130495.1. Classification (NCBI taxonomy): domain Eukaryota; kingdom Viridiplantae; phylum Streptophyta; class Magnoliopsida; order Dipsacales; family Adoxaceae; genus Sambucus; species Sambucus nigra. Next base: position 112,562,270 of record OX422214.1, read on the forward strand.
TCTATTTTAGGTGTCAAGCCATAGGGACGCCAAGCGTATACTGTCAGATGATTTGACATGCTACAACTATTGTGGGAGTTATTGGGCCTTGTTATTAGATGCCTCCACTATTATTCATTCAGATCCTGATCTAATTATCTCAGTTAGGGCATGTTGCCCATTCTCAGTTATCATTTATTTCATAGGGATATTGTACTCCTTTATTTTTGTTTGATGGGATTTAGTTTTATTATGGATTGTTAAATTTGAGACTTTTCAACTGCGACATTTATTCCAGTCTTATTTATTCAGTCAGATTGTTTCTTATTCATTAGAATGCTGAATGTAGTTAATGGTTTAAATTGTTGGATAATATTTGAATGATTAAATGTTTTTGACACTATCTTAATTAATTATTAGGTAATAAATAAATAAATATTTTTCGACAGTGATGCTAAGAATGAATCAACCGGATATTCTGATTAAATTCTATAAAGGACTGATGACCCGATATTTAATTGAGCGGGGTGTCATAATTATCAATAGTGATAGTGGAAGGAGTACACCCTCTTTCGCAGACTAACCTGACTCTCTCATCTACGGCTTTTAAAAAGGACCTAAACCTATCTTTCTAGTATGAATAATTGGTACCATCAAAGATGGGCACTCAATTATACAAATTCTCCATTAAAATCAACTTTTTCAAATGTCAACAATTTAAAAAATATATATCCAGAGATTTTTTTTCTAGAAAAAGGATCTCATTGTATTTTTTTAGGTAATTGACTCTGATATCGATTCGAGAGTTTGCTATCTCAATATTAATGTAATATTTATATAATTTAGTGTCCGACACACACAACTCCAAATTTTATCATATTATCCTAAACATGCATTTAGGTAATAATGATGATAAAATCAATTATGCATTCAACAAAGTATAATTTAAGGAAAAAAAACCCTTTCACGTAAAACTCTTTTTTCAATAAGCACTTTAGAGATTTTACAAGACTATAGACCTACAGACTACTTGATAAAAACCACAAGTTTATTGTGAAGTGCCTTTGTAAATCTCTAAAAACTATGGCTCCGTCCAGAGTCGTCCACATGCGTCCTTCCACACTTTGGATCCACCAATCATCCTTCGTCGTCAGCAATGAATTCCCTCTGGTTCATAAGAGCAGCCATGAAAAAAATCCATCCACAAGAGTTGTATGCTAGATACAATCTATAGGGTTTAAAATTGATTCAATCAAATAAATTATGGGGATGATGATTTTTGAATCAAAAAGGTTTTTTCAAAACAAAAGGTTGAAAACTTTTACTAATGATATGCAAAAAAATATGGCAAAATCCTTAACGAATATAAACACAAAATTGGTATTTAAAGGGCGAACACAAATTTTGTGGTGATAGAATCATTTGAACGAAAAATCATTCACGTTTGAATGAGAAACGAACCTCGTTAGAACGACAGTAGGTTCGTTCAAATGACATCCAAATCTCATTTGAACGAACTTCAAAGGACGTAAAATAGTATGCCCTCATGAGATGTTCGATCGAAGAAACCTTCAAATGACCACTTCAAAATAGAAGCCAATCTCCTTTGAATGATATGAGTGTACTTTAAACATTTTTAAATCTAGAAAAAATGCCTCGAGTTTAGATAAAAGATATTGTTTCCAGTTTTAATAAAGTTGAACATCCTAAAATAAATTCGAGGAAAAAATTTAAACTTAATAGCATTATACCTTTATAGTATGGAGATGCTTGAATGTGGAAGATATTGGATCATCAGACTTTGCCTCGGATCGAATCTCATTGAACCGGAATATGCCTAAATCAAAATGCTGCTTAGTCTATGAGAAAATTATGATCTTGCAAGCCACAGTGACCAATGGCGATGTCATAGGTCCTAAACTTCCCACTCATTGGACATAAGATGATTTTAAGTTGAACAATTTTAACTCACTATTTAAGTGCATTTTTTAATCCACCATCCCTGGAGAGTTTTTCCTTGTTATGATGTATTTAAGGAAGTAGGGGATATCCTCGAACGCATTCATGAGGGTATCAATTCTGTTAAAGATTCTAAGCTTCAAAACGTCACGACATAGCTTTAAATTATTATTATTATGCCAAAGTCTTAGTTGCTCGATGCATTTTATGTAAGATTTTCTGATATCGTTAACTCTAGTTACAATTTAGGTGAGAAAATTCCAGAGGTGCGTGTAATTAAAAATATTTTTAGATCCCTTCCATCCTTATTTATTCCTATGGTTATTTTCCTTAATTAGTTGATTATTTAAGATACACTCAGGTTAGAAAAAATCATAGGAGACCTTTAAACTTATTAGATCGGGATGTTTCCCACAACTATTAAAGCTATGGAAAAGGTAATTTCTTCAAAATCTTAATCTAAAAAGAAATAGGAAGTTTCTTTTGACTCCAACTATGATTTTGATCTTAAAGATATTGCCCATTTTGTTAAAAAATAATAAAATTTGTCAAACTTAGAAAAAAAAAACTTTCAAAGAAACTAAAGGTTTTAAGAAAGATAGAAAATATAAATTAGGCAATACAAATTTTGAAAATGTAACAAAATATGACCCTAAGAAAGATGAAGAGAGATGTTACGAGTTCTTGTTGTAATAGCCACAAATCTAATGAGTGAGATATGAGAATAAAGAGACAAGGCAAACAAAATTTTTCCCTCAATGCCACGCTTAGTGATAGCTATGTCGTGTTGGTGGATTCCAGGAATGAATCACTGCATGGACGTAAAAACACCACTTTCATGTCTAGTCATTTTTGAACATCTAGTACACTTCATTTCGAAGAGTAATTTTCTAAACATGATGGTGTAAACAATACGTCCAGTAATTCTGAAGAGAGTGAGGGACAGTGTCACCTTCAACGTTCTTACGCCAACTTTATGCCGAGTCCTTTTACATGAAAAAACAAAACAAAACTTTAAGCTTTAGAGTTTTATCCTTAGAGAAGGATTTGAGAGAGAAGGGAGAGAAAGAGTCCTTAGTGAGAGTTTCTTTGGATGAGAGTCATTTTAGTGGAGAGAAAAAATGGTGACTTGACCAACAAAGGGACTAGTCTTACAAGAAATCATCAAGCATCTATGGATTTTTGTGAGAAACTTAAAGATCTTGTATCCCAAATCGAGAAAGATATCTAATGTGATCGGGAGGTCAAGGTTACTATAGAGTACACATAAAAGAATGTTGGAAAGATTATCCTCAGTACCGCTTTACGTTTTTGGGAGAGAAGAGGAATATGTTATGATGATGCATTCACTTCCCATACAGCAACGAAACCAGTTCCTACATTTTTGGTAGATCCTTATAGGCCTCGACCTAAACCATAAAACATATTTCAACCTAAGAAAGTGAAAAAATACCACTTAAGTCGTTTAATTTAAGATTAAACTATCTAAATGGTTCCGAACAGTTTGTTGAAGAAACTCTTTTCTTAAAACAAATTTTAAACATAAGATGTGTAAAACAGTATGAACGAGTTATTTCAGTTCTAGGTTTACCAGATTTGAAAAACAAAACTTAAGAAAATTAAATCAAAACATCCTTAATAAAGGGATGAGAGGAAGAGGAAGTATACACGAGAGATTTTAACGCGGTAAAACCCCACCCAATTGGGGAAGCATCCACGGTGACCTCTAGGTCACAAACTCAAAAATCCACTAAATAAGAGTACCCAGTTATAAGCTATATAATAATCAAAACACGTAATCAAACCTAAACTAAGTTAAGAAATTATACCAACTCATCTAGCATTTTCTGACTTCTCCAAGGTTCTGATGTTGTTGATGTTCTCCTAGCTTCATAACTCCACTCCTTTTTACTTTACGTCGACTCTAAAGTCAAATATCTCAACACCAACACTTTTTAGTGTAGTAGTGTGAATGTGTATGTGGTGATGTGCTCTAAATCATATGCATGCAACTCACACACACTTAATTACAAACAATATGAGTAACAAATTACAAACAGATCACTTAATATGAAAGATTTCCAAAATCAATTTAGTCAAAGTAATCAGACTTTGGATCTTTAAGATATCTGCAGATCAAGAGGGAATCTTGCTATAAAAACTATCCAAGACCCTATGCATTTTCCTTATTTGAAAATATGTACTTATTTCACAAAACACGAAATATTTGAAAGTAAAATCCCCAATCAAGATCTCAATTAGATCTAAGTATGAATATTTGAGTAAACTGAAATTAGAAAGGATTTTGTTGGTTTAAGGTTTGAAATCAACATATCAGTTTGAAAATAACCAACAATAACAAGATTTCTCAAAATAAGAAATCGAGACAAAGAACTACCTAAGTGAACTGTATCACAAAGGCGTAATCTCAAGATTCTATGAAAAGAAACAGAGTTTTAACCAACATGATTAAGTTGGGAAAGAGATAAAGAACTATAGAGGGCAAACCTCTCAAATCTCAGAGTATTTTACTCTTAGAAAAGGACCATTTTGTTCGTTTAGGGTATTCTGGTGAGATTCGGGCTGAGTTAGGTTTAGGGTTTCATTTCTCTCTCTAACTCTTATTTTCTCTCTAGTTTGGATGAAGGGAAAAAGTCTCAAATGTCTGAGGCTTAGGTCGTTTATATAGAGAGTGAGGAAGGATCGAGAAACTCAGAGGCAATCCAATGGTTGAGATTGATCTTGAACAGTTGACTAAAAATCTAATGGTTAAAATAATGAGGTGGAAATAACCAGCAATGATTGGTCAAGAGAGGTTCACATGAATTAAGCATAAAGACATGCAGATTATCGATGATATTGATCTAAGGGTTCTTAAAGAAACACAGTTCTGTGAGAGTAAAGAAACACAAAATCAACCAATTAGAAAGCAACACGTGTTGAAAAAATACAGGTTATAAAATGCGTACCAAAAGAAATTATTTTTACACCCTGAAGTCTCCGGCGCTTTTATTTCATACCCAAACCAACATTAAGCTATTAACAGAATTTACACAACAGACCCAAAGGTTTCTAAATGACCAATATTAATTTCTAAAAATCATTTTAAAAATCTTAGAAATTATATAACATATCCCAAAATTAGTAAAAAATTAATTTAAGGGGTTTAACTCACACACAACAAAATAGAGCATGAGATAATGTATGTATGTAGTCCTAGTCTGTGGTGTTGGTATACTACCTTTAGGAACTCATAGAGGAATCAAGTGTAGAGTCTGAGGTTCTTTGGTAAACAAGGATGGGACTCCAATTTTGTCACTATTTCCAAACTAAATGAGCACCTATATAATATAGATTCAAGTTAGCCAAAGATATAGGGTGCTTCAATCGCCCCCTTTGGAAATATGAGACAAAATCTCCTTTGAGTCAACGAGAACTCGTAGGGTTACAAAAGAAATAAAAAATCCTATTCATATACAAAAATTCTATCTACCCAATACTCTATAAAGAAAAAATTACATAACTCAACTAGATACAAACTAATACCCTAACAAAATTCTGTTGCAACTAAAGGTACTGATTCATGAAAATAAGATAACTAAGATAATCTTTTTAGTTGAGATTACACCAAAATGTCCAAAAGGACTCAAATTTCTCCCCCATTTTGTCTCAAATAGATAAAGGGCAAAGAAAACTAGTAGAAATAATAAATCATTATTCTTCCATGACCATACCAATAGAATTGTGCAAAGATTCAAATCGAAGAAAGTCTAGAGGTTTGGTAAAGTGGTCAGCTAATTACAATTACATAGGAAGGTAATTTATTTGTAACTCCTTAGATTAAACTAACCTGCATATGAAATGATATCTAATTTTAATATATTTGGTATGATAGTGTTGAATAGGATTTTTAGAAATGTTAATGGTGCTTTAATTGTTACAATAGTGATGTGACTTATCTTTAGTTATACCGTAATCTTTCAGCATTTGTTTTAGCCAAAGTAATTGAGCACAACAACTTCATGCGGAAATATATTCGAATTCGACAGTGGACAAGGAAGTGCAGTTTTGTTTCTTACTACTCCATCCTACCAAATTATTACCAACGTAGTAACATGCTCATAAAGTACTCTTACTATCGTCGGTACAACCGGCCCAATCAGCATCGATGTAACCTACTATAGTACTAGAAGTGTCTTTAGTGTACCAAAGTCCAAAATTTAGTTTGCCTTTTATGAATTTGATAATTCTTTTAACACACAATAGGTGACTCTCTTTAGGATTATTTCGATATCCGGCACACATGCAGAAAGAGTACATAATGTGAGGATGGGAGGTAGTAAGATAAAGTAAGATTCCTATCATACTACGGTACAAGGTGGTAGCAATAGATTTACCATTCTCATCTTTAGAAAGTTTGATAGAGGTAATCATAGGAGTCCTAGAATCTTTAGATGTTTCTAGGCCAATATTCTTGACAATCTCTAAAGCGTATTTAGATTGCGATAGAAATAATCCTACTAAATTCTTTTTAACTTGGAGTCCTAAAATGAATTGTAACTCCCCCATAAGTGACATTTGAAATTATTTGTGCATAATGTCCGAGAAGGTCTTAACTTGTAAAGGGGAGGTGGATCCAAAAATGATATTGTCAACATAATCTTGAGCAATAGTAATGTTGTTGTCAAAATGTTTGACAACCAAGGTTTGGACATTCCCTCCTCTCCTAAATCGATTGTCTAAAAGAAAGGTGGATAGACGCTCATACTAAGCTCTAGGAGATTTTTTTAACCCATAAAGAGATTTTTTAAGACGTTAGATATAATTTAGGTGATGAGGGTCAATAAACCCTTTGTGTTGTTCTGCATAGGTCTCCTCAGTTAAAATTTCGTTAAGGAAGGCTGACTTAACATCCATTTGATATAGTGTGAAATCCACATGATAGGCTATGGAAAAAAGTAAACGAACGGTTTCGAGGCGAGTGACAGGAGTAAAAGTTTGCTCAAAATCTATTCCTTAAATCTGAGAGTAGCCTTGGGCAACTAATCTATCTTTATTCCGAATAATCATCCCAGATTCATCATTTTTTTTAAAAACAAAAGTGTGCAAATAACCCTATTATTTTCATGCCCGGGTACAAGATACCAAACATCATGAATGACAAATTGAGGAAGTTCCTCCTACATAGAACTTATTCACAAAGTCTCATTCAAGGCTTCATTTACAGTTTTCGTCTCAATAAGAGACATACAACATGCCAAATGAGCAATGTTACTAAGTTGAGATCTTGTACAAACTGGCTCAGTAGGATTACTAACAACACTATCTAAAGGATGATCTGTGGAAACCCGGTTAAGTACTTCAGGGGTCTCAGTTGGTAAACATTCAACTATTTCTGGACAGTCATAATTTAAAATATTTTCGAACACATCCACAATAATTGGTTCTTTGATCTTTATTTCTACATTAGTGTCACTTGCAGCCACATTAATGTATTCCATCATGGTTTTGGTTCAAAGATTGTAAACACGATATGCTCTACTATTTGGAGAATATCCTAAAAAGATGGTGTTATCTCACCTAGTTTCGAATTTAGACAGATGTTCTCTGTCCTTATAGACATGATAGGTGCTACCAAAGGTTCTAAAGTATTTTAGGTTAGGTTTCTTCCCTTACCAAATCTCATAGGATGTTCGTTTGGTATTCTTCCTTATGTAGACTCGATTGATTATATCATAGGCAGTGCAAATGGATTCTAACCAAAAATATTTTGGTAGGTTTTTTTGCATGAATCACCACACGAGCCATTTCTTGAAGAGTGAAATTTTTATTCTCAGCAACCCATTTTGTTGAGGTGTCTTTGGAGCACTAAATTCTTGTTTGTAACCATTACAGTCACAATATTCTATGATGCATGAATCTACGAATTCTCCTCCTCTATCACTACGAATTCTATCTACTTGGCAGTCCTTTTCATTCTCTATATGAACTAAGATTTTCAAAAACTTATGAAATGTTTCTGATTTATGTTTTAAGAAGGTAAACCAGGTAAATCGAGTAAAATAATCAACCATAACAAGGATGTAACTGTTGGCACAAAGACTAACAGTAGGATAATGATCCATTATGTCCATATGGATGAGTTCTAGATGTTTAGTGGATATAACTTCTTTAAATTTCTTATGGGGAGCCTTAACAATTTTTCCTTCTTAACATGGACCATAAATAATATTTGAAATTGGTTCGATCTTGGGAAGACCTACAACTATCTATTGGGAGCATAATTTGCCAAGACTATCATAATTAACATGACCCAACCTATTATGCCACATCTCATTGTCATCCATTCTGGAAATAATGCAAACCTCTGTACTTGGATTGACTGTGTAACAGTTATCTAGAGTACAGAGTCCTGTAATAATGCAATCACCTTTTTAATTTAAAAATTTTCAATTATTCTTTGAAAAAGTGACAGCATGTTTTGAGTCACAAAACTGTTATATACTTAGTAAATTGGCTTTAAGTCCTTTTACGAAGAGAACATCTTCAAGAATGGATAATCCTTCTTCATGGAGTGTTCCTTTACCAATGATCTGGGCTAATACACCATCTCTAAATAAGAATTTTCCTCCCGAAAAGTTAGTTTTATTTGAATATTTGGAATCATCCCCAATCCCTCTATTATTTTCTCTCTAGTTTGAACAAAGGGAAAAAGTCTCAAATGGATGAGGCTTAGGTCTCTTATATAGCGAGGGAGGAAGGATCGATAAACTCAGAGGAAATCCAATCGTTGAGATTGATTTTGACCAGTTGACTAAAGATCTAATGGTTAAAATAATGCGGTGGAAATAGCCAACAATGATTGGTCAAGAGAGGTTAACACGGATTAATCCTAAACACATGCATATCGTCAATAATATTGATCCAAGGGTTCTCAAAGAAACACATATCCTTGAGAGTAAAGAAACACATAATCAACCAATGAGAGAGCAACACCCGTTGACAAAATACGGGTTATAAAATGCGTAGAAAAGAGAAATTATTTTTACACCCTGAAGTCTTTAGCGCTTTTATTTCCTACCCAAACCAGCATTAAGCTATTAAATTAATTTACACAACAGCCCCAAAGGTTCATAATGACCAATTTTAATTTCTAAAAATCATTTTAAAAATATTAGAAATTATATAACACATCCCAAAATTAGTAAAAAAATAATTTAAGGGATTTAACTCACACACAACAAAATAGAGCATGAGATAATGTATGTATGCAGTCCTAGTGTGTGGTGTTGGTATACGACCTTTAATAAATTGTAGAGGAATCAAGTGTAGAGTTTGGGTTCTTTGGTAAATAATGACGGGACTCAAATTTTGTCACTATTTCCAAACTAGATGATAACCTATATAATATAGACTCATGTAAGTCAAAGATATAAGGTGCTTCAGAAAGAGAACCAAGATAGACCCAAACTCTATGTTTTTACTTATTACAATATGTTAGGTAGACTTAAAGAGCTTTTCTAAAAGTTAGGAAGAACTCGATGTACACATATTCTTGTGCACTACTATAGCGACTTTACTAGTCTTAGAGACCAAGTTGAGTTTCTAGTCATGACTTCACAAAGTTTAATGGAAGATTCAATGGATGTCGTCTGAGAACTATTCTAATGCTACAACTAGAGCCTAAAACGATAAATGAAAATAAGAGGTTACCTCCACCTGGGCACCTAAGCAATAGGACAAACTCATTCTTATTCACGATGCTCTCAAGGTCAATATACTTCTTAATGGTATTTTGATAGTTGGTTCTCTAAGCATATGAGTGGAGACATATCATTTTTACCAGCCTTGTGGATCACAAGTAAGGAAAAATTACCTTTGGAGATGGGAGTAAGTCTAGTATTTAAGGACGTGGATGTGTTGAGATACCCGGATTTCCTAAACTAGATAGTGTTGTACGTAATCGATTTGAAAGAAAACTTAATTAGCATAAGCTAATTGTGCGATGCAAATTTTATGATCAAGTTTGATTGGTCTGAATCCAATGTAAATAATCAATACGATGAACTATTACGACAAGGTGTGATGGTCGAAGATAATTGCTATGGGATTGTGCTCAATTCCTCCATTGTTTGCAACAATTCCATGGTCTCTTCCATGTCCATTTGGCAATAGTGCTAGGTCATGTGAACTTTAGAGATCTTGAGATATTAAATAAAAAGGACCTAGTTCGTGGCTTACCTTCATTTGGGAAACCAACTTCCTCAGGTTGTGGACCTTGGCTTCAAGGAAAATAAATTCAAAGCCCACATCAGAAGTTGAATACCATTAACACCACACATGTTTTGGAGTTAATTCACATGGATCTGATAGGTCATCCTGATTTGTAGAGTTTGGGTAGTTAGAGATACATTGTATTGATAGTTGATGACTTTTAGAAATACTTTATCATGGGGTTTCATAGGAAAAATTCTAATGCGGTTGAGTTCCTAGCAACAAAGTGTAATGTTCGACAAAACCAACACGATGTCACTATTAATCGAATGCGTAATGACAATGAAACTGAATTTAAAGAAGCTAATTGGGTAGATACTATGATGGAGTGATCATCAAACACGAGTTTTTGGCCATTCGTACTCCTAAATAAATAAGAAAGTTTAGAGGAAGAACCGAATGATGAAAAATATGGACAAATCCATGCTTTTAGGAAGAAATGTACTTGGTTATTTTTGGGAAAAGACGATAAGTACCGCATGCTATATAGTGAATAGGGTATATCTCTGACATACACACTATAAACGCCATATTAGTTGTGGTTAGAGAAGAAGCCCAACCTATTATGTTTCAGTGTCTTTGGGAGTAATTGCTATATATTGAGAGATAGAAAGAACTTAGGAAAGTATGACTCTCAGAGCAATGGGGGTATTCATCATCGAATATGGCTTATAAGGTGTTTAACCTTGAAATCTCTAAGGTTATGGAGTCAATAAAGGTTATGATTAGAGACGATGAGCGTTAGGATTTATTAACCCAAGTCCCAGTGTAAGGATGATTTACCCAATGGTGATGATCACATAATTCCTCACACTAACCCATTGGATCCCACTCTTAATTTAGAGGATCCACCCTAGTGGGTTCGAAAGATTCATGACCCTTCTGCTACACTTGGTGACGACCCTACACTATATGTCAAGACTTGTGCTCAACTTGAGAATGTGGTTAGCAATATTTTTCACACCTCCTTAGTCGAGGCCAAGAATGTGAAAGAAGAATCCGAGGACGAGCATTGGATATCCACTATGTAAGATGAGTTGCTTTAAGTTTTTAAGAACGATGTTTGGGAGTTAGTGCTCATGCGTAGAGAGACTAAAGTGATATTTACCAAGTGGATTTACAAGAATATGATGGATGAGAATGGTACCCTTGTATACAATAAGGTTAGGTTTGTCTCTCAAGGATACACATCGATTGAGGGCGTAGGCTTTGACGAGACATTATCTCATATTGCTAGGCTTGAGTCCCTTCTCTTACTACTCACCATATCATGTTATATATGCTTCAAGTTATTTCAAATGGATGTCAAGATTTCCTTATTTAATGGAATTTTACAGGAGGAAGTTTACATGGAATAACCAAAGGAGTTATAAGACCCAAAACACCAGGAACATGTCTTTTATCTTAAAAAAGCCAAGTATGGTTTGAATCAAGCACCACATGCTTGGTACGAGAGTCTCACTTCCTATATCTTAGCCCGTGGCTTCAAAAGAGTGGGAGTGAGTAAGATGTTATTTGTGAGGAGAGAGATTGGTAATATCTTTATTTCCTAAGTCTATGTGGATGACATAGTATTTTGATCCACGCGCTCTCCACACGATCACACTTTTAAGGAGGAGAGCAAGTTTGATATGAGCATGGATTGTGAGTTTAAATTCTTCTTAAGTCTTGACGTGAGTTACCTAGAGAAGAGGATATTCATATCTCAATCCAAATATGCTAGGAACCTAGTGAAAAAGTTTGGTGTATACTCGGTTAAGCACTTATGCACTCATATGAGTACATCAACTAAGCATAGTAAATATAATTTAGTCAAAGACATTTAACAAACCCTTTATAGGAGCATGATGGGTTGTCTTATCTACTTGATCACTAGTCTTCTCGACATTTCCTTTAGTGTTGGAGTTTGTGCGCGATACCAAGCGTCATCGAAAGAGTCATGCTTATTCTCACTTAAACGTATCATAGAATATGTAAGAGTCACTATTTCCTTTGGTATTTATTTTTCCTTTGATACCCATGACCGTTTGTCCGCCTATTCGAATGCCGATTGGGCCATAGATGTTGATGGTTGTAGGACCTCACGTGTTTATTATTATTGTGGGAGTGTTCTTGTCTCTTGGTTGTGCAATAAGAAAAACTCCATATCATTTTCACATCGGAGGCTAAGTATATAGCCACCGAGAGTCATTGCATGAAACATTTATGGATGAAGAAAATGTTGGAAATTATGGGATTTCACACGGCACAATGACTATTTTTTGTGATAATATGAGTACGATCCATATATCCCATAATATGGTAAATATTCTTGCACAAAGAAAATTAGGATATATGATAATTTTATTCGCGATCTCGTCGAGGATAAGGTTATGTCCTTAAGCTTTGTGAGCACAGACGTTGTCGATATTTTCTCAAAACCTTTGATGCATTTAGATTTAAGGATCTTAGGAAGTCTTTGGGTATTTTCTCCATTGATTGAGTTTGGTTACTTTATCTAGTACAAGATGTTTCTCATGTTCATATCTTATATCCCTATTGGTAGATTGTATTTCTATTGTATTAATATATTTTTCGTTTTGATATATTTTGAAATATTACAAAAAAAAAAATTCGTTATTATAAAAAGTTTAAAAGATCCGAAATGAATTTTAATTTTTAAGATAAAATTTAAAAATTGAAAAACATTTTATTTTTCATAAAATTTTGAAAAAGACAAAAAGGGTTTTGTATTTTTGGTAGGTTTTTATATTTTGGGTTTTTCACCGTATATGGATGAACATTTAAGATATTCGGATCACTCCTACATTTCATCCATTCACGTGACTTGTTTATAGTGTTTGGACACATGGGTTTGTTTCGTTAGGGTGCATAATAATGTGAGGATGTCATTACGTTGTTCATCGATGGTTATTACCTATATGTAAGAATCTTCATCACCTTTATTGCACACGTGAATGGAATTTTTTAACATTATACTTGCTTTATCATGTGTTGATTGGGGTGTTCTCATCGCACTCCTACTTAATAATGAACTAAATATAAATAGAGATAAGTTTATTGTAAGAACCATTTCCTTGATTTCTTCTCCCAAAAATATTGATATATGTTAAGCAATGGAAAGGAGTTATGAAAGAGAAATTTTCTTTTCTTTACAAGCCACCATTTGAAAAAAGCCTAAAAATATTTACGACACACAAAAATAGAATTGTTAAGGCCATTTATTTTATATTCATTGATGCTTCGCTACATATGAACATTATGATATCTTTAAATATTTTCGAGTGAAATCTTATATATGTGAGAGTTTTAAGGTGTTATAAAGTAAAAGATCAATGGGTTTGCACGATGAACTCTCTTGAAAAGAATTAACTACTTTATCGTTATATAGTTCAAAAACATTAAAATTGATGGCATACTTCATAAGTCAAATCAATTTCACTTGAGTTCAATATTTCACACCTAAGATAGAAACTGTGTTCTTTCGTTAGAAGTGTCTCATGACTTCGTGCAATTATGTTATAAATTCTTATGTTAATTTTCCCATGAAAAATGTTCACACAATTTCATTCCATTTTCACAATTTAGGTATTGTAGTGTTACTCCATGGTGACTATGTGTTTTTGTAACTATGTGTACTTTTTATACCATACACTTGAAAATTTTGAAAAATTTCAACAATAGTTGTTATACCTCTTGGATTGTCATTACATATTCTTCATCAATTATCTTTGTGATGATATCTTTGTTTCTTCATGTGATGTTAATTATTCATGCTTAAATTTCTAATCCTTTGTCTATAATGGACAAAATAGGGTGAGAAAAAATGGAAGGGTTTTTATTAAAAACTCATACGTTGTATGGTATTTCTTATTTCATGGGTATAGGTATCTCCCACTTTAATGAGAATCCCATGGACTACACAAGATGAAGACAAATTTGGCTAAGGCAAGAACAATTTTAATTGAAGATAAAGTGTCAAATGTCATTCAATTTTCAAGTTTGGGAGGACAATAGGGCGTATTATCTTTGGGGTCTTATTGTAATTTAGTTTTATTTTTTTTTTATTGAAAGATTTGCAAGATAAAGATTTTAAAATTTCTCATATCTTAGGGTGTAGACACCCCATCCTAGGACTCCCCTAAGCACATCCTTGTGACACCCCGACTAATTAAACACCGGGTAGCTACTCCTTTATAAAATTAATTCAAAATGCCAAGTTGGTTCAGTTAATAGCATCACTGTCGAAAACGTTTTATTATTACTAACCACCTAGCATTTAAAAAGTAAGTGCCAAATTTTATTAAATCTGATTAACATGCAACAAGAGTAAAGAAATAAATAACACCATTCACCATACTGAAGTAAAATGAATAACCATCACAATAGAAATAAATAACGTCTGGAGGAAACCCCTCACTACAATCCCATACTGAAGATAAATAACTGAAACTGAAATACTACATGCTAAAGTCTGAAAACTGAAATGTAAAAGATGCTCTAAATAGAAATGGGCAACATGCCCTATAACTGATAGATAGTGAGACTGGAATCCAAATGAGAGAAGCGTCTACATGCAAATCCCTGTAGCTTCCACAAACAGCTACAATTCGTCAGCTGAATGAGAATCCTATGCTTGGTGTCCTTGTGGCTGGGCACCTAAAATGGTTTTACAAGAAAATATGTTTGAAAGCAAATGGGTCAGAGCCCGAAAGTGGAAATCATTTTAAAAACCTGCAAGTGCTTTAAAAATATTTAAAACATTAAATGCAAAGTACATGTTAGGATGTGCACTCACATGATATTCTCACCTCTCGTCTAACTGTGCACTCCTAACGCAATTACCCATCTATATCGACCCATACTACTAGCTAACTAACAACATAACTAGCTAGACTACCAAAGGTTCTACCCATATTACTCGGTTCCATTTAACATAACAATGCTCGTAATTAAATAGAGGTTTAACGTAAATTCAGTTACTAAAAATGCCATTGATATAACTATCAGTTAACTCATTATATAACTCGGAACAATACCGTAATATTTTTACAACATTTACATGAGGATTCCCATTAATTTAATGTATATTATTCACATCATAAATATACAATACAAGCACCCCGCAATCTAAGCTGTAGTGCACACATACTCTGCTATCCATCCCGGTACATCACGTACATAAGGATCACATATTCCGAATCTCTCAGGAATAGTTCAGATAACACAAATCACAAATAGTGGAGGCGAACACAGTCACCATCACATGGGTCACGCACATACCTACGCTCCCATGGTCAGCGGACTTATTAATGTCACAATAAGTCTTTCTATGACCTATGTTCATCAAGGTACCAGTCTATATCCCCCCCGTAGGCACACAAGGATTAGAGGGTCCTAGGCGAACGCAACCTCCCGTGATAGCAAGTATGGTAGGTATGTCATACAAACAATCCATATACTAATACTAAGTAAACACACATCTTAGTAATACCGTATTTTAATCGTAGTACATATTGCATACTCGTACTAGCTTATACTTATCATAATTCATACTATTCCGGTTTGTAATTATACGCGCCATGATTCATCCTCACACCGTAGTAGACACTCACGTCTCCACTCAAATGGTCAATGAATATAACTCTAGTATATGATTTACTCATCTCAATAACCCAAAAGTCCCAAATCAATCACTATATCATCAAAGGGATGCTAACTCTACCCTTGAACCAGTTCCCGGAACTCAAAAAGTCAAAACAGTCCAAAAAGGGTCAAATTGTCAACTCGTTAGAAGTCTCGTTCGAACGAGGCTTCGAACGAGTTTGGTCTGTCAGGTCGTTAGAAGTCTCGTTCGAACGAGGCTGTTCGAACGAGATCCCAGTTCGTTCGAACGAACTGACCCTTCTAACGATATCTCGTTCGAACGAGATATCGAACGAAAATCCCTACTCGTTAATAACGACTGGTCAACTCGTTAGAAGCTCGTTCGAACGAGTTCGTTCGAACGACCTGGGGGTTGCTTCTAACGAGAGGCCAGTTTCGGCCCAGAATTTCCCAAAAATCGTTTTTCACCATTTTTACTCCTCAAATCACCTCTAAAATTTATCCCAACAATTGTTTTAAAGTCTCTAAACAATTCTAAACATAGTATAACCACATCCTATCACGTTTGTATGGATTTACTCACCCAAATCATCAATCAATTTACAATAACTTAATCTTTTCCCCAATTCATTTATGAACATGAACCCTAAAATTTGGAACCTTCAATTCATCAATTAAAATTCGTTTTCTTCCACCCAAAACATGTATTAACATCAGATTAATCATTTACCTATCCTTCTACATGCAATCCTTCTCAAATTCCTCAAGTTTTATCATCTAGACTACATGGGTTTTCATATTTCATCAAGAACAACCATAAATCTGAATTTTCTAACATGGAAAAGACATTCTCAGTAATTAAATGGAAATAAAGTCACTTGTCTTGGTTTGATTTCTGAATTTGGTGCGGATTCGGTGTAGAATTTCTGCAGAATTCCTCTCTCTCTCTCTCTCCTTCTCCAAGCTTTCTTCTTCAAAAAGCTATGGTGGCTAGGGTTTGCTTTGGGGAACCTATGAAAACCTAATTTAATAAACCTCCGTGGCTTGTTGGGTTAATAAGGGTTGGTTGGGTAAAATCCTTATCAGATTACAACTCTCAATTTTCGTCACTTTTAATTACCCAAAAATACCAAATTACTAAAATACCCTTTAAGTTACCGGTATGGCCTAAAAATACCCCGGGACCCAAACTATACCCCCGGCTAGTGTTTTCTGACTATCTCGGCCCTTCCGGACGCGTTGCCGCACTCAAAATGACCATACGGATTATAGATTTTAAATTCACCTTTTATTATCAAAATATTATACCGTGACGCGGCGGTCCCACGCGTCTCAACAAAATTTCCAAATTGCCGTATATAAATCCCACGACAAATTTCATAATACCAAATACATATATAATCATATATGCACATAATCAAATACCAATTCGTATCTCATTAGTATTTATAACCCGGATTAATTTCCAATTAATACGCATTTAATTAATTAATCCCAAAAATAAATATAGCCAAAAGTACGGGGTATTACAATCCTTAGGTTCCTAGCACTCATGTATTCACCATTAACCCCATGCAATACTTTGAAGATGATTTAGAGGCCACCAAGTGCTCTCGGGCCCCGTTTGACTCCATTGAACTCTATTGCTTGAGTGAAACTCAATAAATCTTTGAATGACTTTGAATCCCCTTTCTAAAAGGTTTATCCCTCTGGTGGATCGACCTCACTATCCGCACGAATGGTCCATTTCAAACCAAGTACTGATCTGGAGGCCACCGAGCGCTCCCGAGCCCCATTTGACTCCACTCAACCTTTCAACTAGAGCGAAGCTCAATGAAATCTTGAAAGGATCTCAACTTTTTTCCAATGGTCCATCTCATGTGCGAATAAGCCTTATGGTTCAGACGAACCATCTTTTTTACTCCGAAGGGCCATTGGGAGCTTTCGGGCCTCATTCGACATTGGTCAACTCTCTAATCAGTGCAAAACTCAATGAAATATCTAACAACATAGAATTTCATTTCCAATGGCCCATGTCATGCATGAATTGACCTTACGGTTCATATGAATGATCTATTTTCCTCCAGAAACCTCTCATTATGAGACCATCGAGCGATTTTGAGACCCATTTGACTTTGGTTAACTCTCGTATATGAAAGTGGATCAATGTATTCTTAAATTTCTCCCGATCCCTTTTCCAACAGTTTTCCTTATGCGACATTCGGACCTACAATTTCCATTTTATGCCCATTTTTCTAAAAAAAATGTTCCAAACAACCTATAGGCATTCCAGGAACCTGCATTGTCGATAGGGCGTCCTTTTTCTTGATCAAAAAGGAAATCACGATGCCGATAGGCAGGACAGGGGCCTTATTAATCGACACGCCCTTGTCCCAAATTCCCTAATAAATAGGCCATGACCTTACCATTGGAAAGGACTCCTCTAAGAAAATTATAGAACATTATTCTCATAATTAGATCTTTTCAGTTTCCCAAAAAGTCCATTTCCCCCATTCTCTTACCTCACCTCCTTATTCCACTTTGTAATTTACCCCACCTCTCTACATCACTTCCATACAACTTCAAAATCAGAATGTTTGCATTCAAAATCAGTAACAAGCATCCATAAGGAGGTCTATTTCTCACTCCATTTCTCTAGTTTATCTATTTTAGTATCATGCATATTATTTCTATTTTTTTATTTAATTATATCACATCCACTAATATCTACTCTCTACTAGTAGTATTTAACATAACCCTTTTTTATAAAAAAGACAAAAAAGATAAAAGAAGGGTTTATCCATAAACTTCAAAAATGGGACTTCAATTTTCACATATTCACTATTAAAACATATTATCTTCACATGCACATCAGATGAGTCACACATTTGGATTTATGTGTAAAACCACACTGCTATACTATTTTTGAACTATGTGGATGACTCCCTATGGGCTACATAGGCATCTTGAGCTAATACCGAGATTTGAGTCCTCCTTTTTTCATTTTATATACCTTCCATATCTTATTATATCTACTTCGTGAGTTATAGATTCTTATATACTTGTGTCTCATCCTATGCACACATTCTTTCTTTCACAGAGATTTGTGATTCAACGAACACTTATATTATATTTGTATCAATATTTTTTAGTACACTCTTATGTATGAGTTCTCTCTTTCCGTTCCATAACGCGAATTCGATGATTTCATTCTCCCATGACTTATATTATGCACATGTACACACACATCAATGAGTTAAAAGGACAAGATTAACATTATCCCATGAGAGACTAAAATGATGGAATGAGTGCCTAATATCTTTCCATTCCACAGCTTAGTCCCGGAACCTTATAATAATTTTTATTTCGGATGCATTAGTTTGACCTTAATGCCTTTCTCTCATAGTGACGATATGATATTTTTGCCTATTTTGAGTAAAATAGGATGAAAACTCTATCTCTTCGTTTTACCCCTATTTGATGACGATCAATTTTATATCTGAGGTTGGACTACAAAAAGGGGAAAGAGAAAGAGAGGGAGGGAACCATGTTTCCTTCCTTCTTCCTCCCCAATGTTTGTACAATCAAGAGGGCTCGAGTCTTATGCCCTGAAGGAATTCGAAACTGAATGGCCACAGTGGTGACTCAACTGGGAAGTTTTTATTAGAGGAATAGACTCTATATCTAAATGGGCATTATTCTTTACTCTCTTTGTTTTCTACTTGTGTAATTATGCTCCTATTTATACATTCCCTTTACTCCTTTACATCCTTTTTGTATATCTATCTCATGCTTATATCTACCTGTAATACCCCATATTTATACTTATTTTAATTATAGGATTAATTGAATTAAAGATGGAAAATTAAATGGTAATTAATCTGGATTTAAGTACTAGCGAGATGAGAGTTTTTATTTGGTTATGATAATTATGTTGAATATTACTGAGCGAGTATAGTAATATATGATTATGAAGTTATTACAATTATCACGTGTGGAGAATACAACAATTTTGGAAATTAAGTTGGGACTCACGTGTTAGTCGTATCGGGACCAATTTAATAGATTATAATGTAGTTTATTTTTATGTCATCCTAATGGTCATTTTGAGTGTGCCAACGTGTACAAAAGTATCGAGATAGTTAGATAAGTCTACCCGGGGGTTTAGTTTGGGACCCCGGGTGGGTATTTTGGGAATTTTAAATTATAGAGTACTAAAACCCATGAAATTTCTAAGGCTTTATCAACTGCTAGGTTAGATCCCTTTGGGTTTTCACCACCAAAACTCACAGACAACCATTCGAGAAGAAGTGGAGGAAGTTCCCAAAGAAGAACCACCATTCTTAGACTTTTTGCACCACTGTCACCACCATCGGATAGATAAAGAAGTGTGGATTGCTGCCATATCATCTTCTCCAAAGGATCAAAACTTCTATTTCTAGGAAAGTGATTTAACTTGCAATAATTCAGCGTACATATTATCAATTATAGTTTAGAATTTGAGAAAAACCTTGAAAAATGATGAATTAATGGATTCGGAGATTTAAATCTTAATCTTAGTAGGTTTTGCATGTAGATTACCTTCTGGAAAAAAATAGTTTCCGCAAAATCATGATCCATGTGTAGAGAATTTCGATTTTATGTTGAGTTATATGATGTTCTTCAAGAAAATAGAATAAATTGGGGTTTTATGAAATATACATGATTTGATCCAAGAAAATTACAACCCATAATGATTTGATGATTTTAGGATGTTAGAATTTATGTGTGTATGTTGGTATAAATATTTGGGAGTTTGGGAAATTATAATCGAGGATTTGAGGGTTAAAATGGATGAAAACCATAGGCAAAATTATGAAAAAATCGTAGGCCAATATCTGATGGATCGATCGATCGACTCAAGAATGTCAATCGATCGATCTACTTTTCCTTCGATTGATCGACTCCCCCTGTATTTGTGATAAAATTTCCATTTAAGGTTTAACTAATCCCTATTTTTAAGAATTAATGGTGTGGATATTTTAACATATTGGGACTTAGAGATGGCCAGTAGGGGTGTATTTGAGGCCTAGAAAATATTAGTTTGGTTTGGGATTAAATGATAAACTTATGAGTGTCCGACGAGTGAGTCACGGTTGGAAATTATGGGAACTTGAATTTAATTCGGATAAAAAATAACTTAGGGTTAGAGACAATAGTAGGGGGACTTTAAATTACTGAAATAACCTTAGAGAAAAGTGAGAGACTTAGTAACTTTTTGGGATAGGTGTGAGTACTCGAATTTCTATGACGAGAGTTGTCGCGTTAAACATATTACATAGAAAAATCGGGATGAAAATATACTATGTATGAGAATTATAATATGGGACATGTAATACCAATATTAATTTATAAATACTTATATTTATTGATTTCCTAATGTATGAATGATTTATGTATGACATACCTACCATACCTGCTATCACGGGAGGTTTTAGAAAGGGGACAATCTTGTCTTTGTGTGACCTGGGGGGGACTTTAGATTGGTACCTCAAGAACATAGAACTATGAAGACTTATTTGTGAGTTGATAAGTCAGTTGACCATCGGAGCATAGGTATGTGCCTCACCCATGGGTATGTGAACTATGTTAGCCTCCAATATGTGTGATTTGTATTGATACGGTTCCTCAGTGATTCGAAACTCGTGATCCTTACATACGTGACGTATCGGGATTTGATAATAGAGTATGCATGCATCGTAACTCAGCCTAGGCGTACCATATGTGTATATATGTACTGAGAGTGATATAAATATATACTTGAGATTTTTATACTCTGTTGACTGGTATGTGAGTTAGGATGAGACCTATAGAATAATGTAAACTTGTGGTAATTCAAAGTGGGTATTAAGTTAACTGAAATTGATTAATAAATAATGGTAATGGAATTTCATGGTAATCAGTTACTATGGGTGGATAAACATAGTAATCCCTATAGACAAAGATTTGTAACTGACAAGATAGGTGGATAGCATAGTTAAAATGAGTAGTAAATATGTGTTAGGCGTGCATAATAGTTGAGGGGAGAGGATCTGAACTGACAGCACGTGACTAACATGTATATTATCTTTACTGTTTAGTGAAATTTAAAAACATGTTGTTTTTAAAATATTTTCACCTCGGGCTCTGACCCGTTTTCTCCAAAATCTAGTTTATTCTGCAAAAACCTTTTAGGTGCCGAGCCACAGGGATGCCAAACATAAGAGTTTCATTTTGTTGACGTGTTGTAGCTAATGTGTAAGTTACAGGATCTCGGTGTTAGATGCCTCCATATCTATCTTTGCTTCCTTCTGAGTCATTCATATCAGTTAGGGCATGTTGCCCATTCTTATTCAGATATGGGAGTTTCAGACTTTCATTTATTTCAGATGTTGGATTTATTTATTCAGATTTTTTATTGGGGCTATTTGGCATTGAGATTTAAAGTGTTACTTCAGAATCTGTTATTTCTTTCTATTAATTATTTGTATGAGATTGTTTATGTGAATGTTAAATGATTTATTATTCATGACTTGGTTGTAAGTTAATTTAATTAATAAAATTTAGAATAGTAACTAATTAAATGTTTTTCGAAAGTGATACTAAGACTGAACAAACTTGATAATATGTATTAATTTAATAAATGAGTAGCTACCCATTATTTAATTAGATGGGGTGTGACACTATCATACTCTATTCTCATGTATATATTACTCATCACTCACTTACACATGCTCATTTCACACACTTGTTCTCTATGCTCACTTCACACACTCACACTTGTATATAGTTTCACCTCTACTTAAATATTCCTCACACACTTTTTATATTATCCATGCTTAGGTTCACTAACACACACCCTCATTCTTTCTCA
This sequence comes from Sambucus nigra, assembly GCA_949130495.1. NCBI lineage: Eukaryota > Viridiplantae > Streptophyta > Magnoliopsida > Dipsacales > Adoxaceae > Sambucus > Sambucus nigra. Next base: position 112,584,981 of record OX422214.1, read on the forward strand.
CTTGTATACATCTCGATGCTAATTTACACATCTCACACACCACTGATAGTTAATCCCTGCTTAGGATCACTATCACTCACATTCACTTTTATATACTAACATGATCACTCACACTATTTACATGTCACTCTAGTGGCAAATATATCTCACTCACTTTAATATTAATCTGCTCCTCCTATCACCATACTTAGTATAGTCTTCACGATCCATGCTAGATTTAAAAAAATCTTAGTAGTAATCCCCTTACTTAGCGTGCAAATAAAAAAATCTTTCCCCATAAGATACCAATTAAGACTCATGCATTTTTAAACACCACATCACTAGTGCATGGCAATAGCGACCAAAATTTTGTCTTGTAATGGGGTGTCACTTTGCAATCAGTGCCAGCTTCGCTAGGATGCAGTTAACCTAAGCCATATAATTCCCACCTTCCATTGGCCTCATACCTTTAATGTATATCGAACGATTTTTCCCTCATCGTACAGCTTGATCAAACTAACGACGGGAAGTTTATAGCATAGAACTCATTCACGTACATTGAGTATGTCAAATTCTCTCTCACATGTACCGTCCTCATGAGGTGTATCGCGAGGCAATTCATGTACACTCAGGTAGATCAAATGGCTTGTCCACATATGCCGATGAATAATTTTCCTCGTAGGCAAGAGGTATATTGTGGAAGTCATGCAAAAAGGGGAACCCTTCCACTGACCCACAAGTTAATAAATCTCATATATGTGTTAACCTTAGGGAACTCATAATTTATTTATCGATTATCGTGCAAAACTATTCAAAAATTTTGGGTCGGCATACTGACACAATTTTTGCACTATTTCATCCATTTTGAAATTAGAACCCTGTCCGTGAGCCTAGAAACAATTCAAACCGTATCTTATATTTTAAACCCTATATTTCCTAGGCTCGGGTTCAGTCAAACAATTTTTCTTGCAATTAGAAAAATATAATATAAGTTAAAAACCTAATAATAATAATAACCATGTGGAGGTCTCCCTTATTATTCCCTCTTTTCAAAAACCAAAAATAGCCAAAAAAATTCATTTTTCAAAATACTCCCTTCTTCCTTACAAAAATAAATCCATATCATTTTCCCTCTTAAGCCAGTCATATCCCTATTTTGTCCTAGCACCCTATAGGCTTTGGTCTCCCATCAAACCGCCCCGAAGCTCTCCTACTTCAATCGAATTCAGGATCCACCACCATAAGTTGTTTAGGAAAATGTCGATCAAGCACCAAATGTTCAGCCGAATCTGATATCCATCCTAGCTTTATGAAATTCCAAGGCTGGAAATGCCGAATGTTAGTCTTTTGCCCAATTTGTGTCTATCAAGATATATGTAACTCCCTGGATCTCACCTAAACTTCTCAGATATTTCCGAACCTTTCTCCTTCACCCCACATGCTTTTCTGACCAAGCTCTATCACCCCTTAAGTGTGCCTGTATTACCATCCACGCCCGATCAAAGAGGGAGGCATGGAACTGTCTATTATTCTAGACGAACTCCAAAGGTATAGGTTAAAACTGCCCACGAAAATTTCCATTGATTATAAGAGATTCAGTAGACCGTTCATGGAATCTCGAAAGTGAGCTCGAAAATCAAATATGTGGGTGGTACCCGTTGAGTAAATCATTATAGGTGACATTCTACTGATCATTGATAATATGTTTCGCCAGACGGGGGAAATCTCCATCATCTCTAAGTTTCTCATTACTTTGAAACTTCACAGATGGAAGGTCCCTTCACTCCTACACTTAACCACTGAGTGGGAAGATTTATATAATGAAATCATAGAGGTGGTTGAATATATTGATTACTCTTGGTAAGAAAACATTGCCGCCAGATGATGGAAGGATAACTACAATAGCTATCATGATGAATCGAATCATAAAGAAGCCAGTTTAGTTGCTAGTTTTTGTCAAATTATTTCTTTTGAAGACTCGTTAGGGGAAACTAAAAAAATATCCATTCATCCCGAAGTATATTGTAATACCCCATAATTTAAAAAAAAATGGAAATAATTGGGCTTAATTAGGATTAATTATTAGATAAATTTAAATCAATCCTGATTTAAATATTAGTCGCGAATAAAATAATATGTGAATAATGTGAATATTACTTGGTGAATTAAAAGTAATATATGATGATGACTTTACATATGATTATAATTTAATTCAATTGTCGTGAGAGATGAATACGGTAATTTTGGGATGCGCGTGTGAGTCGCGTCGGGATTAAAATTAGAGAAATTAAAAGTAAAATATTTATTTATCATCCAAATGGTCATTTTGACTGCGCCAAAGTGTCCGTAATGGTTTATATAGTAGAAAAAGTCTAGTTGGGTGTTTGATTTAGGTTTCGGGACACTTTGGAACCGAATAGACACACATAGGGGTATTTTAGACATTTTATATGAGAGGTGAATAGCAACCACAAAAATACATGATTATTTATAAGTCTAAGGTTGTTTAGGATGAATGTTAATTCCACCAAAAAACATTAGAGTGATAGACTTTGAGGAGAGTAAGAGTTTCTCTAGAAACGGAAGAGCCACCTCTAGGAAACCAAGGGACAAGGCCAACCACCACCACCAACACCACCGGATGTTGGATGGAAAAGAGGAGAACCACCAGTAACTATCATCATCAAAGGTTTATACCTACATACTGGAGACAAATGGATTAATCTTTAAAAATCTAGCATGTATTATGTTCATATTAGGATAGTTGTAGAATCCTGCATTTTTACATGATTTAAAGATAAACTATGGTGTTTTAAAATTTATCCTTTAGAATAAGAAATATGTAGAATTAGTTTGGGATGATCATATAGTAATAACCCCGAAATAGGAATCACATAATAAACAAAACTTGGGCTTTATAATTTGTTTTTGGATGAATATGATAATATTGTATTTTTTTTGAAATGTTGGGAAATGATATTTTAATCCAATCTTCTTTAGAATTTAAGATTGTTTCATTATTGAAAATCATTTATATATGTTGTCATATCGTGTAGAATGAATTATAAGGAGTTTGGGACTTTAAAACATATGATTCGAGGATTTAAAATGATTAAACCCGTAGGCAATTTTATGCAGAATCGTCCATACCTGATGGATTGATCGATCGACTCAAGAATGTCGATTGATCGACCCTTCCCTTCGATCGATCGACTCCTCCTGGCATTTGAGAAATTGTTTCTTTACAAGGTTTGATAAAATTTTGTCTTGTATAATTTATTTGTGGTGACTAATTGAATATTTTAGGACTTAAGGGAGGCCAGTAGGGTGATAGGTAGGGCCCAAAAAAATATTAATATTTGGGATAAATCCAAGGGAATGGGAATAATGGGTTAAAATCAAATTAGTGAGTATCGAGTAATAAACCCAATTGAAATAATTCAATTTGTGAATTGTGATGACATGGACCAGTAGGGTGAAGACTTGTACCTACTGGAATTATTACATAAATAATTAATACCTTCCGAGTGTCGATAAATGATCATATTAAAAGTAAAGTCATAATCTAGAAATACGTAAGATATTTGAGATATAAATATAATACAAAAGAGAATTGTTATGGGTTGTGCGTATACCCTATTGATATACATATAAGTGGAACAAATGGCTATATTATGTTTTTGATTATTGTGTATATCATAACTATGCTATTTTCTATCACGGTGGAGGTTTTGTGTTGTGCACGATCTGGTATCGATTGGACCTATTTGGGGGGATTTAGATTTGTACACCGAGCATAGGAACTTGGTACGTTCTATCAGGATGAATGATAGTTTTGATGATTGAATGGGAGCATAGGTATGTGCATCACCCATTTAACTAGGCAACATGCTCGCCTCCAATATTTATGTTATGAGATTTATGGTTCGGGAAAGACGCCAAACCAATTGTACATTATTCAGTGATTAATCCACCAGAACATGATAACAGGGTATGCATGCAACGTAGCTATGTCTGGGAGGTGCCGTATTAGTATATAATCAAAATGTGATAGATATACACAATGATGTGATCTACTTTGTGAATTAGTAGATAAAAAGGAATATTTAAATGTAGATTAAATTAAGTAAGTGAATACTTAATTTTAAAGGTCTAGTTCAACTTGAAGAGAAATGGACATATTTATTTAATCTAAATATGGCAGGGGAAATATTGGAAAAGAAGAAGAGGTAGGGTAACAATTCAGGAACCTTAATTAGGAAGCTATTCAAGCACATTAGGCGTGCACACTAGATGAGAGGTGAGATTCTCAAGTGAGAGCCGAAAAACTAATAGGAATATAATACTGGCGTAACATATAAATATTAAGAACTTGCTATTTTTAAAATTTTTACACTCAGGCTCTGACCCGTTTACTTGCATATTTCCTTCTCTACTATATCTACATTACCAGGTGCCTAACATTAGGGACGCCTGACTGAGAGGATGGATACTTGACGTGTTCTAGAGATGCATCTTTGGATTAAACGTACTCAGTCCATTGATTCTTATATTCTTAGCTCTTGGTGCATGTAGGGCATGTCGCCCAAGATTCTGTTATCCTATTTCATTTCCGAATATTGTATTTGTTTTATGTGAATACTCTTAGTATTATTTTGGATGGTATGGTGATATTCCATTAAAATGGGACATTTATTGCAGTCAGATTATATTCATGGTTTTAATTTAGTGATGGTGTGATATTTGATTTTTGTACTGTGTTGTGGAAGGATTTAATAGATAAAAATAAAAATGAAAAAAATAGAAAGGTTTTGACACTTAGCTTAATTAAGCATTAGGTGGTTAATAAGAGAAATTATTTTTTTGATAATGATGCTAAGAATGAACCAACTGGATATTCTGATTTAATTTAATAAAGTACTGATCACCTAATATTTAATTAAGCGGAGTGTCACAGGTGGCATCAGAGCATCAGGTTCTAGTTTCATTAGGATCTGTACTGCTTATTATGCTTTCTGCTTAGCGTCCTTTGATATAGATCCCTATTATTAGTATTGTTGTATTCATATTTGCACATTTATGACTTCAGCTATTCTAGTGATAATTAAAATACTGATAAATATCTCTCCCTCATTTCAAACAACTATTGTTGCTTAAGTTGTTAACGCTGCCTTAGCAGTTGTCCAGCAAGCACCAACATCGACACAAGTAGTGCCACTAGTACCCGCGCAAGCCTTTCCAACTACATGGGATCTTGTTAGGGATACCTTCCAAAAGGCTCATCCACCAGAATTTAAAGGGAGTTTCGATGTTGTGATTGCTAGCCAATGGAAGGAGGATATCTAGTGGCACCTGCGTATGTTCGAATGCATGGAGGTTCAGAAGCATATTTTAACAATATTTAAGTTGGTTGAAGAAGCTTTTTAGTGGTGGGAGTCCACTACTACAGCTGAGGAGAGGGATATGATGATGATTTGGGATTTCTGGGTGCGATTTGATCGTAAATATTTTCCTTCTACTGTTCTGACCGAAATGAGGAGGAAACTTTTGGATCTCACCTAGGGAAAAAATCCATTGCAGAATATGAATAGGAATTTACTATACTAACTAATTTGGTGCCAACTGAGGTACCTACTGAAGAGAAGAAGATCCAAATGTTCAGAGACGGATTTACATAGAGGATACACCAACATATATTGGGAAATTCATCTCTACAGGTGTACACCGATGTATTGAATGAGACTTTACTTAATTACCAGGACCATCATCTTCATAAAGGAAGTAAGAGGTGGTTTGAGTCCAGTTAGCAAGTTTGAACAAGGGAAAACAATGGTAAGGGATCATCTTCAACCCAGGGGTAATAGAAACAAACTTATCAGAACTTGCAGTAGGGGGATTATGCTAAACGACTTAGATTGGGAGGTTTTTATTTTGGATAGGGAGGTAATAGGCAGGGCCATCAAGGGCAGTAAGGACACCAGGGTCAACAACACTTTCACTAGGGCCAACAGGGCCAAGGGAGTGGCGAAAATGGTCAGTAGGGCTGAGGTTAATAATGTCGTAATGCGAGACGATTTGCTGGTAGATGCTTCACTTGTGCCAAGCTGGGTCAATGGAGTCCGGATTGTTCGGATATGGGAATGATACCCCAATAGCAGGGTGCATATCCGGAGCCGCAGAGGCCTATATTTCCATCTGGCATTCCAACATCGGTACAGGTACCAGCCTTACCTACCATTACTCTCGCCGCCACCACCACAATTGGGGCAGTTATAGTATAAGCGTGTGTACAATGTCCAGCAGGAAGAAATTTAGCAGTTACCGCCCGCCATTAAGGGTATGTTCTCTATTTTTGGGGTTATGGGATGTATTTTTCTTGATACTGGGGCTTCACATTCGTTCATAGCCACTAGATTTGCTAGGGCCACAGGATTATTAAACACGACTAGTAGTACGATTACTTATGTAGACTCACCAATGGGTAGGGGACACTTATTTTCTTTATATGCTAGGTTGTAATTATAGAGATTGGGACTCTGTTTTTACCAGCTGATACGCTTATGTTAGACATGTTAACATATGATCCTATCATTGGGATGGATTGGCTTATTTGTTTTAGAGACATGATTAATTGCTTTGGTAGGAGTATTATATTTTCTATCCTAGCTCAGGAGATGTTTGTAGTGGCCATGGCTCGACCCGAGGGAGGACCGTCCACCCATTTGTATTACATAGAGGAGGAGACCTCTATATGAGTTACAATTCCCCTTGATTCCATTCCTATTGTTATGGAATTCGCACACTTGTTTCAAGACATATTAGGGTTACCATCGAGTAGGGGGATTGAGTTTGTAATTGACTTAACACCAGGAACTCGACCGTTATCCCGTGCCCCTTATCGTATGGCTCCGACAGAGATGAGGGATTTTAGAGATCAGATTGAGTAGCTGTTGGGACAGGGATTCATTCATCGGGGTACCTCACCTTGGGGTGCCCCAGTCCTATTTGTGAAGAAGAACATTGGATCCCTATGTTTGTGCATGGATTATCGGGAACTTGATAAAGTAAGGATCCAGAATAAGTATCCATTACCCCGCATCGATGACTGGTTTGATCAGCTGAGAGGAGACACATACTTCATAAGGATAGAATTAAAGTACGGATATCACGAGTTGCGGATCAGGGAGAAGGACGTGTCAAAGGCTTCTTTTCTTACACGATATGGATCTTATGAATTCCTGGTTATGCCATTTGGGTTGACTAATGCTCTAGTTGTATTTATGGACTTAATGAATAGGGTATTCAAAGAATCCCTGGACCAGTTTGTTGTTTTTTTAAATAATGATATCCTGGTTTACTCTTGTACCAAGGAAGAGCATGCCGAGCACTTGCAAAGAGTATTGCAGACACTAAGGGAGCATCAGTTGTATGACAAGTTTGAGAAGTGTGGATTTTGGCTCCGGGAGGTGTAGTTTCTGGAACATATAGTGTCAGAAAGGGTATTGTCGTGGATCCTAGCAAGGCCGCAGCGACGAGAGACTGGGGACAACCCACGATACCGACTGAAGTCTGTAGTTTCTTGGGACTAGCTGGTTACTACAAACGGTTCATCAGGGGCTTTTCAAATATTATTGGTCCGATGACCAACCTCTTGAATTCGTGAAGGACTATCAGTTTGATATACATTATCACCCAGGGAAGGTGATAAGCACCCAAAAGTGTATATTTTATACCCCTAATGGACACATTTTAGTTGCTAATTCTCGATAATTTTGGTCTTATGCGCGAAATTGTTTATTATGTAGGCTTGATTGCAGTTGCGGTGCCAAAAGAGTTATTTTAAGGAAAATTGCATCAAGATTTGAGTTAATTCCCCAGTCCTATATCCTTATCCGAGCCTAAATCGAGTCTAAACTTACCCCGAAGCCCGTGTGGGTTTAGTTTGTGCCTTTTTATTTATTGATTTAGATGTTTAGTTTGAGTCGTTTTTATTTTTAGGGTTTATTTTAGATTTATTTAGATTTTGAGTCTAGGTTTTATTTTCTGTTTTTATATTTCTTTTTAATTAGTGTGGTTTTATTTTGATTTTGATTTTTATTAGTTTTGACTTTTTATTTTATTTTAGGATTAGCTTTTTTAGGAATTCATTTATTTTTACTTTGATTAGATTTTACACTTTTTTTAGGACTTTAGTTTTAATTTTTAGTTTTAATTTTTTAATTTTTTAATTTCTTTAATTTTATTATTTGTGTTTTATTTACAAGTTAGGATTTTATTTTTTTAATTAGATTTTAATTTTTGTAGTTTCACTAATTTTTAGTTGAGTCTTAATTATTCTTTTTTTAAAGGGTCACAAACTAACACACAAACACACACCCTACCTCCATACACACCAATACACTATAAACAAAACACTCACCCACACCCATCCAACCTACACCCTCATAACACCCAAACACACCCTTAACCTACTTATTATTCATCTTCTTCCCCACACCCCTCACCCACTTTTCCCTCTCCTTTCCTACCATTACCATACCAACTTCACTCTCTCCTCCATTACCCCAAACCTTCAACCTCCAAACTACACCACCCAACACAAACAACCCTCAACCCAATCTAAAACCACGGCGATCGAACCGACCTCCGAATCTCGACATTTGGCGACCATAACCCGGTTCCACCTATTCCTCCACAACCTGAAATCTCATACCCAAGACCCATAAACTGGAACATGTCTGTGACTTTCAACCCGACCCTCTAAGTTGGGCAGACCTAGCCAATTTCCACCGAACTCGAATAGAACCTGAACTGCTGGATAGGTCACAACCCGGAGTTACCATAGACCCATTTCCCCCTTACACCAAAATCATTTTTTTTACCTACTGGACAAAACCAAAACTCCAAACCCAACCTATCAAATAAAGTAGTCAGACCCCAAAATTAATCCATCAACCTAATATGTCAAAGAAACTCAAGCGTCATCCTAATGTCACACGTTAAATTTTTACCCTTTTCCCTAAATTACCCTCACCCCTAGACCCACTTGTATCTTATAAAATAGTACCTCATTTTAGGAAAAAATGTGACAAAACACAGTGTAGAGAGGAGAGATTTTTAGTATTTTTTAGGAGCTCCATTTTTTGAAGCTCATTTTTTGTTTAGTATTGTACAAAAATTTTATTTTTCTTCTTTTCTAATTTTTTTTATAATGACTTGAGTGTGAGGAAGAAAATATTGAGACACAAATTGTGAGTTGAGTGATATTTTTGTGTATTATAAAACTCAGATTTGTGGATAATATTATTATTCATGTTTGGAAATTTTTATTTGGTTCAAGGAGACTTGGTTCAGCATATTTTTTCTCATTCGATTTTAGTTTGTATGCCTCTTTTTGTGTCATTATTACATTTTATATGTAATGATACCAAAATGAGAGGCGAAATACCCCTTTTAAGGGGTGAGATGGAACCCTTAACTTAATTATTTTTATTTTTGGTTTATTTATTTATTATGCCCCTTTGAATATTAATATTAAAATTTTACAATTTATATTTATGCCTCGAGAGAGGGTGAATTATTTTTGAGAGAAAATCATAAATTCAGATTATAATATTTATTCATTAATTAAACTAGAGATAGACAATTTTTGAGTGGTATTATAGTTTGAATTTCTCTACTCTAAAAATGTAATTTTTAATGGTTTAAAATACTTTTAGTAAATTTTCCCTAGCGGGTGATTAATTAGAAAATGTTTAAACCTAATTTTTGTGAGTATGTGAAATTTAAATATTAATCTTCTAAAAGGGATATGTAAATTTACAATTGCAACGAGAGTTGATTTGTGAATTTATATATGTTTGGGTTATTTCAAATAGACAAACTAATTAATAAAAATGAATAGGTTAAGTGGTGAATTTTAATCCCTTGAAATATCTCCTAATTATTTTCTCCTCATATTTCACTCAGTTTATCATTTTCTTTATTTATTGGTGTAGTTTTAATTTTAGTTCATAATTATTAGTATAAATATCAGTTAAAAAATATTTTAAAAAAATCATACATCGTCTTCATTTTTCTCTTGTCCAAATTAGAGAGCGCGGATTGACCACTTACTTGCTAATATATATTTTTAGTGTGTTTGTAGGTACCAAAAGGCATTTTTGATTGACCGTATTTTCCCCACAATGACATATACACAAAAGGCATGTTATCATAAGGCCAACGTGGTAGCAGGCGCGTTGAGTTCTAGGCCTGAGGGTGAACTAACCACAGTATGGAAGGCTAAATGGAAGAAACTAGGCCATCAGGATGCCATTACTCGGTCATTTATGTCAGGTATTACCGTTACTCCTTAGATTATGACAAGAGTAGTACATGCTCAGGCTATGGATCCATTCTGTCAGGAAAAGATTCGACCGTTGGAATGACTTTGCTTGTTCTTTCGAATGGACCTTAATTTCATTAAAACGAAGTAAGGAATTTGTTTCAACGAACCCGTCATCTTAAAAATCTTGTTTTACTATTTATAGGTGTATTCGGCTCAGATTTATTAAGAATTTTTGGTGAAGATAAAATTCCTACATGTTTACCAATCTTCCAAAACCCTAGTTTCACCCAAAAGTGTTTAAAGATCCTAGTTTCACAATTCTTATGCTTTGAGAACTTTTGTGTTGGGTGAGGCGACCACAAATGCATATCTAGTGTGCATGCTATATAGGTTCAAGTGCAAGCCTGTCGCTCAAGTAATAATCCCAGTAAGTCGGGGTCGAATCCTCAGGTAAATAGGATGAGAAAATCGTAACGACATTTGGAATGACAAAGAATCCTAACTTGACTGTAAAAGAAATAAAAATATGCTTTGAATGGGAGGTTTACTACAACCTAAATGCAGATTTAAATTAACGACTGACTAAACTAATAGCTAATGCAATGCAACCAAGCTAATTAATATATGAGAGATGGCAAGTGTATAACGAACATAACTGAAAATGTGGGGATAAGATGTACCAAGATATGCGGCGACAGTATTGATGGAGTAGGATGGATCACTAGAAGACGTCCTGGTTGCTTCAGCCACTAGAGATTACAATATGGAAATGGGAGATCATTTCCATGGGTTTTATCACGGGGTTACCTACTACTCAGAGGGGTCACAATTCTATCTGAGTGATTGTGGATCGTTTGAGTAAGGTAGATCAATTCTTGTTGGTTTGGACTGATTTTACGATGGGATAGTATGCACACCTCTTTATAGACTAAATAGTGAGGTTACATGGGATACCGCTTAATATTTTGTCCGATCGGGACAAGATATTTATCTCCAAATTTTGGGAGATTTTTCATGAGGCCATGGGTACCGAGTTATTATTAAGTACGAACTATCACCCATAGACGGATGGGAAGACTAAGCATACTAACCAGATGTTGGAGGATATGTTATGCATGTGAATTCTGGATTTTGGATGGAGTTGGGAACCATACCTTTCGCCGGTGGAATTCGCGTATAATAATTGGTACCAGTTTACAATTGGTATGTCCCCATTTGAGGAGTTGTATGGTAGACCTTATCATTCTCCTGGGTGTCAATTAGAGGTGGAGAACAATAAATTACTTGGACCGAAAGTGATTCAGGACATGCCTGCCAGGATAGAGATGATCAGGAGTCATATTCGGGAAGCCCAGGATAGAAAGAAAAGCTACGCCAATACCAATATTGAGAGGGTTTGACCAGTAGCGTACCGACTTACTCGGGTTGCCAGAGCACTCTCATCGGATACATGATGCGTTCCATATTTCGTCGCTGAGGTGGTATCTCCAAGATGAGTTGGCTCATACTCATGTAGCATTGGAAGAAGTTGATTTGCATCCAGATAGTTCTTACGGGGAGAGACCCATGGAAGTTTTATACCATAGTGAGAAACGTCTGAGATCTAAAGTAGTTCCACTAGTGCGAGTTCATTAGGTACAACATAATGTGGAGGATTATACTTGGGAGCGCGAGGATGATATGCGCGATAGATGACCGCAGTTATTTTTACCAGGTATGCTTGTTTTGATTTTTGTGATGAAATTTTGTTATTAGTGGGGAAGTATGTAGTACCCCATAATTTTAAATAATTTTAAATAATTTTAAAATGGAAATAATTGGGCTTAATTAGGATTAATTATTAGATAAATTTAAATCAATCCTGATTTCAATATTATTCAAGAATAAAGTAATATGTGAATAATGTGAATATTACTTAGTGAATAAAAAATAATATATGATTATGACTTTACATATGATTATAATTTTATACAATTGTCGCAAGGGATGCATACGACAATTTTGGGACGCCTGTGTGAGTCGTGTCGAGATTAAAATTAAATAAATTAAAAGTAAAATATTTATATATCATCCAAATGATTATCTTGACTTTTCAAAAGTGTTCATAAAGGCTTATATAGTCGAAAAAGTCTACTTGGGTGTTTGATTTGGGTCTCGGGACACTTTGGAACCGAATAGACACCCAGAGGGGTATTTTAGTCATTTTATATGGGAGGTGAATAGTAATGACAAAAATACATGATTATTATTAGTCTAAGGTTGTTTAGGATGCATGTCCATTCCACCAAAAATATTAGAGTGAGAGACTTTGAGGACAGTTGGAGTTTCTCTGGAAAGGGAAGAGTCACCTCTAGGAAACCAAGGGACAAGGCCATCCACCACCTCCAACACTGCCGAAAGTTGGCTAGAAAAGAGGAGAACCACCAGTAACTATCATCCTCAAAGGTTCATGCCTACATATTAGAGGCAAGTGGATTAATCTTTAGAATTCTAGCATGTATTATGTTCATATTCGGATAGTTGTAGAATCCTGCATTTTTACATGATTTAAAGATAAATTATGGCATTCTAAAATCTATCCTATGGAATAAGATATATGTAGAATTAATCTAGGATGATCATATAGTATATAGAGGGGTATTGAAGGTAATCTTGAGATTACGGAGAAATCCCTAATTAGCAATAGTGTTTAAGACTAATCAACCGAGGCAGCTCAAGCGTGACAGCTCAGGCGTGGCAACTCAGCGAGGTAGCTTAGCGCGGCAACTCATATTTTAGCTTGTTGTATTAATCATATTGTATTTATATTGACTGTAAGCTATAACGGTTGTAATGACGCAACGATAATAATAAGTGAGTTTGTGTGAGGTCAAACAGTACTTGCGAGAGACCAGGCTTGGCAGGGCCTGGGAGAGCTTTCATGCTCTATCGAATGACCTCACCGTGGGAACTTTAGAGGGATTTGGTTTGGAGGATTGAGAAATGAGGCACCGTTGGGACTTGTCCTGACCATCTTAGATACATCTCATAAAAACACCGAAGGACCCTGACCGTGGAACCTCGGGCGGAGCAACTTTAAGTTCCATTGGATGTTGAGTTAAGAACCAAATAAACCTCTGCTTAATGTCAAATCTACTTTATCTAATGTCACTAACAAGCCAAGAAATGTCAGACATGCACTTGAGTAAACCACCGTGGTATTTGGGGCTGTCAGGCAGTTGGTGAGCCACCTCTGCGACAACAGACCCCTGACACACAGTGGTTAGGCAAAAGTCATGTCTTGGAATTTAATGTTTATGACGTGGAGACAACTAGTGCATCAGGCATTTAATATTGTGACATAAAGTTTGAGGAATGTCTTTCATAGTCTTTAATGACTGAGTTGCCTCGGGGATGGTGTGGGGGCTATTTAAGGACCCCAACCACCCCTGAGGAGAGATATGATCTTTTAGTGATCTTTCTGAGAACTCTGGATTTATTACTAGAGATACACATCAGAGAGAGAGAGAGTTATTGCAAACCAGAGGGTTTATCCACTCACCATTGGTGTTTATTACGAAGATTTTAATACATGACAGAGATTCTTGAGGGTGTTGGGTGTGTTTCTACCTGCCTACCAAGGTGTATCTAGTGTGCTTGCTTCTCTCTCCCTCTACCTAAGTTACTTCTGTAGTTCACTAATATCCCTTGAGTTATACATGAGAGATTTGTGAGCTTAATCTGAGTTCATCTTCATCGGTTTCGTGTTTGTATATTCCATCATTAATCCAAGGTCTTGGTCTAATTAACTTATCATTACCATACTCAAAAGGGGTTACACCTACATCTATAATCTAAAGTACCCTCTTACATTTGGCGACTTCGCTGGGGAGGCATTCTCCCACGTAAGAAGTATGGCATAAGATAATGCTACTCGAGGACTCAACTTTGATGATATCCAACACAATGAAGAACAGGCCGCGAGAGAACTGGAGGCCCTGAGGGATGGGGATCCTCGGGTAGGGATACCTCCGGTTCCAATGGCGTCATGTGTTCTAGGGGTGGCACAACCTTCCACGAGCACGGGGTTGGGACCCACCCAAATTTTGCTACTCATGAGCAAGTTTTATGAGTTTTTACAAACCCCGGTAGCTTCAACTATGCTGGGAGGTTTGGAGGCTAATGCTTTTATAACACCAGGAGTAGCTCTGATGGCCCCACCAGGCGCGGATTTTGCTAAAACAATTCCAGCAACCATACCCTCCGTCGTGAATCCAGCGGTGGGAATCTCTGAAGTATCAACGGCTCCAGTAATAACGATGGCTCCAACTTTAATGGGTGTTCTGCCTGTAACCCCATTAGTCCTTGACCCATCGCCTATGGAAGAAATGAGAAGGGAGATGCAAAAGGAGATGCTGAAGTTCGTACAGGATTCCTCACAATCTGTGAGCGAGGTAGTTTCGGTATATGATGAATTCCAAACACCTTACGCTCAGGAATACAATGACGATCATTACCCAAAGGACTATGTTACCCCTATCTTTCAAAAATACACAGGGAAAGGCGGGAACCCGAAGGAGAACATTAAGCGTTTTGTTGAACACTTAGGAGCACATTGCAATGTTAAGAATCTTAGATTGAGGGAGTTTTCCGAATCCCTAACCGACAAGGCATACATCTGGTACTCCCATTTGACTCCCCGCAGCGTTTCTACGTGGGAGGAGATGCATGTATTGTTTGTCCAGAAGTTCTTCTTGGCAGAAGATGAGTTCACCCTAACCCAAATCGGTAGGGAGAAGTAGAGACCGGGAGAAGAGGTGGTGGCCTATATTCGAAGGTTCAGGGAAAGGTCCCTCGATGTAAGGGAAGAAGCCAAAGAATACAAGTTGTTGCAGATCTGTCCTGAGGGACTACTTCCTGAGTATATTTGCCACCTTATCAACCAGGCGCACGAGGGAACTTTTTCAGCATTCCTAAGATCCGCAAGAAACATCTCTTTGGTTGTACGACCCATCCCGGTGGTGGATCCCATGATGTTCAGGAAGCCAATGCAACCCGTTGGGGGAAGGTCTCAGCCCCCACGGGTAGGATACGTTGAGAGGGAAGATGGGGGCAAGGCGCCGAAGAAGGACAATAAGAGAAAGTTTGGAAGGGACAGAGAAGACCCACCACCGTTGCCTTGTACGATAGAGGAGGTGGTGAGCTGTTATAACGCAATGGTCCAAGGTGGAATGGTTTATGAACCAAAAGGCGTTCAAGCAGAAGAACCCGATGCTGCGACAAGGGAGGATCCCAAATACTTCCAGGTTCATCGAAAGATCCAGCATCCAACAGAGAGTTGCTGCACACTGTGAAGAATCATCGACAAGTACATGAAGGTGGGGACTTTGCAAATCCCCTCGCAGAACATCAACAACAACCCACTTCCGGCATACGGGGCCAATCTGGTAATGGCCTATGATGAGGAGGCAAAAAGAGAAGGAATAAGGTTAACGATGAAGCAGAAGGAGTTCGAAGAAGCCCTGGAACATTGCACCAGGTGAATGGATAACGTAGTTTTAGCCTACGATGAAACAAGCTCTAAAGACGTGGAAGACGTATATAGCGTCGAAGGCGAGGAAGTAGACCCGGTCATAAAATATAATGCAGTTTCAAAATCACCAAAGTTCACTTGGTTCATAGATCAAGTGGGAATCCCAAATGAGAGAAGGATGGAGATAACTCAGGCAATTTTGGACATTGCAAGGAGGAACACAGTCCCCTCGCTAATGTGGAGGGGACCCATAGCTAGGCTAGTGAAGAAATTTCTATCAGAGGTAACCTTCAGCGATGCAGATAGAGCTGTAAGGTTTCCTCATAACAGGCCTCTGTATGTAACCGCTAGCATCAACGGGGTCCACTTTGCAAGGACTCTTATGGATGGTTGTGATTCCATTAATATTATGCCAATCAACTCCTTCTACGCAGCTAACATTCCGGAAGAGAGGTTGGTTCCCATGCCTTTGGTAATTTCGGGGTATGACAACCAATCTTCCAAGTCCATCGGGTATGTGAATGTTAGGATTGTGATGGGAAATCTGAGTTCCCACATCAAGTTCCATGTAATAGAAAGTGAAACTTCCTATCATTTACTAATAGGGAGAGTGTGGATGCACAACAAATGGTTAGTTCCTTCAACTTATCATCAATGTGCCAAGGCAAATATCAAGGGAACAAAAGTGACCATTATAGCTACGAAGAGGTCTTTCGCTATCAAAGAAGCACACTTGGTGGATGCGGCATTTTATACAGAGCTGGAGGAAGATGTGTGGATATTGATAAGGAGAATGGATGGAGCATGGGTTCCCTAGATTAGAGAGAGAATGGGGCCCTTGAATGAGCCAAGTAAAGAGGGTGAAAGTAGCAAAGGGGTGAGGACCGAAGAAGCCCATCAGGTGGTCCCTCGACCCCAAAATATATCGAAGAAGTTCAAAAATAGGATGAGGCTTAAAGCAGACCCCGTGGAGCATGAGGTCCAACGGCAAAACGTGTTGAGTCATTTTTCAGGGGAAAGAATCACTGAGGCTTCCAAAGAAAAGAAGAGGAAGGTCGTGGCAATAGCTACCAGCAGGCAATGCAATAAAGTCGTCACAGAAGAGGGAAAAGTGGTGTACCACTTATAACGATGTGAACGGGCGACCGAAAAGACTAAGGATGAGGTTGACCCGATATATGAGTGTTTCCTAGTGGATCAACGGGGGTAGTGTATGGTGTTAGACAACTCCAACATACAGGAGTTCATAGAAGATGTCGTCGAAGAACTAGACTACATGGAAGATCAACCGAAGCCCTAGGCACAAGAGTTGGAGTAGCTGAACCTAGCAAGAGAAGGGGAAGATCCAAGGCCCATCTTTATCTCAAAAGATCTCGGTGAGGAGAAGAGAGAAGCCCTAGTTGAGCTGATTCAGGAATTCATAGACGTCTTCGCATGGAAGTACACTAAAATGTAAGGACTGGATGAGGAAGTGAGCTGCCACAAACTAAACGTGATGCCTTCAGCTATTTCGGTGAAGTAGGCAATGAGGACTTACAAACCTGAACTAGACTTGAAGATTAAGGAAGAGGTCCAACATTTGTTGATAGCAGGATTCATCAAGCCGATACAACATTCCCTTTGGCTATCTAGCATTTTTCCAGTGGGGAATAAAGACAAGAACCAAATAAGGATCTGCCTAGACTTCAGAGACTTGAATAGGGCCTGCCCTAAGGATGAGTTTCCCCTACCCTCCATCAACAGTTTGATAGATGCCATGGATGGTCATGAGATGTATAACTTCATGAATGGGTATGTAGGGTATAACCAGATCAAAATGGACCCCACAGACACAGATAAAATGGCATTCAGAACTTCGTTGGGCAACTTCATGTACAAAGTGATGACGTTTGGACTCAAGAACGCTGGGGCTACATACCAGAGGACAATGATGGCCATTTTTCGTGATTTCTTCCACAAATTTGTAGAGTTATATGTGGACGACTTGGTCATCAAATCGAAGAAGGAATGGTCTCACCTGGATAATTTAAGGAAGGTATTTGCTTGATGAAGAAGGTATAAATTAAGGATGAACCCGCTAAATTGTGTCTTCAGAGTAACGAGAGGGAAGTTTCTAGGCTTCGTGGTGGATCGACAAGGGGTGCAGTTGGACCAGGATAAACAGCGAGCGATCTTGGAGATGCCATGTCCAAGAACGGCGAGGGAGATGAAGATTTTTTTTTGGTAAAGTCTCCTACCTTAGGAGATTTGTGCCTGGATTAGCCGAAGTAACACACTCACTGATGAAACGGTTGTGAAAGAACACGAAATTTCGGTGGGAGGAGGTTCATCAGGAGTCTCTCGTTGGGCTGAAGAAACTGCTCATTTCACCACAGATCATGGTTTCCCCCAGGCAGGAGTACCATTGCAGCTATACCTTACGTCCACCATGAGGTCCGTTGGAGCTCTACTGGCATAAGAAGTGGACGGGTAAGAACGACCGGTTTACTACCTTAGCAAAATCATACAGAGACCAAAGATTAGATATAGTAGTTTAGAAAGGCATTGTTTAGCCTTAGTCTTTGTAGCACAAAAACTTAGACATTATATGCTGTCTTTTACAATTCATATTGTAACAAGATGTGATCCTATTAAGTATTTGTTGGTAAGGACTATATTGATTGGAAGGGAAGCTAGATGGTTCCTCATCCTCTCAGAATATGACTTGAAGTCTGTGGTTCCTCGTGCGATCAAGATCTAGGTGTATGCCGATCTATTGGCAATCTTTCCATCAGGAACGTTTGAACCTCCTAAAGAATACATTCCAGGAGATGACTTACATGCTAATTATCTAGATACAACTGATGAGGAATGGATGATGCAGTTCGATGGATCTTCGGTGGAAAAGAAGGGAGGAGCAGGGGTTATCCTTTCAAAAGGGATGGAAGCTATTTACCTTTCCTATAAGCTAGATTTCCTTTGTTCCAATAATGAAGCAGAATACGAGGCGTTGGTACTGGGGCTGCTGGAGGCTCTTCGAAGTGGAATTCGTTCACTTTGCATTAAGGGTGACTCGAACTTAGTGATTCAGTAGGTAAACAAAGAATATGCATTGAAACACATGAGCCTGGCGCCATATAGAATAATCATGCAGAAGCTTCTCAACCAGATCCATAGGATCAAGACCAGATTACATCCCAGAACGATGAACCGCCATCCAGATGCCTATGCCACTATCGCTTAGAAAATGGTCATGAGAAACGAGAAGACTTTTATTGTGATCTAACGAACGATAGCTCCTTCGATGGTATAGTCAATACTACCGATGGAGGAGGACGCGGAATGGAAGGGAGAGATTAGAAAACAACTGGAGTCTGGCGAAAGAGCCATGGGACTAAGAGAGTTATCCCAGTACTTTACAAACCAGGGAAACCTTTACTACATAAATGCTGGGGGATGGTTGTCAAGATGTATTAGCCCAGAGGAATCAGAGCGCAGGTAGAAGAAAACGCACGAGGAGCACTGCGAGACGATTGAGATACCTCTATATAGGAGGATTCAGAGAGAGGGGTATTTCTGGTCTAAAATGAAGCAAGATGCGGCAGAACTACAATGGAAGTATAATAAGTGTCAGTTATTCTTCGAGGTAGCTGAGTGCCATTTCATTGAAACTCAAAAGGACTGGAGGCAGCCTTATGCCGACTTCATTCATGATGGAGTTATCCCAAAGGAGAAAATGGATGCGGTGCACCTGAGGCAAAGGGCCCCGAGGTTTTATATCCAAGATGGGTAGCTCTATCGAAGGGGATACTTCAATAGGCCGTTGCATTGCATCACGAAGGAATAAGTAATTGAGGTCCTCAAACAGGCGCATGATCCAACTCATATAGGAGGGGCTAAGTTATACGATCAACTAATGACACTGGGGTATTATTATCTAACGATGGAGAAAGACTTAGCTGAGTTCGTCCAAAAATGCAAGGCTTGCCAACTTCATGGGAACATGATCCATGCCCCATTGGTAGGCTTACACTCCCTAGAAACACCCTATCCGTTCCATACTTGGGCGTTTGACTTGGTAGGGGCAATACATCCTTCTTCGAGGGGCAAGATATGGATACTGGTCGCAACGGAGTGTTTTACAAAATGGGCCAAAGAGATACCACTCAGAAGAGAAATGGCTGGGGTGGTGAGCAACTTCATCAGAGAATACATCATTTGCCATTTTGGGATCCCAAAGGTTATCCTTTCGGATTACGGGACTCCCTTCGTCAATTCAGAAGTAACAATGCTCATAGACAAGTACTCCATTATTCATCACACTTTAATGGTGGTGTACCCAAAGGGATATGGTCAGGCCGAAGCGACTAGTAAAACCTTGGTTGAAATTTTGGCCAAGATGATGGAGGACTTTCCAGGGTCATGGGATGACAAGATACCAGCTGTATTGTGGGCTTATCTAACAACCAAGAGGAAACTCATAGGATACACTCCGTTCTCTCTTATTTATGGGGCTGAGGAAATCCTTCCAGTAGAGTTGGAAGTTCCCTCTGCTCGTTATGCCTTGCGAAGTAGCATGCTCCCTCAGAATAGACATGTGCAGTTGGAAGCATTTGATGAACACAGAGATAATGCGTTGCAACACTTTCAAATGTATACGAAACAACTCTCCAAGGCATACGATAACTTGGTAAGACCTTTTAATTCGTGGAGGGAGACCTCATTTTGAAAGCAGCAGTGAAGCACATCAAGGGTCTTCCTCTACCAAAGTTTGCGGCCAACTGGGAGGGACCTTTCGTTATAAGGGAGGCTCATGATTCAGGTTACTGTTTAATTTCGATGTTGGAGGAAGATAAGCCATTTAAGATCAACAATAAATGGCTGAAGGTTTATTATGTGTAAACAAACAAGTTTGAACCACTGTTATAACTAGTTGTTGTTATGAATATACAAGTTTTAGTTATGATTTGAACACAATGAAAGAATTGCAGAAATGTAAAAATTTATAACATACAAAAGCAGTCATAACACATGTAAGAATTGGAAAATATACATTCTTCATTCATAAACAATGGACCATTACAAATTTGGGAGCTATCGCCCAAGAATTACATAGATAAAAGAAGACGGAGGATATATACAAAAATCCATTAGCCTAAGAGAAACGATAAATCCTAGGAGGAGAAAAATCTCCAGGAAGGCCCGAAGAAGCTTCCATGAAAGACCGTTGGGCATTAATAGAAACCTCCAGCCTCGTCTGCACTTATGTACGTTCGATGAGGAGTCTCTCTCGTTTCAGATTGATCAAACACAAAGCTTCTTCGACATCCTTTACCTCTTGATCCACTGCTTCTAAAAGGTGTGCTAATGAGACCAACTTAACTTCCTCAGCTCACTGGTCCTCCTATTGCTTTTGTAACACTTCCCTCTGGACGATCAGCTGCTGGTTATTCAAAGTCTTTAAATGCGTTATAAGCCAGTCAAAATGGAAACCATCACACCCCAACTCCCTTAGAAGACCTAAAAATTGGTTAAAGAGGGATTTGGTAACGCTTGCAGCAGGAGTACTAGTAATTTCAGCAAAAACGATCGCCATGCCTTGAAGTCTGTGACTCATCACTTGAATATTGGAACCTAGGCAATCCCATGTGAAGGTCTCAGGGTGACGATTCACTAGTTATTCAATCACCAGGCGACGGTTGACAGGCATTTGAGGAGACTGCCGAAGCACCATCAGACAAAAAGCTTGAGGAGCCAAGTCAGGAAGAGGAAGTTCGCACCCAGATTCGCTCTCAGCTGCAACACCAGTCGTGGAACCTTGATCATCATGACTAGAGTTTTCCGAAACAGCAGGTTCCCGATGGGGTGAGCCCATAGGCAAAAGAACTGAGGGAGAATTTCCCCGAGCAACCTGAGAAGAGATAGAGGGCATAATAAGTTTATGGAAAATCTTAACAAGCATTTTCGTTGTTAAGTCACCGTTATAAGGTGGAGTTTATGAAAAATTTTAATAAGCGTTTTCGTTGTTAAGTCACCGTTATAAGGTGGAAGCTCATGAAAAATCTTAACAAACGTTTTCGTTATTAAGTCACCTTTATAAGGTGGAGTTTATGAAAAATCTTAACAAGAGCTTTCGTTCTTAAGTCACCGTTATAAGGTAGAGTTTATGAAAAATCTTAACAAGCATTTTCGTTGTTAAGTCACCATTATAAGGTGGAAGCTCATGAAAAATCTTAACAAGCGTTTTCGTTGTTAAGTCACCGTTATAAGGTGGAGTTTATGAAAAATCTTAACAAGAGTTTTAGTTGTTAAGTCACTGTTATAAGGTGGAGTTTATGAAAAATCTTAATAAGCGTTTTCATTGTTCAGTCACCGTTATAAGGTGGAGTTTATGAGAAATATTAACAAGCGTTTTCGTTGTTAAGTCACCATTATAAGGTGGAAGCTCATGAGAAGTATCAAAAATACCTCAGTAACTGCAAGGGCAAGAACGGGAGTCATTGTGGCAGCTGGAGGGACAAGAATAGTTAGGGGCAAGATCATGGACTCAGAAGCCACAACGGGGTCCCTGGTCGCAGAAGCCTCAACGCTCGGCAAAACCCCCTCACCTACATAAGGCACCAAGGCCATCATAGTGGATTCATCGTGAGAAGATGATAGACTCCCAAACTAAGCCCCCACATGGAGGGGCACTGAAGAGCCACTGTGATGGACAAGAGCACCAACCTTGGCCTCGTATGCATGAAGACCACTAAGAGAAGTAGGGGGTACAAGATTGGGAGAAAGCTGTGACATGAAGGCAAGTATTAGAAAAAAAGGAATAAGTATAGAAAAAAGAGAAGAAATCCCTTTAGGTGTTACTTACCTCGGTTGTGGCACTGAAAAGGGGAATAGCGGTCAGAGGTCTCATCAGCATCGTTGGAAGAAGAATGCTAGCTAACAACGACGATATTTCAACCTGGGTAACCCAAAACACCTCGAGGTTCAGCAAGATTAATAAATAAAAGGGGGGGGGGGACCAAAAAGATGTTATACCTAATAAATAATAGAGGAAATCATACCTCGGGCTCACTTTCTTCAACCAGAACAATGGGAAGAGGGATTTCGAGCGGAGTAGGAAAATCAGAGGGGACTGAGAGTGTTGTCTCGGGTTGCGTTTCCTCTGGTGGCAAAGAGACACCCACAGGCTCAACAGCATCACCTCCCACAGCAACTTCCCTAGCACGTTGGGAGGCTGAACGGCGAGAATAAGTGAGCCCCGTCATGGGAGAATGCGGATGAGTCACATCGGTATGAGAAATACCGAAGCGTCCCCCCATAAAAGGGCTCACGGGAGGACTAGGGGGATTGGGTCTTGCCTCTTCAACTCCCTTCACCACAGTTGTCAAGAAAAAAAAAGCAAATGCAGCGTGCCTTAAGCAAAAAGGAAACGAGTAACACAAGTATACATACCTAAGATTCAGAAGGGTAACGAGAAGATATAACCACGGGCGAAGAAGGAGGAGTGGCAGAAATAGAGGGGGCAGGAGAGAGATGCACCTCAGAAGTTCGATGCACCTCAGGAGTTTGCTTCCTCTGAGACTTGGTGCCCAGAGTCTTCTTCCTTGTCCCCGCTGCACCAGTACCAATATCTCGAGGAACCCTTTAACTCTTTATCCTCCTTGCTATTGGATCTATGGGATCAACCTCGGCCGAGGGAAAAGAAATCGAAGGAGTAACAATGACAGCATGTCGTTGATACTCAGCATCTATTCGAGCTATCTCCGCCTGGGCTTCTTTCCTTAACTGCTCAGCCACTTCGGCAGGCATGGGAGGAGGAACAGAGGCTATGGGGAAGGATACCATGGGAGTCTGGGTCTTCTGGGACTTAGATTTTGACTTTGATGCCCCACTCTTGGACGTTTTCGCTTTCTTGGCAGGTGGTTAAGAAGGCCCCTAGCCGTTAGTAACTTCAGTTGATGGGGCAGGTTTCTTCAGGGATGCAACGGTTTTGGGTTTGGGCGTGGCAACGGGGATCATGGAATAGAGTGGGGGAAGATTAGTAGGAGGTGCCTTGGGGGTCGTACTTAGAGGAAATTCCACCCCAAGTACGGAGTTACCTTTTAACCCCAACTCTAAGGCAGAAAATAAAGAAATGGGAGGATACACTGGATCTCCCTCAACGAACTCAATAATTTCAGCTAGTTTTTCCGGCCAGTATTTTGTTGCAAACAAAGGGGTCACATCTCCTTGCCTAGTAATACTAGGGATGGTGACTCGCCCTGCCATTGTAGAACTTATTCCCCACATAGCGGTTGAAGAAAATAGAGAACACACCTCGCTGAAGGAAACCTTGGGGTTTGACGATTGAAACACTGGACGGGGAGCCCCCTAGTCAAACTCAAACTGGCGGCTGCATCGATTGAGATTATAGTGCTCACTAGTATACCCCCACTCGATGTAAGAAGGCAGATATCCTGGGGAGAACAGAAGGACCACAGCTAGCGAGGGATCCTCAATATCCACGGTGGGGGCCTGTACCATCCTCGCTTCATGTTGAAAAAATCCACAAGTATGAAAGAAGACTTCCTCTTGGTCAGGCCTCATGACGAAGTTCTCAAAGCGATCAATCATAGATATTAACTCCTTTCGGATTTGTCTCCTATGATAAATAAAGGACCATGTGGGAATTATTATCTCCCTCGAAGGAGGGCAGTTAGTTTTGGTCGCTACGGTAGGAAAACGAAAGTAAAGGAAGATGGTTAGAAGGATGCCGTTGGCAAAATTGGCCAAGTTATAACGGCCAAGCGATCGTTCCATATCGAGCAAAGTCCTATCTAGCCAGGTATAGAGATATCACAAGGCAATTGTATCCAGTGGAAGTTTGATGCCCCGGGCCAAATGAAGGGACATATTGATAAGATCCCTTCGGGGCTGGTCGTTGGGTTTTCCCATCAAAAGGAAACGGGAGAGAATCATAAGAATATAGGCAGGAATTTCCAACCGTGTACCTTGACCAGGAGAATCTATTAAGGAACTTCCTTCACCAGAACACTTAAAGAAATCATTAATCAGGGGAGAAAAGGTAGCTTTGTTGGACGAATCGATTCAGCTTTAGCATATATGATCCAACTCCAAATGGTCGGCAGCCTCTTGGACATATAGAGCCTCATTAGTATAGGGCTTATGACCTGTTGCATCGAGGCCCATGATCTCACACATGTCTTCCAAAGTTATGGTGAACTCTCCCCACGCAGCGATTAACATATGAGTAGTAACGTTCCATCGAGAGACCAGGATAGGAAGAGCATCATTATTCTTCGAGAGAGTGAACTCATCAAACCATTTAGCCCGTTATAACCCAAGCTTGGTGAGAATATCAGCATAGGAACTTTGCATATGGGAGTTCCAAGTAGCAAAGTGGGCAAGAGATCCCCCGGGTGCTTCGAAGTCAATATGGGACCATGGGAAGTCCCCTCGCTCCAGGAAAAATTGAAGAGTTCCCTCTGGAGGAAGAAATCCCCACTCAGAAGAATATTCGTCTTCGTCACCCAACAGTAAGGCGTCAAACTTAGAAGAGAAATGCACAGTCTTGCAGGCAACAACAAAATCATCACCTTCTCCAAAAATAGGAGAACGA
Organism: Sambucus nigra; assembly: GCA_949130495.1. NCBI lineage: Eukaryota > Viridiplantae > Streptophyta > Magnoliopsida > Dipsacales > Adoxaceae > Sambucus > Sambucus nigra. Next base: position 112,610,400 of record OX422214.1, read on the forward strand.
CGATAAAACCTCAGTTATTCCTGACGGGCAACATCCAAGATGGAGGCAGTAGTGGTGGTAGCAGAAGGAGCACCAGTAGCAGAGATAGCGGGGTTACTGGAGGATGCCATGACAAATGACGATAAGATAACAGGAAATCTTCGAGAAAGTGGGATTTGAAGAACGATAATGGGGTATCACAACCACAAGCAGTGGTTTAGAAGATGAGAGGGGAAGAAGGTAAGCAAGAGCTTAACAGCAATGGAGTTCTCGCAGGCTTTCTCTCTCTAAAGAAAATAGAAGTTTGAAGAAGACGATGAACAAAGTAAGAGAAAAAAGGGTTTAAGTTGTTGGGTATAGCCGTTTGAAATTTTGGAGTTCGTCGTTTAAGTTTCCCACTATCGCATGTGCAAGGCCGTCTGCAATCATTTCCAATGAACACGTGGCACTTCGGAAAGTGCTTTGATAGTTGAAAAGAGAGTGCCACTTCATTAATGAAGTAACACCTGGGGAAAAAAAATCGTTGTCTTCCTAGGAAAGAATGAGTTTTGGCGCCAAAATATTTTTGTCAGACATATCCAATAAACTCCTAACGAAGAAGATGTCCCAACGGTCCTGAAAATCTACGATGTTCCCTCATCATAAGTTAAAACGTTGTTTAATGAAGACTCAGGTACATTGGGGAGAAGTTTAGAGTCTCTTAGAGACTCTAAGGCTCTGATCCTGAATAGAGGAGAAGAGGCCTGAATCTTTTCACATAGAGAAAGGTCCATCGGTTTGAGATGTTTCGTGCAGACATTTCTTATCCCAAGAAAATCTCTCCATGAGGGGGAAAATGTAGAGGGGGCTTGAAGGTAATCTTGAGATTAGGGACAAATCCCTAATTAGAAATAGTGTTTAAGATTAATCAACCGAGGAAGCTCAAGAGTGAAAGCTCAGGCGTGGCAACTCAGTGAGGTAGCTTGGCGTGACAGATCATATTTTAGCTTGTTGTATTAATCATATTATATTTCTATTGACTGTAAGCTATAATGGTTGTAATGACGTAACGATAATAATAAGTGAGTTTGTGTGGGGTCAAACAGTACTTACGAGAGACCAGGCTTGGCAGGGCCTGGGAGAGCTTTCATGCTCTATTGAATGACCTCACCGTGAGAACTTTAGAGGGACTTGGTTTGGAGGATTGAGAAGTAAGGCACCGTTGGGACTTGTCCTGACCATCTTAGATACATCTGGTAAAAGCACCGAAGGACCCTGGCCCTGGAACCTCGAGCGGAGCAGCTTGAAGTTACATCGGACGTTGAGTTATGAACCAAATAACCCTCTGCTTAATGTCACATCTACTTTATCAAATATCACTAACAAGCCAAGCAATGTCAGACATGCACTTGAGTAAACCACCGTGGTATTTGGGGCTGTCAGGCAGTTGGTGAGCCACCTCTGCGACAATAGCCCCCTGACACACAGTGGTTAGGAAAAAGGCATGTCTTGGCATTTAATGTTTATGACATGGAGACAACTAGTACATCAGTCATTTAATGTTGTGACATAATGTTTGAGGGATATCTTTCATAGTCTTTAATGACTGAGTTGCCTCGGGGATGGTGTGGGGGGATATTTATGGACCCCAACAACCCCTGAGGAGAGATATGGTCTTTTAGTGATCTTTCTGAGAACTCTGGATTTATTACTAGAGATACACATCAGAGAGAGAGAGGTAGTTATTGCAAACTAGAGGGTTTATCCACTCACCATTGGTGTTTATTACGAATCTTTTAATACTTGACAGAGATTCTAGAGGGTGTTGGGTGTGTTTCTACCTGCCTACCAAGGTGTATCTAGGGTTCTTGCTTCTCTCTCCCTCTATCTAAGTTAATTCTATAGTTCACTAATATCCCTTGAGTTATACATGAGAGATTTGTGAGATTAATTTGAGTTCATCTTCATCGGGTTTGTGTTTGTATATTCCATCATTAATACAAGGTCTTGGGCTAATTAACTTATCATTACCATACTCAAAAGGGGTTATACCTCCATCTATAATCTAAAGTACCCTATTACATAGTAATAACTCCAAAATAGGAATAACCTAATGAAGAGAATCTGGGCTTTATAATTTGTTTTTGGATGAATATGATAATATTGTAGTTTTCCAAAAATGTTGGGAAATGATATTTTAATCCAATTTTCTTGAGGATTTAAGATTGTTTAATTATTGGTTTATATATTTTGTCATATAATGTAGAATGAATTATAAGGAGTTTGGGACTTTAAAACATATGATTTAAGGATTGAAAATGATTAAACTCGTAGGCTAGTTTATGTAGAATCGTCCATACCTGATGGATCGATCGATCGATTGATCCTTCCCTTCGATCGATGGACTCCTCCTAGAATTTGAGAGATTGTTTCTTTATAAGGTTTGATAAAATTTCTTCTTGTATAATTCTTTAGTGGTGACTAATTGAATATGTTGGGACTTAAGGGTGGTCAGTAGGGTGATAGGTAGAACCCGAAAAAATATTAATATGTGGGGTAAATCCTAGGGGATGGCAATAATGGGTCAAAATCGAATTAGTGAGTATCGAGGAATACACCCAATTGAAATAATTCAATTTGCAAATTGTGATTACATGGACCAGTAGGGTGAATACTTGTACCTTCTGAAATTATAACATAAATAATAAATACCTCCTGAGTGTGGAGAAATGCTCATATTAAAAGTATAGTCATAATATGAAAATACGTAGGATATTCGAGATATGAATATACAACATAAGAGAATTGTTATGGGTTGTGCGTATACCCTATTGATATACATATAAGTGGGACACATTGCTATATTATGTTTTTGATTATGTGTATAACATACTTGCGCTACTTGCTGTCATGGTGGAGGTTTCGTGTTGTGCACGATCTTATCTCGATTAGACCCATTCGGGGGGATTTAGATTTGTACACTCAGCATAGGAACTTGGTATGTTCTATCGTGATGAATGATAGTTTTTATGATTGAATGGGAGAGTAGGTATGCTAGTGACCCATTTAACGAGGGAATATGCTCGCCTCCAATATTTGTGTTATGCGATTTATGGTTCGGGAGAGATGCCAAACCAATTGTCCATTATGCCGTGATTAATGCACCGGGACAGGATAGCAGAGTATGCATGCACCACAGTTGTGTTTGGGAGGTGCCGTATTAGTATATATATATATATATATATATATATATATATATATATATATATATACTATTATGTGATCTACTGTGTGAATTAGTAGATAAATAGGAATATTAAAATGTAGATTAAAATAAGTAAGTGAATACTTAATTTTAAAGGTCTAGTTCATCTTGAAGAGAAATGAACATATTTGTTTAATCTAAATATGGCAAGGAAAATATGGGAAAACAATAAGAGATAGGGTAACAATTCACAAACCTTAATTAGGAAGTTATTAAGGTACATAAAGCGTGCACACTAGATGAGAGGTGAGATTCTCAAGTGAGAGCCGAAAAACTAATAGGAATATAATACTGGCTTAACTGGTAAATATTAAGCACTTGTTGTTTTTAAATTTTTTTACACTCGGGATCTGACCCGTTTACTTGCATATTTCCTTCTCTACTATATCCATATTACTAGGTTCCTAACATCAGGGTCGCCCGACTTAGAGGATGGATACTTGACATGTTTTGGAGATGCTACTTTGGATTAGACGTACTCAGTCCATTGATTCTTATATTCTTAGTTCTTAGTGCATGTAGGGCATGTCGCCCAAGATTCTGTTATCCTATTTCAGCTTTGAATATTTTATTCGTTTTATGTTAATACTCTTAGTATTATTTTTTATGGTATGGTGATATTCCATTAAAATGGGACATTCATTTCCGTTAGATTACATTCATGGTTTTAATTTTGTGGTGGTGTGATATTTGATTCCTGTACTGTGTTGTGGACCTTAATAAATAAAAATGGAAATGAAAATTTTAGAAAGGTTTTGACACTTAGCTTAATTAAGTATTAGGTGGTTAATAAGAGACATTATCTTTTCTACAGTGATGCTAAAAATAAACCAACTGGATATTCTGAATTAATTTAATAAAGGACTGATCACCCGGTATTTAATTAGGCAGGGTGTCACATAGATGAAGCCATTGGGTTCTTATTCTTCCATGCCTCTTAGAATTACATGATAAGATCATGGAGGTTGTATAAAGATCTGATTCCTCAATCAACCGGAGTAAACGAAGGAAATAGATTTTCCAAAGATCTCCCAATGCCATAAATGGTCGTTGAAGAAAGAAAATTTCCCAATGAGCTCAAGAAAACCCAGTTCAACATAACGTTATGGGTATTCTTCATGTCCTCTCAACTACACCAAAATTCCTTAATAATTCTCCTTATATGACCCACATTTTCTCCTTCTACCACTCTTGTAGAAGCCATGAATATAGTTGGATCCTTAACCTCTACGAGAATCCTTTCTTCTTCGAAGAAGATATTCCAAAGTTCATCTCTGATCACAACTATGCCCTTAACATCTTTATTAAAGTTTTTGGAAATACAATACCACTATCAATTTTTAATATGGATCCTCTCTCAAAATCTGTCCACTCAGAAACTTAAACTATTTGGTACTGAAAGTCAGTTAGATCACCCCCCACGTTCGCCATCGTGTGTGGTTATGACAACACTCATCGAGAAGTAATGGGTTTCATAAAATTCACACTAGGGATTGGCCCCATCAACCCTTTGACGAAATTTAATGTCATTGACCTACCTGCCTGCTTCAACATACTCTTTGGATGCCCATGGCTCCATAACATCCGAGGATTATCCTCTTTTCTTCATCAAAAAATAATTTTCTTTGCCAAAGGCCAAGTAATTACCATTCTTGGTGGACGACAATAGTTCAGACAGTGTCATCACTATGAATCCAATATTAGATATTCAGCATGGGACCAATGACACATTCCACTATGATTTTAAGATTGACCCATTCCCTGTCCTAGCAGAGGATAACTTCAAAGACTGAGTTTTCCCTACATGGCAATGTCAATGTGATTCAGATATTCAAGAACATGCACTTCAAACACATAATAGGTCTAAGATGATGCGAATAAGGAATCCTGGAGACCATGGTCATGAAAGAGACATTTACCCATGTGTCCTAGGCTCTCAACTTTCACTAGATGAAATCAAAGAAATCCAAAAAGATATAAAGACTGTTTTGGGGGACTCTCTGAACAAAAGATTTATCATGGAGGGTGAAAACTTATCGTTCTATTAATTCTCTGAACTGTGATATGGCCCTGGTGAGAAGAAGATGTAAACGGGGCTAAAGATCTTATTTGAAAGCAATAATACTTATGATGAAGACTAAAAACATAAAGCAGAACCTTTGACTGAGAAAACCACGACAATTACTTAGAACTCCAAGGGTAGCGACTTCAAGGAAACCTTTAACATATAAGCACGGGGTTTGACTCTCTACACGATCCACCATGATGTTACGTCGTTAGACCCATCTTCCCAGATCACAACTACTGATGTACCTCTCCTAAATTGGCATGCCGTCGCAGTTCAGCCTGTCAAGCTCAGACAAAAGTTACTATTATCATGTCTAAAAAATCTTAGCACCTATTTTTATTTCTCCTTTTCTTGATGTAAATGCAACTGCGAACTCTTTTGACGATTTTCTTAATGTTGTTATCCCTGAAATTGAAATAAATAAAGATTTTGAGTACCTTGTTGTGCCTTACATTAATTGCATTGATTCTAATCAAACTTTTTATGATGGCGATTATATAAATGAACAGTTCATAACCGGTCTTAATAATGAAAGTAATAAACAACATGACCGCATTCAAACTAATGATGATAAGACTATTTTGATTAGCCTCGATTCTAGTACCCATCAGTGCAAGATTAGGATAAGGTCCACCCTTAACTAGAATGAGCGGGCGCAACTTGAAGAACTACTGAAGGAGTTCATATACATATTTGCGTGATATTAGGATGACATGCCTAACATGGACCCATAGATTACTCAACATGAGATTCTGATATTTCTGGAGTGCAAACCGATCAAATAAAAATTGATCAAGCACATAACGGAATGGTCACTTGAAGTCAAAGAAGTGGTAGTCAAATAGATGAAAATGGGTTTCATATGTCTGGTCAAATAACCTACATGCCTTGCCAACATCGTCCCTGTGCCGAAGTCAGGTGGAAAAGTTCGCATGTTCGTCGACTATCGCACTTTAAATAATGAATTGCCTAAAGAAGTTTATATATTGGCCAACATCGACATGATCATGGATAACATAGTTATCCATGCCCTCAAATCATTCATTGAGGGATTTTTCGGTTATAACAAAATCAAGATGCACCCCGACTGTCGAGAGAAAACTGAAAAATCTACTCACTATGTTATTTTAACAAAAGTTAAAATGGTTCAATGAGTTTCGAAATTACTTTTTAAGGAAACTATTTCAAAAATATTTTTGGAACACAAGATGTGAAAAATAAATTTTGAATGAATTATTTCAGTCTCTTGGAAATAGGTTTTAACTAAACCTAAGTTTGATCTCCAGAATGTAGTAGTAAGGAGATAAAAATTACACACAATAGACTAGCAATTGTAACGGGGTAAAACCCCACCCAATTAGAGAAACATCCACAACTCTCTTTTCGGAGTAAAAAAAAATCCAATATAAAATAGATATAGGTTACAATCATGTAGAACCAATCATACAACCAATCCTATTCTAAGTCCATAATTATACCTAGGCGAGAATACTCTCCTGCTGGGGTACCGTCTTCTGACTTCTTTAGAATTTGATTCTTCCTTTTTGTAACTTTCCTTGCTTCCTCTGCCTTTTAACTTGGTGTCGACTCGACAGTTAAAATTTCTCAACCAAAAACACACCTTAATTTTTATGGGTGAATGTGTAGTGAGTAAATTTCCTAAATGATATGCATGTACTCACGCACAATTATAATACAGACACATCCTATGGATTACAATAGATCTCATAATGAAATATATTTTTACACTTCTGAAATTTAGACTTGGTTTTTTCATCCAAAATATTTCAAGATCTGAATTCTTTTAGACCATTAAAACAAAGATCCACAAAAAAATTTTATAATTTTTTTTCAGACATGTAACATGCAAGTCTTGATTCCAGTTTGTAAAAATAAGAAAAGCTGAATTTAAAATATTTTAAGATTTCTAAAACAGATTCCAATCGAGAGATAAGATTTCTCAAAAGAAATCTAAAGCATCCAAGAACTAAACGTGAAATATATCATAGTTTTTTTATCTATAAATTTCGAAAAAGAAATGAGATCTAAAATATGTGAGGCTATTAAGAGAAAGATTACAACAGTGAGGAGTAAGCATAACTAACTCTCAATTTTACTCAAAACACAATGTTTTGAAACCAAAACCTTTATAGTTTTTCATCACCAAATCTACAAAAATTAGAAGGGAAATCGTTCGATTTATTTTTAAGATACTAACATCTTTCGATTTGAAAAAAATATATTTTTAAAAATATTCTCTCAAAATTGTATAGGAAAAATATTTTTCTCTCAAAATTTTCCTTCTTCTCTCTTTTTTCTCTCAACTCTAAAATCTCCCCAAAAAATTAAAAATGAAAGGTATAAGCTTCCTTATATAGGCCCAATGAAGGATCCAGAAGATTTACTTAAAGTCAAGGTCTAGGATTAAATCTTATTTAAAATGATTGAATCTAATGGATGAGAAGTGACCACATGAAAATAAACTCTGATTAGTTGAATTATAACGAACATGGATCAACTCAGATATCATGCATACCTTTGATTAAAGAGATCTAATGGGTAAAATTAGGTCCGTTGTATGGGAGTGTAAACAAACATAAAAATAGACAATCATGAAGCAACACGTGATGGTCTCCAACTGATCCAAAAATGCGAGTTTGTTAAGCATCTAAAAATCCATTTTATACCAAAAATGTTCCTGCCGGTTTTGGATTCTACCCAAGCCCTATTTTAAGAGATTATAAAATTCAAAATTTAACACCATAAACTATATAAACTCTATTTTAATTATTCAAAAATAGATTTTAGTTGCGTTAAAATTCCCAAAAAGTATAGAAATTTTATTTTAAATCCAATTAGCACACATCAATTAAATATGATATCAAATGAAATCCTATGTGTTGTGAGTGTGTTAAAATACTATCTTTGTGACTGATTGGGGAGTTTTTGGTGATGTTGAGGTAACACAGGAAGACGTTATGATGTACTTGAAGGAGGGGTGTCAATATTTCCAAACTAGTTGAGGCTCTTGTATAGTGAAGACTCAAGTGAGCCAACTATATAGTGTGATTCAATCTCCCCCTGTGGAAATGAGAGACAAAATCTCCTTTGAGTTATCTAGGGCTCGTACCAGCCACAAAGATATTTTGACTCAAACAACATGTGTAGCAGTATCACAAGCATTATCACGAGAAATCGGACACACATCATTCTCATACCAATAAGTCAAGTGTGAAATAAATATAAATCAAGTAAAGAGAGACAATACACAAGATATAAAGTGGTTCGACTATTAAAATGAGCTTACGTCCACTTTGTTGCCCCACTCTCATTACATAGATTTTGTAGTACAAGTTTATATAGCCATGAAAGGCATATAATAGAGTTAAGAGATGAGAATACGTGATTATCGTAATTTCGAGCAGGCCTAGGAGATGAATACAAAGTAGGTGACTAGCCCCCAAGCTGTATTGGGGTTGTATAGAGGATTTGGCAGGTCTTTGCCAAGAGTGATTATCTCGAATCTAGATATCGAACCCCCCATATCGAGGCATGAACCTCTATTTATAGGAGGTATGCAAGTTGTGTCACGTGCCATGTAAATAAGAATGAAGCGTGGTTCCTTTGATAGGGCAACAGTTATGAATAAGGGTTTGCAGCCTATTTGATCCCATGTAGCAACTAGGCTAAGGTGTTGTGGCCTAATAGACATACCAATCCTGTAGGTGTCGCGACATATATAGTACAAGGCAGCAACCTATAAATGGGAAACCCAATAAGCATGAGGATACGGCCTCCAAGATCTGGCAGCAGCCTTCTGTCAGTATGTGCCGCGGAGGAGGAGCATATTGTTCATATCAATAATCCCCCAAGTCATAGTGCCAAGGGGTGATTTGGTGTTGCGGCTTAATGTGATGTCGTGGCTTCCGCGGTGTATCATCTTTGCAATACAACTGCTTTCAAAGCGATATTTCACCTTCTCGTGCCCTCTTATACAAATGGGTTTGGCTGTGGCCTTCATTACTTTTTCTAAATACTTGAGAGCAAATCGAAAGAAAATATATATCACTCCATCCTTTAGTTTTTTGGCGAGTTTTTGGTGATGATTTTTGGTGGTCTGAGGCTGAGCAATCATCATCCACCGATTTCCAGGTAACCTTCAAATCAAATCTTAATTTATCTTTTATTTTTTCTGGCATTCCTGTCTGGCTAAATGATTTTGATTCTCATGATTGAACCCATGATAAATGAATTATCTGGGTTCAAAATAAACAAATTATCTGAATCCCTAATAAAAAAAATTCAAAAATTAATCTTTCTTCTTAAACCAAGTGTTTGGTTATTCGAATAGGGTTGAGTTGAACAATCGACTATGTTGTGGAATTTCATTTTCTTGGATTTATGTAGAAGCTAGGGTTTTATGCATAATTTTGGTGTGGGTAACTCGTTGATTTATCTTGGAACAGAGGAGTAACCCGACCAAGCCCTTTTTAAAGATAGGGAAAGTCCGACCTAAACTCTTGAGTCTCAAAAAATAACTAATTCAGCAGCGATCCATTCAACCCCTAAAATCTCTCAAGAGATATTCTAGGGATTATAGGCCAACGTGGAGGTTCCCAACACTCCCACTCTATGAGAATTACATGTATATATTGAACCATCACAACCCGGGGCAAAGGGTATGTAATTGTAAACACTCCCCTGGAGAAAAGAGAAATATAACCTCAGAGCACCACCGTGGATGTAGGCAATTTTGCTGAACTACGTATAACTTGTGTCATGTGTGATTGTATCTATTTTATGTTTTTAATTTTTCTGGTGATCGCATTTGCTTATAATTTCTGTTGAGATTTATTATCACCACAATTGGTGCCGTCTGTGGGAAGCGATTATTCTTCCTTTAAGAAAGCCATCACCAATAAGAACCTATAATGTCTGGTCACAATAGCAATTCCCCTCAGGAAGGGAATATTCAAGAGCAACCCATTCCTCGTAGGGTCAAATCAGAAGTTTGATGCTAAAACCCAAGGTCTCACCCAGAATAGTAGACCTCAAAAGAAAGCCAGGGACTAGCTAGGTCCACGCAAGTCTCCAGGCTGATCGACGCCTATGAGGCAAGGATCCAATAACAGGAGGGGGACACTCGTAAGAAGGAAGTCGAGAATGCTCGCCTCAAAAGGAGATTAGAGAATATGGAGAGAGAACTCCATCACAGTACAAGGCAACGTCATTATCGCACTCCTATCCATCAGGTGAGCAGATCTCACAACCGAAGAAGGATTCTATGACGTGGATCTCAAAGAATTGAGGGACGCGGGGTCAAATAACGACTGGTCTAAGCAACAACAATCAGATCGCCATTGCAGGAGGCCAGGACGAGGAAACTATGACATATGAAATTTGGTCTGGGGAGAAATGGACCAACACCCAACACATCGGGGTGCCAGGTCGACTAGAGAGCTAGACAGGAGAGCTCTCAGGAGCTAGATGAAATATCCTTTTCGAAGGGATAAATAAGAAAAAAATCCCCCAAGAAGTTCACAATGACCTGGCTCAACATATATAATGGAAAGACTGATCCTATCGACCATGCCAGGCATTACAGGTAGGACATGGCCCTTTGGAACCATAAGGATGCATTGATATGTCAAATCATTCCATTGACCTTACACGACGTGGATAAAAAATGGTTCGAGAAACTCCCTCATAGATCCATTAAAAACTTTGAGTTCTTGGCAGATCTCTTCACAGCTCGTTTCATTACCAGTAGCTCCCACTCGAAGAGGATGGATGCTTTGTTGACTGTGAAGAAAAAGACTGAGGAGAGCCTCAGAGACTACACGAAGAGGTAATGGGAACTATCCAATGAGGTCGAGGACTGCTCGGAGTAGGTCACCCTTGCATCCTTTAAGGTCGGCTTACCCAACTCTTGCATATTAAACCAGTCCCTCACTAAGAAGGAGGCTACAACCATTGATGACTTGATGTCTCGTATTGAAAAATATGCCAAAGTTGAAGATGTGACTCATCTCAGTGCAGGGGAAAATGGTCGCGCCAAGTTCACCGACAAGGACGGTGATAAAACTGAGAATCAAAAGAAAGGAAGTAAGAATGGAGGCAAGGTAGGACCTAATAATGGAAATAAGAATTATGCCTCGAAAGCATTTCAAGCAGTAAATATAATTTTTAAAGAGCCGATCTACAAGATTCTGGAAAAGATCAAGGATGAACCGTTTGTTTAGTGGCCCAGGAAGATGGGTGGAGACCACTCAAAGAGGAACAACACACTGATATATTCTTTTCACAAAGAGGGTATGAACAAAACTGAGCACTGTAAAGCCCTCAAGTCTCACCTTGAAGAGTTAACTCATATTGGACACTTGAGCGAATTTATGGAAAAGAAGGTAGATAAGGTAGCTTCTAATGGAGATCAAAGACCCGAAAACATTCTCGAGGAATACGTCGGCCATGAGTTCACAGTAATTCATGGGACATCGGACCTCAAACAGATTCAAGGGAATACAGCTCGGATGGAAGTAAAAAATCTTACAGCAGTAATGCAAGCTTTTCAAATGGATCCAGCCAAAATGCAAGATGGAAAGCGTCGATGAGCAGAAGATGACGACTATAGCAAGCACATCTGAACTAATGTACCTCGACCTGTTCAGGAAGTTGAAGTTAAGCATCGCCGACCTAAAGGAAGCCATCGTTCCTCTAGTTAGTTTCGCTGGGAAAGTAACCATCTATTTAGGGAATATTTTACTTCCAGTAAGGGCAGGAAACATCTTTAAACTGATAAGATTTCTCATGGTCAATATTGACTCACCCTACCAAGTGATACTCGGCAGAGGATGGCTGCACGCGATGAAAGTCGTCCCCTCTACCTACCATCAAAAACTCAAATGTGTGACTAAACGAGGAGTGGTGGAGATCCACTAAGATCAAGAGATGGCGATAAAGTGATTTATAGTTGCCATCCGTTCCAAGCCAGAGAAGAAGGTTGAGAAAGTTATAAGAAAGGATGAAGAGCAGGAGGGCATAATGCCCTCCAAATAGAAACGAAGATATGGGAGACCAAGAGTGGACAGGACGAGTCTCCTCCCTTTCGAAAGTGTCGTCGAGGTCCTGGAGTAAGTTACAACTAGTAATAGTTCAAATAAGAGAAAGTTCTTGATAGGAACCTCACTCACCGACCACGAAAAGAGGCAGTCAATCACCCTACTCCGAAGTAACCTAGATGTCTTTGCATGGGATCCTTACGAGCTGCACGGGATTTATCCAAACATTACTTATCATCGACTGGATGTCGACCCAGTTGTCAAACCAATAGCATAGAAATCTCATCGAACTGCCCCGAAAAAAGCCAAAGCAGTGGAGAACGAAGTTGAAAAACTGTTGGACGCAGAATCCATATGGGATGTCCAGTTCCCCAAATGGGTATCCAACCCAATGGCTATCCCTAAGAGCAACGAAAGGTGGATATTCTGCATTAATTTCACCGATCTCAATAAGGCATGCCCTTAGGACAGCTTCCCCCTCCTAAAGATTGATTAGATAGTGGATGCCACTACAGCACATGAAAGGATGAGCTTCCTAGATGCATACTTCGGGTATTACCAGATCCATTTGTACGATACAGATCAAGACAAAATAACGTTTATAATCAGAGTTGGGTTATATTACTACAAGGTTATGCCCCTTGGGCTAAAAAACGTAGGGGCAACCTACCAGTGAATGGTCACCAAGATGCTCAAAGACCAAATGGGAAGCACCATGGAACTCTACATCGATGATATGCTCGTAAATATCAAGATCAAGGAAGAACACCTCCCTGACTTATCAAAAACATTCAAAATTGTTAGGAATTACCGAATGAAGCTCAACACAAGTAAATGCTCCTTCGGTGTCCATTCAGGAAAATTCCTTGGGTACTTCGTCAGCAAGAGAGGAATAAAAGCTAAACCATACTAAATTTATGTTAATAACAGGGTACACCCCCCTGTTATTAACAGGGTACTTCGTCAGCAAGAGAGGAATAGAATCTCATAGGGATGCTCGCCTCCCTAAATCGATTCATCTCAAAGTCATCCGAAAGGTGCCGGTCATTCTTCCAATTGTTGAAGAAAAGCAAAGATGTGGAGTGGAACGAGGATTGATCGATGACATTAAAGGGGCTCAAAGCTTACCTCAGCACACCACCCTTGCTTGTAATCCCTCAAGAGAATGATTCTCTATACCTATACCTCGCAGTATCCAGTCATGCTATAAGTTCCGCACTGATATGTGAAAAATGGGGATCCAACACCCAGTCTATTACGAGATCAAGACTCTCTTGGATGCCGAACATCGATACCTACCACTAGAAAAGCTCTCCTTTGTGGTAGTGGTATCCTCAAGGAAATTAAAACATTATTTCGAAGCCCACTCCATCATCGTACTTACATCCCACCCTCTAAAAGTAGTCTAGAGAAAAGATGACCAGATAGGTAGACTATCAAAGTTCTCAGTCGAGCTTGGGCAGTTTGACATTCAGTTCTAGCCAAGGAATGCCATCAAAGGGCAGGTCCTTGCCAGCTTCATCGTAGAGTTTATAGGAGAGCATCCTCACGACCAACCCCAAACTATTCATCATATGGAAGTTTCCTCGGCATCGGGTGTCTGGAGACTATTTTTTGACGGTGCCTCCAATTCCAAAAGGGAAGGAGTAGGCATCGTGTTGATTATCCCTAAAAATGCAATACTCGAGGAAGGAATCAGGCTTGGATTTGAAGCCTCGAACAATAAAGAAGAATATGAAGCACTGATCGCAGGATAACAAAAAGCACGAGCGCTTGGAGTAAAGAAACACAAAGTGTTCGACGACTCACAGTTGGTCTCCAACCAGATAAGTTGATATTTTAGCGCTAGAGATGAGAGGATGGCAACCTACCTTTCCACGGTGAAAAAATTGATGGCCAAATTTGAACAAATCAGCGTCCAACAGTTTCCCAAAGGACATAACAGCCATGTTGATGCCCTAGCATCCTTAAGCTCAGCGATCAATTCTGACTTGAAGAGAACAATTTCGATTGACTTCCTTACCCAACCAAGTATCAGCCAGATCGACAAGGTGCCGAACGTGGGGCATGCTCTCCAGATTGAGACAACCCCAGTTGGATGGACCCCTTAAGGGATTATTTGAAGGATGGTTCACTACCCGAAGATAAGAAGACCGCTCATTAGATAAGAGTCAAAGATGATCGCTTTCACTTATCTTGTGAGGGAAAGCTATATAAGAGATCTTTCACTAGTCCTTACCTCCAATGCATTCATCCAAAGGACGTCGAGTAAGTTCTGCACGAACTACATGAGGGAATCTGTGGGAGTCACATTGGGTGCAAGTTGCTAGCTTTCTAGGCAATGAAAGAAGGCTACTGGTGTCCGTACATATCGAAAGATGCTGGAATATATGATCACAAATGCAAAAAGTTCTAACTTCACGCACCTATGGTTCACCATCCAACAAGTGACCTGAATTCACTTAGTAGGCCATGGACTTTCGCCCAATGGGGTATGGATATTGTGGGCCCTCTACCTACCGCAGCCGATAATCGCAAATATTTGTTGGTCGCAACAGACTACTTTACCAAATGGATGGAGACATAGCCACTGGGAAACATTAGAGACGAAGACATGATAAGATTCATATAGAGGAACATCGTCACTCATTTTAGGATCCCCAAGACTATTATCACTGATAACAGAACCCAGTTTGAATGTGGCCTCTTCTAGGGTTTATGCACCGACCACGTTATCAGGTACTACTTCAAGAAAAATGATCATTTATGTCAGTTTTAAATTTTTTGATAATAGTCTTAGGGCATATCCTCAGAGCAACAGACAGGCTGACACTACAAGAAAAATGGTCATTTATGTCAGTTTTAAAAATTTTGAAAACTGACATATAAAGCCCTAACATAAATGTTCGTAAAACTGACATAAATAAGATCACAGTTATCTCAATTTTTAAGGACACATTTAAAAATTAGTGTATTCAACATGTTTTTAATCACATTTTCATGAAAAACTGACATAAATAACATCACATTTATCTCAGTTTTAGTAATTTTTTGATAGTTTTTTCAAAACTGACATAAATATTGATATAAAAATTAAAAAAAAATTACTCCAAGACAACTAATAACACAATTGTGTAGTCTAGTGCAATTGAATATACGATATGCTAATAAATCTTCCACATGCGAAAATTCTATGATGTCCAGATAATAAATAAATAGAAACTCAGAATTTCAAGACACATTAAAAAAAGAAAAAGAAAAAGGGTGTGGGTGTGTGTGTGTGGGGGGGGGGGGGGGAGTTGAAAAACACCAATTTATCCAGCCCACTCTCCAACATCATTCATCAAACTCATGCATGTGATCTAAAAGATAGTTTACAGCCAGCTCCTGGTTCTTGTTGAATGCGAAATATACTTCCAATACCAAAGCTCAATCAAAACCCATAGCTTCAACACGTTCAATTGCTTCGCGTTCATCAGGTGTGACACTCACAACCTGTGGCCTTGATCTATTCAATTCTCCCAGGGCCTTCCCTTCTCCTTGAACAGGTTTATTAATCAATCGAAGAATGTCAGCCTGAAGCTCTAGTATGAGGCGCATCAGGTGTGGATTTTAATTTCCAAGATTCTGAAGAATAGGCTGTGAGATTTGAGGATTATCTTGCACCATATCTCACAACGCTTGAAAGTATTGACTTTTGCATAGAAAATCCAAGTTATAACAACCACTGGCACCTATCGAAGATACGATGTCAATAAAAAAAGAAAAAAATATGGCTATAAAAATAATAATGTTATATTTATAATTGAGTAACTGTGCAGAGCAATTAGATATGTATCTATGTGTGCGTGCTCGCTCGCTCAAGTTTTCGGTGCGTGTAATCGTAGTCTACATGTGAACAACAAATATATACATGCTCCTTACTTTTTTATAATTACAACAAAAAAATACACACAATATAAATTGGAACATAACAACATTACCCAATTTCAACCTTCTAAATCCTTGTAAATCATTATAGAAGCATATATCGACCTTACTACTTCACTTATGTGTCACACATACTTTGATCTGAAGAGAACATTGTCAACGGAAACTAAACGTTAGTAAAACATCATAATCATCTTTCAATATATAGTTAGCAGCATATATATACAAAAATTACTGAATTTCATCCCTCTAAATCGTTTTAAATCATTATATCAACATATATATGGACTTCTTTACCGTTTCCAAATGATTGTAATTCGACGTCAACTCAATTTCAACACTCTCTAAGAGGCCCTCCAACTAATCTCGTATGTCTGTCTAGCACGCTTCCTACTTCTGACCTGGATATAATTATCATGAGAAGTTTGTTTCCTTCCAAGAACTGTACATATTAAGTAATGCAATATGATCTGCAACATTATACATAGGATTCCTTCATGACCAATGTATATATTAAATGAATAATGCAAAAACTCTAGCAAAAACCTATATCTCGATTTGTACAGTAAACAATAAATAAAAATAGAGATATGCATATGCACTACAAATTGAGATATATAAATCAACACTATAATCTTAATAAAAGTAAAAACATTAAGGACTATATGCATTACAAATTGTATTAGCTCTTACAAATATATAATAATAAAACTAGTCGGTCTTATATTGAATTGAGTTCAAAAGATAATCAAGTTTAATAAATGATTCAACTCTACATATGACGGAAAGAAATATATGACAACCCTGCCACAAAATTAATTCAAACTCCAGAAACTGAAATAAGGAGTATGAAACTAAATATTTTGTTAATAAATAAGATTTAACAAATTGTTTTTAAACCACATCTTAGTTGTTTAACAGTTAACATTCAAGTAAATTACCCAAATTGTAAATACCTTTTTTTTATCTTCGTAAAATAACAAAAGGAAGATAACAAGAGGTTATAAAAGAAGCTGAATCAATCTCGTAATGCTCATTCAACATAGGTGTCATAATGCCCATTTAACCATTATATTTTGTAAATGTAAATCATACTACTTGTTGACTACCAAAAATATGAATTCCGAAAAAGAAATGAATAAGATTTGGTCCTTACCATAACCATGTGTATCATATTTTTCCTGTCAGTTGTAATCACACAAAGAAACTACCATAAATACCAATAGTTATCTTGATTAGATCCAAAACAGTAAGCAAGTTTTGAATGTATTCATAAATAACAATACTTATCTAATTTAGAAATATATATAGTGGCAACATAGTTGTTATCTAATAACAACAACATATCTAGCGTAGCTGCTATAAGAACAACATAGTTGTTATAACACTAATATTATGGTATGATGTATATATTAGCTGTTGTATATATAGCAGCATAGTTGTTATAACAACAACTAGAACTTGTCGCTTTGTCCTATGTGTTTCCGTCACACTTTTAAGTGAAGAGAATTTGTAATTTGATGAGAATCATCCTTATTCTTTTAAAATAATCTAATTTTGTTTCTGTTTTAGAATTAGTGGGACTTCATAAATATCTTTCTTCAATTTTTGTATATTTTGGGACAAACATTGTTTCGTAAAAAATAATTTGATTGTATTAGTAAATAGAATAACAATTTATGACTTACTAGTATTGTTCCAACACCTTCTTCTACCTTGCAAACATACATCATAAGTGGTGTTTTTTTCTCCTTGTGAATCTACAAAGCAATGTTATCCATGAGGGCAAGTAAACTAACATCAATAATCAATATATAATTCACAATGTAATCTAAATTTGCTTACAACCTTCCTGGTGAGATCACTGTCAACATTAAGAACCTATCTAGTATCAAAAGGTTGAAGGCTCTAATGTTTCTCAATAACATTAGCTTAAGTTAAGAATAATTTAAACAAGGATTCAATAGTTTCTAAAAGGAATAAATTAAATTTGTAGTCCAAATGTCTCCCCCATTAAAATCACCCAAACAATTTACATACGATGTATGCAAGAACATGACCTGAATTCAATCAATAAAATCCCCCCCACCCCCTCTTCTCTCTCATAAGATGTAACATAACGAATAGAACAGAACAAAAACAAACACAGACCTACCAAGATCCTACACCATTAGTAAGAAATGAACCTAGAAATCTTTTATATAGTATATCTTACCCATATCATGAGCTCCAGTGAGAGTGTAGAGGTCCAAATTCACCAGAAAGAAGTGTAGAAAATGTCATGATGGACCTTTTAAAGCCAATTGATAAGGAACTTAAGTTCCTTATCTATAGCCATGCCTTTAAAAGAGCCCAATTCTCTACTCAATAAACTCATTTACTATTGAAACACCCAAACACATAGTTAATGATTCTATAAGTTTGTTATGTGAATTGAGAACGGGGAAAAGATATCATCTTGATAGCCTCCAAAGCTTGAGGTTGTTAATACCACTTGATGATTAAGAGTTAAATCATTCTTGTATTAACATTGAACTTAAACCATTGAATATATTGAATATTAACACTGTAAATGTTATCATAAGGATTGAAAGTTCAAGCCAAAGAAATAATTAACAGAATGACATTCTGAATTACGTCATACTTAGACATAGGAAAAACTTAAAAATTATTTGTGATGTTCCATATTTGCCACAAAATGAGAAGAGGAATGGCTTAGAAAATGAATCTTGGATGGTTTATTTTTAGTCATCTTAATCCATGAAGACATGACAATAGAATTAAAGTTTTAACAAACCCCCAAATGATCAACAAAGTAATTCCATACATATTTAGCCAAATAAAACTCTGCTAGAAATCTATAAAAAATTGGAATCTTCATATTTATTGCATCATCTAAGGATTGATGACATTCTAACACCAATCTTTTTAATCTAAGAATCAATAGGAAGCAAAGAATTACGAATCCTCTAGTTAAGTGCTCAAATTTTGATAGGAATGTATGGATTGTAGATAAACTTCTTACATACAAAAACACTATTAGTCTATCTAATGTGATTAAATTTGTATTTAAGGTAAATTATCAGTTAACTTGAATTTGTTCTGTCTAATCTGATTAAATGTTTATTTAAAGTAAACTATCAGTAAAATATTAGTTAACTTCTGAAGCAAAGAGGTTACATAAAAGTGAAACTAAACCAAATGTGAGCTACTCAACCACATTGGAGGAACTCTAGTGATGAAACTGTATGATTTGAAAAGCTACATTATCATATTATGCACTAAAAGCTTAACCAAGCAATTGTGTATCTATGTTTCCATGAAGTTGTTATTTCTTCAAGATCAACCTTAATCTGATAAACAACAATATATGATGAATCAATATTTAATGTTCCCAATATCACAGTTAATCGCAAGCCTGCTTTAAAAATTCAAAATTAGTCCCCTAATTGATGGACCAAAATACAGTTACTCAACCTTCGATACGTAGAATTAGAAATATAAGAAATGAATGATAAATAAACATATTTAATGATCAATAATAATAAAATTTTGAAATGAAGAAGTACAATGAACTAAGCAGTCTAGTACATGAGTAGTACAATAAACAGAGCCAATATCAGAATTTTTATTAATTTAAGCCACAATATAACACTTGATACATAATAAGGGTTGGGCAAATGACTACAAAAACTATACTAATCCTGTATTGTCTTCTCCAACCTATAATTCAACCAAACAAATTAAAAAAACCAAAGGCAGTATGTTGGCAGCAACTCAATTGCAACATTGCAAAAGATTGAGAGATAGATAATACACAGGAGATTGTACGTTCTATTTGAAATTTTATGATTCCCACACCCCCAAACCAAAAATACCTACACTATACTTGTGTTCCCAAATTTTCCAACTACCAATGTACTCTAATTTTTAACCTATTCTGTGATTGAACATTTACTTATGTCATCACCATGGCTACTTAAACTTATGACACACTTTCGGTAACTTCAATCTCTACACCCCCACTACACATATGATTGTAGCATTCCCTCTGTTTTGGATTATTATACTGATCAAGACTTAATTTTACATCCCTAATGCACAAAAACATATCTATACTAAAACTAATTTTCCATAAATGAACCATATTTAAACAAATAATTACTAACGCGTGAGTGTCTAGCATGAACATAGTAGAATTAACCTAAACAATAATGAAAGAAAAAATCACTACTTTGAGAATAATAAGAAATCCAAAGAAGCTCACCCCCGTGAAATCCTGTGAAATCTCGAATGTTGAGCAGTGAAGAAGATTTGTTTCATCAAACTCTGAAAAAACACATATAGAAATAGTGAGAGACTAAGACATTTCAAAAGTACCATAATTTTATCATTCGAATAATTTTAAACCTGGATATGTAGAAAACATAGACATCGACTCCTTACAGATAGTTCAAAACCGAATATATAATGAAGTACAAAGACCGCTCACATACTCAAAATAGATGGTAACGCTACTCAAGGCATACCCCACAAACAAATAGAGAATGAATTACACCAAATTAAAGTACAAAACCCCAATAATGGTCCCAAGTTTATCACGTCAGAAACTTATCTTATCAATAGACACTCTGAAGAGAATGGCTCATCATGCATGAAGCAAAGAATTTGCGAAGCTCAAAATGAGTAATCAACATAGCCACCTACATCAATACAAATATTATATACTATTAGCCAAGATTGAATATACCACAAATCCTATTGCAAAATCAGAAAAAACAATGATCAATAAAATAGAGCTTTTGATGCAGGAAGTTGCTAAATAAATTAACAAATTACTTAAAATAAGGTTTGAACGAAACCCAAGTTATAACAAAATATCAAAAATAAATTACATTTTATTTCGAACAATATTTTAAGAAACATACACTAAGGGTAAATAAAATTTCAATTGATTTTTATTATAGCCATACACACAAAACGCATACTCGCAGAGTAATATAATTTTTCCCCCAACATATTGTGCATTGATTTCAGAATCACACAAAGAAGTCTCTAATAAAGTTACCCACTTGGTCAATTTATCAAACATAATGTAGCGATACCTAATGTCTTCCCAAATCACCTTTGATTAAGAAAGACGAAATGAATAGAGAACACCTTATGAAAAGAAAAATCAACGCCGAGAGAACTACTCTCAGCATCATTTTTATTGATGATATTGATAGCGTGTTAGGCATGCGTGAAAATCCTGGAAAATGAAGCAATGCGTAAAGTGAAGAAGGAGTTCATGGGGAATTAGGATAATTTTTGAACAAATGATAAAGAATGTGCATTAGTACTTGTTGTAACTAATAGGCCTTTTACCTTGATGAGGCTGTCATTAGGAGGCTTCCGTGGAGATTGATGGTGGACTTGACATATGCCACAAACAGAGAGAAAAAGATTTAGTAATTCTTAAAAATTTTATGCAGAGATGGAATAAGATTCTTCTGAACCAATTAGAAAGAAAAAAGGCATCATACGTTTTCTCATTGCATCGCAAAATTACACCTAAACTTATGTTAATAACATAATAGTCTTTCAGATTACCAGTAAGCTGAAGCCATAAATAAACTCACCAACCATAAGAACACATAATCAATATAAAATTAAAACAATACGAAGGATCTTCATTCCCAAAATATCATAGTGCCACAAAACGTAGTCCCAATCGACTGAAATGAACTTGAACATACCTAATTTTATGGTTAAAATTACATTTTATTATTTAGACATAACTGAGGTGAAATCAGAATTCAACAAAATCTATTTATCATGAGTAACTATGAAATTTCCAAAAAAACACATGAAAATCCTCTCCATTATTTCGTTTCATTACTTGGCCTTCTCATAAGTAAACGAATTGTTGTAATATATTTTCGTTTCATTAGTAATATCAAGTTCCGTTTAATTCCACCCCATTTTGTGTTCTCCAAATTGTAATTTAGCCCATATACAAATTGGATTATTATCGTCTGGTTGAACGAATAAAAAAATTCAAAATCCACAAATTAAAGTTAATTAATAAAAACTTAAGTAGTCAAATTCTCAAAAAACTTGAAATTGCACAATCTGAAATTAGAACATTAGTCTTCAATGGACTACTTTGAAACTTTGACAGAGTTGTCTTGCTCTATCTAATCCATTTAATAAGAATAAATTTGTAATTTATTCATTCCTAATAGATCAATTTATAAAATTAAAAATTTATACAACTAGAGAGTCCTTAGTGTACCTTTTGATTGCTTATGATGGAGCTAACTAGGCTTCCTACATCGCTAGAAGAAGATATGTCTTGGTGGAGCAAGTTATTTTCATGTGGATGTTGATGCAGGACATCATCGCACTCCACTATTCAAGTCTTAAAAGAAGATGAGTCCTAAGACCAAAGTATCTATATCCAAACACTGATATTGGATATTTTCGGGCTTGTCCACCTAGACATCAAAGTTAATGATCATCAATATAGCTTTCATTATCACAATCAATATTTGTGAGGAAAAATTCTCACCTTAGTAGTACACTGGAGCTCTACATGACGAGAGTGAGAACCTATGCAGCAACCATAACGGAAGCTGTATCGGACAAAATCATATGTGGTTGGTGGCTTTGAATTTATCACCAGTGTGTGGGGATGCCCACATTTTCATCATCATGGATAGTTTCGTCAACATAACCTCCGTCGTAAATAATTTCAGAAACAAAATTATCCAGATAGGGATCAGCATCACAAAACTTTGGTATCTGACTATCAAAATGGGATAATTTTAATTTGGGTTGTTTTTATTTTGGCCCTTATTTATTTATTCTTACCTAAAATAGCCCCCAAAGTTTTCATTTCTTGGACTTTTGTCACACTCAAAGATCAAGATGTGAAACTTATAGATCTAAATTAGAACACAAATAGATGAGGGCAAAGTCAATATTTTTTTAACA
This sequence comes from Sambucus nigra, assembly GCA_949130495.1. NCBI lineage: Eukaryota > Viridiplantae > Streptophyta > Magnoliopsida > Dipsacales > Adoxaceae > Sambucus > Sambucus nigra. The sequence continues at coordinate 112,633,657 of OX422214.1, forward strand.
ATGGGTCTTTGATAGTTAAGGAGACATTACCGAAATAGAAGAAATAATGCATATGCTGGATGAAGCTCACAACTCTCTTTTTCAGTTTGAAACTCTTTCTTGAATATTACTTTATTGTTGGATAAGATAGATACGGACACTGCAGGACAAACGGTTGTTCAAATGATTTACATGTATGCAAATTAGACGTTAGAAGAGCAAAATAAATGCATCACTAAGTTATTTAAAAGGAGTGAAGAAAATTTAATTAGCACGAAAATACAGTTATCAAACATAAAGACAAAGTAAATGCAAACAAATATAAATATAATAATGTTGTAAGCACCTAATCCTACCTCATACATCCGACACACCCGCGCTTGACTTTTAGCTTATTCGTGTTATTCCATGGTTAAGTTTCATACTTCTAATAATTGATGAGACAACAAAGAAATCTGATAAAAGGTATATCACACAATAAGAACACTACCAGCAACGGTTATAGTCTAAAACCCAGACAATATGCTATTTTTACCACCCCGCCATAGTGGAACGACTAAAGATGGGGCCAATCCAGCTGCAATTTTGATAAAAATGACAATGGCCCGTTCAAAATAGTTAACCGTGGTACATCCGTGAAATCTAACTACCTAGGGCAGCCAATCAAATCGATTTCGGAATTTACCAACGGTGAAATCGATTATTACGACGTTAGCCTCGTCGACGGGTTCAATTTGCAATTAGTTATCTCTCCACTTCGTGAAAAAGGAAAATGTCTGCCCTGTAAGCATTTTAACTTGCTTAGTCGCATATTATATTGTTACATTTTTTGGATCAAGGTATCAAATGCAGTGCACATAATTAGGGAAATTTTAGTATGAGATAGTTACAAATCACGTATAATGTAACCATCTATCGAGACTACCAACTAAATGAATTAGATACCATTTATAAGGAATTACGTTATGCAACAATTTTGAATAGTGGTAGAGACTAACAACTAAATGCATATTTCCTCATTAGATACCTGACTTTCCTTCTCTCGTCTGAAATAACTTTTGATGCATACTTCCACCAAGACCTCAAATCAAATTTCATCGAAGCAAATAGACAGTGAAATATGGGAAAGACCATATCATATTCAACTATAGTATCATATGAAGTATTATGTATATGAAACACCAAAAGAAATCACAATCATAAATATCAATGGTGATAACTGGTAACCAATGTCCAAACCTATCACATAAATTCAATGACGAAACAATGGTCATTATATGCACTGAATTACCGGTAACAAATTTCCAAACATGTTATACAAATGTCAAGAACAAAAAGTTAGATCCACATGCTGTAAAATTAAAGAAACATTACTACCACATTTTGGATTTTGTGAGCACCTTCTATAATTTATATTTTACCTACCAATTACACTTCTCACAAATGTAATTAAAATCACAACATAAAAGTCAGGGCTAGGACTTATCTCTATTGAAACATCTTAAAAACTAATGTATTTGAATTCCTAATCTCCAAGATGACTAAAAAATAGTTGTAATTTAATACGAGATATATGTGGAAGTAGATTGCACTATAGAGATGTAATACCCCGTACTTTTGGCTATATTTATTTTTGGGATTAATTAATTAAATTGTGTATTAATTGATAATTAATCCGGATTATAAATACTAATGAGATGCGAATTGGTATTTGATTATGTGCATATATGATTATATATGTATTTGGTATTATGAAATTTGTCGTGAGATTTATATACGGCATTTTTAGAAATTTTGTTGAGACGCGTGGGACCGCCGCGTCACGGTATAATATTTTATTAATAAAAAGTGAATTTAAAATCTATAATCCGTATGATCGTTTTGAGTGCGCCAACGCGTCCGGAAGGGTCGAGATAGTCATAAAACACTAGCCGGGGGTATAGTTTGGGTCCCGGGGTATTTTTAGGCCATACCGGTAACTTAAAGGGTATTTTAGTAATTTGGTATTTTTGGGTAATTAAAAGTGACGAAAATTGAGAGTTGTAATCTGATAAGGAATTGACCCAACCAACCCTTATTAACCCAACAAGCCACGGAGGTTTATTAAATTAGGTCTTCATAAGTTCCCCAAAGCAAACCCTAGCCACCATAGCCTTTTGGAGAAGAAAGCTTGGAGAAGGAGAGAGAGAGAGAGAAATTCTGCAGAAATTCTACACCGAATCCACACCAAATTCAGAGACAAACAAGGCAAGTGGTTTAAATATGTTTAACTTCAGCAAATGTTCTTTCCATGTTAGAAAAACTGAAAATTTATAATTGTTATTGGAAGATGAATGAAAACCCATGATTAATTGGACTTAGGTTATGAATATTAAAGATAAATTGCATGTAGAATAGTTGGAGATGATAAATCTGATGTTAATACATGATTGGGTGAAAGAAAAAAATGGATTAAATTTGATGAATTGAGGGTTCCAAATTCTAGGGTTCATGTTCATAAATGAATTGGGGAAAAGTTTAAGAAATTGTAAATTGATTGATGATTAGGGTGAGTAAATCCATACAAACGTGATAGGATGTGGTTATACCATGTTTAGAATTGTTTAGAGACTTTAAAACAATCGTTGGGATAAATTTTAGAGGTGATTTGAGGAGTGAAAATGGTGAAAAACGATTTTTGGGAAATTCTGGGCCGAAACTGGCAGCTCGTTAGAAGCAGCCCCAGGTCGTTCGAATGAACTCGTTCGAATGAGTTGACCAGTCGTTGCTAATGAGGAGGGATTTTCGTTCGATATCTCGTTCGAACGAGATATCGTTAGAAGGGCCAGTTCGTTCGAACGAACTGGGATCTCGTTCGAAGCCTCGTTCGAACGAGACTTCTAACGAGTTGACAGTTTGACCTTTTTTTGGACTGTTTTGACTTTTGGAGTTCCGGGAACTGGTTCAAAGGTAGAGTTAGCATTCCTTTGATGATATAGTGATTGATTTGGGACTTTTGGGTTATTGAGATGAGTAAATCATATACTAGAGTTATATTCATTGAACCATTTGGGTTGAGACGTGAGTGTCTACTACGATGTGAGGATGAATTATGGCACGTATAATTATGAACCGGAATAAAATAAGTTGTGATAATTATAATTAGTACGAGAGTGCAATATGTACTACGAATATAATACGGTATTACTAAGATGTGTGTTTACTTAGTATTGATATATGGATTATATGTATGACATACCTACCATACTTGCTATCATGGGAGGTTTCGTTCGCTTAGGACCCTCTAATCCTTGTGTGCCTACGGGGGGGATATAGACTGGTACCTTGATGAACATAGGTCATAGAAAGACTTATTGTGATATTAATAAGTCCGTTGACCATGGGAGCATAGGTATGTGCGTGACCCATGTGATGGTGACTGTGTTCGCCTCCATTATTTGTGATGTTGTTATCGGTAAACTATTCCTGAGAGATTCGGAATATGTAATCCTTATGTACGTGATGTACCGGGATGGATAGCAGAGTATGTGTGCACTACAGCTAAAATTGCGGGGTGCTTGTATTGTATATTTATGAAATGAATAATATACATTATATTAATGGGAATCCTCATGTTAATGTGATAAAATATTACGGTATTGTTTCGAGATATATAATGAGTTAACCGATAGTTATATCAATGGCATATTTAGTAACTGAGTTTACATTAAACCTCTATTTAATTACGAGCGTTGGTATGATAAATGGAACCGAGTAGTATGGGTAGAACCTTTGGCAGTCTAGCTAGTTATGTTGTCAGTTAGCTAGTAGTATGGGTCGTTATAGATGGGTACTTACGTTAGGAGTGCACAGTTAGACGAGAGGTGAGAATATCATGCGAGTGTACATCCTAACATGTACTTTGCATTTAATGTTTTAAATGTTTTTAAAGCACTTGCAGGTTTTTAAAATATAACTCCACATTCGGGCTCTGACCCGTTTGCTTTTCAAATCTCTTTTTCTTTGTGAAACCATTTTTAGGTGCCCAGCCACAAGGACACCAAGCATAGATTATCCATTCAGGTGACGAGCTGTAGCTGCTTGTGGAAGCTACAGGGATTTGCATGTAGACGCTTCTATCTTTTGGATTCCAGAGTCATCATCTATCAATTGTAGGGCATGTTGCCCATTTCTCTAGAGCATCTTTTACATTTCAGTTTTCAGACTTTAGCATGTATTGTTTCAGTTTATTTATTTCAGTGGTGGGATTGTAGTGAGGAGTTTTTCCTCCAGACTTTAATTACTGTTATGTGATGGTTATTCATTTTACTTCAGTATGGTGAATGGTGTCATTTATTTCTTCATTACATTTGTTGCATATTAATCAGACTTAAATTAAAATTTGGCAACTTGCTTTTTAAATACTAGGTGGTTAGTAATATTAAAATGTTTTCGACAGTGATGCTAATAACTGAGCCAACTTGGCATTTTGAATTAATTTTATAAAGGAGTAGCTACCCGGTATTTAATTAGTCGGGGTGTCACAAGAGAACAACACATTCTCTAAAAATTAATTACAACAAATATGATATGGAAATAGAAATTAAGAGAGTAAAAAATATAACATACCAAAAACATAATGTTTGAACATGGAAACCTATGAATAAGAATTTATAATCATGTTTTCCTTCAACCACTCTTAATGGGCCCTTTTCACTGTATCACGCTCCAAACAAGTATTAGACCAAAAACATATGTATAGCAGTATCGATCAAAAGATATCAAATAACTTTACTATCAGCATGAACCACATACATCCAAAATATAAAAGAGAATAGTAATAAAATATGGTCTACATAATCTCAAAACTAGGGGAAATAATCTCAAAACATAAGGATATGAACAACATAAAGCAATGGAAAAAGGAATTGCTGACTTTAATGTCAATTTTAACCGCTTAAACAGTGCCGAAAATAACCCGAAACATGGTTAGTTAGGCATGGACGATACGAATCCAATGGTACCATAATCTAAAAAATTTATGGCATTTCTCCCAATAGTTAAAAAAATAGGAAAGTAAAAGTGTTTGAATCATGTGATGTTGATTCCTTTGCAAAACTCAACATTTAAACTTAAATTTATAAATCTATTTTTCCAAGAAAGTACAAATACTCGAAGCAAATGAGCCCTTAAATGATAGTGATTGTAGACATTCATCACCAAATAAGGGGATTCATCCTCTTTACATAAATGTAAATATAAACATATATGTATTCAACCTGGAATCTGTAACTTTGGTTATTGTCCAGTGTTTAACAATTCAAATACTCAGTAATACACACCAACACACAGATATATCATCTTTACCTTCATACTTATTCACATATAATATTAGGGGACCTTTAACCATACTTAACAAAATTATTCTTAAAACAATATTCCAGAATGTAAGGGATTAGTAGATTCGTAGCTTTAGTTCTCTTCATTTCTGTTTTGGTTCTACACCACTAAAAGATATAGTTAAATAGTTGTCCATTTATATTAAACTTACACACATTAAGACATAATTTTATTATTCTTAACAATTGGAAAGTACTCATTAGTGATAAAATGCACAGATTGAAGAAAACCAAAAGAGGAACACAATTTCCAAGACTAAGTTAATATCATTTTATTGTAATAGGGTGGGGAACCTTTTACCTTAACATGCATAGGATGCCTGATTATGTCAAAAAAAATGGAATTGCTTCATAAACAATGCCTACATTTCTCAATCGTAGTCATGTTTTCTCAATCGTAGCCATGTTCTCTGTAAAAACACAAAGATCAAATATATGTCAATTTGTTACTTAGAATCAATCAACGATTAGAAAATAAAAATTAAGCCTACACTGATTTCCACCTTATGACAAACTGATATAAAAAAGAACCTAACTGTATGGATATAAACAAAAGAATTTCAAGAATTTGAGTTTTTAGATAGTTAATGTTAACTACATCTGCTCATTTCAATGTTAACTACGCCTTCTCATTTCAATGTTAACAAATTTGCTTATTTCACCGTTAACTACATCTGCTAATTTCAATGTTAACTACATGTTATTTGTTTGTTTTGCTATTTATTGCAAGAATGTTGTTGTCCACATGTTTTAAGCAGACCAAACAATCAATTTGTTAAAATCTCGTGAAGACATTATTTTTGGAACTCCTGGTTGTTTGAGGGACTTGCTGGAAATGGGCATTTGTCTCGTAAAGGAGGCATCTTTTATGGTTCTAGATCAAGTTGATCTAATTCTTAATATGGGATTTCAACCTAAAGTTCTATATCTACAAGGAAAAATAAAGTCTAGTTGTCAAATGTTAATGTTCAATGTGACATGGCATCTACCTATCCACCAATTGGCTCAATTTTGTGGGAGCCTATATTGTGACTCGTGGCATAACACTATATTAAACGTCATAATTCCTTAATTTATTATATTTGAGTTTTGGTTAAAAAAAATCCAATGACCACCCATGTCTACAAGTTTTAAGCTTAGTATGCATTCATTTGGTGCAAATGTTTGTCACACGTTGTATAAGAGTATAGTTATCATCACCCATAACAAGGACTCTCAAACTCGCTGGTATTGAATACCAAACATATTCATTCTTAATTTATGACATCAGATTTAGTGATCACATCTAATAAGACAATGAATCAAAAGTCAACAATTGGAATTCTTCAAAATTGAAAAGCATCTTGTTCACCACCTTTTGGGAAGCATATGAAAACTTCACATCAGGTCCCAACTCGGGGATAGTAAAATGGCTGCATCAAAACTTGGTGAAAACTCCCCAAGGGCCCCCGAATTTAAAATCCTTTTACTTAAAATCAATTTCCTTGTTGAAATAGATATGCGGAAGCGATGTGATGGTTCAATCTAAACAAACAAACAGATTTTAATTTCTATTTCAAATTAAAATTCAACCAGGTGAAATTAATTTGAACACATACACTAATTCAAATTTCACTTAAACCAAGTTAATTAATACAAGACTAGAATTTGCCTAAGTCATATTTATTAATATTTCCAAATTAGGCCAAACCAGTTTTAACAAGAGACTTGAATAAAATAAACAATCACCCAAATTTAATTAGCACCCAATTAAATTAAATGTGACTATTAAAACCATTTTTATCTTGAATTATCCTAAGCACGAGTTCTAAGTTATTATACAAGATAAAAATAAACTAATCACATTACGCCGCGATGTACGGGGAAAAACCCAAGACGGGAAACAACCTCGGACAGCCCTAGCCTCAAATCCACTAAGTATGGAATTTACAATTACAAGACAATAGACTTACATCACACGACTTGATCCCTATCAAGCCTCGATGCTCCTTCTTGTAAACACCTCCACATAGAGAATAACCCCGTAGCTCCACCGCGGTCTCAAAATCCACCGATCGGACTTTATGTGGTCACCTCCACCCGAACTAGGAGTCTTTCTCCAAGTGGGTAAATCACGAAAAACCTCTTCTTCTTTGTGGGATTTAGAAGCAAACCCAAACTTCTCTTCTTCAATGGTGTAGAGAAAACCGGTGCCAAAACTCCAAGCAAGATTTATATATATATATGAACTTGGATAAACTAAACTATGGGTGTAAACTAAAGTGTATATTGATTTTCCCTTGAAAATTGACACTTTAAAACAATGAACTTTTCCCTAAAATAATTTTTCTCTCAAAACACTCTTAGAGGTTTTTATCAAATGAAAAATCTAAGTTAGAAAATGTTATTCCCGCACATAGATATTCAACAAAAAGATAGTGGGGAAAAACAAGTGGGAAAGTGGGCAAAACTGCCAAAAACCTGTTCCCGCCAAATCTTGTTCGAACGACATTCTCGTTCAAACGAGTCTTCTAATGAAGTTCAAGTATGAACTTGTTATAAGCTCGTTAGAAATCTCTTTAGAACGACCATCTAATTCGAACGACATTTCGAACGAAGTTCCAGTATGCCATAATTAGGAAGTTGTTGGCAATCTCGTTCGAACGACTTGTGGTTCGAACGACAATCTCGTTCGAACGACACTTCGAACGAACTCACAGAATGGTAAAAAAAAATCTTTTCAAGCCCAGAAACTTTATATAATTTATATATAAGTTTTAATAGAAAACATTCTGAAAACAAAACATAGTTTTAAAAACCTAACACCCAATATAAACCGTTCCAAGCTCCTATATATATATATATATATATATATATATATATATATATATATATATATATATATATATATATATATATATAATGCATTCATACCTTGGGAGCATGGAACCACTATTGATGACGTAGAAACGAGGCACTTAAACTCGACATTTTGATGAAGCTTTATACACTTGGCCGCTACGTCTTCAACAAACACGTCATAGGCTTGAAAGATGATCAATATACTCTATCCTACAATTCGAACGTTTTTTTCCGGAATTGAGCCAAACAACAAAGGACTCAATTGGAAATTTGCATCCTTACAAATCTCCCCCTTTGGCTATTCCGGGACAAAAACCAAACAAAATTCCTAAGGGGCCGTCAAGCTCCACTAGACTAATAAAAAGTCCCACCCACAATAAAAATATAATTCTTGACTCAAACGCTTTATAAAATAATTCCTGCACACTTAAGCAAAAACATTACACGCATAGGGAATATCAAAATATTTAATGCAAGTAAAGTAAGTACTCCCCCCTAAAAGAATTCTCTCCCTTTATCAACTATGATTAACTTAGAAAGACGTCTCCCCCTAAGATAAATCTCCTTAAACTAAGATACGATAGTAATAGGATTATTTCCCTATCATTCTCCCCCTTTTTGTTCAGGAATAGACAAAGGTAAAAATAATTAAACATTAACTTATCTCCCCCAAATAAAGAATATACACCCTCTAAAACATGTAGTTATGCATATAGTGATGAGAACGTTAAAGAACTTGGGCAACAAAGATTCAACTAATCCAAGAAATAACATCGGATACCAACTAGGATGCACTAAAATGATACCAATATGATATATAAATTTTTAAGCATGTGATATCAACAGAGAATGCAATAAGATGGATACCAAGTATGAATTATAGCATATATGGATGAGAAATCAAGGCAAAGATTAAACAAAAATATCAAATATATGTATACATAATATATATCAAAGAGACTCAAGTACACATATATAGATATAAACCCACAAATGACATATACAAAATATAATAGGAGTCTTTCACACTCGTATGACAAAAATGTGTCATATGGAAACGGAAGTGTTGGTCTGTAAACTAGTAACAATTAAATTTATACCCAATCACTTAAATGTTCACGGAGTTCTCAATTGATTGTAAACTTCATCACATTTGAATGTAACCTCATGTGACAATATAAATTGAACTCAATGAACAAACATACACAATGCATACAAGCTTAGAGTTTTGATGATTCTACAAACCAAATAGAGTCATGACAATAAAGACCACTCGGATAAACGGACATTGTGCAAACCGTTGATATACCATCCAATCTCCCTCAAGAAGCATATATATATATATATATATATATATATATATATTCTTTTATATTGAATGGATATATCAATAAAACATAGGCCTTGGCAATTATTTTTCTTTTAGTGCCATTTTATATTTTTATGCCTTTGGACCACGTATTTCTTTTAGATCCATTTCAAACGGTGGCTTACAATCGCAAAGGATTATTATTCCTTTCGGAGCCCTTCCCCGTGCACATTTATATATATCATTTTTATATCTCACAAGCTCACGTGCAACGGATTTTGACATGAACTAGACCTCCTAGGTCATAAATATGTAGATGACAATATTGGTAGGAGAACACCTCACAAAGCTCAAATATAACATGTGACATTAAAATTTCAAATGAGCTTGTGCATGTGTGAATAGAGGCATATATAAAAATAGAATCCATTTAATCAATACAAAATCCAACTACTCCATAAAAATATGATAAAGAACATTTTAAGGATTGACAATCTAAACTAAAAGTTCTAGACACATGGGAGCGTAAAAGATGGGATTCAAACAGAAGTATATGCCACATAAAGTGTGTCAAACTAAAATACACACAACATAAAATCTTTTTGAGTTTTAGAAATTTTTAACCAAAGATAAAAAATACATACTCAAAGGACAAACAAAAATCATTTAAACTTTTCATTAAGCTTAAATTATCAAGAGATAAAAATTTCAAATGATAAACAAAAATCTTTTTGTATTTTTCATTTAATGCAAACAAAATAAAGAAACAAAATATAAAAGATAAACAAAAATCATTATTCTAGCATATGATATGATATATAGTAATGCTAGAAAATGATTAAACAAGCATACATTTAGCATGTGAATATAGCATGAAGTACAAAAGCTAAAGTATGCAAGCACTAACACATTCATCCCTTAGATTTAGCAAGGGAGGAAGCATGTGAAAGTAAATGAGAATCAAAAACCCTATTTTGCAAGGCAACCAAGTCGGATTTCCTAACCCAAATTAATGACGGATGACAATATTGGGGTGTAGGAACTTTGACTACCTTGGTTACTTTACGTTGGGATTTTATAGGAATTCGTTTAAGATCAAAAAAAAATTTCCTAAGATGACCTTGTCGACCACAATGAGTACAAGAAAAATTACGTCGAAATTTGGTACCTAAGGGATGATCGCGAAATGATTTCCTAGTGGATTCTCCTAAAATATTAGTTTTGACTTTATGAGTAGATTCATTACAAGTATTGAAGCCTAAACCACACATGTCATTTTTAATTTGGACCGTTCCTAAGATTTTATCTAATTTTTCCGAACGACACTCCAAATCAAATTTGACATTACTAGAGTCTTTTAATTTATTTTGCAATTCTAAAATGTTTGACTCTAATAAAACATTTCGCGCTTCAAAATCAAGAAGCTCCTTTTTCAAGGATTCCATTAAACCCCTAAGGCTATCTGTCTCGCCTTTTATATATTCAAGATTCTCTAGAAGAGCTTTCTCTCGTGTCCTAAGGTCTTCAACCACCATACTATCATCAACGACCTTGACACTGTCTCTTAAACTAGCTTCTAGCTTCAAATTAGCTCTTCTCAATTTAATATATTCTTTATAAAGTTCTTGAAAATCATTTTGAAGTTCACTCGCATTAACCTCTTCTTCATTTTCACTCTCTCTTTCTTCTCCACTCTCACTATCATAAAAAACAAGGGAATCAAAAACTTTGACCTTGGAAGTGTTATGTGTTAACGTTTCATCAATCGATGAGTTCTCACTATCACTCCCATGACTAGCCATAAAAGCAACAAAATTAGGCTTAATGGGGGAATCGGGTCCCTCTTCCTTATCACTATCACTAAGGGTCGCATTATATGAAATGGGTCGTTTACCCTCTTTCCTTAGTATAGTGGGGCACTCAGAAGCCCTATGTCCATAACCCTCACAACCAAAACACCTATTAGACTCGTCCCTATTTAGTTGTTCATTAATAGGTTTAGGGATCTTATCGACTTTTTCATGCTTAGAAGTTTCAAATTTCTTAAAATCATTTTTAAATTTATCTTTGTTAAATTTAGGAAATTTTTTAAATTTCCGAGCAAATAAGGCCATGTCTTCCGAGTCACTATCACTCTCGCTCTCTACTACTTGTTTAACCTCTTTTCGGGCTTTTAAAGCAACGCCCTTTTCTATTTTCTTTTCAGTTTTAGAGGGAAACATGTCTAGTTCATAGGTTTGTAAATGACCTACGAGCTCTTCTAATTTCATAGAGGCTAAAGTTGGTAAAGAATTTAAAACGGTCACTTTTGGAATAAATCTATCGGGTAGGGACCTTAAAATTTTCTTTACAACTCGGTTGTTGAGTATTTTCTCTCCCAAGTTAAAAGGTGAATTAACAATATCGAAAAGTCTAGCATAAAATTAATCAAAAGTTTCTTTTTCATTCATTTTGATAGTTTCAAATTGAGTGGTGAGGTTTTGGAGTTTCGAAGCTTTAACGACACTTGTACCCTCATAAGTGAGTTACAAAATATCCCACACTTCTTTAGCAGTCTCAGACGTCATAATACGTCGGAATTCATCTGATGTGACAACGCTAAACAAGGCATTTAAACCACGGGAATTAAACTTAGAAAGTTTAAATTCACCCTCACTCCATCTATCGGCCGGTTTGGGAACACACTCATTATCTACTAACTGAGTAGGTGGATACCACCCGTTAACAACAGACATCCAAACTCTCTCGTCGATAGATTTTAGTTCCGATTTCAGATGCGCTTTCCAATACGCGTAGTTTTAACCATCGAAAATAGGAAATTTTGAAAATGGGGAAAATTCCATTTTAGCAAAAATAAATTAAAGGATCTTAACGATGTAATTTATCATTTTTGGCTCTGATACAAATTTGAAAATGCCCCAAGGGTCCCCTAATTTAAAATCCTTTTACTTAAAATAAATTTCCTTGTTGAAATAGATATGCGGAAGCCGTGTGATGGTTCAATCTAAACAAACAAACATATTTTAATTTCTATTTCAAATTAAAATTCAACCAGGTGAAATTAACTTGAACACATACACTTATTCAAATTTCACTTAAACCAAGTTAATTAATCCAAGACTAGAATTTACCTAAGTCATATTTATTAATATTTCCAAATTAGGCCAAACCAGTTTTAACAAGAGAATTGAATAAAATAAACAATTACACAAATTTAATTAGCACCCAATTAAATTAAATGTGACTATTAAAACGATTTTTTATCTTGAATTATCCTAAGCATGAGTTCTAAGTTATTATGCAAGATAAAAATAAGTCAATCACATTACGCCGCGATGTACGAGGAAAAACCCAAGACGGGAAACAACCTCGGACAACCCTAGCCTCAAATCTACTAAGTATGGAATTTACAATTACAATACAAAAGACTTACATCACACAACTTGATCCCTCTCAAGCCTCGATGCTCCTTCTTATAAACACCTCCACTTAACGAATAACCCCGTAGCTCCACCGCGGTCTCGAAATCCATCGATTGGACTTTATGTGGTCACCGTCACCCGAACTAGGAGCCTTTCTCCAAGTGGGTAAATCATGAAAAACCTCTTCTTCTTTGTGGGATTTAGAAGCAAACCCAAACTTCTCTTCTTCAATGGTGTAGAGAAAACTGGTGCCAAAACTCCAAGCACGATGTATATATATATGAACTTGGATAAACTAAACTATGGGTGTAAACTAAAGTGTATATTGATTTTCCCTTGAAAATTGACATTTTAAAATAATGAAATTTTCCCAAAAATAATTTTTCTCTCAAAACACTCTTAGAGGTTTTTATCAAATGAAAAAGTTAAGTTAGAAAAATTTATCCTCGTACATAGATATTCAGCAAAAAGATAGTGGGGAAAAACAAGTGGGAAAGTAAGCAAAAACTGCTCAAAACTGCCAAAAAACCTGTTCTCGCCAAATCTCGTTGGAACGACATTTCGTTCGAATGACATTCTCGTTCGAACGAGTCTGCTAACGAAGTTCTAGTATGAACTCATTAGAAATCTCGTTAGAACGACCATCTCGTTCGAACGAATTTCCAGTATGCCATAATTGGGAAGTCGTTGGCAATCTCGTTTGAACGACACTTCGAACGAACTCATAGAATGTTCAAAAAAAATCTTTTTAAGTCCAGAAACTTTATATACTTTATATATAAGTTTTAATAGAAAACATTCGGAAAACAAAACACAGTTTTAAAAACCTAACACCCAATGTAAACCGTTCCAAGCTCCTATATATATATATATGTAATGCATTCATACCTTGGGAGCATGGAACCACTACTGATGACGTAGAAACGAGGCACTTAAACTAGACATTTTGATGAAGCTTTATACACTTAGCCGCTACGACTTCAACAAACACGTCATAGACTTGAAAGATGATCAATATACTCTATCCTACGACTCAAACGTTTTTGTCCGGAATTGAGCCATAACAACAAAGGACTCAATTGGAAATTTGCGTCCTTACACTTGAACAACCCATTATTAATTGTATTAATTACATAAGTATTACTATGATTATAACCCACATTTTTACTTTGACAGGAGTGATTGGTTTGTAGAAACTTACTAGCTGGTATCGAACCACTTGGTTATCTCCATAAAACGCAAATAGGTGTTGCTTCTGGCCAAGGAGAAGTGTCAAATATGATCTCACCGCAACTCTAATTGTACCTTAAGAATGATAAAGAAAAGCAAAAAATTAGCCAAATCCATATATATTCATTACTAATATCAACAAAATTGAAGAAAACTCCTAATGTAAATGCAATAAGAGTCATTCAATCCAGAAGAAAACCCGGTATTATGCATAATAATTTCCAAAAAGCACAGAAAATAATAATTGAAATTAGTTTGCAACCAAAATCATTCTTGAAACTAATTTGATAAATTATTTTGGAAATTGGTTTTAAACCTAGAATTAAACAAGACCAACATCTAAAAACACGATAAATGTGATGGAATGTATCTATACCAATCATGAACACAAAACACTAAAGGATCAAAACATCAAGGCACACAAACACACACATACACAAATCGAATCAACAAATCGTAATCTAGACAAAAAATTCTTGCAAATCCATATGTATACACAAATTTGTCCAGTTCGTACATCTATATAAATTCAAATCTAAAAATAATAACAAAATCAAGAACAAATCAAACATAAATTAGAACTAAATGTAGGAAACCCTACAAATTTAAAACAGTCGTGAGCTTTTTATACCTGCGTGATGGAACCTTACCGGCGCCAGAGGTGGAACTTTATAGAGGGAATAGTGCGAGAGAGTTGTACGTGCGAGAGAGAGAGGGAGTTGTGCGAGAAAGAGAGAGACATAGAGAGTTGCACGAGCTGTGTAGAGATTTACATGTGAGAGAGCCGAAAAAGAATTTGGAAGAGCGAATTTTGGAGCGGGAAAGGAAAAAAAATCCCCGCTTCTTTTTTTCCTTTATCTCATTTTTTACTCAAAGGGTAAAATAATTAACATTATAAATATGTCATTTATATAGAAATGAGATAAATGATTTTTTTTATCTCAATTTTACTTTAATTGAAATAAAAATGTTCATTCAAAGTCAAATGGAGATAAATAAATATTATTTATGTCAATTTACATTTATCTGACATAACATCAATTTTTAAACTGACATAAATGATGTTTTTCTTATACTGAAGCTTCTAGAAAAATAATGATTGATGGACTAAAGAAGTGCTTGGAGAGAGCCAATGGGGCATGGGTAAACGAACTACCCCATATCCTATGGGCTTACTGCACTACCCCACGACGAGCAACTAGTGAGACACCATTCGGACTAACATATGGGATGGAGGCAATTATCCCCTTGGAAGCTGACCTCCCTACCTTGAGGTCTACCCTCGTCGAACAAGGCCATAACGATGCATCATTGCTCACTGAACTTAACCTAGCTGGCGAACGAAGAGAGTTGGATCTAGTGAAACTAGTAGCTTATTAGCAATAGCTAGAAAGGCACTACAATAATAAGGTCAATCCAAGAGTATTTCAGGTAGGGGACTACGTCCAGAGGAAAGTTCTTGGTAGCACTGTAAAACCATTGGATGGTAAGCTAGGACCAAACTAGGAGGGGCCATTCAAGGTGATAAGAAACGACATATAAGGAGCCTATCACTTAGAAATGCTGGAGGGAAGGGAGATATCTAGAGATTAGAATGCAACTAATCTGAAGAAATTGAACTTCTAGTTCACTTTTTTCTTTTTGAACTCAGTGTTGAAATTTCAATTCATTTACGATTAATGAAATTTTTTTGGCAGTAGCATTTTATTGAGTTTTGATTTTTCTCAACTACATTATAATTCATGCACCCTTTCCAAGTCACAGGTTCCCCTCTTAACATACAAAACTAAGATCGCGAGAGATTTACTATCGCAGGGTCATTATGAATGGTCCTCCTCAGGAATTCATCAACAAACATGAATGACATCGTATCTTTCCCCTAGAAAAATATTAAGCCCTATAGGGGACCCTTAGGAAACATGGCCAGCCTGGTCATCAATATTATTTGGCTAAAATATCATTCTCAGATAGAACATCCAATACCAAGTGTATACTCAACATTGCCTCACTTAGGCCTTAGGAAGTGTGACGACATAACCTAGAAGGTAAAGTAAGGCAGAATGGTACACTAAAAAGCATACTGTACCGGGGGGGATACTCATTCAATAACTAACTCTGCCTAAATCAAATCTAGTCGGCTGAAAGGGCCCAAAATAACTGAACAAGGGATCAATGAAGTAAAAAATAACACAACACAAGTTTAGTCGGCAAATCACCCCAAACATAACTGTCTTATTACGCCATTACATATACAAAGAGTTACATGTGCTAAGTAAATTAAATCCTAATGAGAACTAGGCCACTGAGCAAGATATTCAACCACTCGTGCTCTTCAACCATCATCTGGGTGAGGAGCTAATGCCTCCTTGACTTTGTCTAAATTTTGTTCCACGAGTTGCCTTGGGATTGCATCTATGGGAACCCACCGATCATCCCTTACGAATGGGATCTACATAAAAGTTGAGGGGGAGATCTCATGTTGGTACGAGAGGACAGAGTTCCTACGGACCTACAACTCCCTAAGAGCACTCAAACAACCTCTTATGAAAGATAACTCTTCAACATCCCTCAACATTGTCGGAGAATTGGTCTAACCCTGGTCATAACAATAAGCTCACACCTGCCAAGGACCTTTCTTGAACAGGTGCCTTAGTGAGATAACATCTCTTTGAATACCGACAACTATCATGTAAGCCCTGCGAATGTCACCTTGAAGATCAAAAATTTCCCAAGTTGAGCCACTATAATCAGTACTAGCTCGTGGCCCGATCGATGAAGAGGAACCACGTAAAACTCAAGGCGTGATTCTCTGCACATTCTCTCTAAGTCGCGAGACTTCCCTCCTTAGAGCATCATTCTCTTGTTGAAGTACCTCTCCAACTTAATTAACCTTGAAGGCATCTAGAATCTTAGCTTTTAGAGCATCCACTTCTTCTCGAACAGAAGTGTCGACCTCTTCTATCTCCCGAAGCCTATCTTTCATGTTGGAAAAGAGATCTGACTGGTCCTTATAGTCTTTATTCCTTGACCTAATAGACTTGCATATTCTTACATAGTCACGATGAACTCGGTTACTTGCATCGGGACTAAGAATTTTTCCTATTTGAGAGGTAGCAGGAATATATTCCTCAACATCGATGAGCTACAAACCATATAAGCATTGGAGAATAAATAAATCAGTACGCGGAAGGGAAAAAAATTTCATTTCATTAAAAGGAAGTTCAAGTACATCGGCAAAAGAAAGAAAGAACAACATAAATGCAAAAGTACAAAGGTCCCTAAGAAGACTATATGATGACCTCAGTCTATTTTGAGGATGCTCGTAAGAGCCCCAAGTGCACCCCCTCAGATGGAGCAGTCACCATCCCCTGATCGAGGGAAGCATTAGCAGTAGTAGTCGGCATAGCTGGGACACCTTCACGAGAAACATTAAACGGCACCTCAACCATAACAGTCTTGGGACCAGGGTCATGCTCGTCAAAGAGGGGGGAATCAACATCCACCTTGGTAGAGAGCAAAGCCCTATCCCAACTCTTCTTGAAGTTGACGTGGTTGATGTAGATGATCTGAGCCTCACCATCCTTATACGCTGCAAGCCACCCAGCATTGTAAGATCTCTCATTGAGGGTGTTAGCCTTAGATTCCACCTTCTTTTCCTTCTCAGTAAGAACCTTATTCTCCTCAACCACCGCCAGTTTGCTTGTACAAACTAGGTGATAAGACAACCTCATCTCCTCCAACTCCTTGGATGTTGCCTCTTTTACCTTATTAGTTTTTTTTAAGGAAATTTCAGAAGACTTCTGAGCAACAAGAGCAGTCTTTAAGCTCGCTTCCAACTCGACATTTTTCCTCGCATCTCATCATGACTGTGATAGAGGATAGTGAAATCAGACACAAACTGCAGACAAAAGGAAAACACTTAGCTAAAAAAAACATTAGAAGAAGAACTGCAAGAGTAAAGAAGTAAAAATAGACTTACCAAAGCTAGAACCTGACTTACCTTCAGGGCTAACTGGTTGGCCCTATACTCGATGACCTCTGGCGATCAGCTAGTAAGATTGCTCTCTCGAGCATCGCCAGAGTCAGCTGAGGGGAAAGGGAAACAAAAGCTTCCTTATCTAGGGCAGACACGGGCACCAAAGACTGCCCCATATTGGTCCTCACTTCTTCTATCCTTCTCTCTTCCTTTATCTCCTTTTTCTTCCTCTTTTCTTATTTCTTTCTCTATCTCTCTCTCACAAATGCATCCTCTTTCTTCTTCCTCTCCTGCTCATAAGCAACAGTCTGGGGGCTAGTGGCAGTATCCCCACTCCCAGACTTCTGCTTCTTCAACCTACAAGCAAGCGCCACATTGTCCTCATCAACATCCTGGATCAATTTTTTCCTAGGAGGGGCTATAGTTTCCTCATTGGAGCTACCTGAATCCTCGGATTCCTTCAAAACCTATGAACCCTCAGAACCTTCCTCTGAATTGGAAGATTCTTCACCGCTTGAAATCTCTTCTCTAGAGTCACCTTCAATTTCACCCCTATCATCCCCTACACTGTCTTCACCAGAGCTTCTTCCCTCTTCATCCAACTAGATTGGTTCAGTGACAACCTCTTATATGATATCTAGCTGAGGAATACTATCCACATGTCGAGCGATAAAGCTGGACCCAATGTCCTTCTACTAAAAAAAGAATGCAGCTGATTGTGGATGCTCACCGTCAGAAAAGTACTCCCTGATCTTCTAAGTCTTGACCAGCTCAGTAACTTGAATTTCGCAAAGTGTGGGTTCTGAGTTCTTTGTCTTTGCTAAAAAAGGAAAAAAGGAAAATATAAGAAAGATAGTACACTAACAGAAAATACATGAGCATAACAAGAGATATGCCCAACTATCTACTCCTCCCTATAAAAGGGAATCATATGCCCCCTGTACCTCGCCCCTTCAGTTTGTGGAAGGAACTGCAAGTTCCTAATAATAAACCCCAATAGTCTTTGTAGGAATCATGTAGATTGACTACCAATACACTGTCAGGACTCCTAGCTTTTAAATAGAGGAGACTAGAGCTTGTTCAAGAGAAGGAATAACAATAATAAATTTCAGCAAGACCTAGCATGGTGCTATAGGGCTGATTGATCCTATATACCCCATTGACAATCTTCCAAACATTTGTAGAACACTATACAAGAACTATATAGAAATAACTAAACAAATGCAAAAATAAGCGATTTTGGGGAAAAGCCAGACCCCCTGGGATAACAAAAGAACATGAATCCAATGCACATACTCAATGTCTCGAACATTATGAGGAATAGGGGCACGTTCAATGTCCACCCATTTTGGAATGTTGTAAAACTCCCTAAACTCAGCTATCGACCTATTACATATTCTTTCCATCAGAAAAGAAAAACCCTAGAAGTGATAATGAAGAAATTTCAACAGAAAAGAAAGGAAGGGAAGTTTAGAGAACTTATGAAGTGAAAATCAGTTTGAGACGATGCAAAGCCGCAAGCAAGGAAGATGGGAAGATAAGGAAGAGCTCGAAGACGAAAGACGATAACTGGAAGTGAGAAAGAATAGTAAGAAGTTGGAGAAATCTTGAGAATGGGAAGAAGTTTGTAGCGACGTCAGAAAATGGCCTCTTCAAGAAAATTTAAACTTTTTAAATATTACGCACAGAGAACGAAGTGAATATGTCACCTAAATCTACTTGGAAATGATGTTTCACTCTCCAAAAAATATTGCAATTCATAAAAATGCCATTAGGGCGATTATATAAAATTATTGAGCCCAAATTGCGACCCAAAAATTTTAGAGGCAATTGTGGGCACCTCATTTATTTGTCTTGGACCAGAGGAGTAGCCCGACAAAGCCCTTTTCAAAGATAGGGAAAGTCCGGCCCAAACTCTTGAGTCTCATAAATAACTAATTTAGCAGTGACCCATTCAACCCCTAAAATCTCTCAGGAGATAATCTAGGGATTATGGACCAATGTGGAGGTGCCCAACACCCCCACTCTCCGAGAATTACATGTATATATGCAACCCCCAAGCTCGGGGTAAAGGGTATGTAATTGTAAGCTCTCCTCTGAGAGAAAAGAGAAATATTACCTGAGAGCACCATCATGGATGTAGGCAATTTTGCCGAACCGCGTATATCTTATGGCATGTGTGATTGCAACTATTTTATGTTCTTTACTTTTTCTGGGGATCTAATTTGCTTATAATTTGGGTTGAGATTTAGTGTCACCACAATAGGTATTTGAATATGATTAGGGTTAGAACACAACACCCATTCATGGCGTTCTTAGACCAAAACTTTAGTATTTAAGTTTTGAATCCTCTCAATCTAAGAGTTTGAACATCTGATCTATGTATCCATCGGGCGCAGAAATCTTATAGTTTTCATGTTGTAATATTTGTCGCAGCCATACTTTAACTTCTGCCAATAATTATCTTAGAATGGGCCTCTGTGAAAATACGTGCAACTTTTACTTAACTCGTCAAAACACCCTAGGCCGCAGTTTATCCTTTTAGACTGATTAGCTGCGGCACCAAATTCTGGTAGGACCCTTTTTATGGTTACAACCCTTTCTATTCCTTTGCTTCAATTGTTTTAGAATTTCTCTGGACTCCTTTATTATTTTGCTTGTAAATTTCACGGCCTCTAAAAGGCTCTCCTGACCATAGTGGTTGTGTCTCCTAACTGCAGAGCCCCTCTACTTTTCAGGTTTTTTCGCAGCTCTATAAGTTGGGATCCTTCAGAGTTTCTGCATAACTTTTGGAGAAATAAATTTAGCACTTCCCCTCTTGAGATTACCTTGATAAAGCCTTTGAAGGCTATTAGGTCCTGCACACTCAAAGATTGTCTAAACTGCGTGGTCCTTAAGTCTGACTCCGTGAAATCCTTAGATTATAAGGACACGACTAAGGCTGTATAATCTACGAAAGAAGACACAAATTATAGTAATCATCCTGTTGAAGCAGAGGTTGCAGTAGTTGGGCCTTCTAAGGCCAGGGATGTGCTAGTTGGTCCGTCTAATATGATAAAGACTATTCCTATCGCCTTAAACCTCCACTGCATTATGACCGATGAGTGGATAAATCAAGTTGCTGCAACATTTGAGTTTCCTGATGGAGTAATTGTTTCCACTTCTTCAACTAACTAAAAAGGATTCTTTCTCGTTGCTAATAATGGGATTTGCTTCCCCTTGCATGCCTTCATCTGCGGGCTGCGGCTACATGTGCCAGTTCCAATCAGGAGAATCTTGAGTACCATGAACTTGACACCAGCCCAACTATAACTGAATGTCTACAGGGATATACTTGTCTCAAGAGTTTTTTGAAGAAAAAAGTTCTCGAGGCATATTACTGATGCGGAGTTCTTTCACTTCTATTGGCTAAAGAAGAACTTTGTTAAGTTTGCTTGGTACTGTTATTTTTCCCTATGAAACAATGATGAAGTTTTGTATATTGGGAGGCCTTCTAGTGTGAAGAACTGGAAAGGAAAATATTTATAAGTTTCTACAGAGGGATGGGAAATCCATCTAGAAGAATCATAGGGAGAGAGGACATATATAATGACGCAGTAGTGGGGACGACCCTCCAAGCTAGGTGAGCACATGCCGCAGACTTTACACGATTCTAAATAACTTTTCCTGCAGTTTTTTTATTTGCATGCCTTTGATATTTTCTGCGAAAGATACTCACATTGACATTTATGCATCTACCACTCAATATCAGGAAGTAAAAAAGAGTTGCAAAGGTTGCATGCAGTAGTGGTGAGCAGAAAAATTTGAACACCCTCGTGACTTTTGCATCCATTTTTGAATATGGCAACTTCACCAACAAAAGTGTACCAGAAACAATGGTTGCGGAAGGTAATTATTTATACCTCACCTTACTTTTCTGCGAAAGGTACTTTTATTTGATCCTTACTTTGCTATTTTTTAGGAGAGGAGATAGACAGATAACTCTTGGCTTCCCAGCTAGCATAAATGGATGATGATGCCATTGTCCTCAACAATGCTACCAAAAAAGGTAGGAAAAGGAAGAGATCCCATAAAGGGAAAGAGGATGCAGCAGAAAAAGGGACTGTACCTGGTGATATTTTTGTTGTGGCTACTCAGATAATTACTACAACCAGGGAGAACGTGCCCCCTACTCGCGATCCAATGCATATTGATGATGCCGCGACCACTAAAAGGGAGGGACAATCTGGTGATGACATTGGCGATCACTTGGATGTTGCAGGCTTGTTATCATATGAGTCTGAACTTTAAGTAAGATGCAACCCTTCACATGTTATTTCTTCCAACTCGCCCCCTTCACATACTATCATGGCCATGAATGCCAACTTTCCACCACCTCAAAGTTTCCAAAGTGTTGGCCCTGATGGCCGTCCGTGGCTTCAGTTGCGATCTCCAAACCCTCAGTCTTCCTAGGATAAAACTACAAGCGATGTCTTTAAGATACAGAGAGCACCAATTACATTAACCTTGATCGTCTGGTGGATAATGACCACGAACACTTGAAGAAATATTCCCTCCACATCCTGCTACGAATAAGGACTATTTTTTTTCTTTTATTTCATTTTTCTACAGCATATCTTTTTTTAACATTTATAATTTCAGGCCACGGATGTGGTCATGTCTCAAAGGGTAAAGTACAAAGGATTGTACAAGCTGAAAGAGGCCACAGAGTGAGTTCATGTTGCTGATTTGGAGAATGCTAAGACTTCATCCTTCGAGGTAGGCAAACAATCTTCTTATGTGGCACTCAAATCTATACAGATGGATTTAGAGGCTGCCATCAAGGCAAAGGATGCAGCCGAGCATAACTTTACCATGACTGCATCATCTCTTCAAGCTTCTGAAGCTAAGGCTACGGAGGCTGCCCAACAGGTCAAGAACTTTGAGAGCCAACTTAAAGAGCTTCAACAAAAGTATGACCAATTGGAGAAAAGTTGCACCTCTTTTCTACAAAAAAAAGGAAAGTGATCATGTCATTGTTGTCAAGCAGATGAAAGAGTCTCATGTTGCAGCCTTAACTCAAGCTACAGATGTTATCGTGGTTGCATAAAAGAAATACAAGGATTTCTTTTGTGTGTATATATATATATACTAGTGGTGACCCGTGCGATGCACGGGTGTAACCCGCTTTAAATATTTTATTTAAATATATAAATTAAAATATAATTATTATCAGTAATTAAAATAAATATCATAGCCATAACCATGAGATGAGTATGAGGAAATGAATGACCAAAATCATAATATTGTAGAATGAACCATAGTCTGAAAATCAAAATTAAAAAAAAAAATCAATGTGAAGTGAATTTTAAAATAAAGTATTCCTTAAAACGGGCGAAAACTACTTTTTGAAAAAATAAGAACGATATTCATTTTTTTGGAGCTACTGCAAATATGGATTTTCATCCTATTGGTAGTGTGTAAGTCCATATTTCCCGAACATAGTATTCCGAAATTCTCATGTCTTGATGTAAATGAATCTCTTGAGCTCCGAGAAGAAAACTACATCTCTTGAGTTATTCTTAATTCATTTCGTCGTTTTTTTTTGTTGTACTATAAATAAGTTTGGTATTTTATTTGTCATTGACTCACTTTATTATTTGATTAGAAATTAATTGGCATGAGTCATTGTATATAACTGATCAATAAGGGTATTGTGTGCATGGGCATGTGTTAAGATTTTCTATCTCATCATTTACATATCGTACAGTTCAAACTCTAGAGTAAAAATCTAGGAAGTGGAGAAGAAAAATAATTATTTCTAGGAATTGAAAAATAATTTTGTAGTAATATACAAATATTTTCAGCTTATAAAAATTATTTTCAACAAATAAAATATGGATTTAAGTAGTAATAAATAATTTCTAGCATATAAATAAAATTTTCAAGAAATAAAAAATGATTTTCAACAATAATAAATATTTTTCAGGAAATAAAAATTATTTTCGAAGAGTTAAAATATGATTTTCAACAATATAAATTTTATAATAAAATAAAAAATAAAAATACATAAATACATAAATATTTTTTCCCAAAATACCCACCACACTGCTGAAAACACGTTCACGCAGAAAATGTTGCGTGCCTTGATGCTTAATTATATTCATTCTTTTTTCCCTTTTCAAGTTTTTTTTCGGGTATTTTATAACACTACACATTAATCCCTTCTTGTTTCCTAACAAAATAAGATGCAATTTATTTATCATACTATGGAAATCTTATCTTTGGGCTAAAATATACATAAAAATCTATGAAAGAATATGCATCCAACCTACACGCATTCTAGGAAACCACCTCAATGGTAAAAACCTCACGTCCGATGGGCCATTTATAAGGAAGAGATAGATTTGTATCTAAACATTACAAACCAATTACATTAAAAATAATATACTACTATCAAACCCTCTCCCTAACATGATGAAAAAGCTAACCACAAAGAAAAAATACAGTATTTTCACACGACTACTCTCGAAACCGTAAAAGACAGCTCAGATTCAATTCCCATGAGTTAATTTTTTTGCGCTTGAGACAAAGGAAACCAATAACATCAATAATGAATATCCAATAAAAAAGATATAAACATATGTGAGAACTTCTCATATATAAAAAATAGGAGCAGTGGCAAAGATGGTAACTTCAAAATAAATAATGAATAATAATGACAGTAATATCAAATAATGCGAGAAGTTTATTACTATAATAATAATTATTATTATTTTAATATATAGAGTTGAAAAGTTTTAAGGAAATCTATTTAGGAAAAATTAGTTAGAAAAATATAAAATACAAAACAAATGGTATTTTTTATTTTTAGTAAAATCAAATTGACAAATTTTATTAATATGACAAATAAAAAACTGATTTTAAGTGAGAAGAATATATATCATACATAAAATACATATAAAAATGCAATACTTTTTATACTAATAACGACCTGCAAAGAGTAAGGTCCTGGTTGTTTGCACCTCTGAAGTCTGAACTTAAGCCATTCAGATTTCAGAGGGAGCAAAAATATGTTTGTTTTTCATAGGATTCGGATAGCAACCGTAATATTTTTAAGTTAATGGTTCGGAGATTCTAAACCCTCTGAATCTGAACACTTAAATCTGAACGAAAGTTTGTTTCCAATAATAACCTTAAAATGACAGTAATACCCTAGAAATGACAGTAGTGTAGATAATCCATAGATAATAAAAAACTGTTTTTTCTACTATATAAAATAAAGCTATTTTTTCTACTAAATAAAAAAAAAGCTGTTTTCATAAATAAAAAAAGCTATTTTTTCTACTGAATAAAAAAAGTTGTTTTCATTAAAAAAAAGCAATTTTTTCTACTAAATAAAAAAAGGTTGTTTTCATTAAAAAAAATTGTTTTTTCTACTCAATAAAAAAAATGTTTTTTCTACTAAATAAAAAATAACTGTTTTCACAAAGAAAAAAGTTGTTTTTTCTACTAAATAAAAAAAAGTTGTTTTCATTATAAAAAAAAGTTGTTTTTTCTACTAAATAAAAAAAATTTATTTTTTCAACTAAATAAAAAAAAGCTGTTTTCATAAAAAAAGGAAGCTGTTTTTTCTACTAAATAAAAAAAAAGTTGTTTTCATAAAAAAAAACTGTTTTTCCTACTAAATAAAAAAAGGTTGTTTTCATTAAAAAAAAGCTATTTTTTCTACTAAATAAAAAATAACTATTTTCACAAAGAAAAAAGCTGTTTTTTCTACTAAATAAAAAAAAAGATGTTTTTATTACTAAATAAAAAAAAGTTGTTTTCATAAAGAAAGAAAGTTGTTTTTTCTACTAAATAAAAAAAAGTTGTTTTCATAATGTTTTAAATATACATTTTGTATATAAAATAAATATAAGGGTAAAATGGTCCAAATAATTTGCATTTAGATTCCAGACATAAATCTGCAAACAAACAGTATACATTCAGAAGTTTCATTCAGGCAGTAAACAAATAATTTTTTCAGATTCAGACTTCAGATTTCAAATCCAGACTTTAGATTCAGACAAAAAAATAAACTCAACCTAAGTCTGAGAATGAAATATATCTTTGCCCACGTTTGAATTTCGGAGTACCTCCAATGTGCCAATCTCTCTTTTTATCAGCAAAAGTCCTCCCCAATTTAGTATTGTACCAATATATTCAAAATGTAAACCCAAAACAAATAAAAGAAGAGAGGGAGACAAAATGAAGGGTAGGGTACCCAGTTAAAAATTATTAAAAAAAATCCACTTCTTCAAACTCACAATGGAACCAACAAATAAACCTTAAACAACCTGTGAATGACCAATCAATATGCACAAATTTCCTAGTGAAATTTTCTCCGTGTTAAAAACAATTTCAGAGAACATTTAAAAAAAATAAAAAAACCAGGGATTTTATTCATGTCAATCAGCCGACTATATTTCTTTAGAAAGAAACTGAGTTTGAAAAACCATAAGGTTGGAAATAAAAATATTCACACCAACCAAAACAGTTAAAAATAGAAGAATGATGAGGTATGATCAATATTATTACTATCAGCCTTATATTATCTCCTGAGACTCATTTACCTACCGCGGTGGTAACGCCACCGCTGAAAATTATCGTCCCAATGAACTAACATTTTTACAAAAATTTACCTTAAATTACGAACACCTTGAGTTCTGTTGTATGAGGAACTGGTGAGTTCAAAAGAAATTCGCCGGAACCACCCTTACTTGTTGGTGACCACTCTGTGAAGCCGATGACACAAAAAGGATTGAAAGAGATTGACGACACTTTAATAGTTGTAGTTCTTCACTACAATCAAAGAGTTATAATTCCAAGGAATTTCGACTTTGGTAGCAAATTTTTTGGTGCAGATATAAGAATTTTTAATTCATCATTTGTTATGTATACTATTTATAAATAACAATTGTACAGAATTATGAATTATTAATATAATTACAGAATTAAAATAGAATTACAGAAATGAAACACTTACTTGAATTTGCAGAAATAATACAAGAATTAAAGATAAATCCGAGCCCTGTTATGAACAGTCTCCTTAAGACAATTTATTCCCTCCAATGTGCTCCAAGGTTGATAAATATTGTCTCCCCAGATAGAACGGATTTTTTAATTAATTATGTAGCACGACAATAATTAATTACAACGAACTCAAAATCTATGGCTTTTACTCAACAATAATGCAAGATATGTTATGCAAGAAAAGGACAGGAATTTTCTGGGACAAAAATGACAACAATTCTGGAGGAGGGATATTTTTCAGTAGTTAATTCTGTAGGGGAAATGTTTAATTTATAGCTTTTGTGTTGACTGTTGGAACAGTCAATCGAAATTAACTGTCAAAAATAGTTAATCAGTTAAACGAATTAACTGTTGACTGTTGGCAATAACTGCCAACAGTTTATTAATTAATTAATTAATTTCGTAATTAGTTAATAATTAAACCCAGAAAGTTAAATAAATTCGGTCAAAAAATGTAGGAGATTTTTATAAGCCCAAGCCGAACCGAGCCGGCCGGCCGGCCGGACGCGCGTGTGGACTTTTGACCGAAAGTCAACCCGTGCATAGCTTAGGTCATCTCCCCTTCAAAGAGTTAGGATATCCCCAAGGCATCCAAGCCTTAGTCCATACTTGGGGTGTTATGAACTCATCAAAATTCCACTACTCTTCCAATGTGGGACAAGAGTTAAAACATACCCAATTCATTAACTTTCATTGCTTTGTGAGTCACTTTGGGGACATATTTATCATTCATAACTTATTGAAATTGGACATATGAATATACTACGTTAATCTCCTTGCGGAGGTGAACGCGTTCGTATATGGTCCCACCATTTTCCTAGTGTGGGTGCCACCTAAATTTGAGCTCAAAGTTGCTCAAAAATCTGTCTAAAAAAATCTGGCCTGCTTTATAATACCCATTCAAGTCCAATTTTCCAACATCGTCAGACCACAAATGAGGCTTGGACAGAATTTCACCCAAAATGTATGACCACATAGCAATCCATGACATGGTGATCTGTATAATGATGATGCTTGCATTCCACTGACATCTACATTGCATTTCAGAACTACTCATGGTAATTGGAACGCATAAATGGCTACTGATGCAAACTTTCGCCTAAAGAAAAAATTAAAGAAAAATCTTTGATTCACTGGGGGAGCATCGCAAACCTCCAAGATAACACTGGGCTTGTTAAGGTTGGTAGAGGCAAATACAAACCCTCAGTTGAACATCAACTTGGTAAGGTCGGGAATGATAAAAAACCGCCCCCTAATTGGGTCTCGGCAGTCAGAAATGAACAAAAACTTAGGTACCTCGATTGAGTTCGACTTAAGTGGTCATGGCTCCATCCCAATACTCGGACATAAATGTTGAATTAGAAAGGTTTGACCATTTCGAAAAATCAATTTGGGTGATGTTGATCTTTTGAGGAGAAATTTTGATTTCTGTTTAAGCAGTAAAAAACACAAATTCTTTGATCTTCACGACCCGACTAAGAATGTACCGCCCATTGATGGATGCTACTAATTGGATGAGTCGTACCAATAACCTCAACTCTCAAATAAAAGAAAATGATTGTTTGGTTCTTCCAATATACTACCTGAGCAATTGATTACACTGTGAAAATGGAGTGATATCACGCTATGGGTTTTATATCGAGGTACGAGTATGTAGGATCTCAAATACTCAGATAGGAAAATGAATCACCATCACTGATTTACTTGCCAATGTGTGTTTGTAAATGGTTTACAAATATGAGAATGGTTTTTTGAGGGGGTTATTAAAGTAGCTGACCACGTCCTTTTCGTATCCAATGTACTATTTTCTTATGAGAGAATCATGAAATTTTCAAAAGCGTGGTAAACCGTCATGAGATAATACTGGGATGTGTTAACGGATTTATAGTGGAGGATAACACGTGAATATTTTTTAATTAAAAAAATTCAAAATTCTAGAAAATTAAGTATGGGATTTTGGAGCCTTCGTAGCATCTCAACTACATACATATATATAATAAGATATATATATATATACACACACACACACACACACACACACACACATATATATATATATATATATATATATATATATATATATATATATATATAGAGAGAGAGAGAGAGAGAGAGATGCGGTCTTCCCGCAGAGGATATGTCCGGACCAAACTTCTTTCTCCTTTTTTTTTCAGAGGCACTCACCTTCTTTCTCATGCTTCCTTCCATGTTTATACCAACAAAATAGGAGATTACTATATTTCCTACAATATAGGAGCAGATTATGCACCTGGAGGTGACCCACTTCACTGAAATCATGGGTATCTTACCAATCACCAATGTTACCCAATCAGTCCCGTATTTTCTCTTATGCGTGAAGTCCGCACAAGAGCAATATATATATATATATATATATATATATATATATATATGTGTGTGTGTGTGTGTGTGCATGTGTGTGTGTGTGTATGTATTCTGAGACAAAACTAGTAAAAGTGAGTAATGAAAGAAATATAGAGGAGATAACTATGTACACTAGCAAGGATGTAGTTTTTGGTGATCAACCAATTAATACTGTCATGACTGCGGCATATAGAATACACAAGATTACTCCCTAGGCCTCTCCAAGGGGGAGCACCATAGTTAAGTCCGAGGACAGTTTTACCATGTCTCCTCCCAGGTGATGAAATTAAGATATGCAGAATCCTCAATTTAAAGGGATGCGACACTCAAGAAATTTACTTGATAGGCCGCATCCTGGTTGTTGCAGCGTGGTTCTATTCCAAAGACCCACAAGTTGGATTTAATCCATCTAGTAACATCAAAATTAAGCCTATTAAAGGTTTACGGGGGAAAAATAGTCTTCAAGGGCACTAAAAATGGCACAATTATGGTAAAAAATTGATTAGGCATAAATTCTTCATATTTTTTCCCTTAATTTCAGTCTTTTTATGACACTATGCATTGTAAAAATCTTAAATTTATTTGATATTTATGGTACTAACCCTTTTTGGCAAGTATTTTGTGTTTTCTGTATATCTTATGTGTTTTACAGGTATTTCATGCAAGAAAGATGGAAAAGAGAATGTAAAACAGTGAAAGAGAGTAAGAAATTGGGAGTTCAAGGGCATTTTATAATTTTACAACATTATTTCGGAGCTGGGGCCAACTAGAAAGTTTTATATCTTTCAATTACAAGAACACTGGAAAAATGCAACTCAATTCGAGCTACGGTGAAGAAGTTATGCTCATTTGAAGTTGTCAAGAAATCCAACAGAGATTGCGCCTAAATTTGTACAACGGATCGATCCGATTTAAATGGAAAACGGACCGATCCGTTCAATAGCCATGCTTTAGATCTGTTACAAAATTAGTCACGCTCCAGATCCGTTACAAAATCGGTCACGCTTTCTAACTGTGACAAATTGCCAGATACGGGATTTTTATTTCATCCTTATCTTTTAGCTAAAAGAGTTTTATGTTTTGGGGGCTCTTCCAAACAAACTCTAACCTATATATTTAGTCATCAGGACTCTTCTTATTCAGATTTTATTCATGTAAAATCTCCATAATAACTAGGAACATCTAGGAGAAGAATTTACATATTTTGCACCTTTAATTCAAGAGTTTTTTCGATTTTTCTTCAACCTTTTATTTTTTCTTGCATGATCTTGTTCATCAATCATGGTAACCTTTATTTCCAATACCTTTATTATTATTTCTCATGTTTAATCTCTCTTTCCACGTAATTATGAGTTCATGCAACGTAGATAACGTAGTTTCACTAATTTCACCATGTAAGTGTAGATTTTTAAGGGTTGGGATGCATGATTAGGCATAAATTCTTCCGAATTTTCCCCTTAACTTAGAGGCTTTTATTACCTCGGACAACGTAAAATGAGTTTATTTATTCCATATCATTTCCAATGGCTTTGTCTAACAAGTATCTAGAGTTTCGTGTTTTTCTTGTTGATTTTACAGGTATTTAATACATGTAAGAGATAAAGAAATCGAAAGAAGAAAGAGATAATAAAGAAGAAAAGTCAAAAGGGCAAAAGTGTAATTTCCACCTAGAATCCGATGAAGGACCCAAAATAAAAGTCAAAATCTCGAGTCTATGAGCGCGTAGGAAGAAACGACGTTCAAATCCGAGTTCCGGAGTAGAAGTTTTGAAGATCCAAAGATATTAAATAATCATGAGAATTTGAAGAGATACTTAGTCGGAAATTTTGAAGAATATCCGGATAGATCCGGATGGCATAAAAAAATGGATCGATCCGAACACTCGAAGCTACTGTAAAAAGATGCATTTACCGGATCGATCTGGTCCACAAAAAAATGGGATCAATTTGACCCCTAAAAGTTACTGCATAAGGCATATCTTTCGGATAGATCTGGGTAAAATAAAAAAGGGATCGATCTGATCATCATTCGGATCGATTCGATATGTCCAGATTGGATCGATCAGGGGGTCAAGATTTGGGATTATCTTCTTCAAGATAGAGTCTTGCATGACTCCAACTCTTGTATATTTTATAGGGTATATATTTTAAAGTCCTCCTAGACATTGAGGGAGCTTCTAATTCATTTTTAGAGAAGCCTTGTACTTAGTTTTGAAGAAAGAACAATAGATACCCTTGTTTTCATTTAGATTTGATTGAAGTTCTGTAATTCAAGAAAATTCATTCCATTTTTGCTTTCATAATTGCTTTAGTTAATTAATAAGTTAATAATTTCATTGTTCATAATTATAAGTTGCTAGTTAATATGTGTTCTTTCATTAAAACCATGTTTTCTTCTTGTTTTACTATGTCTGGCTAAATTTCTATGGGTTGGGGTGCATGCACCCCACCTGATGTAATTCATGATAATGGAAATAGACTTTTGAATTAAAATCTTAGATGAATCGTGTTGCATAACCGGTACAACAATCGTAGGACTTTTGATCCCATTTGCCCTAAGTAACCGGGATGTTTAAGAATGCGATGCGCGTATTGGTTAATGCGACACCGCTTTACTCGTCCCTTGATTACATATTGTTTGGGCTGCGATACCTCATATATGTAATGATTGGGAGTACTAAAGACCGGGTTCATTTAAAATTCTAATTCCAAATCTAATATCCTACGAAGTGAATTGCTAGCGTGTGTGGGATTGTAACCCGACCTATTGTTCTCATTTCATAGTTAACTCATAAAACCATTTGTCCTCAGCTTTTCGTTTAATTAGCGTAGTCACATTTTGTTTATTTCTAGTTTCATTGTTTAATTATTCTCAAATTTGCATCTAGTTATAGTTGTTTCGTATTCCAAATCACCTTTTCATTCTTTTCAGAGTCAAAGCTAGGATTTCTTCATCTTTCCAATGTCACCACGACCTCGTTCGTCCTTTTTCCCTTAGGATTGATACTTAACTCATCTAATTATTACTTGAGTGACATGCTTGCACTTGAGCCTATGTAGCATGCACACTAGACACATTTGTTATCGAGTCAATGCATGAACCCAACCCGATGTGGTTTGCATGGGCATAAAATTAGTTCTCTATATTTAATAATTGATTATGTCGTGTAGTATGGTGATAACAACCATTGTAGGAATTTGATCTCGTTTGCCCTAGGTAACCAGGATGCTTAAGAGTGCAACGCGCGTGTAGCTAATACGACACTACTTTACGCATCTCTTGATTATATATGGTGCGGGCTACGATCCCTTATATATGTAATGCTTGGGAGTACTAAAGACCGGGTTTGATAAATTAATGAATTTATGACTAGTTTTTTACTCGGCAATATACTAGGAGTTGAGGGATTGTGTCCCTACTTTAATTTTACAATTAGTTTTAGTTAACTTCTTTATTCTCCCCCTTTTTCCTTTCTCACCCCATCATCATCTTTTATACTTTATTTTTGAAGTAATAAATCAATTAAAATCTATCAAACATTCCCTGTTGATTCGATACCCAGACTCATCCTTATACTCCATAAGAGTGTAGTTAAAGTTTTGATTTTTCTTTTATTGTGGTCGGAAGTCAATAACAATTATTAGGTCGGATGCTCGGTTTCCACCTCGATAAAAAATCCTAGATCACAGGCAAAGAAACAAGAAAAAAATCGATAAAATATATCCTTTGCTACCCATATTTGTAAGGCCATAGACTTTTTGCTTTTTTTAACACTTTCTAGGTAAGGTAGCGTCATCGAGGTAAAAAAGGAGACCAACGAGTAGATCTGAAAATATGCAATACCCACTTAAGGATGTACTTGCAAAATAGGAGGTCAATAAGCAAACCTCATATATGGAATGATGACCCAGGGGGCCCCCATGAGTGAAATAAGGTGCTAAGAGCCCGAATTATAGATAAACAAGATAGAAATACCTCAGTCGCACAGACGACACTAGATTGTTAATACGAGAAATCGGACACACGTCGTTCTCATACCAGCAAGTTAAGTGAGAAATAAATATAAATAAAGTAAAGAGAGACAAAACACAAGATATATAGTGGTTTAGCTATTAAAATGAGCCTACGTCCACTTTGTTTCCCCACTCTCATTATATACATGTTCTAGTACAAGTTTACATTGCCATGAAAGGCATACAATAGAGTTAAGAGAGGAGAATATGTGATTGTAGCGATTTCGGACAGGTGTGGGCGTTAACTACAGGGCAGGTGACTAGCCCCCAAATGGTATTGACATTATGTGGAGAGTTTTACAGGGCTTCGCCAAGAGTTATTATCTCATATCTGGATCTAGAACTTCCCATATCGAGGTATGAACCTCTATTTATAGGAGGTACGTAAGTTATGTCTCGTGCCCTGAGCACTTGACATGTAAATAAGGTTGAAGTGTGGTCCCCTTGATAGGGAAGAAGCTATGAATAGGGGATGTGGCTTGTTTGATTCTAGGCAGTAGTTAGGCTAAGGTGTTGTGGCCTAATAGACATTCCAATCATGTAGGTACCGTGGCATATATATTACAAGGCAGCGACCTGTAAATGGGAAACCGGATAAGTATTAGGTCGCGGCCTCCAAGCTTTGGGCAACAGCCTTCTGTCAGTAAGTGCAACGGGGGGGACCATATTGGTCATATCAGGGATAATATAAAAGAAAATTTATTCCTATAAAAAAATTCTAACTACCCCATTCCTAGAAACTGAAAAGTACATAACTCAACTATAAAGAAACCAATACCCTAAGTTGATCTGATGATGACGATTCCGGAAAATTTTTAAAATTATTATAGCAACTAATGGCTAAGATCAAGAATTAGTCAAGTTTTACAATAGCTATCCTATTGGATTAAACCTCTCTCCCCCATTTTGTTTCCATTGGACGAAGTGTTAAAAACATAAAATGAATATAAATAAGGTAAATAACATTCTATAAACCTTAATCATACAACGAGTCACCTCAAGGTCCTCCTACATAAATCCGAGATAGGAGGCTTCTTTTTTAATTTAACAAATGATCGTGCCTTATATCCTCAAAGACCAATTATAAGCATGAAAGAAATTGGATGATATGATAGTAGATAGATAGCTAATCAAGCATAATCATACCGATGGATTTACTTAAAGATTCAAAATGTATATTTATTAAAAGGTTATGCGAACAAGTCAGCTAGTTAATGTTGAGTGGGTAAGTAGTTAATCTCTTATTCTTTAGACTCAACAGTGAAAAATACTGAACATACTCAAATTCCTCAAAATACTCCAACCAGAATCCACGAAAAACCGATTGTTGAGTATAACTCTGAAAGCTCCCACACACCTAATGTTCCATAATTTTGGGTTTCACTTCCTACTCCTAAGAACTCTATCGATAGTTACACCCTGAGTCAATACTTGTGTCACACATTTAGGACATCGAGTGAGTGTTTCGAGTCACTTGAAGAGAGCACGAGCGCGATGAAAGATTTACTCTAGGATGCATCTAGGACGAATCAAGTTTTCGCACTAAAGAGGGAAATCTACCCTATCATCCCATGAAATATTTACTCTTTTTTTAGTGGACTGTCACCCCTGGTTGTATTTTACTTCCATACAATGCCGGTCAGTTCCACTTTCGCAGTGGGATGATTCAGATTCTCCCTACGTTTCATGGCATGGATTCAGAGAAACCATACCCACATATCTATGAGTTCGAAGAGGTGTGCGACACATTTAGTGACCAAGATTGCATGCAGGATGTCATTCACCTAAAGCTTTTTTCCTTTTTCATCAAAGGATAAAGCCAAGACCTGGATATGGTCTCTATCCCCGAACTCCATAATTTCCTGGAGAGATATGAAATCCAAGTTTATCTCAAAATTCTATAAATAGCACAAGACCAACTCTGCCAAAACTCAAATCCAAGGTTTTAACCAACACGATAATGAGCCTTTTGACAGGTGTTGGGAATGTTTCCATGAGTTGGTAAGCGCATGTTCCCATCGTGGTTTTGAAAAACACCATGTGATCTCTTTCTTCCATAATGGGTTTACAGTGGCTTCCAAACAACTTGTGTAAATAATTTATGAAAGACCTTTTGGGGATTTAAACTTCAGCGATGCCGAGGACCATCTTAAGTATCTTGCAGAGACTACTCAAGCATGGGATACATCTGATCCTAATACTCAAGCCCAGCCTAGATAATCATATATCGCTTCTACTGCATTCGGTCTATACCATTTAGATAGTAATACCTTAATAAACCTTTGATTCGATCAGTTTTAGAGAGATACGAAAGATTGGTTTGATGGCCAATCGAGAGACATCTCTGGATCCAACCGTGTTTCAAAAGAAAAGGTGTGTGCTATTTGTGAAGCGGGCCATTCCACAAAGGCATGCCCGACGATTTCTGCCTACAAGGCCATGCACACCGAGCAGGTGGATGCCATAGTAGGATTCAAGGGAAATTTTAATGCCCCGCATGGGAACTCATACAACCCTTCATGGAGAAACCATCCTAGTTTTAATTATGAACAACGCCAAGCTGCGATGAACCAACATTCACAGGTTGTTCCACTTCCGCCTCCTCCTCAATTTCAGCAAGCACCCCTCCTTCAGCTCCATATATTACTCCACCGCGGAGGAACCTCGAGGATAAAATAAACTATTTCATAAATTCTCAGAGTGAAACCAATGCTATATTTGATCACATGTTCACCAACATGAATGCGTACATCTCCAAGTTGCAATCATCATTGAGTATCTAAGAGAAGGGAAAATTTCTTCCCTAGGGCCAAAGACCTCCCCAAGTTCAACCTAGTGTTAACTCCACCTCTAGAAAATAGAAAGATAATTTCCAAGTTGTAACCTCTCTTCTAGTGGGAGAGTTGTTGATTTATCACCTCCCCCACACGACACTTCAAAAGTCAAGGAGAATTCGCCCGGCACAAAAGAGGCCGAAGATATCCCCTTGAATGAGAGTGAAAAGGAAGACACTAGTGAGCCCGAGGTAGTTATAAAGCCACCCTCCGCTGTTCCATTTCCTCAAAGATTGGTTCCTTCCCATAGAAGGACCATAAGTGATGAAGTGCTAGAGGTGCTTAAAACCGTGAGATTGAACTTACCTTTCCTTGATGTAATAAAACGAATTCCAGCTTATGAAAAATTCATTAAAGATTTATTGACGATCAAAAGGAGGATGAAGGTAAAGAAAAATGTGTTTCCAGCCCACAAGATGAGCTCCATTCTTCTTAACGATCTGCCAACTAAATATAAAGATCCCGTTGCACCCACCATTTCTTGCACCATTAGAGAGAATAAAATTGAGAGAGCCTTACTAGACTTGGGGGTAAGTGTTAATATCCTCCCCTATTAAATTTATAGGCAACTTGATATGGGTGATCTTAAGACCACAAGGATCACTCTCCAATTAGCAGATCGAACCGTGAAGATACCAAGAGGTATAGTTGAGGATTTGATAGTCCAAGTGGACACTTTCTACTTTCTCGTAGATTTTGTTATTTACGACACAAAGCCCTTCTTCACCTCGAAAAATCATGTTCCCATCATTCTTGGGCACCCATTCTTAGATATGGCTAATGCACTGAACAATACTTGAAATAGGAAGATGCAACTCACTTTTGGGAATATGACATTAGAAACAAACATCTTCGACATAGCCCAACAAGCAGGGGACGAAGATGATGTTCACGCGATGAGATTAATTGACGAGATTGTAGAAGAGTACATTCACTACACCAAAATGGGCAAATTGTCACCTTTCAGCCGGCCAGCCTTGTCAAGGTCATTGACCGTGACAAAAAAACACGCGTTTTATGTCACGGTCATTGACCTTGACACGACCGTGACAACGAATTGTCACGGTCAATGACCGTGACAAGCCCGTGACAAATTTAATTGTCACGGTCTTGTCACGGTCATTGACCGTGACAATTCGTGTCACGGTCAATGACCTTGACACGACCGTGACAACTTTTCCAGCAAAATCACTTTCCCCCTTCTTTTTTCCCTCCCACCGTTCCCTCCCTCTCTCTCTCTCTCTCAGGTCCAATTTCTCTCTCTCTCTCTCTCTCTTCCATTTATATATATATTTGTTTGTATATTTATGTGTGTATGTGTATATATATATGTGTGTGTGTATGTGTGTGCGTGTGTGGGGGGTGGGGCAGGGTGGGGGAGGGGGCAGGGTGGGGGAGGGGGTGGTGGAGGGGGGCAGGGGGTGGGACGGGGTGGGGGAGGGGGCGGTGGAGGGGGCAGGGGGTGGGGTGGGGTGCAGTGTGTGTGTGTGTGTGGTGGTGTGTTTTGGGGGAGGGGGGAGGGGGTGGTGGAGGGGGGCAGGGGGTGGGGTAGAGTGGCGTGTGTGTGTGTGTGTGGTGGTGTGTGGTGGGGGAGGGGGTGGTGGAGGGGGGCAGGGGGAGGGGGTGGGGTGGGTGTGTGTGTGTGTGTGGTGGTGTGTGTGGTGGTGTGTGGTGGGGGTGGGGCGGGATGGGGCAGGGTGGGGGAGGGGGTAGTGGAGGGGGGGAGGGGGTGGGTTGGGGTGGGCACACCTACGCACACACGCACACCTACGCCACACGCACACCTACGCACCTACGGACACACACACACACCCCACCCCACCCCACCCCCTGCCCCCCTCCACCACCCCCTCCCCCATCATTGTGTGAATAGGTATGAGATCATAATTTGGAGGAATTCACGTCCAAGAAATAATTTGGATTCCCTTTAGGGTCTTATGTCTTGAATTAATCTGAGGGGGTGGGGGTGGGGGCGGGGGTGGGTGGGGTTTTGAATATTATTTACATTCAAAATAAATAATTGATAATAGTTGTATAATAATTGGATAATAATTGTTTTTATACCTATAGAACAGCTTAGATAGTGAGTGTGTGTGTGTGTGTGTATGTGGTCAATACATGAATTTCTTTTTGTATTTGAATTATCCCATGAATTTATTTTTGTATTTGAATTATCCCATGAATTTATTTGTGTATTTGAATTAACCCATTATATGAAACATACTTGAAATTAAATATAGTGCGCATAGATACTAGCATTCTAGTTCTTATGCGTACGCATTCAATAACCCTTAGACCCGTTCGAGAGTCATTACCCCTGTAATGAGATCTCTCGAATTGTCCCGTTTGGACAGTTTGAGACTGTATAATTTTTGTATAATATTCTTATTGGCTTAAAGTTGTTACTTTTGAAGGAAGTTCTGCAGTCGTATCTTAATGTTCTCTGGGTACATACTAGATTGACAAGTGTGACTGTTATTTTAATTGACCAATTGAAATAACACTCACACCTGCCAATCTACGTCGTGTACTTGGAGAACTAAGGGGATATGCTGTCGAATTTTTTTCAAATCGTAACAATGTGCATGAGCTGTTAAGTATATTACAGAAAAATGCATTCTTGAATGGGATAGGATCACATACCCTTTAATAGGATAATTAAATGATGGGATAATTAAAAAAAACATACTATAAATCTAAGTTTTGTTTACCTTTAATAGGTGTTTAGTTGTGGTAGCTGTGATGGGATATCCGAAATACAAAGAGTGGATGGGTGAGACTAATAGAATGGGGGATGTGTTTCGCAGAGGTGCTAACAAATTTGTGAAATATGCAAAGAGATGTCGTAATGATGAAGAGTTTCCGTGTACGTGTGCTAGGTGTAAGAATGGTAAGGTGTTTGAGTGGAAAACAGTTGAACTACATTTGTTAAGATCGGGTATGCAAGATAGTTATCGATTTTGGAGTTTTCACGGTGAATTGAAAGTTCCTTTTGTCCCTGACCAACCTTCACAACATCCTTCAACAAGTAGAATAGATGAAGAAGGGGACGACGTAGATCATAATATGTTAGAGGATTTGCACAGTTTGAAGACGCATTACGGTTTGTCTGGCAATAGCGTGACGGGAATTCTGAAATGGGTGAAGGGCTTATTACCTAAGGTGAATACACTTCCAAATAGTTATCCTGTTATGAAGAACAGTTTGAAAGGTTTGGGAATGAAGTATAAATCGATTCATGCTTGTGTGTATGACTGCATACTATACCGAAAGGAGTATGAAAATCTCGATCGTTGTCCGGTATGCGATGAACCTAGATATGTCCAATCTACTAGTAAGGAAGGCACAAGCTCAAAAGTGCCTCAAAAAGTATTGAAATATTTTCCCGTTGGGCCTAGATTAAAGCGATTTTTCACAGTACCATGGATTGCAGAGGCAATGACTTGGCATGCTAGGGCAGAAGTAGGGGGTAATATCATGCGTCATCCTATTGATTCTACTGCCTGGCGGAGGATGAATTATGAGTATCCCGATTTTGCTCGAGAACAACGCAACATTCGTTTGGCTATATCAACAGATGGTTTCAATCCATTTTGAAATCTAAGCACCAATCAGAGTGTATGGCCAGTGATCCTAGCCCCACTCAACCTCCCTCCTTCACAGTGTATGAGACCTGAATTTTCGATGATGGCTTTATTGATACCTGGGCCAAAGGCACCAAGTGAAGACATTGATATCTACCTGGCTCCTTTGGTAGAAGAATTAAATGAGTTGTGGGAAGATGGTGTGCAATCATTTGACTCTTTTAGAAAAGAAGAGTTTACGCTGAAAGCTATGTTGATGTGGGCAATTCATGATTTTCCAGCTTATGGGACATTATCCGGATGTGTAGTACATGGTTATTTGGGGTGTCCTATTTGTGGAGAGGAGACTGAATCTATTCGTCTATCCTCCAGCTTAAAAAATGTATACCATTGCCACAGGAGGTTTTTACCCCCAGCTCATAGTTTCAGATTTGAGAAAGCTTCCAATTTTTTATTGGGCGGAGTTGAACATAGGCTATTGTCGAGACAACTTTCGGGTTCAGAAATTGAAAGTAAATCTTCTAAATGTGGCCCAAATATGCCAGGTAAGAATCCCAAATTTAAGAATGTCAAGCATAAGAAGACCCCAACTGGGAATGAAACTGAGATAAGAAAGGCATGGTCTCGGAGGTCAATTTTATTTGACTTGCCTTATTGGAAGAAAAACCCGGTGCGCCATGTATTGGATGTGATGCATGCAGAGAAGAACTTCACTGAACATATTGCGGGTACTTGCCTTGGGGGGAGTCATTCGAAGGATGGAGAAAATGCACGAAAAGACCTTAAAACGTTAAAACTTAAACCACAACTATGGTTGAAAGAAGATAGTAGGGGAAGGACAATAATTCCCCCTGGTGCATTTACTTTGACGAGTGAGGAAAGGAAGGTGCTTCTAGACACAATATATAATTTGAAGGGCCCATCTACTTTTTCGTCCAACTTGCAAAGGATTGTGAATTATGCTACTTATGATTTACATAAGTGTAAGTCCCACGATTGGCATGTGATCATGCAATTGGTTCCTCTATTGTTTAAGCACTGTTTCTCCAAGGACAAGGATTTGCGTAGGGCTATTATGCAAATTATTATTACCTTCTCCCTCTTGTGTGAGAAGGTAGTGAATCGAGAACACATAGTGGCCGCAAAATTGGCTGTGAACGAAGCGATTTGTGTATTGGAGAAGTACTTTCCCCCAGCGTTCTTTGACATAAGTGTTCACTTGTTGGTACACCTATGCGACGAGGCACTTCTTTGTGGTCCAGTTAGATATCGGTGGATGTATCCGTTTGAAAGATTGATGAAAGTTTTTAAAGATTACGTCAAGAATACGCGATATATTGCAGGATCAATTGCAGAGGAATACATCACCGTGGAGTCATCAATATATACTCGGGAATATATGACTGACTCTACCAGCGTTGATGACACTGATGAATTCCTCGATGATGGTGGTAATGTGATGGGAAAACGAGTGAAATTAACGAGTTTGCAACATGAACAAGTAGCTCGT
Source organism: Sambucus nigra (assembly GCA_949130495.1). NCBI lineage: Eukaryota > Viridiplantae > Streptophyta > Magnoliopsida > Dipsacales > Adoxaceae > Sambucus > Sambucus nigra. Next base: position 112,675,169 of record OX422214.1, read on the forward strand.
TATCTATTTGACACACATGAAGATGTCGAAGAATGGAAAAAGTAAGTTTCGAATATTATAATGTTTAACATTATTTTAGATTATTTTATACATGATTAATTTTGTAATATGCAGTAAATATGAAGCCTGTGAGAACAATAAAAGACGAAAAACAGTGGTACAATCAGACAGCGAATTTAGGCTATGGTTGACACAAGAGGTAATTACAATGAAAACAGTCGTTATATAACGTTACATTACACTCATATTTTACCACTAATATAATTAATTTATCTATATTCTCAGCTCCTAAAGATGGGTGATGCGACATCAAGGCTTGCTCGTCTAGCCACTGGACCCTTGTTCGTGGCACAAGAGTACAAAAAAAATCGATTGAACGGTTACATTTTCGGCGCTAAAGTGTACGAGGAAAGTACAAATGTACAGAACTCGGGTATTTCATACAAGGCTCTTACTTTCTTTCGAGCAAGCGCAAAAGATAAAAACCTCGTTGAAGCTGAAATGACTTACTATGGTGTAATTCAAAATATATTTGAATTGGATTATATAAGCTTCAAAGAGGTTGTATTTTACTGTGAATGGGTAAGAGTTGAGGATAAAAATGCTTCTAAAGTTGATCCTGTCACCAATTTGATCATGGTTGACTTGTCCAAGTTGAAGAGCAACGACCACGTGAGCGATGAGCCGTTTGTTTGTGCATTTCAAAAGGTTAAGCAAGTGTTTTACTCGGAGTATATCAACAACGAGCCGTGGTCAATTGTCCAACACGCGCCAAGGCGTCTAAATAGTAGTGTGGATGACTTGGCTGCTCCTACCGAATATCAATCCATTTTTGATGATAACCCGAATTTGAAACAATTTTTCAATTTGTAATAATTATTTCAATTTGTACCGAAACATCCATTTTTAATGCTTTTACTTGATCTGCACTTTATCATTTTCACTCTTGTGTAGTGTGCGTGTGTGGAGAGGAGATTAATACATAAATATTCCAACTACATCTAAGTTTTGTTTATACTAATCCATGAATATACGCTTCTTACCTTTAATAGGTGATTAGTACATAGTTATTTGGGGTGTCCTATTTGTGGAGAGGAGACTGAATCTCTTCGTCTATCTGAACACTAAGAAATGCCATAATCCTATGGAGCGATGCTCTGCAAATTCCTCCCAACCGTTATGTAGCCAAACATCACCGGTTGAAGTTGTCAATTCCACTTTCCATACCCCACCACTTTCCATACCCCATTCAAAGGTGGAGTTGACAACTTCAACTGCTGATTTTTGGCTACACAACGGTTGGAAGGAATTTGCAACGCATACCTCCATAGGATTATGGTATTTCTTAGTGTTTATATATGAAGAGAATTATAATTGACACGATTGCCCGGGGTACATTAGTTGGAAGGAGGTGCCATATGAGCTCAAGTTAGCTGTTTGAGTGACACTACAGGTAATGTATTTATATTTATATGTCAATTTCGATTTCGATTTCAATTACAATTTATATTTATCTATATTTGAGGGCCGGATACTAATTTTACTTTATTTCAATTCAGGGGATAGGGAGTGGCCCTAAGGGTAGGCCACATATGCTCTATACTTATGTCGCTATTCAGACGAGAAGGGAAGGATAAGGAGGTGTTCCCGAGCGTCGCGGTACAAAATCTCTTTTCCATGCAAATAGTTTGTAGATTTGAGATAAAATGATGGTGATGTTGTTTCTTTTTAAATAGTTTCTTATTTGAATATATATTTGCATTATCTTTAGTTTGTTCGGATATATGATGTGTGGAACAGGTACAATGTTGCTATAACAGGTACAAATATACTGCTGGGCAGTGGCAGTGGCCATACTGCCCAACAGTTTTTTTTTTAATTCTGCCCAGAATTGTCACGGTCATTGACCGTGACAAGTCCCTGACAATTTTGTCACGGCCTTGTCACGGTCAATGACCGTGACAATTTTTTTACTAAGGGTCACGGCTTTGTCACGGTCAATGACCGTGACAAACGTGTCACGGTCATTGACCTTGACACGACCGTGACACAAAACGCGAGTTTTGTGTCAAGGTCAATGACCGTGACACGACCGTGACAAAAACAGTTGTCTCGCCTCGAAATGTCACGGTCATTGACCTTGACAAGGTGAATTTGTCAAGGTCAATGACCTTGACAAATGGGCAGATTTGGTGTAGTGATTTAGGAAAATTTATGTGGAGACGCCTTAGAAGCTTTCCTAGTGTCTAGTCGTGAGAGTGAGGGAGCTTACACCGAGTTTGAGAGAAGATTGAGGAGTTGAGATAGCATCTAATGAGGATGTGAGAGATGTTAGTAGGGTTTCTCGATTCGAAGAGTTACTACCAAGAGAGGTACGCATGGTGCCCTCTAGCGACACATTCCGACTCTCAAGTTGAAGAAACTACCCTCCAACGTTAAATATGCTTTCCTAGGTGAAAGTGAGACATTTCCTGTTATTGTCTCATCTTGCTTAGATGAATAGCATAAGGGTAAGATATGGAAATTTTTGAGGAAGCACCAAAGTGATTGTGGTTGGTGTATAGATTATCTAAAGGGGATAATCCCTCTAATTTTCACTCATAAGATTCACCCCGAAGAGGATGTTAATCCATCAAGAGAAATGCAAATAAGGCTGAACCCCACAAGGAAAGATGTAGTGAGGACTTAAATCATAAAGATGTTGGATGTCTAGATTATCTACCCAATCTCGGATAGCAAGTGGGTAAACCCCATTCAAGTCATCCTGAAAAAGCATGGCATGACTGTGATTGAAAATTCCAAGGGAGAGCTAGTTCCCCAACATACCACCACTGGGTGGTGTGTTTGCATTGATTATTGGAAACTCAATGCGTGAAATAGGAAATACTATTTCCCCTTGCTATTTATCGATCAAATGCTTGAAAGAGTAGTGGTCCACCCTTACTATTGCTTCCTAGATGGTTATTCTGGATATTACCAGATTGAGGTAGATGTACTTGATCAAGAGAAAACAACATTCACTTGTCCTTTTTGAACATTTTCCTATAAACGTATGGCATTCAGCTTGTGTAATGCACTGACGACCTTTCAAAGGTGCATGATGAGCTTATTCAGTGACATGGTTGAGAGAGTGCTAGAGGTGTTCATGGATGACTTCAGCATTTTTGGCACCTCTTTCAATCTATGTCTAGCCAATCTTGAAAAAGTACTAGCCTGATGTGTGGAAAAGAACTTAGTCCTGAATTGGGAGAAATTCAATTTCATGGTAATAGAGGGCATAGTTCTTGGCCACATCTTGTCATCTAAAGGAATCGAAGTTAATCGATCAAAAATTGATGTCATAGTTGACCTACCCCCACTAAAATTGCTTAAGGTCATGCGCACTTTCTTCGGCAACGTGGGGTTTTATAGAAGGTTCATTAAGGACTTTAGCGCTTTCGCTAGACCCTTAAGAAACCTTCTTATGAACGACACCACATTCGAGTGCAATGAAGCGTGCCAAATTTATTTTGAAAAATTAAAAATCATGCTTGTGTTCGCTCCCATCATTAAAGCTCCGGATTGGTTTTTACCATTTGAGATTATGTGTGATGCGAGCGATTATGTGATAGGGGGTGTTTTAGGCCAAAGGAAAGATAAAAATTCTCATGTCATCTACTACGCTAGCCGGACTCTTGTCAGACCACAACTCAACTACTGCACTACAAAGAAGGAATTTCTAGCGGTAGTCTTCGCTCTTGATAAGTTTCGGTCCTATCTTGTCAGTTTCCCCACCACTTGTTTCACCAACCACGTGGCTTTAAAATATCTCCTTGCAAAGAAAGACGCAAAGACACGCCTCATAAGGTGGATCCTACTCCTACAAGAGTTTAATCTCTCCATTAAAGATAAAAAAAAGGAGTAGAAAACGTCGTCAATGATCTCTAATAATAGCTTTCGTCCAATGTACCTAGAGATCCCACACCCATAGACTAGTACTTTCCGGATGAACAACTTTTTGCCACCTCTTCTTCACCCTGGTTTGCGGATATAGTGAACTATCTTGTCACGGGAGTCGTCCCTCCTGAGTGGACACCGTAGGATAATAAGAGGTTTATCAATTGGCCGCACATGTTTTTCTATGATGATCCCCTCCTTTTTAAATATTTCACCGACAAAATCATCGTACGATGCGCACCGGATGACCAAATTCCGAAAGTCATCCAATTCTATCATTCAAAAGCATGTGGAGGACTTTTTCCGTGAAAAAGACAACCTCTAAAATTCTCCAAAGAGGTTTGTACTGGCCCACAATATTTCGGGATGTAAATAATTATTGAAAATCTTACGATATGTGTCAACGGATGGGGGCGATTACCTGACGAGACATGATGCCATTAACCCTGATTCTCATCATTGAAGTTTTCGATTACTGGGGTATTGACTTGATGGTACCGTTTCCCCCGTCCTTTGGATAACTATATATTCTATTCGCAGTAGACTATGTTTCTAAATGGTTGGAAGCTATAGCTACCAAGACTAATGATAATAAAGTGGTAATAAAGTTCCTGTAGGAACACATACTTTCTCACTTCGGTGCACCGAAAGCGATAAATAGTGATAATGGCATGCATTTTTGTAACAAGTCGTTTGAGAAGATTATGAGAAAGTATGGTGTCATTCACAAGGTTAGAACTACCTATCTCCCGCAAACGAATGGGCAGGCCGAGTTGCCGAATCGTGAGATCAAAAACATATTAAAATAGACTATCAATCTTGACCGGAAAGGTTGGTCCCTCCGATTGAACGATTCTCTATGGGCATATCGTACCGCATACAAGAACCCACTCAGAATGTCCCCATTCCTCTTTATGTATGTCAAGCCTTGCCATCTTCCCATTGAGTTGGAGAACAAAGAGTATTGGTCCATTAAGAGGGTAAATTACGATATGGACAATGCCGGTGAAGCTCGAAAGCTTTAATTGAATGAGATAGAGGAGATACGTAATGATGCCTATGAAATAGCCAAGATTTTAACATAACGGATGAAACTCGTGCATGATAAGATTATTCGACGGAAAGAGTTTCAACCTGGAGAAAAGGTACTCCTCTATAACTCCCGGCTTTATCTATTTTTGGGTTAATTGCGGTCTTAGTGGACTGGTCCATTAGTTGTGAAAAGCGTATTCCCCCACGGTGTAGTGGAATTGGAAGATCCAAAAAGGGGGAAACATTCAAAGTTGGATAGCACCTAAAGCCATATGTAGAGGCATGCATAGAAGACATCAACATCATTTAGTTGCTGGACCTCGTTTACGGGGTAGAGTGAGATGAAATTGAGAGGTGGTCGCACCCTTGACGTCTATGTGTGTATAGTAGCTTCACATAACATAGGGTAGTAGAGTTCATACATTCGTATCAAACAGAGGAATTTGAGAACCAACACGCCTTACGAGGTGAACATTTAAGTCCACGGTGTCAAGGTGAGAGGTGTTAGAAGTCAAACATGTGTAGGATCTTTAGTATGAGCATCCGAAAGTCATGAGAGAAGAGTATACTAGCAAATAGGTGAACTAGAGATGATCTGGGCACTGAATCGATCCGATCCTGGGAAACCGAATGGGTTTCATTTGGGAAAATCGAAATAAAAAAAGGGTTCAGATCGATTCGGTCCTGGGAATTCGGATCAATCCGATTTCTGTAACACTTTAAATTCCCTAGGTTCACCCCCTTTTCCCCCAATCCATTTCCTTCCCTCCAATTTCATCCCCCACCCTTCCCAACAACCTTTTCCCTCCCAAATACTTCCCCCTTTTCCCTCTAAAATCTACCATACCCTCTACCCTTACCACCTATAAAACCCACACCCTCTCCACCACATTCTCCCCACTACTACTCACTCTCTGCCTCTCTTTCCCTATTTCTGCCCAGCAATCCTACTAACTCCAGAGACCATGGCCAACCAACCACCACCCCAAAAATACGAGGCCGCCAAAATTCTCAGAGATGGATCCACCAGCTACCGTTCCCTTCAAGAATAAAGATAGGGTGAATGTTTCTTCGGCCAAACTTGAAAGCTCCAAGTGGAGCATCAAGTCATTTGGAATGACATACCAAATTTTGTCACTGCGTATTTATGGCCCGGTTTTGGTGTCATTTCCTAAATGAACCTCATAATTCGGTGTGGACAAACGAAGTGTGAGCATTCTATGGCTCACTTTTTCGTACCAGGCACAATGTGGCTGAAGCATACATAGGTGGCATCCCGTTCTTTTTGCAACTTCTGCTCCAGAAGTTGGCTGCCAAAGATGTCCCAAGCCCGCATCCATTCACATACCCCAACCCTCTTCCCCCACTTGACAAAGATGTGTGCATGTCTCTCATTGACCCCAACACTAACTAGATCACCGAGACATTTCCTGTGGGCCATCTAAGTGAGAAAATGAGCCTCACTTTCAAAATTGTCTGTGCGAACAATCTACTAACGGGAAATAACTCGGCAATGCGCCTACGCCAAGCCACCCTCGTATATCACCTCTTTGACCACAACACCCCCATCAACCTAGCTCCTTGCATTTATAAGGACATTTTTTTGCAGTCAAAGATAAAAAGGGAAAAACTCCTCTCCCTTATGCCCGGATCATAAAGTCCATGCTAGTGGACGCCGAAATTGCCGTCCACAAGATTTCCCTCACCTCCTAGCTCCCTTTGGGGAAACCACCCGACTAGACGTGAAAGCCAATGGGAAAACATCCAAGCCCGACTAACACAAGAGAGTATTGATGAAAAAGGGGAAGCGAGTGATGAGAATGAAGAGGACACGAGTGGTGATAAGGAAAGAAGCGAGGAAGAAGATGATGATATTGTGATGGGCGAAGGTGATACGAATTATGATAGTGACGAGGACTTTGATTTTTCGCCAGCAAATGAAGAAATTAATCGGCGTCTTTCAGCAGTGGAATCATAACTTGATGGGATACTAAACCAATTAAACATTGACCGGGTAGACGACTTAAGGGCTTACCAGCGCGATACCAGCATGATGCACCGTCTCCAAGCAGAGATGTATCAGATGAATATGGGTACACCACCGCCGTCCTATTTCTATGACCCATATGACCCGTACGCGCCCGGTGGTTCCCATGTACCTCCCCAGTGATGCCATTTGAGAAATTCAGTTGTGTAGTTGTTGGTTTTTATCAAAGCTGGTTGTTTGTCTTCCTTTCCATTGTAATTCATGTTGGTTAGTTTATATAAAATTATGCATTTTCCATATTTGTTCATTTTATTTCTTCGCAATTCTAATTCCCTTTGAGTTAGATTTTAGTCCTTTTTGCTTGAGGACAATGCAAAAGTCTAAGTTGGGGGGGGGGGGGGGGGGTCACAAATGCGTCTTTCTGAAACTTCACAAATTTTAAAAAATACCCAAAAATTTAAAAAAAATAGAAAAAAATTGAAAAATCCAAAAATATTTTTCTTCAAAAAAATAAAGATTGGAATTTAAAGCTTCAAATATGTCACAAATATTTTTTCTCAAGTTGTAAAAATAAAATGCATAAAGCCAAAATTGACCAAAGATGGAAATTGTGCGAAAATTGACTACTTAACGAATAAGTGCGGAGATTATTAACCCGGTGAGATTTTGAGGCTATATTTTTTTGAGACTATTTTAAATCAGTCCGAGTTAATGATTAACTCAAATTTCTTCTCAGCATTTTAAAAAGTAGTTGAAGATCTGCATTTCTTTGTTTTGATCAGTTATGAGAAACGTGTGAGGTGTTGTTTCAAAAAGCGCACTAACATATCTCTAAATTTAATTAATCTTGAGACGCATGTGGTAAAACAACTCGCATTTGGACAATGAAGTAGGCAGTCGTTTGTTTGCTAAAAAATATAGGCCAGAAAAAGTTGTGAAAAATTATCCCTTTTGTAGCCCAAATTTGAGCTGAATAATTTTTCCTTTCGTTTGACAACCCGCAAAACCCACATTGACCCGAAATTGTGAAAGTTGAAAATCCCAAAAATTAAGTTCAAAAAGTGCATAAAAAGGGGCAAGAAAAAAAACAGTAGAAAAATCCTCAACAAAAATAGCAAGAAAAGAAAAGGGTGAAGAATAGAAGAAAAATAGAAAAAGAAGGAAAAAAATGAGCAAATGCCCGAAAAAGCAGTAACGGACATCACAAGAAAATTTTCCAATTCCAGATTTCCCCACCATTTCCATTTTACCCAGATGGACCTTAAACCCAAGAAAGTCCTAAAGAAGTTCGAATTACGAATTTGATTACCGCGTGGAGATCTAAGGCATAAAAGATAATATAAGAGAATAAATGGTGTGAATAAAAGATGATATTACCATTCCCTTATGACCGTAATCCGATGAAGAGATCTTTTCATCTCAAATAGTCTATCTTTCCAAAGTGTAGGCGTGAATTTGTGTTCCAATACATTTAATCTTTTTATCATGCACACTGACAGAATAGCCACCTTTTCGATTGATTCGTTTGTGAGTGTATCTGTGAGAATTGAAATCAAAATGAATTTTTTGAAAGTAACGTAATGATCAATCGGTGGAAATTTGCTGTTTAATTTTTGGCTTCGCACACACACTATGATTTGAGACTCTTGAATATGAGTTTGCGGTGACCATTTTTGGAGAGTTTAAATTGTACACTTTTTAAGTATTTTGATTTTTCTTTGAGTTAATAACGAATTTTGTGGGTATATTCACTGCAAACCCTCATGAGACACCAGTCGTCCTACTAGGGTAACCTAGGGATTTAAAGGCTTGTTGCATATGCTAAATGCAATCGCTTGCCCGCGAAAAAGGTATTCTATCCCAATAAAGTTTTTTAAGCGTCCTTAACTCATACTCTTATGCTTTTACATTGCTCGGGACGCGCAACGTTCTAAGTTAGGGGGATTTTATTAGGCATAAATTCTTCATATTTTTTCCCTTAATTTCGGTCTTTTTATGATCCCGTGCATTGCAAATAGCTTAAATTTATATCATATTTATGATACTAACCCCTTTTGGCAAGTATTTTGTGTTTTGTGTATCTCGTATGTGTTTTACAGGTATTTCATGTAAGAAAGATGGAAAAGAGAATGCAAAATAGTGAAAGAAAGCAAGAAATGGGGAGTTCAAGGGCATTTTCATGATTTTACAACCTTATTTCGGAGGTGGGGACAACTAGAAATTTGTAGATCTTTTAATTACAAGAACACTGGAAAAAATGGAACCTCAATCCGAGCTACGGTGAAGAAGTTATGCTCATTTGAAGTTGAGAAGAAATCTAGCAGAGATTATGTCTAAATTTGCATAGTGGACGAATCCGATTTAAATAGGAAATGGACCGATCTGGTCATTAGTCACGGTTCAGATCCATTACAAAATTACTTTCGCTTTCTATGTGTGACAAATTTCCAGATACATGATTTTTATTTTGTCCTTATCTTTTAGCCAAAAGAGTTTTGTATTTTGGGAACTCTTCTAAACGAACTCTAGCCTATATATTAAGTCATTAGGACTCTTTTAACTCTGATTTTATTCATGTAAAATCTTCATAATAAGTAGGAAAATCTAGGAGAAGGATTTACACATTTTGCACCTTTAATTCAACAGTTTTAAGGTTTTTATTCAACCTTTGATTTCTTCTTGCATAGTCTTGTTCTTCAATATTGATAGCCTTTATTTCCAATACCTTTATTATTATTTCTCATGTTTAATCTCTCTTTCCACGCAATTATGAGTTCATGCAATGTAGATGACGTAGTTTTCACTAATTTCACCATGTTAGGCTAGATTTTTAAGGGTTGGGATGAATGATTAGGCATAAATTCTTTCAAATTTTCCCCTTAATTTAGAGGCTTTTAGTACCTCGGACAACGTAAAACGAGTTGATTTATCCCATATCATTGCTAATGGCTTCGTCTAATAAGTATCTCGAGTTTTTTGTATTTCTTGTTGATTTTACTGGTATTTAATACATGAAATAAATAAAGAAACCAGAAGAAGCAAGAGAGAAGAAAGAAGAAAAGTCAAAAGGGCAAAAGTGTAATTTCCACCTAGAATCCGATCAAGGATCTAAAAATTGAAGTCAAAATCTTGAGTCTATGAGCGCATAGGAATAAACGATGTTCCAATCTGAGTTTCGAAGTAGATGTTATGAAGATCCAAATATATGAGATAATCACGAGAATTTGAAGAGATAAGAGAAATTGTGAAGAATATCCGGATCGATGCGGATGGCATAAAAAAAGGATCGACCTGGACACTCGAAGCTACTATAAAAAGATGCATTTATCGGATCGATATGGTCCTCATAAAAAGGGATTGATCTGGCCCCCAAAAGTTAATGCATAATACATATCTTCCGGATCGATCCGGGTAAAATAAAAAAGGGATCGATCCGGTCATCAGGCGGATCGATACGAAATGTCTTGTCCGAATCGATTCAGGGGTCGAGATTTGGGATTATCTTCTTCAAGATGGATTCTTGCATGACTCCAACTCTTGTATATTTCGTTTGAAAGTCCTCCCAGACGTTGAGGGAGCTTCTAATTCGTTTTTAGAGAAGCCTTGTACTTAGTTTTGAAGAAAGAACAACAGAAACCCTAGTTTTCATTTAGATTTGATTCAAGTTCTGCAATTCAAGTAAATTTATTCCATTTTTGATTTCATAATTGCTTTAGTTAATTAATTAGTTAATAATTTAATTCTTCATAATTTTAAGTTGTTAATTAATCTGTCTTCTTTCATTAAAATCACGTTTTCTTCTTGTTTTACTATCTCTGGCTTAATTTCTATGGGTCGGGGTGCATGAACCCCACCCGATGTAATTCACGATAATGGAAATAGACTTTTGAATTAAAATCTTAGATGAATCAAGTTGCATAACTGGTGCATCCATCATAGGACTTTTGATCCCGTTTGTCCTAGGTAACCGGGATGCTTAAGAATGCGATGCGCGTATTGGTTAATGCGACACCGCTTTACTCGTCCTTTGATTACATACTGTGCGGGCTACGATCCCTCATATTTGTAATGATTGGGAGTACTAAATACCGAGTTCATTTAAAATTCTAATTTCGAATCTAGTATCCTATGAAGTGAATTTCTAGGGTGTGGGGGATTGTAAACCAACCTATTGTTCTCATTTCATAGTAACTCGTAAAAAAATTTATCCTCAGCTTTTCGTTTAATTAGCGTAGTCGCATTTTGTTCATTCTTAGTTTCGTTAGTTAATTATTCTCAAATTGGCATCTAGTTTTAGTTTTTTCGTATTCCAAATCACCTTTTCATTCTTTTTAGAATTAAAGCTAGGATTTCTTCATCTTTCTAATATCGTCAGGACTCCATTCATCCTTTTTCCCTTAGGATCGTTCCAGACTTATCGAATTATTAATTAAGCGACAGGCTTGCACTTGAGCCTCTATAGTACGCACACTAGACATATTCCTGGTCGCGTCAATGCATGAACCCAACCCGATGTGGTTTTCATGGGTATAAAATGAGTTCTCTAAATTTAATATTTGATTATATCGTGTAGTATTGTGATCACAATCGTTGTAAGACTTTTGATCTCGTTTTCCATAGGTAATCAGGATGCTTAAGAGTGCAATGCGCATGTAGCTAATACGACATTACTTTACTCATCTATTGATTATATGTGGTGCGGGCTACGATCCCACATATATGTAATTCTTGGGAGTACTAAAGACCCGGTTTGATCAATTAATTAATTTATGACTAGTTTTGTATTGGGAAACACACTAGGAGCTGGGGGATTGTGTCCCTACCTTAATTTTCCAATTAATTTTTGTCAACTTCTTTATTTCCCCCCTTTTTCCTTTCTCACCCCACCATCATCTTTTATACCTTTTTTTGACGTAATAAATCAATTAAAATCTATCAAACATTCCCTGTGGATTCGATACCCAGACTTGCCGCTATACTCCATGAGATTGTAGTTAAAGTTTGGTTGGTTATTATATTATGGTCGAAAGCCAATAACAATGATTAGCATATTAAACAGATGCTCGATTTCCACCTCGTTCAAAAATCATATAGCATAGGCAAAGAAAGAAGAAAAAGTCGATAAAATTTATCCCTAGCTACCCATCTTTGTAAGGCCATAGCCCTATTTATCTTTTTAACACTTTCCAGGTAAGGTACCATCATCGAGGTAAACAAACAAATCTAAGGTCATAAAAAAGGAGACCAACGAGTAGATCTGAAAATATGCAATACCCAGTTAAGGGTGTACGTAAAAAATATGAGGTCAATAAGCAAACCTCATATATGGAATGGTGACCTAGGGGCCCCCCATGAGTGAAATAAGGTGCTAAGAATCCAAATTATAGATAAACAAGATAGAAATACCTCGTTCCCACAGATGGGGCCAAATTGTTGATACGAGAAATCGAACACATGTCGTTCTCATACCAGCAAGTCAAGTGTGAAATAAATATAAAGAATGTAGAAAGAGACAAAAAAACAATATATAGAGTGGTTCGACTATTAAAATGAGCCTACGTTCACTTTGTTTCCCACTCTCAATATATACATGTTCTAGTACAAGTTAACATAGCCATGAAAGGCATACAATAGAGTTAAGAAAGGAGAATATGTGATTGTAGAGATTTCGGCAAGGCGTGGAGTTGACTACAAGGCAGGTGACTAGCCCCCAAACTGTACTGGGGTTGTGTAGAGAGTTTGGCAGGGCTTCACCAAGTGTTATTGTCTTGAATATGGATCTCGAACCCCCTATCTCGAGGTATGAACATCTATTTATAGGAGGTATGAAAGTTATGTCATGTGCCCTGAGCACGTGACATGTAAATAAGTCTAAAGTGTGGTCCCTTTGATAGGGTAGCAACTATTAATAAGGGGATGCGACTTGTTTGTTCCTAGACAGCAGCTAGGCTAGCGTATTGTGGCCTAATAGATAGGACAATCCTGTAGGTGTCACGACATATACATTACAAGGAAACGACCTATAAATGGGAAACCAGATGAGCATTAGATCACGGCTTCCAAGCTCTCGGTAATAGCCTTCTGTCAGTATGTGCTACGACGGGGGACCATATTGGTCATATTAGGGATAATATAAAAGAAAACTTATTCCTATAAATAAAATTCTAACTACCCCATTCCTAGAAACCGAAAAGTACATAACTCAACTATAAACAAACCAATAACCTAAGTTGATCTGATGATGATGATTCCAGAAAATTCCTGAAAAATATTATAGCAAGTAATGGAAAAGATCAAGAACTAGTCAAGTTTTACAATAGCTATCCTAATGGACTCAAATCTCTCTCCCCCATTTTGTCTCAATTGGACAAAGTGTGAAAAACATAAATGAACATAAATAACGTAAATATCATTCTATTAACCTAAATCATATAATGGGTCACCTCAAGGGTCTCCTACATAAAATCGAGATAGGAGGCATCTTTTGTCGTTTATCAAATGATCGTTCCCTCTATCCTCAAAGACCAATTATAAGCATGAAAGTAATTGGATGATATGATAATAGATATATAGCTAATCAAGTGTAATCATACAAATGGATTTACTTAAATATTCAACACATAGATTATTAAAAGGTTATGTGAACAAGTCAGCTAGTTGATGTTGAGTGGGTAAGTAGTTAATCTCTTATTCGTTAGACTCAACAAGTTCGAGGATAAAGTGATGTCTAATTTTAATATGTTTAGTATGAAAATATTGAACAGGGTTTTTAGAGATATTAATTGCTCTTTGATTATGACAATATAAATTCAGTTTTTCTTCATTAATACCGTAATCGCTAAGCATTTTATTTATCCATAATAACTGAGCGCAATAAGAACCTGTCGCAGTGTATTCGGATCCAGTTGTTGAAAGTGATATGCAGTTTTGTTTTTTACTGCTCCACCCGGCTAAGTCGTTACCTATAAAGTAACATGCACTGGAAGTGCTTTTGTTACTGTCTGAGAAGCCGACCCAATCAGTATCGGTGTACCCTATAATTGTTCTTGTGGTGTCTTTTGTGTACCATATACCTAAATTTATCATCCCCTAACATATTTGATTATACATTTAACAAATAAAAGGTGACATTCCTTTGGTGCACTTTGGTAACGAGCACAAACATAAAAAACGTACATAATATCGGGTCGAGAAGTTGTTACATACAGTAAACTGCTTATCATACTTTTATGTAGTGTAGGATCTACTAGTTTCCCATTCTCATCTTTAGATAGTTTTGTAAAAGTGCTCATGGGAGTCCTATAAACTTTAGCATTATCTAGATTGAACTTTTTAACTAATTTCATTGCGTATTTAGATTGTGATATAAATAATCCATCATCTTTTTGTGTAACTTGAAGACCAAAAAATATTGAAGCTCCCTCATAAGTGACATATGGAATTCCTTATGCATAATATTTGAAAACTCTTTCACTTGAGCCGTAGAATTAGATCCAAATGTAATGTCATCAACATATACTTGAGCAATTAAGACTTGTTTATTAAAATGTTTGACAAATAAATTCTGGTCATTTCCGCCACGCTGGAACCTTTTATTGATTTAAATCATCTGAAAACGTTCGTACCATGCCCCAGGGGCTTGCTTTAAGACGTATAATGTCTTTTTCAATCTAAAGATATAGTTTCGATAATAAGGATCGATAAAGACTTTCGAATGTTCAATGTAGATCTCATTCGTCAAAATACCATTTCTAAAATGGATTTTACATCCATTTAATAAAGGGTGAATTGTAAGTGATAAGCTATGGCCAAGAGTAAGAGAACAGATTCGAGGCGAGTGACCAGGGAAAAGTTCTCCTCAAAATATATTCCTTCAACTTGAGATTAGCCCTAAGAAACTAACCTATCTTTATTTCTAACTATCATCCCTGATACGTCTGTTTTATTTTAAAATATCCAATGAGTGCCAATAACCCGTTTATTTTTTGGCCTAGGGAAAAGAATCCACACATCACGACTCTTAAAATGGACTGGCTCTTCTTTCATAACACCAATCCAAAACGAGTCACTAAGTTCCTCATTTACATTCTTTCGTTCTATTAGAGAAACAAAGCACCTAAAATGGGCGACATTATATAATTGGAATCACATTCGCACTGTCTCACTAGGGTTACTAATAACATTCTCAATGGGATGATCTTTAGAAACCCAATTAGGTACTGGAGGGGTCTCAATCGGTAAAGGGTCATTTATCTATGGATGGTCATAAGTAACACTATTTTCAGACTAGTCTACGATAATTGATCCTTGTTCTTTACTCTCGACATTAGTGTCACTCACTACCATATTTATCGATTCAATGATTACTTTGGTAGGAAAATTATAAATGTGATACACCCTAATGTTTAGGGAGTAACCCAAAAATATGGCTTATTCTCCACGAGTTTCAAACTTAGACAGGTCTTCTATGTCTTTGCAAATATAACTAGTAATCCCAAAAGTTCAAAAATATTTCAGATTCGACTTTTTACCATACTAAATAACATTGGAGGTTTGCTTGGTATTTTTTTCAAATATAAACCCGGTTGATGATGTGACACGTTGTTTGAACTACCTCAAACCAAAGTATTTTGGCAAGTTCTTAGCATGTATTATTATCCTAGCCATTTCTCGGATTGTATGATTCTTATGATCGGTAACACCATTTTGTTGAGGTGTTTTAGGAGCACTAAACTCCTATTGATAACCATTACAACTACAATATTGTGTTACACCCGAGTCCTTAAATTTACCTCCTCTATCGCTAAATATTCGATTGACTTAGGTATCTTTTTCATTCTCAGTTTTTAAAAGGATTTTCAAATATTCTCAAAATGTATCGGATTTTTTTTAAATGCTACCTAAGTGAACAGAGAAAAGTTATCCACGATGACTAAAATGTAACTGTTACCACAAAGGCTCACATTTCACTAACGACCCATAAGATCCATCTGGATTATCCCTAGAGGTTTAGATGTTAAAATGTCTCTAAATTTCTTGAGCAGATTTAATCATTTTTCCTTCCTGACACTGCCCACAAACAACATTTGAAATCGATTTAATTTTTTGTAAACCTCCAACTATATCCTGCGAACTCAATCCCCTAAGATTATCGTAGTTAATGTGGCCCAACCGGTTATGCTGGATTTAATTTTCATCAAGTTTGGATATCCTACAATTCTCATTGCCCGAATTTATTGTGTAGCAATTATTTGGGGTCTTGTGACCTGTAAAGATACAATCATCAATCTTTCATTTGGTGTTTGAGAACGTGACAGCATGGTTTGTGTCATAAATTTGAGATATTCTCAACATATTGGTTTTAATACCTTTCACTAATAGGACATCTTTGAGAATAGGCAGTCCCTTTTCTTTGAGTGTTCCGTTGCATATGATATAAGGTGAGACTCCGTCTCCCACCAAAACATTCTCTCCTAAGATGTAAGTTATGTTGGATAATTTAATATCGTCTTCGGTTATATTCTTGGAACATCCAGAGTCTAAGTACCATCCAACTGTTGTGCTCTCAGCTTTAAAAGCTCAAACAACAATATTACACTTCAGCTGGGGTATTAGATCGTCCATTCTAACTAAAATAGCTCTAGTTTTGAATGTTTATGAGCTTTTGATTTAGAAACGGATCTAGGACTCTTTATCTTAGATGTATTCTAAGTACTAGATATTTTCTTCCTATCTTTATAGATAGAGTTTTTATTCGGCTATTTAGGAAGTATACAATTATTCATGCTCTGCCTAGAATAGTTAAAGTTTTTGTAAACAGGTAAATTATAGACAGGTTTATTAAGACATTTTTTAAAACACTAAGAAAGACAGTGTCCATAAACATCGCAATAAGAGCAGTATTGATGGCTTGACGGTTTTCTCTAGTTTTTGAAAACTTTAAAGAGAGGTTTATCCATTTAATGCACATTTAGCTTAGGTCTAATTGAAACATTTCAAAATTTGGGATCAAATTGCCTAATAGGGGACAAACATACTTAGTCTTAGGTTCAACAGTTGGCTTTGGATGATTTTCCATCTAATTTTTTGGCCACTTTTTTTTTTTATGTTCAAAATCTTTCTTTAAGGTTGAAAATCAGGACATGGGTTATGTGGTCTTTTTCCATATGAAAAAAATAGCACATGTTGAATGGTTTTTGTTTTTTCCTTAGTTTTTTTTTTATCAAAACCTAAACAAATTTTATCTTCAGAATTGGTTTTGCTAGAAGCAATACAGTCTTCAAAACAGTTGGAGTTGTTTTAAAACTCAGAAAATTTCTTGAAGACAGTTGAAAAGTTTTATTTAGATTATTCTAATTCTATCAAAGTTGCCTTATATTTCATTTCCAAAACATTATTTGATTCAGAAAGTTTAGTTTTCAATATATATGCCAGACACTGATTTGTATAGTCTTCTGTGTTCTGTTCAACCAATAGGCTTAAAAACCCTACCTTTTTAGTTAAGTCCTTGACTGTCGTTTCTAGTCTAGTGCTCTTCCCAAGAGTCTTAGTGTAAAGTGGGAGAATTTCAGGGAGGTCATCGTTATTTGACTCATTATGTGCAATGTGTGACTTGTCCCCTATCATTTTATTTGTTGAACTCACACACCCATTCATTTCGTCAACAATACAAACACTTTGAATCACACACATCATCAAATAACTACTACTTCTACAACATGTGTGTTATTTAAGTAATGAGTAGTTAAACTAGAAGTAGATAAAACATCATCAGGTATAAACGTATTGGGCATGATAGCATCAGGTTTAGTATTATGCATAGACATATCATCAAAATAGATAATTTTTTCAAAGAAAGACATGCATATATCAAAAGATTTGGAATAGTCAGATTCATCTTCTTCAGAGTCACTTGAGTTATCCCAAGTCTTACAAATTTTAGCTTTAGTAGTGTTATTATTTTTAACCATATATTTAGAAGCTATGTGACCTTTTTTTACCACATTTATAGCATTGTGTATTGCTAGTGTCTTTCTAAGTCCAATATTGTTATCAGTGTCCTGTTTGTCATTGTTTCTCTCATAAGGCATGTTTTTAAAGTTGTTTTGATATCCATCTTTCCCTTGTTTAAAACAACAACATTTTTAAACTTTATATTTTTCTTAAAAAAATTTCAACATAAGGGCTATCTTGTTATCTAAATATCAAAATCATATTTCTTATCAGAGTCCAAGTCTATATTGGGCATGACTAGTTGAGGTGAAATCATTTTAGAATGAAAAACTATATTGGAAATGGACTGTTTTTATGATTATTAGGTTGTTGCTTATTAAACAAAAGTTCCATTTATACCATCCTATGTTTGATACTAAGGAGGTAAAGTTTGGATCTTCTATCTCCTCAATTGAGTACCTTTTATTATCAAACTTAGAGGGAAGGGACCTAATAATTTTTTACACTATTTCTTTCCTATCATACATTATTCATTTGAATGCAGCTTTGTGATTATGTCAGTCAACCTACTATAGAATTCTTGAAATGTCCCAGTCTCATTCATAACTAGAGTGATATATTATTGTATTAACTTATGAGTTTTGGTTGCCTTAACATGGTTGTCACCTTTGTGAGTCATGACTAACGTGTCCTAGGCTTCTTTAGAAATTGTGTAAATGGATATACGTTTGAATTCGTGCTCATTAATAGACATGAATATAACATTTTTTTTCTTTATTATTACTTAAGGAGGCATGTTTTTATTCCTTTATGAACTCATTGAGGAGATTTTTAACCTTATAGCACTACCCTCTGCAACCGGCTTAGTTGGATGTGAGTATCCATTTTTAACTGCTTCCTAGACATCATCTCCCAATGTCCCTTGGATGAACGTAATCATCCTTACTTTCTACTAAGGAAAATTGTTCCCATCAAAGAGGGGAGGTCGGTAAAAATTTCCAAGATGCTAACGTTTCATCAATAAAGAGATTTTAATGACAATATCAAAGTACATGATCTAAAATGTTCTAAAAAATACGAGGCCATGTTAGCATTTGAAAAATATACTTACTGTGTTTTTTTAACAAAACTTAAAATGGTTTAATGTGTTCAAAAATGACTTTTCTAGGAAACTATTTCAAAAATCTTTATGGAACACAAGATGCGAAAAACAATTTTTGAATGAATTATTTCATTCTCTTGGAAATAGGTTTTAAACTAAACCTAAGTCTGATCTCCAGAATGTAGTAATAAGGAGATAAAATTCACACACAAGAGACAAGCAATTTTTATCATGGTAAAACCCCACCTAATTCGGTAAACATCCACGACTCCCTCTACGAAGTAAATTGACATCCCCTATAAAACAAATATAGGTTACAAGCATGTACAACAAATCATAAAACCAATCCTATTATAAGTCCAAACTTATACCTAAGCGAGAATCCTCTCATTCTAGGGTATCATCTTTTGACCTGTTTAAAATCTAGATCTTCCTTTTTGTTACACGCTTTGCTTCCTTTAACTTTTAATCTTGAAGTCGACACAATAGTCAAAATCTCTCAACCAATGACACACTTTAGTGTTTGTCGGTGAATGTGCAGTGAGTGAAGTGACTAAATGATACGCATGTTCTCACGTACACTTATAATACAGACATATCCTATGAATTACAACATATTTAATAATGAAATATATTTTCACACTTCTGAAATTTAGATTTGATCTTTTCGTGCAAAATATTTCAAGATCTGAATTCTTTTAGACCTTTAAAACAGAGATCCACATAAATTATTTATAAACAAAATTTTTCAATGCAAAAAAATTTCAGATCTGAAACAAACAACTCTTGATTCTAGTTTGTAAAAACAAGAGAAGTTGGATTTAAATGATTTTAATATTTTTAAAATAGAATCCAAAGGAGAGATAATATTTCTCAAAAAGAAATCCAGAACAACCTAGAACTAACGTTAAATATATCACAATTTTTTATCTAAAAATTTCTAAAAAGAACTGAGATCCAAAATATGTGAGGTTGTTGAGAAAGATATTACAGCAGTGAGGAGTAAGCAGAACTAACTTTTAATTTTACTCGAAACCCAAAGTTTTGAAACCAAAACCTTTTTAGTTTTTCTGAAGAAAATCTAAAAAAATTAGAAGGTAAATCCTTCGATTTACTTTTAAGATACTATAACTTTTTAGTTGAAAGAAATAGTTTCCTAAAAATATTTTCTCAGAAGTTTTATATGAAAAATATTTTTCTCTCAAACTTTTCCCTCCTCTTTTTTTCTCTCTCAACTCTCAAGTATCTCCAAAAAGTTAAAATTTAAAGGTATAAGCTTCCTTATATAGGCCCAATAAAGGATCCAGAAGAGTTTTTTGACATCAAGGGCTGGGATTAAATATGATTTAAAACAATTAAATCTAATGGATGAAAGGTGACCGCACTAATATAAACTCTGATTGGTTAAATTGTAACACACATGGATAAACTCAGATAACATGCAGACCATTGATTAAAGATATCCTACGGCTTAAATTAGTTGCATTGTATGTGAGTGTGTACAAAACCAAAAATAGCCAATCATGAAGCAACACATCCAGCCCTCTAACTGATCCAAAAGCGAGAGTTTTTCAAGTTTTTAAAAATCCATTTTCTTCCAAAAACGTTTTTATCGGTTTTGGATTATACCCAAGCCAGATTTTAGTAGCTTATAAAATTCAAGTTTTAACACCGAAAACTATATAAACTCTATTTTACTTATTTTAAAAATAGAATTTAGTTGAATTAAAATTCCCAAAAATTGTAGAAAATTTATTATAAATCCAATTAACACACATCAATTAAATAAGATATGAAATGCAATCCTATGTATTGTGAGTGTGTTAGAATACTTCCTTTGTGACTGATTAAGAAGTCTTTACTGATGTTGAAGTAGAATATGAAGAAGCTATGATGTACTTAAAGGAGGGACTCAAAATTTTGTCAATATTTCCAAACTGGTTGAGGCTCGTATATAGTGCAGACTCAACTGAGTCAACTATATAGTGTGCTTCAAAAACTACCTTCATCACCCACTAGGAAACTTTCTACTACATTGTCATTCCATTCAGGATAAAAAAATGTCCGGGCTACCTACTCAAGGGTTGCCACAACCATCTTGCACACACGTATTCAAAAAAGTTCGAAGTCTATGTTGACGATATGATCGTTAAGAACAAGACTCGGGAAGGTCATGTCCCCACCCTACAAAAGTATTTCGAACGAATGTGATAATATAGGATGCGGATCAACACACAGAAGTGCATTTTTGACATCATTAGGGTGAAACTCTTTAAATTCTTTGTCGGTGAGAAATGAATTAAAGCAGACCACGCCCAACTGAAATCCATACTCGAGATGCCACTAACCCAAATGTAGAAGGCAGTATGATGAGTCCTGGGTAAGATGAAATATATCACTCGGTCCATCATCTAGTTAACCTCTATGTACAAACCCATCTTCAAAATTCTATAGAAGGATTGAGACAAAGTTTGGAATGAGTCCTTCCAAGAAGCCTTTAACCAAATCTAGACGTACCTCACCCGACCTTCGGTGCTCATGCCTCTGTATCCAAGTCTCCCCCTCCTCCTACAGTTAACAGTTATTGATACCACAACAGGTTACAAATTTTAGAATAAAACATTATCTACACCTCTTAGTAGGATTTCAAATGGCAGGTGGTCTTAACGAGGCTACCAAAAAGAAACGTTACGGCATTAGATTACTCCTGATCACCCCTAATGACTCCCATACCCCCATTTCCATCAATCAAGACTTCCCTTGCACCAACAACATGACTAAGTATGAGGCATGCATCGTAGGCCTCAATATCGACCTTGACCAAGGCATTAAACACCAGGACGTCTATGGGGACTCTTCCCTCTTTGTCAAATAAATTCTAAAAAAATAGAACGTCAAGGACGGGAATCTCTTACATTTCCATGACCACCGAGAAGAGCTCGCCTCTCACTTCAAATATACCGCCTTCCATTACCTTCCTCGCTTAAAGAACATCCTAGCCGACACCATTCCAAACCTAGCTTCTATGGTCGATAGGCCCGAGGGAATAATAATGGCCACTTTCCTTATTAAGAAATAGGTTACGACCATACCCTGTTACCACATTTAGCTCGTCACCAAAGAAGACTCCCTCATGGTCGTATTATGATACTATGATATTTGGCACCTCCTCAAACAGAGTAGGTATCCTCGGGATGCAGATAAGAAACGATGTGCGACCCTTAACAAACTAGTTGCCTAATATATCATCAGGAATTAAACACGTTTTAAGAGAAACTTCGATAAAACCCATTTGCATTGCATAGTAGGGGCTGATATTAAAGGAGTGATGCAGAAAATCCATAGCGGGGAATGCGAGTCCCATATGAATAATCGCATGCTTTCCAAGAAAATCATCCGATAATGGTACTATGGACTACCATGGTTAAAGACTGCAATACCTATGTTCTAAAATGCCTCAAATGTTAATAATTTTCCAATCTCCAACACTTGCCTCCCCAGGAACTATAGAACATGATATCTCCCTGTCCTTTCTCCACATGGGGCATAGATATCAGGTGGGAGGTCACTACCAAGTCTTCTAATGAGAGAAATTTCCTCCTGGTCTCCAATGACTACTTCATGAAATGGGTCAAAGTTGAGTCATACACAATGTTGAATGAACGAAAAGTGGCCAAAATTTTCAAAAATAATATCATTTGATGCTATGGGGTTCCCTATCAGCTGGTATCTGACAACAGACCACTTCGAAGCCGAGATCACATAACTGGTTGACGAGTACAAAATTTAGAGGAACACGTCTTCTCTTTACTAACCCCAAACTAATAGCACTGTCAAAGCTGCCAATAAAAGCCTCGAAACAATCATCAATAATATGATAAAAAGTTATAGAGATTGGGACGATTAGATCATATACACCCTCTGGGGCTACTTCATCTCCATGAACTGGGGCTACCCCTTATTCTCTACTGTACAAAATGGAAGTAGTTCTCCCCGTTGAGCTAGAAATACCTTCTCTTTCTGTCATTCTCAAAATTAGGGTCAGCGAGGAAGGTTGGCATCAAAGTTGCTATCAAAAACTCTCTCTCTTGGATGAAAAGAGACCCAAAGATCTATACCATATACAAGGATACCATCACCAAATAACATGATTATTCAATGAAAAAAAATTAAGGACTTCATTGTCCAAGAAGGATACCTTGCCCTCAAAGAAATTATAGATACCGTTTGGGACCCCAAAGGGGTATTCAAATATAATGTTACCAGTACCTACATCATGAAGAAAATCATATCAGGAGGTGGCACTATGGTCACAAATCTCGATGGAGAAGAAATGACGCATCCAATCAATCTCAACCATCTCAAGAAATTATACCCTTAATCCGAACTCTCAATGCACTATGAATATTTTCATCCCCCTTTTACTCTTAAAAAAATCTATTTATTTTCCTACCCAGAATTACATGGGCCTAATCCTCTCGAAATAATTCTTTTCAAAATGAAACTCGTGAAGTTTGCAAATCCCACAGAGGAATGTGGGCAACCCATACGACATATATGGGCACGGTCCTTTCTCCTTCAATATGTTGTTCTTTTCTAACCCCCGAGAAATCCTGTCCATCTAGTCATTTACATAAATAAAAGAATTACGTATGCCTTAGCAAGTAGTATGGATTGTTCAAACACAAAAATTCATTAAAAGGCATAACAAAATATTATCAGAATCACATTTATTTTCAAATTAAGGAACATAGCCATCACATAAAATATCATAACAGGGAGTTAGACCAGACTACCCCTTTAACCTACAAACAACCTATATAGTTCCTAACAAATAACCAGCTTCACAGAAAACTCTCAAAACACCTACACATACACCAATATAAAACTCCTCACCAAATCACCATAAAAATAAAATTCCCTAGCATTAGAAAATATTACCCTCATCTGTCAGAAGGTCCTTCCTCATCACCATTGCCTGCTCTCGGAGGTCCCAAAGTCTCCCACTCCTAATTAATGATCTGTATGTGCTCCACTTAGCGATGCGCCTTTGCAAGATTTGTCAAAAATCACAAAACCCTTCTCCATGGCGTCGAAAGAAATAAACCACCTTTATTAGGTCCCTTCTTCTAAAATCTTACCAACTACCCATTTCCATAACCATTTTAGATAATCCCTATGCACACACTAAATCCCCCCAATAGATTATGGCAGATGGGTAGACGACCAGTGGCACTACCAAAAAGGTCCGATTATCATTTGTAAAGGCTCAATCAAGTCTTATAATGTAGGGGAAAATATTTTAGCTTCAGGTATGATTTGTGTTTTACATCTCATGAAGGTATAAGACTTTGTGTGTTCATGATTATCTAGAATCGTGTTTGAAAGGTTGCATTTTAAAAAGTATTTAAAATCAAAAATTATTTTAAGCCTTGTTCAAACAAGATAGAATTTGTTTCGAACAAAAAAGTGATGTCATTAGATCACTCTTCAAATGAACATCTAAGGAGGTTGGGTCTACTTGACAGAACTTTCTCGTTAGAAGCTCGTTAGATGTAGGCTTCAAATGAAATAACTTTTTCATTAAAATAAGATGCTTCCTCATTAAAAAAAGCATGTTCTTATTCAAACGAGCTTGCATTTTTTTCGTACAAAGTTTGTTGCCTCGAATTTTGTGTCATACGTATCAATACCTATTTTAAACTACTTTTTCATGGGATTTTGGAAAAACCGTACATAGTATATCTTTGACAAAAAATTTCATATTTTATATGACAAAACACCTTTTGATTCATAATCCTTTCATCCCCATACGATTTGCAATTTTTTATCAAACCCTATAGTTTCAATACCTTACATACACTTTATGGAGAGCATTCTCTACTAATGACTTATGAACCGAGGGTTCACTACTGAAGAAGGAAGAAGATTCATCAATGGATATCGAGGGTGGATCGCTACATATGGATGAATCTAGACTTAGTCGTATTCTACTGGAAGTTTTGAAGAGTCATCTCGTCCCATTTAGTTTAGCTAAGTTTTTGTAAGTCTTGTGTCTGTCAAAACTTAAAATAATGTTGAATACAGTTTTTTCCCCTTTTAAGGATTTTTCCCTCAATTACTATGCCGATTGCATGCATAAATAAATTATTGTGATTAGAATAATTATTATATGAAAATAGAATTTAATCAAAGATCAAAATTAGGTAAATAATTGGAGTTATTTGTTGGGATTTAAATATATAAATCAATCCATTAGTTATTGCGCACTCTCAAATTGGTATCAGAGTAGGTTGTTGTAAATTACTGAGTGATCCTTTTTTCATAAAAACATTTTGATATCATTTTAAAAAAAATGTAGATCTTTAAAAGGACGTACTTTAATGGATAATTTTATAATGAAATTCCCATATTTGATATTATAATTATGCTTACCAGAAAGCTTGGATGAGGTCAACCTTAAAATCTACTGATGGATGTGTATGGTTATTTTGTAAAAGAGGGTGGACACCACACACTTTAATAGTTTATAATGTCATCATCCATAAACCCGTCTCTTTATGGACATTAGATGACTTTAAATGGAGAAATTTTAACTCGCACGATTTTATTGCCATCTTGAGAGCCGCCATTCCTGACGAATTCCATCGGATTATGACATGCGCCATGTCTAAAGCAGCTTGGGATACCTTCTAACTCACTTATAAGGGAACCAATGGTGTTAAAGCTTCTAACCTGCAAAATCTCATTGCACAATTGGAAGTTATCACTATATTTGAATCTGAATCATTTGATGAGTTTTACGCACGTCTATCTGATATAGTTAACTCGCGTTTGAATTTATGTGAGAGAATACTTGAGATGCTTATCGTTAAGAAAATTTTGAGATCGCTCCCTTCCCATTTTATTCCCAAGGTCACCAGGCCTAATTCATTAGGGATCCGAGATACTCTTAGGTTAAAAGAACTTGTAGGAGATCTTCAAACATATGAGATATACATATATGTTACCTAAAATAGTGAAATCTATGGGAAAGGGAATCGCAGTTAAAGCCCAATATAAAATAAAAAGGACGTGTCGTCATGTTCGGAGTACGACATTCATTTATATGACTTTGCCCTCTTTGCTAAAAAATTAATAAAGTTTCAAAAACTGAAAAATAAAAATACTTCCAAAGAAAAGAATTTTTTTGAGAAAGATAAAAAATATAAATCAGGAAAAATAATATTTAAAAAAAAAAAGAAATATTTCCCAAAGAAAAATGTGTAAAGATGTTATGAATGTGAGGGAAAGGTTCAAAATGATCACAAGTGTCTGACTATGTTGAAACGTCCAGGGAAAGGCAAAGTTGCCTTAAATTTCATGTTAAGCAATAGCGATGTTGATTTATTGAGCTCTGGGGATGAATCATAGCATGGATGTAACTTCACTTTAGTAATGGCCTGTAATGTTGGTATACCGAGTGCACCTCACACTGATGAGGAAGCTACTAACATGGACACCTTGATAGTGAGTCTATTCATTCTGATGAGAGTGAGGGAGAGCGATAGTGACCTTCAGCATGCTTATACTGACCTTTTTACTATGTCTTTTAAAATGAAGAAACAAAACAAAGGGTTAGCCATGAGAGTACTAGTACTAGAGAAAGAGTTCAGAGTGGCGAGAGAGAGTGAGTCCTCAGTGAGAGAAAATTTGGGAGAAAGAGTTTATTTAGTTAAGAGAGAGAACGGGGACTTGACCAACAAGGTAGCTACTATTATGATAGATCTTAAAGCATCGGTAGAGACTCATGAAAAACTTGAAGACCTTTCATATGAAATAGAGAAAGATTTTGAACCTACCCGGGAGGTCAAGGTAACTATCTAGGACATATGGAAGAAGGTAGGAAAGATGATTCTTGGTCGCACTTTAGGTTTTAGTGAGAATAAATCAATAGGTTATGATGAGTCATCCACATGCCAGACCGGAAACGATTCCTAAATTTGTGGTTAAGTCATTTGGTCCTTAACCTCAACCACAAAGGGCAATTCAACGCAAAAAAGTGAACTAAGGTAGGCCAAGACTTGTCTATGTTTCCACTTTTTGGAAAAGAAGAGGTCAACTTAGAGAGTTTTCTATAATTTAGAAAGAACTAGGCGTACACATACTCCCGCTCATAGGTCTAGTGACCTTGGTAATCTTAGAAAGAAAATTGAGATTTTAGTCATAACTTCTCATAGTTTGATGGAAATTTTTTAACGAATGTCTTTGTCGTTTGATATTGCTTTCAACACTCTAACTAGAGTCAACGATAAGGTAAAATAAAAGGTCACTTCTCTTAGGTAGCTAAGCATGACATTAAAGCCCTTATCGTTCATTTTGCTCTCAAGGTTCCAGACACTTCACAATGGTATTTTGATGGTGGGTGCTCTAGGCACATGGATGATGACGTCTCATTTTTTACCTATCTGTAGGATCACAAGGAAGGTAAGTCACTTTTTGAGATGGGAGTAGGTCTAGCATATGAGGATGAGGTAGCGTTGAGATACTCAAATTTCCTAAGCTAGACAATGTGTTGTCCGTAAAAGGGTTAAAAGAGAACCTAATTAAAATAAGCCAACTGGTGACCCAAATTTTGTGGTAAAGTTTGATCAGTTTGAATGTATTATTTACGACCAATACGGTAAACTTTTACTACAAGGTGTGAGGAACGAATATGATTTTTATTGGATTATGGCCAAGTCCTCTTTTATGTGCAATAGTGCCACAATCTTCATTATGAACCTTTGACATCAAGGACCACGTCATGTTAATTTTATAGATCTTGATAGATTAGTGAAAAAAGAACCTAGTTCGTGGGTTAACATCGCTTAGGAAACCAACTTCCTCAATTTTAAGACCTAGCCAATAAGGAACAAAAATTTAAAGTCCCCATTGGAAGTTTAATAACATTACCACCTCCCATCTTTTGGAGTTAATTCACGTGGATCTTATGGGTCCTACTCTTTCGTAGATCTTAGGTGGTAAGAGATATATTTTTGTGTGGACTACAACATTTTCAGATATTCCATATAGAAAAGTTCTATGTGGTTGAATACTTTACAACCAAGTGCCATGTCCTATAAAACAAACACGATTTCACTATTAATCGGAAGCATAGTGACAACAACACTGAATTTAAATAAGCCAACGTGGATAGGTATTGTGATTGAGTGAGCATTAAACATAAGTTTTAAGTTGTTTATACTCCTCAAAATAATGGGTTTGTTGACAGGATACAATAAATGGCTAGATCCATATTTTTAGGACAAATGTGCCTAGACATTTTTCGGCAGAGGTAGTGAGCACTTAATGCCATATAGTGAATAGGGTATATATTCGTCTACATAGACTTCACACGCCTTATGAGTTATGGAAAGGGAAGAATCCCAACCTATCACTTTTTCCGCATCTTCGGGTATACTTGCTATATCTTGCAAGATAGAGAGCACTTAGGAAAGTTTGATTCTCGGAAGAATGAGGGGATATTTGTAAGATATTAATCGACTAGTAGGGCTTATCGAAGATTAGGAATGATGAGTCATCAGCATTTATTAGTCCTAGCCCCTAGTGTGATGACGATGCACCCCTACTATCAATCCAATCCTTCCTCATGCTACAACGTGGATCGCATTCCTGATTTAGGGTAAAGACCATCTTGGGTTCATAATAGTCATGACCCTTCTACTATACTTGCTGATTGCACACTAGGTTTTGAGACTCATGATTAACTAGAAAATGTGATTAGTTATTTATGCTACATCTCCTTAGTCGATCCAAAGAATGTGAAAGAAGTACTCATGGTTGAGGATTTGATTTTTTCCATGAAAGATGAGTTGCTTAAGTTTCAAAAAAATGCTATCTGGGAGTTAGTTCCCCTACCTAATAAGACTCATATGATGTACTATGTGGATTTTCAAGAATAATGTGCATAAAAATGGTACCATAGTTCACAATAAGGCTAGATCATGGACACACACCGATCGAGGGTGTAGACTTAGGAGAGATATTTTCTCGTATTTCTTGGCTTGAATTAGCCCTGTTGCTAATCACCACAGAATGTCATCTTTGCTTCCATTTATATCAGATGGATGCTAAGAGTGACTTTCTTAGTGGCATTTTACAAGAGGAGGTTTACGTGGAACAACTATGAGGGTTTGAATCTTAAGCACCCATGACACGTCTACTATCTTAGGAAAGACTTGTATGGTTTGAAGGATTACTTACTATCTCTTATCTCGTGGCTTCAAGCGAGGGTGATTAGAGAAGACATTGTTTACGAGGAGAGAGATTGGTGTTATTTTGGTTGCCTAAGTCTATGTGGACGACATAGTCTTTAAATCCACATGCTCCGGCCTTGCTCCACCTTTAGGGGAGATGAAAGGTGAGTTTGATACGAGCATGGTAGTTGAGATTAAGTTATTCCTAGGCCTCCAAGTTCGTTATCTTGAGTATGGGATATTCATAACTCAATCTAAATATGTAAGAGACCTTGTGATGAAGTTTGGTTCAGACTCTGATAAGAAATCACGAACCCTTATGAGTACATCGACTAAGCTCAGCAAAGACTCTTTAGGTAAGGACATAAAACAAACCCTTTATCGGAGAACGATAAATAGTATTCTAAACTTTATTTCTATCCGTCTCAATATTGCCTTGAGTGCTGGAGTTTGTTCACGATACTAGGCATCCAGAAAAGAGTCACACTTACACGCTCTTAAACGTATATTAATTATGTGAGTGGGACTCTCTCATATGGCCTTTGGTATTCCTTTGATAACGATGAACTATTGTCCACCTATTCGTATACCGATTGGGCCAGGGATGTAGATGGTCGTAGGAGCACTTAGGGTGGGTGTTTCATTTTAGGAGTTCTCTTGTTTCTCGGTTGAGCAAGAAGCTATCCATGGCGGAGGCTGAGTATAATGCCACCGGGAGTTGTTACACGCAACTCTTACGGATGAAGTAAATGTTGGAGGATTATGGAATTTAACAAGGCACGATGATTATTTCCTATGATAATACGAGTGGAATGGTTATTTCCAGTAATCCGATCCAACATTAGTGCAAGAAGTACATTATGATATGCGAGCAGTTTATTCAAGACCTAGTTGAGGACAATGTTGTGTCCTTGAGCTTTGTGATCACCTATTGTCAGTTAGCTGATATATTCACGAAACCTTAAGATTCAATTCGATATGTG
Source organism: Sambucus nigra (assembly GCA_949130495.1). NCBI lineage: Eukaryota > Viridiplantae > Streptophyta > Magnoliopsida > Dipsacales > Adoxaceae > Sambucus > Sambucus nigra. The sequence continues at coordinate 112,705,400 of OX422214.1, forward strand.
GATCTTAAGAAATCTTTAGTTATTTGCATTGTTGACTGAGTTCTATTTTTTTTATTTGGTGTAGGTCGATTTCATAATTATATATATTATTCCTATTGCTATAGTGTATTATCATTATATTTACATTTTTTTGATATATTTTTCAAAAAATTCGTAAAGAGTTTTTTTTATCAAAATTTTTGGAAAATATAAAAAGATTTTCAATTTTTAAGAGAAATTGAAAAAGTCAAAAATATTTTATTTTGATAAAATTTTAAAAAAGACAAAAAGGGTTTTGTAATTTTTTTATCACCATATATGGATACAAATTCAAGATGTCGTAATCACCAATTCATTCCATATTTTCACATGACTTTTTCGTAGTGTTTTAAGATATGAAGCCATTTCATTATGTGTTTAATAATGTGTAGAGTCATTTCATTGACCTTTGACGATTACTTGCTACATGTTTGACTCCTAGCTCCTTTAATGAACATGTGCACAAACTTGTTTGAACATTGTACTTACCTATCAGTTGTCGAACACCATGTTCTCATCTCAATTTTTCTTTAAAACAAACCAAATCTAAAAACGAGATGAAAAGTCATGCATGTAACAACCATTACCCGAATTTATGTCATTTTTTGCAAAAATATTATTATATGAAAGGGGCTACGAAAGATAAAATGTATTTGTATTAAATGCCACTATTTGCAATAAAAGAGACTAAATATGTTAATGGCACATAAAAATAGAAGTACCATGCCAAATTTTGAATCATTGATGCTTCGCTACATATGAGCATTAATTTCTTCCAAAATAATTGAGAGTATTCTTAGTTATGTGAGATTTTGAGGGAGTTAAACTTGAATATCAGTGGATTTATACAAACGAATAAATTCTTGATAAACATTACATAGTTTTGGCATTATTGGTGTGAAAATAACTTATGCTCCAAATATATGGATTAGGTTAAGTCAACTTTACATGAGTTCCCATTTTTACACCTAAGGTAGACATTGAAATATTTCTTTAGTAGTATCTCAAAACTTTGAGCACATGTGTTATGACCATTTATGTTGATTAACCTTTGGAAAATGTTCACATCCCTACACTTATGCTTTCATGATTTGTGTATTTTAGTTTTATTTTTTGGTATGTTGTATTTGTACATTTTATACATTTGATTGCAAAAATGAAAATTTTAAAAAATAAAGGCAATTTTCAACTATGTTCCCATAATATTTACTTTTGAGATTATCAATACTTGTGTGTCATTTACATATCATTGTGATTATATCTTACTCCTAAATGTGATGCTTTGTACTTAATATTTAAGCCTTTATTCATTTGTGTATCACAGACAAAAAGGGGGAGAACAAATTGTTTTTTTTTTTTTTTTTTTTTTGGGGGGGAGGGGGGGGGGGGGGGAGTAATTTATACTTACAACTTTATGTGTCACGGTATCTCTTTGCTTCATATGTGTTGGTTTATTAAGCATTGAGGGTGAATTCAGAGACTACACCGACTGAAGACAATGTTGCCTAAGGGAAGAACAAGTTTAGATTAAAGAAAAAACTTTCACTTTTGTCTTACCATTTCCATCGTTGCGAGGGCATTAGGAATTACAATCATAGAGAGGTTTGTTTATTGTAATTTCGGTTACGGTTTTGTTTTGTATCGAAATAGCAATAGTGGGAGATTTGTAAGGGCGAATATTTTAGCTCTTACTTTAATTTGTATTTAGGTGTATCCCTTTATAGACCGTCATGTCGAACCAAACTCCAACACCTCCAAGATCTAAGACACCTCTACATCTCATGAAGGTACAAGACATTGGGTGTTCATAATTATTTGAATCGTATTTGGGATGCTATTTTTTAAAACTGAGGCTTCATTTTAAAAAGTATTTAAAATTAATTTTAGTATTTTAATCCTCGTTCGACATAGAATCTCATTTGAATGAAAAAGTGATTTCGTTAGATCATTCTTCTAACAAACATCTAACGAGGTTAGGTCTACTTGATAGAGCTTTCCCGTTAGAAGCTCATTAGATGTAGGTTTTTAATGAAATTACTTTGTCATTAGAACAAGATGCTTCCTCATTCAAATGAAAGATTGTTCTCATTTAAATGAGCTCAATTTTTGTTCTAACGAAGCATGCCACCTCGAATTTTGTTTCAGACCTATAAATACCTATTTTGAACTCCTTTCTCATGGGATGTTGGTAAAAACATGCACAACATATCTTTGCTAAAGTTTTTCATATATTATATGGCAAAACACCTTTTAATTCACAAGCCTTTCATCCCTGATGATTTTTAAATCTTTGTGAAACGCTATAGTTTCAATACCTTACATAGAACTTGTGGAGAGCATTCTCTACTGCTAACTAGTGAACCAAGGGTTCATTGTTGCGAAAGTAAGAAGGCAAATCGGTGGGTACCAAGGGTAAACCTCTACCTGTGGATGGCTCTGGACTGAGTCGTATTTCATTGGAAGTTTTGAAGACTCGTCTCGTCCCACTTAGTAGATAAGTTTTTATAAGTCTTGTTTATATCAAAACGTTCGATAGTGTTGGATAAAAGTTTTGCCCTTATTAAGGATTTTTCCTCAATTACTGTGTTGATTGCATGCATAGTTTAAGTATTGTGATTAGAATAATTATTCAATACAAACCTAATTTAATCAAAGATTAAAATTTAATAAAGAAATTTGATTTCTGTATTGGGATTTAATTATATAAATCAATGCAATAGTTCATGTACCCTCTCGTCTAACGAGGAGAAGTTGGTTATATGAGGAGGCACTATATTTTCCCACCTCCCTTGGCGTATAAGCCACCAAGGAAAATAAAAGAAAGTCTGGTGAAGGCCAACCATCCGCACATATAATTACTCTCCTAAATACAAAATAGTCTTCAAGTTCCACTACTAGGGCACAAACTAGTGAAGAAACTGTTCCTTGTACTCCATGAACCAACTAACCCAGTTCTCTATCGAAGGGTATAAAATGAAGAAGGTACTAATAAAGAAGATAGGGACAACTGATAGGGAATACTCAGGAGAGGACGTCCAAAAAAATCTGTTTAAAAGGCACGTGAACAACATTACATGTGTTAACGCAAAAATTCTCCATCTACGAGGACCAATCAGAAAAGGACACATGTCATCCTACGTGGAAATATTCGACACCCGAGGAGAGTTGATCGGCACCCGATGAGTGTTAGTCGGCATCCGAGGAGAGTTGATCGGCACCCGAGCAGTATTAGTCGGCACCCGAGGAGAGTTGGTCGGCACCCGAGGAGTGTTGGTCGGCATACGAACCAGGAATATCAAAGGATAACTACGCATTTAATGATCATTAATGTACATTTATATTGTAGATGACAACACATAGCATACCAAGCAATTAGATTCGTTGAATGTAGACACAATGTATAAATGTCTACATACAATGAATCTCTTTATCTCCCATCACTATAAATACATGTATTCCCTTAGCCAAAAGGGACAACTATGAAGAGAGATCCAAGAGATCCGAGAGATCCAAGAGATCCGAGAGATCCAAGAGATCCATGAGATCCAAGAGATCCGAGAGATCCAAGAGATCCATGAGATCCAAGAGATCCATGAGATCCAAGAGATCCGAGAGATCCAAGAGATCCATGAGATCCAAGAGATCCAAGAGATCCGAGAGACACCATACACAAGATCCACACCTTTTTCTCTCTCTACCACATTGTGCTATTGTAAACCCCTGGGAATAAAATAACAGTGGACGTAGGCTTTTACTTATAGCCGAACCACTTTAAAAACCTTTGTCTCTTATATGTTTGATGTGAATGTTTATCTTCATCTTCAATCTCATCCTCATCATTTATCTGCTGTTGACGCCACTAAAATGGCAGTGGCCATTTTCTGTCTTCAACAGATTGGCGCCGTCTGTGGGAACGTGTTACAACCATTGTTCTCCATCAAAAGCTATGTTTTTATTTTCTCTACGTATAATCAATTATACATACATCTTTTGATTTAATCATGATTTTTATGTTTATATACATAAATTAATTGTCCAATTTTTATTTGCAAAATATTGCATATCATGATTTTAAAATCATAACTATTAGATCAATTCTTATTTAGAAATCCAAAAAATAGTGGATTTCATAAATCATAACTTTTTGCTTGATTCTCAAGTTTCTATTTTATATCATGGATTAAATATTTTAAATTATTACATATACCAATATATACGACGATGATAAGATTTGATCATTTTCATTGTTGATTTTGAAATAAATTTTGTAAGATCTTTGATGTCTATTCAAATTCCCATCACATTTTAATAAAAGAATGGGAAAAGGTTAAAGACAATAAAAAGTTTTCTCATGGAAATCATGACCCAGATCTATTTTCTCTCTTCAAGTTTGAGTCTCTTTGCATTCACTTTTATGAATTATATACTTAATTTGGTTCATCTTCCATCTATGTCAATAAAGTCAAATTGATTGATTTTTTATATAAATTTGGTAATAACTTCTATCATTCAACATATTTTTATCTCTCCAAATAGGGAATAGGAAGGGATCAATATAAAGAATAATTTTTCCTTCACCTTAAAAACCCACTAACTGTAGTTGGTCGACGAGGAAAAAATATTCCAAACTGTACCAACGTAGTTGATCGACGAGGAAAAAATATTCCAAAATATACCAACGTAGTTGATCGACGAGGAAAAAAAATTCCAAACTGTACCAAGTATGGTTGGTCGGGGATAAAAACTGTACCAACGTAGTTGATCTAAGAGGAAAAAATATTCCAAACTGTACCAAGTATGGTTGGTCGGGGATAAAAACTCACTAATTATAATTGGTCGACGAGCACAATTTAACAACCTTGGTTGGTTGGAAAAATTTTAAATATTTTTATACTCATTACTTTATTATTAAGTGATCGAGCAACATTACTAATACTTGTAATTTTTTTTATTACTAAGTTGGTCGACGAACAACACAATATTGTTATCTTCTTAACAGATATGCATAAATGTAAAGTGTTTGATATTTACAAGACAATAGCAATTAAGATTGCGAATAAAAATGAAAGTCTTTCATTAAATCCAAAAAACAAAATACATTGAGAATGAAAATGTATACTAACTATTACATTGAGATTCCTATTCTATTGGTTTCTTTTCCTTCTACTTTTGAAACAGGTTCCTCGTCAGCAAGAGGATCATCTAAAATATAAGGGGAGTTTATGAAGTTAAGATCTTTCAACATTCTGATATTCATCACAGATGATCTGTCCGAGAAGCACTAGCTCATTACCGAGAAACTCTTGCTCGTCCCTGAGAATCACTTGTTAGTCCCCGAGAACCTCTTGCTCGTCCCCGAGCAGAGGTAGAAGTCAAAATCAGCATCTACAGCACTGAGATCTTTGCTAATACTGTCTCGATCAATAATGAAGAAGAATTTATGTGAAAATATTTCGAAGTCCACCACTAGCTTGGTACTAATCAAATTGAAGAGTTGGATTCAAAATCTAATATGTTACTCGACAAAGTATTCAGAGGAGCATAAATCAGAAAAATCAAGCACGTAAAGTTAGCATTCAGTTGCTCGACACAGGAATCATTTGGTCGGCTGGCAAACCAATCAACATACTTGAAGATTATGACAAGCTATAAGCTGCATATTATGGCATGGATGCATCTAAATTCCCAGGGGTGATACATAGCACACGGAGTTCCTCAAAAGAAAGATTAACAACCATCGATCAGCCTGCATCATATGTCATCCAGGAGATAATGCACTTTGTGTTGAACAAATCAAGAAGGTAGATCAAGAATTTCACGAGCACCGAGCAACACTGCAGAATAAATACTCCATCCTTTCAAGTAAACCATCAAGCATGGAGCATTGGGGGCTTCTGTTAATGCAAAAATTCTCCATCTACGAGGACCAATCAGAAAAGGACACATGTCATCCTACGTGGAAATATTCGACACCCGAGGAGAGTTGATCGGCACCCGAGGAGTGTTAGTCGACATCCGAGGAGAGTTGATCGGCACCCGAGGAGTATTAGTCGGCACCCGAGGAGAGTTGGTCGGCACCCGAGGAGTGTTGGTCGGCATACCAACTAGGAATATCAAAGGATAACTACGCATTTAATGATCATTAATGTACATTTATATTGTAGATGACAACACATAGCATACCAAGCAATTAGATTCGTTGAATGTAGACATAATGTATAAATGTCTACATACAATGAATCTCTTTATCTCCCATCACTATAAATACATGTATTCCCTTAGCCAAAAGGGACAACTATGAAGAGAGATCCAAGAGATCCGAGAGATCCAAGAGATCCGAGAGATCCAAGAGATCCATGAGATCCAAGAGATCCGAGAGATCCAAGAGATCCATGAGATCCAAGAGATCCATGAGATCCAAGAGATCCGAGAGATCCAAGAGATCCATGAGATCCAAGAGATCCAAGAGATCCGAGAGACACCATACACAAGATCCACACCTTTTTCTCTCTCTACCACATTGTGCTATTGTAAACCCCTGGGAATAAAATAACAGTGGACGTAGGCTTTTCCTTATAGCCGAACCACTTTAAAAACCTTTGTCTCTTATATGTTTGATGTGAATGTTTATCTTCATCTTCAATCTCATCCTCATCATTTATCTGGCCATTTTCTGTCTTCAACAACATGGCTCCCCCGCAGAAAGTCTAAACGACCGTCCTTCTAACCATCAAGACAATTCAAGGTCTTTGGCAGCACCACCACCGCAAGACTACAATGGTAAGACACCCATGCCACCATCATGTCCACTAAAGGATCGATCGTGAGGTCACTTGCTACTAATAATAGCCTAGTAGTCAGAACCAATGTAATAGCTCCAAAAAAACCAGTATGACAAATTCCCTCTGGCACACCGAGTTCATAACCACTAGGAGGGAAATATTCCCTTCGTGGACCACTGCCTAAGTTATTAAGTGAGAGATATAAAGTAACTCAACTAAAGACACTAGGGGAGAATGGGAAAGGTCAGGCATAGCAGTCTTTGCACTAGGGTTAACACCCAACATCGCTAAAAACACCATATAAGTAGGTTACACCTCATTTATGAAAAACCAAAAAAAGTGATATTTGAGGTATCAGAATTGTACCATCGCCTCGAGAAAATTCCAGTTTATTACACGGCTGTGCAATAAGGAGATATGACGCAAGATAAATGTATCATAGTCACCAATATAGAGGCATATGGCCTATAATACTTCGGGATAGGAAGAAAAGACTTCATAGATCGAGAGATTCATTTGTGTTTGAAAAGAAAGAAATAAAATAGAAAATGTGGATGATGGTGAAGAATGCACCCCCAAACCTCCCTTGTATGCCCAAATGTCCTCACAAACGAAAAACCACTCAAAAAACCCATTAAACCCTTTGCCTTCATAGTACTTCAAGTATGAAAACGTGCAATAAAATCTAAAGGAGTGGTTTGACTTGACCTTTATGCCAATAGGCAGGACAAGGGGTATGCCAGTCGACAACACCCCTTTTTAGGATTTTTTTTTCCTTTTTTGTCCAAAATCAATATCCATAAGTTCTAACATTAAAAAAAAATTAATCCCAAGGTTATTCCTTTTTATTAATCCTCCTTTCATAATACAAACATTTTTCTTCTAAACCATTTTCATACACATCTTTGTCTTTGCAAATAAATAAGAAATCTTAAAAAAAAATTGCATGTAGAATAAGTCACTAAATCAAGAAAAATGCCAAAAAGAAATGCATTTTTTTCATATATAATACTTCTCTGGTTTTATTAGATTTCTAGCAGGAAAAGAAGAAACGGTAAAAGAAAAACAATAATGGAACACTGCCAGAACCCTCCAATAACCTCTCTAAACCAACCCTCAGCCCATGTGGAATACATTCTCCCCCCACGAGGAGCATTGGAACCTCCAATTTCGGAGCCAAAACCCTCATCAGAAGCAGTCCACAATGGAATACACGAATTGGCTGACTTCTTCACATAGGAAGACATCGATGATATCCAGTTTTTGATATCTTGCAGCCAATTAGTTGACACCATACAGTTTGCAAAAAAGAAAATAAAAACAAAAAAAAAAGTCGATCAAATAAGCAACGAGCAAAAAAAATGGAGCGGTGAACATCAAATGAAAACCAAATAAAGAAAAGTATACCTGAGGTCAGAGCACATCATTAGTAAGTCCTGTTAAGCCGGCTACCGACACGTGAGGATGATGGGGCACCCTCAATGTCTCCTTACTATTCAACCTGAAGTGATAAGAAGGAGGAATGACTTGAATAAGCGAAGCCTCCCCACCCAGTGCAGTTGCATCACCTCCCGTGCCGTGGGTCGATGGAACCGGTGTATTGGTATCCAACATTAAAGCAGTGGAAGGCGGATGTATGATCTTCATCTCATGTATGCAGGAAGGCATCAACCAACTAGTCACAAAATTCAGGTAGTCTTAACTCGCTGTCATAATAGTGTAGAGCGTATATGGCTTACCCATCATTGCCGCTGATCTAGCATCGTCTGTTACCTCTCTCATCCGTCTCATTTACTCTAGGGGCACTGACAGGGGGACCTCCACCTCCTCCTCCATAATCAACCTCACAAATCTCTCCTCAAGGAACTAGATGCACCCAAACTCATGCACCAACAACCGTCTCATCTACGCGTGCATGCGCGTAACCCCTATGGATCGCGAAGAAAAATTTCAAGGGTATATAGTCACCTAAATATCCAGAAAAGAATTTGTATCCACTCAAAATAAAGGTGAAGAAAACTCAAAAAAAAGAAAAAATTTAACCTGATTTCTCGTCTAGTCATTCAGAGCCTTCTGCACGTCTTTATAGATAAGGATTGGTTTTACTACATATTCAACTTCCACCACCGATACATCCTACATAAGCCCCCCAACCCGCTGTCCTTCAAGGACATCAACCCCATGTTGATCCCTAGCACCCCATGAAACCACTGCTACAAGAAGACAAAAATTAGAGAAAAATTAAATGAAGGAGGACTGAGAGAATATAAAAGGAAAATAAACTTAATGTTACCTCCAAAAGGTACGTGGATCTAAAAAATTCCGTCAGTAGCACTGGCTACAAATGTACGTTCAAAATAATTCACAAATATGGAAAAAACCAAAGATCGATGACATTGCCACTCATTGCCACCATAAAACCTCCCAACAACAACAAAATAAAAAAGTGTTCTTCTTATATCACCTGCCGCTCATCCATCACATCAATTTGCCTATTTAACAGCATGTACTTTAGCACACAAATGAGGATAGAATCCCTCGACATGATTATATCGATATCTCCCATAGCAGGCCACACCACCTCCTCTATGACCCTCACAGTACGGTCTACTAGAATCTAATGGCCCTCACAATCTAGACCTATCAGTCGCTAAATATCCAAGGGAGTAACGTTCATATCCCCAATTCTTAGATGTAACGGTGGGTTGTATCCCACCGCCTCTCACCAAGTGCACATAACCACAGAAGAGCACTACATCTCGTCTAGTGCAACTGACAAAGGACCAAACTCGTTGAATGAAACCATCCAATGTACCACCTCAGGAAGATGTTCCAAAATGTCCTTCAACCCAGTCATCCCCTAGGACTTGTTGCTCGAAGAAGCAATATCAGTCTAAGTTTTTTTTTACAAAAATACCTTAATTAACCCAAAAAGAAAAATAGAAAATGAAATACAAAACCAAATATCAAAATACTGAGATATCCAGTACGGTTATTAACCCTTGTTAAACGGTCATCCGCGAGATCACGTAATAAAACCCTCTCATCAGTAACTAACTCGAAGGAGTCGAAGGAATTATCATCGCTCAATGCAAGCGACACTATAGCTGGACATTCCATGCCTTCCCAATCATTGATAAACACCCACTCATTATTAACATCGTAATTTTAAATCTTGAAGAAAGGAGGAGTTAGGAATGACTTTTAGATAGAGAAATCAAGAGATTCAATTGATTGGAAGTGTAAAAAATGAGGAGGGTTTTATGTTATTTTATAGAAAGGTAAGGGGCATGCCGATTGGAAGCCCTCTGACGATGTTTCACGGTCGTGACCTTTCTCTTCCAGGAGAATCCCATGAGTTTTTACCCTACATCTATAGGCACCTCCCTAGACCTGCCTATCGGTATTAATCTTGAAAATTCTAAAAAAAAATTAAGATGGGCTGAATATTTCTCCCAAAATCCATGAAAAATATAAAACATTATTTTTCCCAGAAAAAACCCTTTTGAATCACTAAGATACCTACATACTCTCAAAAATCCCTGTTACATCAACCGCACACTCTTGTTATTAAAATACTCCTCGAAAAGACTAAAAGCGCACCTATATACAAACCTACTACACCATCCCGAGTAGGAACCACAATTTTACACAATCCCCAGTGGAATTTTAAGTTAACATAATCCCCTAGATTAAGTACTTCCCGTAAACTACAACTTTAGGTCCTGAGAATAGATATCGGCCAATAAAATCGATAATCCTAACTCCATGTCTTCAGAATTAACCTCGACCCGCGGAATCGGTCATTACAACTTTAGGTCCACAGAGTGGACATAGACCTGTAGAATTGACCATTAGAACTTTAGGTCCTCATAATTAACATGGACTCGAAGAATCAATTGTTACAACATTAGGTTTGTTGAATTGACCTCAAATTACATAATCGATCATTACAACTTTAGGCTCACAGAATTAATCTTGACTTGTAGAATTCGTTGTCCCTCCTAAGGTTCATAGAATTGGCCTTAACCCATAAAATAGTTCGTCACAAATCAAGCTCTACATAATTAACCTTGAACCGTTGCATTGTTCACCCTAACCATGTGTCCGTAAAATCGACATCAACTCTCCTTAGATCCTCAGAATTAACCTCGACCCACTGAATCGATTGTTACACGAATTAGGTTCACATAATTAACCTCAACACTCATTACGTCCAAAGAATTGACCTCGACCCAAGAAAATAGTGACCCATTTTCTTCAGGTCAGCATAATTGACATAAAATCCTCTTCCCCAACATCGATGTACTGTCTATCTTTAGACATTCGTCACTCATTCAAAGATCTCTCGTCGAGGGGCCCTATGGACACCCCATTCTAAGACTCTCCTAAGTACTTATTTCGGTCCCTATCAATCATCCATTCACCAGAAATCGTAGGTTATAATCCAAGTGTTGATATGGAGGCCACCTGGTGCTCCTAAGCCCCGTTTGACTTCGATCAACTCTTTATCTCGAGAAAATATCAATGAATCTTTAAGGGATCAAGTTTTCCTTTTGAATGGTTCGTACCATATGTAGATCGATATCACAGTCTGCACAAATGACCCATTTCAAACTAATAGTGATCTGGAGGTCACGGAGCACTCTCGGGACACTTTTGACCCCATTCAACCTTTCAATCGGAGCAAAATTCAATAAAATCTTGAAGGGATCTAAATTACCTTTCCAACAGTCCATCTCGTTCATAAATCAACCTCATGGTTTTGACGAACGAACCATTTTACTCTGAAGATCCATTGGGCCCTTTCAGCTCCACATTTGACCTTAGTTAACTCACTGACCAAAGAAAATATTAATGAAATCTCGAAGGGAATAAAATTACCTTTCCAACGATTCGTCCCATGTGAGAATAATCCTTACGATTCGGATGAATGATCCTTTTTGCTCTGAAAAACCTATTATCCAGATAACATTTTCAGTGTCTTAATGGATGCCTAAAGGACTGTTAATTCCCATTCCAACATTTTGTCTCTTGCACGATTCAGACTTAAGATTAGCATTTTATGCCCACTTTTCTCAAAAAAACCATTTTGGACTCCCTATAGGCACCTCAGTAACCCTGCCAATTGACAGGGTGTCCTTTATCTTACCTGGATAGACAAACACCATGTTGATAGGTAGGCTAGGGTTTATGTCTCTCATCACCCTCATGGCCCAAGTTCCTCGATAAATAGGCCATGGCCTTACCCTTGTAAAGGACCCCTCTTAGAAAATCTAAGAACATTCTCCTCATAATAAGAGCCCTTCCCTTTACTAAAAAGTCCATTTTCCCATATTCTCTTATCCCACCTCCTTGTCCCACTTGGTGATTTTCCACAACTCTCTACATCATTTCCACACCACTTAAAAATAGGGACGCTTGCATTCCAAAGTAAACAACAAGCATCCATAAGGAGGTATATTTCTTAACCCATTTCTCTAGTTTATCCATTCTAATGTTATTCTTCTCATTTTTATTTTGTGCATTTATTTCATTATCACATCCACTAATCTCTACTCTTTATTTGTACTATTCCACATAAACTATTTTCATAAAAACCTCAAAAAAGACAAAAAGTGGGTTTATCCATAAACTCTAAAAGCGGGACCTCCATTTTTACATCTTCACTATTAAAACACATTTTCTTCACATATACATAAAGGGCATCCCACATTTATATTTATGGGTTGAACCCCAACCCTATACTATTTTTGAACTATGTGGAGTATGATGCCCCTTGGGCTATGTAGGTGTCTTAGGCCAATGACGAGATTCAAGACCTCCCTTTTTCATTTTATATATCTTCCATATCTTATTATATGTACTTCGTGAGTTATAGACTCCTATATACTTATGTCTCGTCTGGCGTACACATTTGTTTTTTCATAGATCCTTGTGATTCAATGAGCACTTATAACATATTTTTATCATTATTTTCAAGTAAATTCCTACGGATGAGTCCGCCCCGTCCCTCCCATAACGTGAGTTGGATGATTTTATTATATTATAGACATGTACACACCCATCATGGAGTTAAAAAGGAGAACATTAACATTAGCCCATGAGAGACTGAAAGGGCATAATGGGTTCCTAACACCTTTCCATTTGGTAACTTAGTCCCCGAACCTTCGAATCATATGGTTTCGCATGCTCCAGCTTGGCCTTAATGTCTTTCTCTCGAGACGGCAACATTTTTTTCCTATTTTTAGCAAAATAGGTTGGCGAGTCTATCTCTTCATGTTACCCCCTTTTCACTAAGGTCAATTTTATATCCGAGGTTGGATCGTGAAAAAGGGAAGAGAGAGAGAGAGAGAGACAGAGAGAGAGAGAGAGAGAGAGGTAGGGAACCTTCTTTCCTTCCTTCTTCCTCCCCACCTTCCTGACAATTGATGTGGCCCAAGAGCGCACCCCGAAGGAATTCAACCATGGACGGACACATAGGGTTTTTGACATTTTGGCATATCCCATTACAAATCGAATTTTCAAACCCCACTCTATATCCACAATTCCTCCTCGATCATTCGAAGACATGTTAGTTATCAAGCATCGTTTCCAATTTTGTCACCAACGTTTTTTGGAGGTATATGACTTGTGGCTGTATTTTTCTCAATTAAATTAATATAGAATGTCTATTTTGTTACATCGAAACCTTTTTATGAAATGAATTTTAAAAATAAATTTTTTATGTCATTCAAACGAGAGTAAGATCTCGTTAGAATGAAAGTTTGTTTTTTTGTTACAATGACCTTTGAACGACCATAGAACAAGAATCCTTTGTTTATGATGTGCACTCTAATTGGAAGTTTCTCCCAAGTTAGTGTAATGCCTCGACCCAAATTTAGATTACCGTTGGAATAGCCCAAATTCGAATTGAGGTGTTAAAGGGGAGGGGGGATTTTACTTTATTATTTAAGAAAATTATTTATTTAATTGATTTAAGGACATAATATTCATTTGTCAAATTTCAATTTAAGAAGAATAAACGTATGCATAATAAAAACAACTTATGAAATTGTTCATGTAGAACCATTTAATACAACAATTAATCTATCGAAATGAAGTTCATTGAGTTAGACAACACAATAGTCCAAATCCCATAAAAGAGCTCTAACATATTAATTAAATTACTATAAATATAAATCTTAAACGTATTATGGAATGGCCAATAGAGCATCTAACATCGAGTCACACCCTTAGCATCCTTATCGAGAACCTTTCTAGTGTCACCGAGTGAATTTTTCTGGGGTAGGAAAAGTAAAGGGGCAACGAATGCCCAATATGGTGGGAAATACTAAGCAATAATTTTATAAACAAAATACTATGCATATACAATGTATTTTGATATTTTGTGAAACAACTTCTATCTCATTAAATATATATTCAAATATGTGCAATGCACCCGGATTATGTACCTAACTCATACATAAGCATTTTCATGTCTCATGCCAGAGACTTAACTTATTAGGTCAACTATGTAGTCATCATAATATTAATAACTTCCATTTATTCAATTTCATAATAAATTCATTTTCCCAATATTTCACGAATATTATTTTTATTACTTTTGGATTTGCCAGCATCCATGATTTCACAGCCTTTTACCGTCGGTATCGAGCATACATATGCTACACTGTCCAGGTTGTTTGGGGTCTTTCACCTCTAGGGATGTCATACCCACTTTCATTATTCTTTCCGGCAACATCCGAATATCATTATATTTTTGAATATTCAAATTCTTCCAAATATTCACATTCTTACAATTATTCTCAATATTCTAAGTAAACGCATTAATCTTTCGATGTTACTTATTTAATTCATTACTTGTCTTACATTTAAAATAGCCGAGGAGGTCAACTACTAATAACACAGTACTTTGAACACTTATATCCAATCATCACTTAATTTATTTATTCATGAATGCATTTACACATTTTTGGTACCTTAAAAATGATTTTACTAGCATTTTAAAGTGAAGAAACATTATCTTCCACTAGTTTTTCATATAATTACCAAAACTTCCATTATGCCATTTTTTACATCAAAAATCATCCTTTAAATGGGTTTGCAAGAGAAACAATTGTCTTTATAATACCTTCATGCTTTTATGTAATATTTTACCTATTCTAACATTTATTAAGTCATTAAAATCACCATTTCAGTATATACTTTATTTTACAAAGTTCAAATGGGTTTTCTACATCATTCTTACACCAAGTTTCATTACTTTAACGGGTTTTCAAGTGGGAATCCTGACATTATATTTACTAATTATTTTTCTGCAATATTTTACTTACTTAATTATAAACTTAATCATTAAAATTACCATTTAATTATAGAGTTCAAATATATGGTTTTAAGTGGATTTTCTACGCCATTTTAAGTCATTATCTTTACTTTTTAACAACATCGAAGTAGGGGATAAAATTTATCATTCTTTCAAAAAATGATGAAATATATCTATTTCATTTCAAAACATGTCATTTATCATGTCTAAAAATTATTCAAGTATATTCACATCAAATGAGGATTTCAACCTGAAATTATCCATCTATATCCATCCTACACATTTATATTCAAGTAGTATATAATTACAAGATTTTTCTAGTACAATTTTTATGTTCTAATCATTCATTTATACAAGCATGATATTATGAAATTTAATCAACAAAGCTAGCTCATTTTAACACATAAAAAAGCATGGGTTTGCATAATAGAAAATACATGTACTAGCAATTTTTAACAAGAAATCATCTTTTATCAACAAGGGTGTTTTAAGATTTTAAAAAACATGAATTTAAGAACAGGAAACCCTACATTATTTATGAAGAGGATATAACTTTGGAGATGAAAAATTCAAGTCCTCATAGATTGATCCTAAAATCCACTCAGATGCTCCTAAAATCATGCTTTTAAGCCACACCAAGTTGTCCCACCCCTTGTGTGACGTTTTAACGGAGTTTGAGGAGAGACAATAAGTATATAAGGGTGATCTATGAATTTTATAAGTATTTTTTCTATTTAGGACATAAAAGAGAGGAAGAGGATGTAGGATTTTATGTTTATTTGGTTTATTAGGTTCACGAATCTCCCCACCCTTATTTATACAAATTTGTAGGCTTCATTTTTCAATGTTTTGACTCATTTAAGTCTCCTAGGCTTGAAAATACAACTGAAATATGTTTTACTCAAGTTTTAAAAAATACAAAACCCAATCACCCATTAAATGAGCCAACCACACCACTTAAAATAATTTTTACTATAATTTAGAGATAAAATTGGCTAAAAATGGGGATAAACGGTTTTTTCGGAAGACGCCAAAGAAGGGAAAGTTATTCAAAATTAAATTTTACATTTTTTGATATGTTTCAAATTTTTCTGAACAATTTCATTTTTTTTACGAAAATAGTTTTATTTATTTATTTATTATATTTATCTTTTTATTGTTTATTAATTTTTTTTACCCCATAGTAATTTTATATGTATTTTTATGAGTTGAAATATATGGTCAATTTATTTTTTTAACTTACCAATTGTCTTAACCAATTCGTAGAAAGTTTTATTTTCGCAGTGTCACATACCATTGAAAAGTGTTGTATTCTTCTACTCGTGTATGTGCATCATTCGTTTCTTGTCCGAATTTCATAAAGCTTTACCAAAGTTCTTAAATAAATCATATTAGAATAAATAAATTTCCATGCGACACATGCAATGTAGATTTTTTGTTAATGGCACGTTGACATGTAACTAAGACGAAATACAAGTACATAATAAAAAGTGGGGGTATTACATTCTCCCCTCCTTAGGAAATTTTATCCCCGAAATAAATCCTAAGTCACTCAAAACAATTGTGGATATTTCTCTCGTATCTCGGCTTCTCGCTCCCAAGTAGGACCTTAAATACCCTGTGATTCCCAAAGGACTTTAACCAAAAGGATAAACTTGTTGTGCACTAACTTATCCTCATAGTCCAAAATAGATAAAGGCCACTTGAGAAATGTAGTATCTTCCTGAAACTTAATATTTTGCCAGTTGATCACATCACAAGGATAGTGAAAATACTTCTTCAACATAAAAACATGAAACACATCGTGAACATGAGTCAACTGAGGAGGCAATGCCAAACGATAAGTGACTTCCCCAATTCGCTGAAGATCTCAAAGGGACCAATATACTGAGGGGCGAGCTTGCCCTTCTGGACAAACTCATTCTATCGATTCAGTCCTAACTTTCAGTAACACATGGTCACATACTCGAAACTTTGGAGGTACACGACAATTATTGGCATAGTTCTTCTGCCTAATCTGGGCCGTAACAAGCTCTGTCTAATACACTCAACCTTTTTAGTCATCTCCCTGATCTTATCGGAACTCGTGAGATGCTTCTTGCCAACCTCTGCCTAACGTACCTCCGAACGAAATGGTCTCCCATATAGTTCCTCAAAGAGGTACATCTCTATGCTAGACTGATAAATGTTATTATAAGAGGATTCTATAAGAGACAAGTTCTCATCCCAACTACCCCGAAAGTCTATAGCACATGATCGTAGTAAATACTCAAAAATATGAATAGTACGATTAGACTTCCCATCAGTCTTGGGGTGATAATCCGTACTCAAATTCAGATTAGTACCCAATTACTCCTGAACCTTCCTCGAAAACCTAGAGACGAATCGAGGATCTCTATCTGAAATAATAGTGAGTGGAACACCATGTAGTCGGATAATCTCCCAAATATAAAGTCTGTCTATTTTTGTTATGCTATCCTTGACTTTAATCGATAGAAAGAATGCTTACTTAGTGAGACGGTCTACTAGAACCCAAACTGCATCATGCCCTCACTCAGATCGAGGCCAAGTTGTAACAAAATTCATAGTGATATGCTCTCACTTCCACTCGGTAATTGAAATTGATTACAATAATAGATTTGTCTTCTTGTGTTCGGCCTTCACCTGCTGGAATGTGTAACACCTTAACACAAACAAAACCACATCTCGCTTCATCGCTGACCACCAAAAATCTCTATAAAGGTCCTTATACATCTTAGCGGCTCTTTAATGTATACTAAATCGAGAATGGTGAAACTCTGCCAGAATCTCAGCTTGAAGCTCCTGAATGTCTAGGACAATCAACCTACATTTATGTAGGACACCACCATCCTGATCAACTGTGAGAGTATCAAATTCCTCGTCGTGTTGAATGTGGTCTTAGAAAATCATGATCTCATCATCACATAACTGAGCATCCAAGACCTTCGAATGAACGAACGGTCTAACCATCATACCCCATAAATAGTCCCTATCATTACTACACGGAACATGAATGTCATAACGCTGAAGTTCGGCAGACATCTTTCCACAGTAGCATTTCATCTCTACTAAGGCAAAACCCGACTTCCTGCTAAGGGCATCTGCCATAACATTGGCCTTTTTTGAATGGTACTCCAAAGTAAAGTTGTAGTCTTTTAGAATATCGATCCACCTTCGCTGCTAAAGGTTAAGATCTCGTTAGGTGAACATGTATCGGAGACTCTTATGATCCGTGAATACCTCAAACCGCTCGCCATATAAGGAATACCACCAACTCTTCAAAGCAAACACCATAGAAACTAACTTAAGATTGTGAGTGGGGTAGTTCCTCTCATGCGTCTAAAGTTATTGAGATGCATGAGAAACAACCTAACCCTCCTAGATAAGAACTGCACTAAGATCAGATCTGGAGGCATCAAAGTACACTGCATACCCTCTTCCAAGCTTAGGAATAATAAAAATACGTCTGTAGGTAAGCCAAAACTTCAACTCCTGGAAGGAAGCATCATGCTCATCTGACCCCACAAAATGGACATTTTTCTTCTTCAACCGAGTAAGTGGTGTTGCAACTCAAGAGAAATCCTTAACGAATCTCCTGTAGTATCCAGCCAAGCCAAGAAAACTCTGAATCTCGGCGAGTGTCTTCGGTCTCTCCCATATGAGGGAAGCTTTAACCTTGGATGACTCAATGAAAATGCCCTCATTGAACACTATGTGGCCAAGAAATTTGACCTTATCCACCTAGAATTAACATTTGCAAACTTTGCATACAACTGATTCTCCCCTAGTATCTGAAGTGTAGTACGCAAATGCTCCTCATGATCAACATCAAAAGCGAATATACCAGAATATCATCAAATAAGACCACCAAAAATCAGTCCAAGTATGGTCAGTAAATATGATTCATGAGGTCCATGAATGTACTAGGGGCACTAGTCAAGCCGAAAGTCATGACCAAAAACTTGTAATGTTCGTAGCTCATTCTAAAAGTTGTCTTAGGGATATCTTCCTCCCTAACTCGCAATTGGTGATACCATATTGGAGATTAATCTTAGAGAAAGTGCACTCTCCCCATAACTAATCAAATAAATTGCGTATTTTAGGCATAGGATATTTTTCTTTCACCGTCACCCTGTTTAGTTATCGATAATCAGTGTAGAGTCTGAGAGTGTTTTTCTTCTTCTTTGCAAAAAGTACCGGTGCTCCCTAAGGGGACTCATTAGGGCATATAAAACCCTTGATAGTGAGATCATCCAACTGGAGCTTTAATTCTTGCAACTCCGTCGGGACCATCCGATGAGGAGGGATGGAAATAAGTGAAACACCCCGATGAATATCTAAAGCGATGTCAATCTCTCAACTCGGCGGTAATCTTGGAAGATCCTAATGAAATACATTGAGAAAATTATGCACAACATGATAATATGCAATCACACGTATAGAATCTTCTTGCGCCACAATTCTTCTTAATAATCCAAAGGAATATTTCTAATCTTGGGTATAAGAGACTTTGCAAGGATAATATATGCTCTTCCCACTGCCAAAGCAATAGCGAGACCCATCTGAAGATATACTGACACACTATGTCGATGTCACTCCATAGTCGTATCGAAACTAGACAGCCAATCCATGCGAGGATAACTTCGAATCCATCCATACCCAGTAATATAATATCGTTATCTAGAATATAGTCTCCAATTATGATTACACAATTCCGACAGACTTTGCTAAGGAAAACACCTCTACCTATGGGGAATTCAATAATATGGGTAGGATAAACTCAACTACCTCTAACCCCAAACAAAAAGCTAATGAACAAGACATAAATGAATGAGATGCTCCATTGGTAATACTAAAAATTGAAGGGTTCAATCATCGTAAAACCTTTAGGATAGAAACTTCAATAGTACTTTCTACAATCTTTCTATGATTACCCCACTCTAGCTGCGAGAGAGTGTCAGCTAACTAACGAACGACCCTTTCCATGAGTTAAAGCTCGGCATGTGCATCCCCGACCTAAATTTAGATTACCTTTGGAAAAATCCAAATCCGAATTGAGGTGTTAAAGGGGAGGGGGAAAAATGTTACTTTATTATTTAAGAAAAACATTTATTTTATTGATTTAAGGACATAATATTCATTTGTCAAATTACAATTTGAGAAGAATAAACTTTTAACATGCATAATAAAATGAACTTATGAAATTTTTCATGAGAAAACATATAATACCACAATTAATCTATAGAAATGAAGTTTACTAAGTAGGACAACACAATAGTCCAAATCCCATAATAGAGATCTAACATATTAATTAAATTACTACAAATATAAATCTTAAACATATTATGGAATGGCCAATAAAGCATCTAACGTCGAGTCTCACCCTCAGCATCCTTACCGAGAACCTTTCCAGTATCACCAAGTGAAGTTTTCTAGGGGTGGGAAAAGTAAGAGGGTGAGTGAATGCCCAGTATGGTGGAAAATACTAAGCAATAATTTGATAAACAAAATACTAGGCATATACCATGTCTTTAGGTATTTTGTAAAATAATTTTCATCTCTCATTAAATGTTAATAAAACTACGGGGAATGCAACTTGAGCTATGTGCCCAACTCACACTTAATCATTTCCATGTCTCGTACCAGAGAGTTAACTTATTAATCCAATTATTTTATCATCACAATATTAATAAGTTCCATTTTGCTCAAATTCATTAATCCATTCATTTTCCCAATCTTTCATGAATATTACTTTTATTACATTGGGATTTGCCAACATCCACGATTCATGAACTTTCACCGTCGGTATCGATCACACATATGTTACACTGGGCAGGTTATTTGGGTTCTTTCACATCTAGGGTCGTCATGCCCTCCTTAATTATTCTTTCCGAAAACATCCAAATATCATTATTTTTTCGTATATTCACATTCTTCCAAATTTTCACATTCTTTTAATTATTCTAATTATTTCAATTACTCGCATTAATCTTTCGGTGTTACTTCTTTACTTCATTATTTGCCTTACTTTTAAAATAGCCGAGGAGGCCAACTAATAATAACACCGTACTTTAAATACTTATATCCAATCATCTTATATTTTATCTATTCATTATTGCATTTACAAATTTTTGGTACCTTAATAATGGTTTTACTAGCATTTCAAAGTGAAGAAACATTATCTTCCACTAGCTTTTCATATAATTAGTAAAACTGCAATTATGACATATTTTACACCAAAATGCATCCTTTAAATGTGTTTTCAAGAGAAAAAAATATCATTATAATACCTTTCTATTTTTCTATAATATTTTACCTATTCTAATATTTATTACGTCATTAAAATTACCATTTTAATATAGATTTTATTGTAAAAAGTTCAAATGGGTTTTCTGCATCATTCTTAGACCAAGTTTCAATGTTTTAACAGGTTTTCAAGTGGGAATCATGATATAATATTTACGGACTATTTTCCTACATTATTTTAATCATTGAATCATAAACTTGATCATTAAAATTATCAATTTAATGTATTGTTCAAATATATGGTTTTAAGTGGATTTTCTACACCATTTTAAGTCATATCTTAACTTTTTAACAACATCTAAGTAGGGGATGAAATTTATCATTCTTTCAAAACATGATGAAATCTATCTATTTCTTTTCAAAATATATCATTTATCATGTCAAAAAATTATTCAATTATATTCACATGTAATGAGGATATCTACCTAATAAGTCCATGTGTATACATCCTACACATTCTTATTCAAGTGATATATGATTATAACATTTTTCTCTAATAATTTATATGTTCTAATCATTAATTTATAGCATGATATTATGAAATTTAATCAATAGAGCTAGTTCATTTTGACGCATAAAAAAGAATGGACTTGCCTAATAAAAAATAAAAGAACTATCAATTTTTAACAAAAAATAATCTTTTGTCAACTTGGGTGTTTTAATCTTTTAAAAATATGAATTTAGGAAGAGGAAATACCTACTTGAATTATGAATAAGAGATAACTTTAAACAAGAAAACTTCAAGTCCACCCAGATTGCTCATAAACTCCCCTCCTATGCTCCCAAAATCAAGCTTTTAAGTCACACAAAGTTGCCCTAGCCCTTGTGTGATGTGTTAATTGAGTTTTAGGAGAGAGAATATGGCTATAAGAGTGAGCTAAATTTTTTTAAATGTTTTATCTCTTGAAGACATAAAAGAGAGGAAGATGACGGAGGATTCTATTTTTATTTAGTTTATTAGGTTCATGAATCCCCCCACCCTTATTTATACCAGTTTTAAACCTTCCCTTTCCAATGTTTTGACTCATTTAATTCTCATAGGTTTGAAAACATTAGTGAAATACATTTTACCCAAGTTTGGAATATACAAAAGCCAACCACCCATTAAATGGGCCAACCACTCCACCTAAAATAAATTTTACTATAATTTAAACATAAAATAAGCCTAAAATCAGGTCTAAACTATTTTTTTTGAAGACATCATAGAAGAAAAAGTTGTTCAAAATTAAAGTTTACATTTTTTTGGAATGTTTAAGATTTTTCTGAGCACTTTCATTTCTTGATTAAAATGAATTTTTTTATTTTTATTTTTATTATTATTATTTTTTACCCCATGGTAATTTTCTATGTATTTTTTATGAGTTTAAATATATTGTCACATTTTTTTAACTTACCAATTGTCTTAAACAATTCGTACAAAGTTATGTTTTCACAGTGTCGCATACCGTAAAAAAGTGTCCTATTCTACTACTCGTGTCCGTGCATCACTCGTTTCTTATTCAAATTGCATAAAACTCTATCAAAGTGCTTAAATAAATCATATTAGCATAAATAAATTCAGATGAAAGACATGAAATGTAGAATTTTCGTTAATTGCAAACTGGCATATAAATAAGTCGAAATACAAGTATGTAAAAAATAGTGAGGGTATTACATTGTTCAAACAAAAATGAGTTATTGTTCGAAAGACACCAAATGACATTAGAACAAAACTACTATTTTTATTTGAGAGAGTTACTATTTTGATTAAAACAAAACTACCACCTCGAAATTTGTATTTTTCAATAAAGACTAGTTTTGTTAAGATTTTCTTAAGACTTTTGGCTAAAACGATTTTCCAATACCTATCCCAAAAGTGTTTATCTTTAGTTTTTTGAAACATGTTTTTATTTTCCAAATTATTCATCCTTCTATATGATTTATTGAGTTTATGAAACCCTAGTTTCCATATCTATATCAAACTCTTGTAGAGATTTGCTTTACGACTGACTTTTGTGGAGTTGCAACTCTATAGGTGAAGATGGGAGGATTGTACAATCCTGAGACTAATCGGTGGATATCGAGGGAAGACTGCTTTCTGTGGGTGGTTCTAGATTTCACCACATTATGTATAATATTTGAAGACCCTACACATTATGCTTAGTGGAGCTAAGTAATCTATAAGTAAAATAGTGTATGTCAAGCTCTTTACAATGTTGAATACCAACTGTTGCCCAAAAGGGATTTTTCCTTATCTTCATGGCATGTTCGGTTTGCTTTTATGATTGAAGAATTTATTTTTGGACACTTTATTGCATGCACACTTAGTTGATAATCAAGATAAAATTTGGGTAAAATTTAATTTTGTGTGTGCAACCTAATATACGAACTATATATACAAACATGCATTATCTTATAAAGGTCGTGATACTTTCCATATCCAATAACAAATTTTCGTGCTTAAAAACGTTGAGAATATTTCTTTTAGAAATCAATGCTTCCCTTACAATTTCAAAAATTAATTTGAAATTATTCATAATTTCATTCTATTTGGTACATCTATAAACCCTTAAACGAACTTATACATTAATTATACCATCTTTAAAGTAGTCGTTAAACTTCTCACTTCTGAATCAATTTATAATTTTTTGTTGTATTATGCCATCTTTTAAACATTCGCTAAAATGCTCTTATCTTAATATATTAATAAAATTTAATGGCTCTGATAGTTATCACACTACACAGGCTTGTCGGCATTGACTGAGTCTCATGGATTCTGAGTGTATCAAATTTAAATTTAGTGTTATCCCTATAATGAATTGATTAATTTTGTAGACTTATTTTTCATACTTTTAATTAATGACTCTCATAATTCTTATGCAGTGTTCATTGGACAATGACTTGTCCAATATATTGAGGATTTATAACTTGCTAAGGAAAAATATATCTTTTCACGTGTCTACGATAAAAATTATTTTTCACTCGAGTTTTTATGATAAAAAAAGTGGAGACATCCTATGAAGACATTTTTCCATAATATCGTAAATAATACCAACATTTATTACTGCTCACTCTTAGAAGTAGTTCGGGAGTATATGTTTTAGGCATTTCTTCATTCCAAATGACATTGATATGCATTGTAATATGATAGAAATTTTAAATATAAAGCTAACATTTCATAACTAATGATTATATCCAATATTAAAACCACACATGCAATGCAATGTCTAAGTGTAGAATATAAAATGATCGACAATGAACAAAAATAACTTATAAAATCTTATCACAATATTTTTTCATCCTGCTAAGGACATCAGGTTAGCCATTAATGACAATATCATTTACTTAATAAAAATGGAATACATAGTATATGATTTATCTTTATCTTTCACTAAATGCACCTTATCCAAATGACAATAAAAACTTTAATATTATATATATATATATATATATATAATGTGTGTGTGTGTGTGTGTTATTATGCGTGTCATTCCATTACATTGATGTGTATCACTACACTTAGGAAAATACAAAATCCAAATATATTTTCAAATTGAAACATTTGAAAATACTTAACCATTCCATCAAATGGAAAGAGAGAGAATGTTGGAAAAAAATCATATCCTTATCACCATCATAATAAAATGAGAGATCAATGTAAGATCCACAAAAAAAAATATCCCGCATTGTAACAAGAATCTATCATGACAACCATATAACATATATCCCTTTGTTGAAATACGTAAGCACGCTAAATGATAAATTATTTTATATTATATATGTACAGTTATAGATTTATCTAACTCACTAAAACTATAAACAACTATAAATTTTTCGATTACATAACATATATGAGTATTTAAATTAAGGAGGTAAATCAAGAACATGATGAAAATCTATATCTATAGCTCGTACTTGAGTTATTGGAACATATATATATATATAGGGAGAGGTTCTCTAGTGGACCAACATAATGGACTTTTTAATGGACATTAACAAAAAACACATGATATCACATTAATTTTAATTCCTCTAGTGTAATTGGTCCTCGCCAATGGCACCAAACATGCGTGTCGATCGACCCACAACCGCCCCCCACCCACCCCACCCCAACCCCACCCCCATGGCAGCCCTGCTGTCATAAGGGCTACCATAAGGGCTGCCATAAGGGCTGCTATGGTGATGGTGGAGGGTGGGAGGGTGGGGGTGGTGGGGTGGGGGTAGTGGGGTCTCGAGTGCCGCTGGCGCAGACCAATTACACTATAGGAATTAAAATTAATGTGTTATTATGTGTTTTTTTGTTAAGGTCCATTAAAAAGTCCATTCGTTTGGTCCACTAGAGAACCTCTCCATATATATATATATATATATATAAATTCATTTTATTGTTAATAAACGATTAAGCAAATATCGTTTGCAACAAAGAACAAATGGATCCCAAAAGTTAGATAAAGTATAATTAAATTAAATATATTATACAAAATAAAGTAATATGACAAAAAAACATAGATGGGACATCCATTAAAAAATCTTATGTGTCAAACTTATAACATCATAACATAATTATTCACTATTTTTTTACTACTTCGACAATCCAAAGTTTGGACAAATCACTCTGTAAGAATGAAAAACTTCATAGTCGGTATAAAGACTAAATTTGTAAAATTTTGCACAATCCATAAAATAATTTTACAACCAATCCTCTTAGCCCAGTGGTATAAGGCTGCTACTGGGACAATCTTGGGGGTGGATTGGGTTTGGTCCCCAATTCGATCCCTGGCTCTGTAAAAATAATACTTGGCTAGGGGAAGCCACGAACTGCGAATGGGGATTAATAGAGGTGCATGTAAGCTGGCCTTGGCACCTCATAGTATGGTAAAAAAAAAAAAATACGATATCCTCTAACCCTCCCCCTACACAAACACACATAAATCATAGAACACTTCCACGATAACCAATAACATTAAAACTTATACCTCCAAAAAATGAGAGTGAAATTTTGAAACCAATCCACAATAAAAATTAAATTTGATGACATATTTTAACACATATTTAGTTAGTATAAAAATATGAACTCAAATAATTTTTCCATCCAAACCTGTTGTAGCATTATTTCAACTTAGTTCCCATATAATAAAATTTACTTCCCATTTTATCATGAATTTTAACATTTTTGGAGTAAGTGAGAAACTGTAAAAGGCTTCTACAGTATACTTGAACGTTAAAGGAAACTTAACTAAAAATACAACCTTAATATATTCATCTTTGGATATGAATCCAAGTTGTACAGTACAATCAATAACTTTCAAAGCTTAGTACTTAACACATATATTTTTGATAAACCAACACTCGTTGTAATAAGCCGACTTTTTATAAAAAAAAATATCAGTTTCAAAATAAATAAAAGGTCACATACATTTTATGATTTGATTATGAAATGTTAGATTTTAGTCGAATGAAAATTGTAATCACTTAATAGTTGGATGATTAAGATAATAAATGAGTAATTGGTGCATTTTAGGCAAGAAAAAACTGAAATCGGGTTGAATATATTAGGGCGATGATAATTTATACTGGAGGAATTTTTATAGAATTTTAAGTTAAATTTAGTCTAAGAAAAGAAAAGGCATGCATTAAGTTAAAAAAGATGAAGGATGTTAGCATCCCTTATAGAAAGCTTTTAACGCTACTATAGAGACATATATGTCAATCATGGATGGATAGGTTGCCCTCCATAATGGTCTTAAGCTTGCAACCCAGTTAAACCTAGATTTTAAAACATGTCTTAGTTTTTCTCTGTCCAACGGTTCATAAATCAAAATGTGTCCATGCTATTAGACCCACTTACTTTTTTATTTACTTAATTTGAGAGGGTAGATTGGTTATTAGGATGGATTCGACCAAAAATTGAAAATAAAATAGGTTTCAAGTCAAACGCCATTCTACTAACATAACAAGGGAATAAAAATAAACCCAAATGAGTGATTTTAGGACTGAATATGGATGTATATCTAGTGTAATTTTGGAGTAGGAACACATTAAAATTAGTGTTGGAGGTGTACCTTCAATCTAAAAAGCTTGGTATCAATTGAGGCCATCTTTGAAGATGGGGGATGCCCTCTACACCCATGATATTTCTTCATATTTTGAACATCAAAGAAGTGGGGTTGTTGTATTATTAGGTTAATGGCATACTAAAAATGTATTTCATGAATATTATACATGTTTAAATTATGTGTATATATATGATAGGGGTTTATTAATTCTATGAAAATAATACCCATGTTTAAAAATTGTGCATATGGAATAAATATATGTGTTAGAGGTGTTGATTATTTTGTGTGTAATAATATTCTAAAAATATTTTTTGCACCCTTAACTTTTGAATAATTCTTATTTGGGGCCTAAATTTTTTTTAAATATTATATATTTTCCCTAAACTTTGTAAAAATGGTTTTTATTCCTGACTTTTATGAAATTATAGTTTGAATCGTAGACTTGTTAAAAACTTATTTCTGACCCTAAAATAAAATATTTAAAAAATAGACTTTAAACTTTGAAAAATTACAAAATATCCCCTAAACTTTAGGGTAATTATGATATAGCCTCTGGACCTTTCATAACAGCAAATAATACGTCGAACTTTGTCACATAATGGTGATAAAAGTGTGAATTAAACATAAGGTATTTTTATGCAGTAGAACTAAAAATCAATTTTGATATAAGTAATGAATACGATGTTTGTGGGTATATTGTTGAAAACGATGGTTAGATTGCAAGAAAATGGACTTGATGAAAAGTAAAAGGGTTTTCAGGAAGGAGAATTGAGGAAAATTTAAGAAGGATCTGAAGATGTACATCTTTGACTTAAACCCAAAATAACTGGCCATTAGAGCAATGGTTGAGGTATTTCACTACATTAAAACTAGATTTTAGTATTAATTTTTTGTCATTATAAAAATAATTAGTAATTGTAATTTTTCAGTAGAAAAAAAGCGTGGAGAATAAAATTAGTAAAATATTATTATCGTTACTAATACTGGATTTTACAATGGTATTTTACCGTGAAATAAATGGAATTACCAACGTATTACTAATTTTAATTTAGTAACGAACTTTGTTGTTACTAATTCCACCTTATTACATAAGGTTTTTATGCATTTTTCGGATTTTTTAACAGTAAAGGTTCCCTGGTAATATTTGTACATATTTCTTTTAAGAAAATATTTTTTAAGTTAGGATCTACTGTACTAAATTTAAATAATTTTTTAATAAGTAAATGATCCAATAAAATAAACCCGCCTAAGGGGTGGAATCCCGTATACAGAAAGTATGCAAAAGAAAAAGGAAAGAAAAGACCCATAAACCCAATGAGACTAGCCTATCGCTTAAAAATCCTCCAAGAACTTAAGGAATTTGGACAACGATGTGTCAATTCTTTTTTGATGCCAAGGGAGGAGAAGGATCAGAAAACAGTACTGAATACGAGCGGGATCCAACTCGACCCCCTAGAAGCATCTCAAATTCCTTTCCTGCCAAACAATCTAGAAGATACAACAATGGACTAACTTCCACACTCCCCTCGAACCAAACCACCCCCTAGGGAGCCTCCAAGATGCCAATATGTTGCTCACCTCCCAAAGCCTAACCCAAACCATCTGACCTAATGAAAGGGTCAAATCCCAAAGGCCCGGAGTCACCTGACAGTGAAGAAGAAAGTGATTGGTCATCTCGTCATCCCTTTTGCACAACCAACATGTACTTACCAACCTCCACCTTCTTTTCTGCAAGCTCTCAAGAGTTAAGATGGTTTGTCTGGATGTGGTCCACACAAAGAAGCTAACTTTTGGGGGTGCTTGACTTTTCCAAATTGTCTTCCAAGGAAGAGAGGCACTCCCACAACCTCTAAGAACATTATAATAATTCTTAACCGATAAAATACCATCGTGAGAGCTCGATCACCTCAAACCATCAGCCCCAAGGATGGAGTAGGCATAGAATGCAATAACTCAAAGAACTCATCCGCCTCCAACAACTCTTAATCCCGCAACTAACTCACAAACTTCGGGTTCCATACCACTCGATCCCCTACCATCCTCCTATACTCCTCCACTATCCCCTCTCTATCCCTCGCAATCCTATATATCCCAGGGAAGAGATCCACTAGAGCCCCCCCTACCCCATTTATCCTTCCAAAAACTGCTTTGATTCCCTTTCTCGAGTTGTAAGGAAACGAACTTAGAAATATCATCCCACCCTCTCACAATGATTTTCCACAACCCCACCCCATGCGTAAAATGCCCCATCATGGGACCCCACCCAAACAGATCGGCCCCAAGTCTAGCCATCGTAACTCTCCTACATAGTCTACCTTCTTCCCTATTAAACCACCATAACCACTTGCCTAGTAGATACTTATTAAAGTGAAATAAACTTCTCACCCTCGCTGCACCCTCCTTAAGAGTCATGCACATTGCACCCTAACTCACCAAGCAATAGTTGAACTGATCATGATGACCTCTCCATAAAAAATCCCTCATCAACTTGTCGAGCCTCTTGACAATTGAACCTGGTAAAGGGAGTACCGACATAAAATAGCTTGGAAGGGTCGATAAAATGCTTCATATCAACGTCAACCTTCCCTCTTTGGAAAGATAAATATGCTTCTAGCCTGCTAGCATCCTTTGGAGCCTTTCAAGGACCGTCTCCCACATCGATGTAGACTTAAACTTAGCCACCAAAGGAAGGCCAAGATAAGTAAAAGGGAGAGATCTTATCCTACAACCAAGCACACCATCCAAAAAACCCACGTTTCCCACCTTCGTAATGGAAAATAACTCTCTCTTCCTGACATTGATGTGAATCCTAGACACAGCCTCAAAACACACCAGTAGCAGACTCAACGTCCTCACCTCATACAGAGTCACCCCATGAAATAAAATAGTATCATCTGCAAACAACAAATGAGAGATATTAAGAGGTTGGTGTATAGAGCTCCCAATAGAAATATTGGAGATTGGGCTGAACTCCATCGTACGACTCATCATCCGATAAAATGCCTCCATAATGAAAATAAAGAGAAACGGGGACAAAGAATCTCCCTGCTAGAGACCACGAGAGTTCAGGAAAAAGATTTATGGAACTCCATTAACCAGGACGGAGAAATTAACAGAGGTGACACACCTCTTCTACCACCTACACCATCACTCCCCAAACCCGATACTCCACATAAGATATAAAAAGTCCCAACTCACATGATCATAATCCTTCTCAACATCAAGCTTGCAGATAATACCTGGGACCCCACTTCTCAACCAAGACTCTATGGACTAATTCGCCACCAACACCGCATCAAGAATCTGACAGCCACCCACAAAAGTGCTCTGAGTATCTTACACAAGAGGATCAGTCACCTTTCTAAGCCTAACTCATAAGACCTTAGATAAGAGTTTATACAGGCTACCAACAAGACTGATGGGTCTGAAGTCTCTCACATCAGCCGCTCTCCCAATTTTAGGGACCAAAGTAATGAAAGTAGCATTCAAACTCCTCAGGAAGTACCCCCTAACATAGAACTCATAGAAGACTGCCATGACAACCTCCCTGATATCTGTCCAACAATGCAGAGAGAATTCCATAGTAAACCGGTCAGAACCGGGCGCCTTATCACCACACATCGACCCCAACACCTGAACCACCTCCTCTTTCATGAACACCCTTTCCAGCTGAACCATATCATTCCCCGAAATGATAGACACATGAAGGTCATCCATTTTAGGCCTCCAGGCCTCGTCCTCAGTATACAAACTTTCGAAGAACAGACTAATCTCCCTACGAAACTCACTCTCCTCAGTGTACTCCACCTCCCTTATAATAATCTTCCCAATATGGTTAAAGCATCGATGGGTGTTAGTCATTTTACGGAAAAATTTAGTGTTACAGTACCCATATCTAAGACATAGAGACCGAGACTTTTGCCTCCAACTTACCTCCTCCTAAAATAGTCTCCTCCCCACCTCCCTTTTTTTCTCTTCCCAAGACACTCTTTCCTCCCTCGAAAGACCGTCCGACCCATCTTTCTCGTCAAGAGCCCAAATGTCCTCCATGAATTACTCAATCACACCCCCACCTGATTTAGTCTCCTCCCCGCCTCGCTTTTTCTCAATTTGTTATTTGGATAATGTAGTAAGCAGAACTGAATTTGACAATGTAGTAAGATTCTTCTAAACTCACTACATAAGAATCATAACTTTGAAACAAAAATGATAAAATAACACATTCAAGTGATAGTATTATATCATTAATTTTCAACAAATTAGAAAATTAACTAAAGAATTTTATCCTGATCAAAGATCCTAAAGCTTGTAAAGGTAAAAAGAAGAGGGGAATAAGAAATCAAACTTTATGCCGGCATTTTCAGAATTGAAAATCATTAATGCGTAATGAAAGAGATCAGTAATCACCATCATAAGTAGTTTATTTTATTACATAATAAATCTAACCCATGAAATACAAAAGATAAAAAAATTAAAAATCATTATTAAAAGTATATAATAATTGAATACTTGAGCATCGGTAACCTTGGATACGACTTCCGAGGTAAAAGGCAAGTTGACGCTTCTTCATACACGAGTGTAGAAACTTATATCATTTTCTGAAATGCTTGAACTATAGACACTAAAATGGTCAAGCTATGTATAAAGAAAGAGTAACTTAATGATTAGTAAAAAAATCACACCCTACACAACGCTGCTCAATATCACCATCGCTAACAATTATGAGAGGATTAGTTGTTTTTTGAAAAGTAAAATAAAATAGGAGTTAAAGATAATATGGTCAGGATATAGTCTCAAAGAAACTTTACCAAAACAAATAAATCTAATGAAAATATAACTGAAACCGGACAATATAGATACACAATAAGGGGTTGTCTAAAATTCTCTAAAATGCAAAAAGTCAAGTTTCCACTGTTGGGTTTCAAATGCACGTCCGAGTATACATAATTCATAACCCGTATATATAGACTGGTATGGGACCATGCCCATGTGTGTGTGTGTATGTGTGTGTGTGTGTGTGTGTGTGTGTCTATATATATATATATATATATATATATATATATATATATATAGAGAGAGAGAGAGAGAGAGAGAGAGATAGAGAAAGACTCCTATATATCATACTTCCTATCTTACCCATACATCATACCTAACTCTAGGCTCTAATTTTTTTTATTTTGTCCATTAATTTCACCTTTCAATCAACACATATTAAAAACTTAAATCAAAATACCATTTTTAGCAATTTTTTAAAAATCCAACAAAAAATTGCAAAAAATACCTTATTTACAAGGGTCTGTGCCAATAGAGTTTTGTGATATTTCAAAAAATAACTAGAAAATATATTTTGACATAATTTTTTGAATATATGTTGATTGAAAGGTTAGTCTCGTTAGAAAAATAAAAATTTGAAAAAAATATTTCTTAGATTCGTGAACTACGTGCAATGTATAAGGTGTGATGTAGAGGTGCTTTCCCCTTTCTCAATATATACTCATGTGTTGGTGCACTTACACCATAACAACACGCCACATCTCCCATAAACTTGGTACCAACATCACATCATCACAACAAAACCCCTTTTTCGTTGTTTTGTCATAATAATATGCTTATGGTTTTAATTCCAAATATGATAATTTGATTACTCCTTTTTGCTGTCAACTTCACTTTAAGTTAATTTGACTATAATCTTGCATTATACTATTTTTTAATGATGTCAAATATCAACCCCTAGAATATATATGATTTAAACTCAATTATAGTGTCACTCCATTTATTTTTTATATAAACTTCAAATAATAAATTCATTGATAGTCGTGGAAAAAAAGAAAGAAAGAAAACTCATCACCGCCCATGAGAAAATAGATCCCTAGTCTATTAAAGCCACTTTTCCTCACACACGGTTAAAAAATATGTGGCTAAATGAGTAGGTAGATAAAAACATTTGTTCAAGAGAGTCTCATGGACAACAAATCCGTGATCTTTTTTATTCTTACCAAAAATATAAATTCCTATTACTTGAAAATAGTGTTTTCTTTACCGAGCTTATTCCTTATAACAATATTTAATTTGGAAGATTCAAATTCTACAAGAGTAACTAAGATAAAAAATGAATGTTGAAACAAAATAAAAATAGAAAAAGCAAAAGCATCACAAGAGGTTTCAAGAATAAAATATCTAGTTTCGTTAGTGAACCCTAACTCTAGGGAACCTCAAAGTTTAACAATTAACTAGTAGTACATGTATAACTAAAAACAAGAAAAATGATTCTTTTGGTGAGGTTGTCAATTACGTCCACGTGTTTGTCTATCATTTTGAACATTGACAAATACATAACTCAAGTAGTCACAAGAAACTTAACCACTACAATTTAAAACTCTCTTCTTATCCACGGTGTGTTAAAAATGGAAGAGTACATCCATCTCTCAGCCATTCAAAGATGCCACGGAACTTGCTATCAAAAACTAAAAGCCAAATAAACCTAGTTAACTAAATTTATGCTTCTCAAATGTCTTGAATTACTGATATATGATCGTAACAACGAGTATAATTTCCATCCTTGAGGTATTTTATTGTAATACTCCATATTTTTATGGCTTTTAATTATGAGATTTATTAAATGAAATTTTTTTATTTATGGGATTAATTAAATTAATTTAGGATAATTAATTGGAAATTAATTCGGACTTAAATAACTAGCGAGATGAGCATTATTATTTGATTATGATAATAATGTTTAATATTACTGAGTGAATATGGTAATATATGATTATTGAATTTATTAATATTATCGCGAGTTATAAATATGACAATTCAAAAATTAAGTTGGATGCGCGTGTCAGTCGCGTCAAGATTCAATTTAAATGGATTTAAAAGTAAATTATATTTATATCAATGGTCATTTTGAGTGTACCAACGTGTCCGGAAGGGTCGAAATAGTCAGAAAACACTAGCTGGGGTTTAGTTTGGGTCCCAAGGCATTTTTAGGACTCACCGGCAACCTGGGAGGGTATTTTAGTGATTTTGATTTTTAAGGAATATTAAACCACGAAATTTAGACTTAGTTTATCAGCCAACTCTTTGGACTCCTAGGGTTTTCACAATCAAAAATCACCAACGACAGTTAGAGAATAGAGAAGGAAGTTCCCAAAGGAGAAAAACCACCCTTAGAGGCCATTACACCACCACCACCACCATCGGTTAGATAAAAAATAGGGGATACCTTCAGTACCATATGATTCAAAGGATTAGAACATTGAATTTTCCAGGAAAGTGATTTAATACATTAAGATTCAACAAATAATTTATCAATGATAGTTTAGGATTTGATCATTCATGTAAATATTGAAACTCATGAAATTTGGAGATGAAACCTTAATTTTGGGTAGGATTTATACGTAGTTTCGATTCTCGAAATATCTCATTAACGAAATTATAACCGAAGCATAGTTAATTACAAATTTATGAAAAGTTATATGATGATTCTTGAAGAAAATAGAAAAAACTAGGGTTTTCAAGAAAAGTATAAATGATGATTATTTAAGAATTCTGGAATGTTAAGACTCATGTATTTAGGTTGTAGGATTACCCAATATGTTTACTTTAGAATTTAACAACTTGTAATGAAGATTTGGGACAAACCTATGGCTAAAAATACAAAAAACTAGGACCTTTACATGTTCGATCGATCAATCGATATTCAAAGGTGATCGATCGAGCCGATCGACTGGGCTCGATCGATCGACATCCTTGAGTCGATCGATCGACCTCCCCAAAAACTATGATATTGTTCCCTTTTTGGATTTAAGGGATTTCGACCATTGAAAGTTATAGGTGGGGACTATGTGAATACATTCAAACTTTAGGGAGACCAGTAGGGATGTAATTGAAGCCCGAAACATATTACAATTTGTTTGGAACGTAGTGTTGAATGTATGAGGGTCCGATGAGTTATTTACTATTATAAGTAGTGAGAGAATGACTTAAATTTGTATGAGTGATAAGTTAGGATCAGAGATAGAAATATGAACCTCGAAGTACTGAATTGACATTTGGGATACATGGGAGACTTAGTAACCTTTTCGGTATAGGTTTAAGTACTCGAAACTATACGACGTGAGATTTATCGATAAAACATATTATGTATGAGTTGGGATGATAATAACGTACAAATAAGACTAATGGTATAGGGTTGAAAATATGCTTTTAATAATATGATGATTACCTAAGTTGTGTTATTACTTAGTATATGGATTATGGTGTGTATGACATACCTACCATACTTGCTATCACGGGAGGTAGAATTTTGAAAAAGGACCATCTTGTCTTTGTGTTCCTTCAAGAAGATTTAGATTGGTACCTTAAGGACATAGGACTGTGAATGGCTTATTGATGAGTTGATAAGTTAGCTGACCATGGGAGCTTAGGTATGTGCCTGACCCATGGGTATGTGAACTATGTTCGCCTCTAATATTTGTGATTTATACTAAGACGGTTCCTGAATGATTCAGAATGCGTGATCCTTACGTACATGATGTATATGGATTTGAGAGAAGAGTATGCATGCACCGCAACTTTGCCTAGGGGTGCCATATATGTATATATGACTGAGAGTGATTTATATATTTACTTGGGACTAGTTAATTGTTGCTTAGTAGATGTGAATAACTAATATATTTGATTGGGCTAAGATTGCGAGAACTTAAATGTAATAACCCGTACTTTTGGCTATATTTATTTTTGGGATTAATTAATTAAATGCGTATTAATTGGAAATTAATCCGGGTAAAATGCTAGCGAGTTGTGAGTTGGTATTTGATTATGTGCATATATGATTATATATGAATTTGGAATTATGAAATTTGTCGTGAGATGTATATACGGCAATTTGAGAATTTTGTTGAGACGCGTGTGACCGCCGCGTCATGGTATATTATTTTAATTATAAAAGTGAATTTAAAATCTATAATCCGTATGGTCGTTTTGAGTGCGCCAACGCGTCCGGAAGGGTCGAGATAGTCAGAAAACACTAGCCGGGGGTGTAGTTTGGGTTCCGGGGTATTTTTAGGCCATACCGGCAACTTAAAGGGTATTTTGGTAATTTTACATTTTGAGGAATTAAAAGTGACGAAAATTGGTTAATTACATTTGATGTGGATTTGACCCACTAAGCCACTAACCAACCCATATTAACCTAGAGGGCTACGTAGGTTATTAGAATTAGGTTTTCTAATATCTTCCCAAATCAAAACCCTAGCCACCATAGCCTTTTGGAGAAGAAAGCTTAGAGAGGGAAAGAAAGAGAAGAAATTCTGCAGAAACCTTTACAGAAATCAACACCAAACTCAGAGACAATCAAGGCAAGTGTTTTAATCATATTTAAATTCGTAGAATGTTTCTTCCATGTTAGAAAATTGATGAATTACAACTGTTCTTGAAAGATAATGAAAACCATGTAGTTTGGAGCTTAGAACTTGAAAATATTGAGGAGAATTGCATGTAGAATGATAGGTAGATAATTATTCTCATGATATCTGTGATAGGAAGGAATTAAAACGGATTTATAGTGAGTTAATTCATGATTCAAAAGTTAGGGTTCATGTTCTTGAAATAATTGGGGAAAAAGTGTAGAGATTTATATTTTGATTGATGTTAAAGAGATTTAATCCTTGAAAACATGTTAGGAGTTGACTTGAATATGTTTAGGATGAATTAGAGACCCTAAAACGTTGTTGGGATGAACTTTGGAAGAGATTAGGAGTGATAAAATGGATAAAAACGAGATGGGGAAAAATTCTGGGCCGAAACTGGTCCCTCGTTAGAAGACCTTCCCAGGTCGTTCGAACGAGCTCGTTCGAACGAGCTTCTAACGAGTTGACCAGTCGCTTCTAACGAAAAGGAATTTCGTTCGATACTTCGTTCGAACGAGATCTCGTTAGAAGGTACAGTTCGTTCGAACGAACTGTCTCGTTCGAACAGTCTCGTTCGAACGAGACTTCTAACGAGCTGACAGTCCAATCTCGTTCGAACAGCCTCGTTCGAACGAGACTTCTAACGAGCTGGCAGTCTGGAACTTTTTGGACTGTTTTGATTTTTGGAGTCCCGTAAACTTGTTCGAGGATATAGATATCATTCCGATGATGATGTAATGATAGAATTGGGACTTTTGGGTATTTATGAGAAGGAAATTATATACGAGAGTTATGTTTAATGGACGGTTTGGGTTGAGACGTGAGTGTCTACTACGACGGGAGAATGAATTATGGCGCGTATAATTACAAACCGGAATAATATAAGTTGTAGATATTATAAGTTAGTACGAGAAAGCGATATGTACTACGATTAAACTACAGGATTACTAAGATGTGTGTTTACTTAGTATTGATATATGAATTGTGTGTATGACATACCTACCATACTTGCTATCACGGGAGGTTTGCGTTCGCTTAGGGCCCTCTAATCCTTGTGTTGCCCGGATTTAGACTGGTTACCTCGATGAACATAGGTCAGAGAAAGACTTATTGGGATATTAATAAGTCCGCTGATCGTGGGAGCGTAGGTATGTACGTGACCCATGTGATGTGACTGTGTTCGCCTCCACTATTTGTGATTTGTGTTATCTGAACTATTCCTGAGAGATTCGGAATATGTGATCCTTATGTACGTGATGTACCGGGATGGATAGCAGAGTATGTGTGCACCACATCTTAGTTCTCGGGGTGCTTGTATTGTATATTTATGATGTGAATAATATACACTTAATTAATGAGAATCTTTATGATTAATGTTGTGAATATAATCACGGTATTGTTTCGAGAAAAATATAACAAGTTAACTGATAGTGATATATATTGCATATTGAGCATCTGAGTTTGCGTTAAACCCCTATTTAATTACGAGCGTTATAATGTTAATAGAACCGAGTAATAAGGGTAGGACCTATGGCAGTCTAGCTAGATATGATGGTACTTAGCTAGTGATTTGTGTCGTTATAGATGGGTACTTACGTTAGGAGTGCACAGTTAGACGAGAGGTGAGAATATCATGTGAGTGCACGTCCTAACATGTACTTTGCATTTAATGTTTTAAATGTTTTTAAAGCACTTGCAGGTTTTTAAAATATAACTCCACATTCGGGCTCTGACCCTTTTGCTTTTCAAATCTACTTTTCTTGTAAAACCATTTTAGGTGCCCAGCCACAAGGACACCAAGCATAGGATACTCATTCAGGTGACGAGCTGTAGCTGTTTGTGGAAGCTAAAGGGATTTGCTTGTAGACGCTTCTATCTTTTGGATTCCAGAGTCACTATCTATCAGTTGTAGGGCATGTTGCCCATTTCTATTAGAGTTACATTTCCATTACAGTTTTCAGACTTTGATTTGTATTATTTTAGTATTCAGTTATTTATTTCAGTTATGGGATTGTAGTGAGGAGTTTTCCTCCAGACTTTATTTACGTTATGTGATGTTCATTCTATTTACTTCATTATGGTGAATGGTGTTATTTATTTCTTCATTACACTTGTTGTATGTTAATCAGACTTTAATTAAAATTTGGCAACTTACTTTTTAAATACTAGGTGGTTAGTAATATTAAAATGTTTCGACAGTGATGCTATTGACTGAGCCAACTTGGCATTTTGAATTAATTTAATAAAGGAGTAGCTACCCGGTATTTAATTAGTCGGGGTGTCACATTAAATATTACTTGAGATAAGCAATTTAATGAATTTGAATGTGGGATATAAATATGAATTGTTTGGGTAATATGAGTAGGCACTCTATATTAGAATGTGAAAGCAGGAGTTAGTACAGACTAGTTATTTACTGGTATAACTAGGATGGGTTAAGGGTATACGTTAGGCGTGCACATTAGTTGA
Source organism: Sambucus nigra (assembly GCA_949130495.1). Lineage (NCBI taxonomy): Eukaryota > Viridiplantae > Streptophyta > Magnoliopsida > Dipsacales > Adoxaceae > Sambucus > Sambucus nigra. The sequence goes on from OX422214.1 coordinate 112,744,767, forward strand.
GGGGTGAGAGACTCGTGTGATAGTATGCAACTAACATGTATATAGTATTTACTGTTTAATGGAATTAAACACTTGCCGTTTTTAAACTATTTTCACCTCGGGCTCTGACCCGTTTTCCTCCAAATCTCTTTTTTTGTAAAAACATTTTAGTTGCCCAGCCACAGGGACACCAAGCATAGGGGTTCCATTCTGATGACGTATTGTAGCTGCTGTGGAAGCTACAGGATCTCGGTTTTAGATGCCTCCACATTTATCCTTGGTTCCTTCTGAGTCATTCATATCAGTTAGGGCATGTTTCCCATTCTTATTTAGAGATTGTAGATACAGACTTTAATTATTTTCCATATTGCTTTATTTATTCAGACTCTTGTATTGGGATTTTATTTACTCTAGTATTATTATTATTGGACTGTTTACAACTTAGTTTAATTTATTTCGTTGGTTATTCATATGAGATTGTTTATGCGATTAATGGATGATGATTTAATTACTTTGTTAATTGTTAACTCAAATAATAAAATTTGGCATATCTTTATTTTAAATATAAGGTGGCTAGTAATTAACTAAATGTTTTTGACAGTGATGCTAAGACTGAACCAACTTGATATTCTGTATTAATTTAATAAAGGAGTAGCTACCCAGTATTTATCTAGTCGAGGTGTCACATGTGGTATCATAGGATCAAGTTCTAGTGTCCTTTAGGATCTGTGCAGTTTATTATGCTTCTAGTGTACCTTTCTTTGATATAGAGCCCTACGTTTAGGATTATTGATTCCTTTGGTGAGATTTCTTTCTCCTACTATAATGTATATGCTAGTGAATCTTATTTGAATTCGGGTGTGTTCGTGTGCTGAACAATGCAGCATGTCAGACGAGGGCAGTTGGGTGGACAACATGAGGGAAAGCTTAGTTGAGGCTATAGGGTATATTCAAGAATGATGACCGCAGGTAAGGTCACCCCTATTATGGTATGAAAAGCCATGATTGTAAATAGGGCTTGGGCATAACACATGACTTCCAGGTACCGCTATAGTAGAAAGTGGAGTCAAATTAGACTCATCTAACGAGGTTGGATTAGGAGAAAGTCTGACGAAACATTAAAGAGAACCAACAGTGGAAATTCTAGGAATGCGGAGATCGTGTTTGTTAGCCAACGAAGGTAAAATACTCGAAGGCTTGGGTATGTGTCGGAGTGTGGCTAAGCGGAAGTTAAATTTGGGGTAAGGATTTTTCTTGGTTCGTCCAAGCAAAGTAATAAAGGTAGGAGTCAACCACCACATTTTAAGTGGAATGTTGTGTCAACGAAAGGATCTTAGGTACAGTTTAACCTCAAGTTCCTTCCTCAGATGTTCAGGATAAGATGTGAACGTTGTTCTGAACTCACACAAGAGGATCAGATAAAGGTCACTTTGTGAAAAGGAATTTAATTAATTAGCGACCCTTGCACCGAATGAAGTAGGTACAATGGAGAAAAGAACTTTAAAGGGGAAAATTAACTTATAAGAAGAATTGCTAGCACTTCTGAGGAATTCTGCATGGGCGATCAACGTAGATGGTAATAATGTCGCATTTTATTAATATGGAGGTAAATGCTTCCTTGTGTGGGGAGCAACAAGAATCGAGAAATTTAGTCAGAGAGTAAGATTGGGGGAAATGGTGTTGGTGAAGCACCACAAGGGGGAGACCCATTTGGGGACCCATTTAAGTAATTTAGATAGCTGAATTTTTATCGAGTGATGGTGAATTCAGTAAGGGTTGTTGAATCATGTAGCATGTTCCTTAGGCACATCAAAGCTAAGGGAACAACGGGGGTAGCCATTAGAATCGAGACTACCAAAGTTCGAGAGAAGGATAACCCTAACATGATCATTATGACCGGAGATAAGTGGATTATGTGTAGAGGCATTTTGGAGAGAGTAAAACTCCATGTGTTAAATTCTCTCGAAGTGAGTAAAGGGATAAGGGTATGGCGCCTAGCAAGGGCAATAGTTAATATAGTTTTTTATTTTCTTCGGACGGGCGTGCTATGTCCAAGAATCATTTAAGCTGCTAGGGAGATTGTCAAGGTAGAAGTATAAGTTTTACCATTAGTGGATGATGCGTATTTTATCTGACACGAATGAGTTACTACATTTTTATTAATGCTAGATTCTCATGTGAGACGAGTTTAGTGTATATATCGACTACATTATTATTATGTAAATTTTTTCCCTGGTATAGCGGGGTTACCTTTAGAGTTATCCGTGGAGGATGAATGGGTGTATTGATAGTGGTATATACTTTATTAAGATTACTCTTTTATGTGATGTGTTATACGAGTATGATATTATCCTAATTATGATTTTATACTGATGCTTAGACCGATAAGTGGTCGACTGTCGGAAGTCTATCGGGTTACTACCCCAGTGTAGGATGTTTTGTTCTGGTGAGACCTCAACTACGGGAGGGTCGGGTTCGCATTTATATATTCATATATTTTAGAGACTTCGAAAGGTTATAATGATATCGAGATATTCGATCTCAGTATATGTAGGGACTTTATTGATATGATTCGGAGTGTATTGGGTTTACTGTTCAGTAAAATATTTAGCTTGTTACTATGTTTAATGCTCAGGACTTGATAATAGGAAGAGCGCATTGTTATATCACCCTTTAGAGACCTGAAAGTTAATACTCATAGTTGTATGTCTGGGGATAGGATTTCGAGAGCCCCGATTATATGTGCACAACGTTTATGGAATATGACTACCACCAATGTTAAGTGGCAGTGTATTTTGGAGGAAGTTCTTTATTTAAGTGTAATTGCGGAAGGAGATGTAACTTTTGTGTCAATAGACGGGAATATAGGGGTACATGTTATGGACTGAGGGCCTAATAAATTTCGATGACTGACAATGCTAGGTAATATTGTATCGGGGGTTCCTTGTTTGGATTTCACTTTGTGAGACATCCCACGCATGAAAATTAGCGTAAGGTTGGTAGTAGGAAGATGTTTGGTCATTCTCCCATTAGTTTGGTACCTCGATCATTATAGAGGTATGTAGTTATAATTATAAGTTAAAAGGTAAATTACGATATAAGGCAAATAGAGACAGTTGTGTGGTGAGGAAGTACGAAATTTTTTATTTTATTACGGCGGGTTGAAGGATGGAATGATCTTAAGGAGGATTTAGAATTTCAAATTCCGGGGTCATTAAGAATGCCCAAGTGGTACAAAAACGTTTTGAATACAAGGGCAATAAAGAATTAGGCCTATGTATGAAGCATATATGATGTTTGAACCCGTTTTCACTATTTTATAGGGTGTATGGACACCTTTGTTTACTGGTGTTAGAATCGCCAAAAGAAGAGACATGGAAATAGATGGGTGAAATTTATGCTTGTGGGACTAATATAACAAAATGGAAGTGGTAGAGTGGATTAAGCGTCGTGAGAAGGACGACAATCTACATATTCATGTGCAATCAGAGTAAAACATCTGAACTTGGTTGAAAGGCAGTGGAAAGCCATTTAAAAAGTGGTATCCCTTTAGAAGACAAATATTTAACTATTATGGATAAATTGGAGAAGAGTTCTACCTAGTGGAATATTGAGAGTGACTTGCGCGTCAATAGAATGCTGATGTCAAGAAGGTATAAAGAGTCCAGAAGTGCACACGTGGTGAAAAGTGCATGGGTTGGAACTGTTGGTATACGCTGAGGGAAGAAGAGGGTTATTAAGTACCACTTAATGGGAGGAATTATAAGTGGAAGTTGGTGTTGAGCGGGACATAATGTATAGCCTCCACGTGCACCACTTATAGATAGAAATCAGTTGGAGTAAGATAATCAGCCATAAAATTTTTATATCAAGCCAATGATTCCAGTGATGAAAGAGTTAAGTTGGTAATTTTCCTTGAAAAAACTGACTTAAAGATAAGTAACGAGTTCCTTCGAATGTGAGGAACAGGTTGTTCAGAAGGAAAGTAATTATTATATCCTTGGGTGATTTACACTATTAGATAGTGAACGCACCTGTACGTGGTCCTTCCCAGTATTATTCTGAACTAGGAGGAGATTCTTAAAACCCACCTTCAATATGGGGTATCAGGAAGTAGTGGGGATAACATTCCATTTTGAGCAGGTGGTATCACCTATAGCCCGAGGAGTAGGTGCAAGGTGATTGGCGACTGGTGGAGCTGTATGAAGGTAATTTTGGATTAGTCAGAACTTAGAGTCCGATGTGTGGATAAACCTTATTCTACTTCCTTTGGATGTTTAGAGGTGAGCGGAGTATCAGAGTTTTGGATCAGTCAGAACTTAGAGTCCGATGACTAATGGGCTAACTATAAACCGTCTTAGGTGACTTTTTCCTTTTGTAAAAGTTACACCGCCAGGAACGGAGATTTGAAGAACGGACAAGAGTAATCAGATTTTCCATGGTTTCTCCCAGGATGGGAGTTTTATGTTTAGATAAACACGGGAATTTATACTAAGTAAGGTGCGACCTCCTAATAATATTGAGATAATGCGGTCAATGAGGTACATGATATTATTATTATTCGAGTGTTGTTTTGTAAGAGCACAAGGTGAGGTGCCATTATTGGGTGTGTCCCTATACCTTATAAGGTGTCGAGAGTGTTAAACAAGCTTGTTGTGAAGTGGGGTCTATAGTGACCGAGCCTTACTTTGAAGTTTTCTTATGTATTGGAGGATACCTATTTTACCAGGTATGCTTTACTCTTCCAAATTTTAGGACGAAATTCCATTATTGGGGGGAAGTATGTAATACCCCGTATTTTAATGGCTTTTAATTACGAGATTTATTAAATGAAATTGGTTTTAATTATGGGATTAATTAAATTAATTTGGGGTAATTAATTCGGATTTAAAAAACTAGCGAGACAAGCATTAGTATTTGATTATGATAATAACGTTGAATATTACTGAGTGAATATGGTAATATATGATTATTGAATTTATTAATATTATCGCGAGTTATAAATGCGACAATTCGAAAATTAAGTTGGGACGCGCGTGAGTCGCATCAAGAATCAATTTAAATGGATTTAAAAGTAATATATATATATATATATATATATATATATATATATATATATATATATATCATCCGCATGGTCATCTTAAGTGTGCCATCTTGTTCGGAAGGGTCGAAATAGTCAGAAAATACTAGCTAAGGGTTTAGTTTGGATCCCGGGGCATTTTTTGGCCTAACCGACAACCCGGGAGGGTATTTTAGTCATTTTGATTTTTAAGGAATATTAAACCATGAAATTTAGACTTAGTTTATCAACCAACTCTTAGGACTCCTATTGTTCTCAAAATGAAAAATCACCAACGGCAGTTAGAGAATAGAGAAAAAAGTTCCCAAAGGAGAAAAACCACCTTTAGAGGCCATTACACCACCACCACCGGTTAGAAAGGAAAGAGGGGATACCTTCCATACCATCGGCTTCAAAGGATCAGAACATCGAATTTTCCAAGGCAAGTGATTTAATTCATTAAGATTCAACAAATAATTTATCGATGATAGTTTAGGATTTGATAATTAATGTAAATATAGTAACTCATGAAATTTGGAGATGAAACCTTACTTTTGGGTAGGATTTTTACGTAGTTTCAATTCCGGATATATCTCATTAACGAAATTGTAACCCATGCATATTTAATTACAAATTTGTGAGAAGTTGTATGATGTTTCTCGAAGAAAATAGAAAAAAATAGGGTATTCATGATAGTAGGATGATTTGATGCAAGAAAAGTATAAATGATGATGATTTAAGAATTCTGGAACGTTAAGAATCATGTATTTAGGTTGTAGGATTACCCAATATCTTTACTTTAGAATTTAACAACTTTTAATGAAGATTTGGGACAAACCTAGGACTGAAAATGCAGAAAACCGAGAGTTGCACCTGTTCGATCGATTGATCGACATTCAAAGTCGATCGATCGACATTCAAAGTCAATCGATCGACTGGGCTCGATCGATCGACATCCTTGAGTCGATCGATCGACCTCCCGAGAAACTGTGATATTTTTCCCTTTTTGGATTTAAACGATTCTGGCCATTGAAAGTTGTAGGTGGGGGCTATGTGAATACATTAGAACTTTAGGGAGGCCAATAGGGATGGAATTGAAGCCCGAAACATATTAGAATTGGTTTGGAACATAGTGTTGAACTTATGAGGGTCCGACGAGTAATTTACTATTATAAGTTGTGACATCATGACTTAAATTCATATGAGTGATAAATTAGGATTAGAGATAGAAATATGGACCTTAAAGTACTGAATTGACATTTGGGATACGTGGGAGACTTAGTAACCTTTTCGGGATAGGTTTAAGTACTCGAAACTATACGACGTGAGATCTCTTGACAAAACAGATTATGTATGAGTTGGGATGATAATAGCGTACGAATAAGACTGATGGCATAGGGTTGCAAATATACCTTTAATAATTTGGTGATTACTTAGTATATGGATTATGGTGTGTATGACATACCTACCATACTTGCTATCACAGGAGGTTGATTTTCAGAAAAGGACCATCTTATCTTTGTGTGCCTTCAGGGGGATTTAGATTTGTAACTTAAGGGTATAGGACTGTGAATAACTTATTGGTGAGTTGATAAGTTAGCTAACCATGGGAGCGTATGTATGTGTCTGACCCATGGGTATGTGAACTATATTCGCGTCTAATATGTGTGATCGGTATTGAGACGGTTCTCGAGTGATTCAGAACTCGTGATCCTCACATACATGATGTACATGGTTATGATAGTAGAGTATGCGTGCACCGCAACTTAGCCTAGGCATGCTACATATGCATATATGTACTGAGAGTGATTTATATATGTACTTGTGACTAGTTCATTATTGCTTAGTAGATGTCAATAACTAAGATAATTGAATGGGTTAAGAATGTGAGAATTTAAATAACACTCGAGGCAAGTAATTTAAGGAATGTGATTGTGGGATGTAAATATGACTTGTTTGGGTAATACGAGAAAGAACCGTATATTAGAATGTGAAAGCAGGAGTTAGTATGGACTAGTTAACTAGGATGGGTTAAGGGTATACTTTAGGCGTGCACATTAGTTGAGGGGTGAGAGACTCATGTGAGAGTACGCACCTAACATGTATATAATGTTTACTGTTTAATGCAAATAAACACTTGTCATTTTTAAACTGTTTTCACCTCGGGCTCTGACCCATTTTTCTCCAAATCTATTTTGTTTTGTAAAAACATTTTAGGTGCCCATCCACAAAGATGCAAAGCATAGGAGTTCCATTCTGATAACATCATGTCGCTATTGTGAAAGCTACAAGATCTCGGTATTAGATGCCTCCACATTTATCCTTGGTTCCTTCAGAGTCATTCATATTAGTTAGGACATGTTGACCATTCTTATTTAGAGATTGTAGATATAGACTTTGATTATTTCAGATATTGGTTTATTTATTTAGACTCTTGTATTGGGATTTTATTTCCTCGGGTATTATTATTATTGCAGTGTTTACTCCAGGCTCAGTTTATTTCATTTCGTTGGTTATTCATATGAGATTGCTTATGCGATTGATGGATGATGATTTAATTACTTGGTTAATTGTTAACTTAATTAATAAAATTTGGCATCTCTCTATTTTAAATATTAGGTGGCTAGTAATTAACTAAATGTTTTCGGCAGTGATGCTAAGACTGAACCAACTTGATATTCTGTATTAATTTAATAAAGGAGTAGCTACCCGGTATTTAATTATTCAGGGTATCACATTTATCCCACGAAATCAGCTAACTCTGTCAAAGGACCAACACACATTCCTCCAAAAGCAATCGGAGTGGGTATGCATCGATTCTGTTTATTCTTTAAGTTTGAATCATGATGTGCAAGAATTATAGAATCTATCCATCAATCTACTGAGTAGGAATTTTATTTGTATCTCACACTGTTAATTGATTACATAGGAGAACTCTATATATAATACAATAGCAAAGTGATGATAGAATATTAAGGAGTGATATCAGCTAGGTTCTTTCGGTATTAGAGGAGATGTCAATTGAACAGCTACTAGCCTTAAGTATAGAATTATATTAGAAGAAGTATTATCATCATCACAAGAACATGCATTGATACTCCCCCTCAAGAAAAGAGTGGAGTGAGGTATTGCACCAAGCTTGAAATGTAAGGATGTAAAAGGTATCAGAAAGAATCGTTTGGTGAAAACATTGTCCGTTTGAGCATGAGACATATCAAATTGAGTGATGAGAGAAACATGAGAAACTTGTTCACCAGGAAATTAATAATCTAATTCCACGTGATTGGTTTTGGCATGCAACACATGATTAACTGAGATTGTCACAAAAAAGAGCTAAAGCTTGCCAGACAGTGGATTCTCATTTTAAAGACCATGAGATACAATTGTCACCAATATATAAAGAAAATACAGAGGAGGAACAACGAGTATAGGGACAACTTGCACAATCTGCATCGGATAAAGATAAATATTACAAAAAGGAGACCAAAGTGAGTTGTGCCTTAAAGATACCGGAGCAACCATTTAACAACAACATAGTGGTCAGTTTGGGGAGCATGCATATGTTGACAAAGATAGTTGACATTATATGTAATATCAATTTGGGTTAAGGTGAGTTATTGGAGGGCACCAAGAATAAAGTTAAAGATATTGGGTTTGAGGATAAGAGAAGGGTGACAATATGCCGCTGTAGAAGGTTTAGTGGCCATAGGAGTAGCAACGAGATTTGCCTGAGTCATGTGAGTGGATTCAAGAATTTTACGAGTGTAGGATTCTTGATTGAGAAGGAGGCCATGTGGAAATTATGTGATTGATATACCCAAAAAATAACGTAGTGTGCCCATCTCTTTCGTTGAAAATTTATTAGATTGATGAGAAATGAGAGTTGTGATCATGGATTGATTGCTTGTAATAACAATTATGCAATCGACATATACCAAAAGAAGAATAGTGTCATGAAAGGAGTGCAAGGTAAAAAAGGGATAAGTCAGCTCTACTGCAGAGAAACTCAAGATGGAAAAGGTTGGAACTGAAGAAATCAAACCAAGATCTAGGGGATTGTTTTAAACAATAAATAGCCTTATGTAAAAGGCACACGTTACCAATAAAGGATGGATCAATAAATCTAAGAAGCTACTGCATAAACGCATATTCATTTAGCATGCTATTCAAGAAGGCATTCTTTACATCAAGTTGTCTATAAGGCCATTTATGAGTGATGGACATGGAGAAAATAATTTTAATAATTTCATGTTTGATGGTAGGACTAAAGGTATCAAGAAAATCAATACCCTCAATTTGATGGAACCCCTTGGCGACCAATCGATCTTTGTGCTTGTTTGAAGAACCATATTCATGAACTTTTATGCAAAACCCCATTTGAACCCAATAATGTGCATGGATCATACCTTAGGTACCAGTGTTCAGGTGTGATTTTTTTGTAGGGCCTCCATTTCTTATTTCATTGTTGTAGTCCAATTAGGACGTTTGAGGTCTTGTGAAAGAGTTGTCGAATTAGTAGTGGATGTTATGTTAGTGGTAAGAAAAGTTGAGTGATTTTTTTGGATTGAGTGTACATGGGATGGGTATTTAATATAGGTTAGGATCTAATAGCGAGTGGGAGACTATAAAAAGTGGAATACCATTTGGATTAGAATTAGGAGGAGGGAATGGTTCTAAGAGCATCCACAATGGTGGATGCTCTTGAAAGTTTAGTTTACAAATGGAAAATGAGGTTTTACCTTTTCTGGGAGTAAGAGTTCAGAGTGGTGAAACATACAAATTCGTAAACAAAGTTCTAACAAACGTCACTTGTTCGTAGGAAAAATTAATATTATTTCTTACGAACAACATTTCTTCATAGGAAATGTAACAAACAAATGTTGTTCATAGGAACCCAAATATGTAATTAAAATTAATTATTTATATTTTATACGAGTTCCTACGAACTTCAGAAGTTCATAAGAATTACTGTGGACAAATGAAGTTCGTAGTAACCCTTTACAAATCTTGTACCCATTCTGTAACTTTGGTGAACCACTACAAATTGTTATGGAGAATTTTCCCACTTTGATCCACCACTTGAGACCTCTCAATATGTAGACTTACAAATTCTTCTGACTTCTAGTGTCCCCATTGTGGATGCTCTAAGGATCTAGGTGTACTAAAGGTAACTACTATGGGTGCAAGTGGGAAAGTGGGAGATATAACATTGGTACTACAAGACTTAGAGATACAAGTGGGAACTAATGATGAGGTGGAATGATGTGAATGGTCATGAGAGATTATTGGACTAGATGAGGTGGAATGATGTGACTCACGGCAGTGGTAGGTAACTAGGATGGACTTAAATGAGTGTTAGATGGAGTGGTATAAGTAGACAAATGATGTTAGGTAATATCAGGTTTAATATGAAGAAATTATTCATAAGTGGATAATTGAGGTGGAACCCGGGTCTCAACATCTTGTGGATTAAGGTAAGGCAGAATGACTTTATCAAATATAACACGACGTGATATATAATTCCTTCTAGTCAAGAGATCAAGGAGCATATAACTTTTGTGGAGTGTACTACACCCAATAAAAATACAAGGAACTATTTTAGGTTGAAATGTGTTTTGAGTTTTGCCTTTGATATGTGGATATGATGTGCAACCAAAGACTTTGAGTGAAGAGTAATTGGGGTTAGCTTTATATAATTTGAAAAAAGGATCTTTGATGTTAAGTTTCTACCTGAAATACTATTAATAAGAAAGACGGATGTCATAAAATCTTCAACCCAAGAAAGGATAGACAATTTTTCATTAAACATCATAGTTAATATAGTTTCCATAATAGGCCTATGATTTCAATTTGCTCATGTGTGTTGAGATACGATATGTGCCTTACTATACCAATAATTCACCTCCTTCAACGCACCGAAAAAAATTATAGTCTTGGAGAATTGTGTTTCCTCATCTGAGAAAAATTTATACATCATAGAAATTAGACATGTGTTTTAAAGGATAAAACCAAGTGAATCTCGTGTGATCATTCACAAATATAACAAAGTATTTGATGTGTTTAAATGGAATAATGGGTTACGAACCACATAGATCACAATGAATTTTATTAAAATCAAAGCTAGAAATATTCTCATTTAATTGAAAGGAAAGTTTACAGTTCTTTCCCAATTAACAACTTTGACAAATTGAACCATTTTTCATTCCATTGACTAATGCAGATACATTTACTACTGTTGTGTTCTTGTGTATATTTATTGATGTGAATGATATACTCACAGTAAGTACTAGTAGCCTAGTGGTAACTTTTTAGTCTCCTTTATTTGAAGTCACGGCCTCAAGTCATACTAAGGACATTTAGGAGCATCTGGATCATTTATACCTAAATAGATATATAAATATTATATTATATATCAAGACTTGGGGCATTGATACTACATATATTTGAATTTTAGTTTCCCTCGCATCCATTTGTAAAATGGAAATTCATCAAATGGATGTTAAAACTAGATTTTTAAATGGAGAATTAGAAGAGGAAATTTATATGGATCAACCGAAAGGATTTGTTATAAAGGGATTAGAAAATAAGGTTTGAAATTAAATCTTTATATGTACTAAAAGTATCCCCTAAGCAGTGGGATGAAAATTTTGAGCTCGTAATGATTAATGATGGACTTAAAATCAATGAATCTAATAAATGTGTGTATTTTAAGTGGCACGGAGATGCTTCTGTGATTGTTTGCCTATATGTTGATGATATGCTAATATTTGGATCACATATGAGTATTATAAAAACTACTAAGAAGATGTTATGCGAATAATTTGATATGAAAGACTTGGGAGTTGTTGATTTTATTTTGGGAATAAAAATAATAAGAGATATTATGGGAATCAAATTATCACAATCACTTTATATAGAAAGCGTGCTAAGGAAATTAAATCAATATGAATCTACTGCTTCTAGAACTCCTTATGATCCAAATAGTAATTTAAAGAAAAATAAAGGAGATGTTGTGTCGCAACTTGAATATTTAAGAATTATTGGTAGCCTAATGTACATTATGAACTGCACCAGACCTGGCATTGTATATGTAGTAGGGAGATTGAGTAGATATACATGTAATCCAATTATTAAAGTATGGAGATACCAAAAATTTACTTTGGATTGTGCTTTATATTATGTCTATTATCCTGTTGTGATTAAAGGTTGTACTGATGCAAATTGGATTTTAGACTTAGAGGAATCCAAATTTACGTGTATGTATATGTATTCAATTAGGCGGGGCTTCTGTAACGTGGAAATCTTCAAAATATACATGCATTGCGAGATCAACTATGGATTCTAGACGCATAGCTTTAAACAAAGCAAGTGACTAAGTTGAGTGGATGAGGACATTTCTGGCAGATATTTCGATGTGGCCTAAACATGTACTCGCAATACTTATACATTATGATTGCCAACAGGCAGTAGCAAAAGCAAGTAACAATCCCTACAATGGAAAGTCAAGACATATCCATCGTATGCATAATAGTGTGAGACAACTCACATTTAATAGTAATATAACCATTGACTTTGTGAGGTCAAATGATAATTTAGCAGATCCGTTAACCAAAGGGTTGTTGAGAGATATCATTTATAGAACATTGAGTGGGATGGGATTAAAGTCTAATGAATAAAATCACAATGATGGACACCAAACCTATCTGAATGGAGATCCCAAAATATAGGTTCCATGGGAAAACTAATTGTGGATGATTATATGTAAGTGCTACAGAGACATATCATTGTGTTATCCCTATGGTGTTAATAATAATAGTAGTGTTACCTATCATGAGAAAAGTTGAGTTAAATTCTTAAAATAATCAATGGATTGGATTTTCAAGCGGCTTGTGACACGACATTCTTGATAGATTCACCTAAGTGAGTGTGGTAGTGGAGCTGCAACCTATAGGAATTATAGCTGAATTCCCTAGAGCGATCATGATACTGGGATATAGCTTATGGAATCAATGAGAGAAACTTTTTTGAATCACAATTGTGCCAAAGTGTCATCTGTGTAATCTATTGAACTGGTTTACCAAAATAATTGGTCAGTTCATTATATGTAATTCACTGAATAATTTTAAGCCCAATGGACATACACTAAGCAAGGTTAATGTCCAAAAGACACCTCTTCCTATTAGTGGCATTTTTTTCCCAAAACTTTCATTTTATTCCTTTTGCTCGTATTTCATTCATGCGGGGGATTGTTGTGTGCTTGTATATATTTATATTGGAGGAATTTTTATAGAATTTTATGTTGAATTTAGTCTAAATAAAGCAAGCATTAAGTGAAAAAATGGAGGAAGTTAGGATCCATTATAGAAAGATTTTAAGGCTACGATAGAGACATTAATGGCAATCATGAAGGGATAGGTTGGCCGCCATAATGGTTTTAAGCATGCAACCTAGTTAAACCTAGATTGTAAAACATGTCTTACTTTTTCTATATCCAACGATTCATAAAACAAAATGTGTCCATGCTATTAGACCCAGTTACTCTTTTATATACTTAATTTGAGAGGGTAGAATTGTTACTAGGATGGATTTGATAGTAAATTAAAGAGAAAATTGGTTTCAACTTAAACCCTATTCTACTAACATAAAAAGGGAATGAAAATAACCCCGAATGAGTGATTTAAGGAGTGAATATGGGTGTATATCTAGTGTAATTTTAGAGTAGTAACACATTGGAATAATTATTGGAGGTATATTTGAAATTTAGAAATTTTGGTATCCATTGAGGCCAGCTTTGAAGATAGGGGATGCCCTCTACACCAACGATATTTCTTTATGTTTTGAACATCAAATAAGTAGGGGTGTTGTATTATCGGGTTAATGGCACAGTAAAAATGCATTTCATGAATATTATACATGTTTAAATTATGTGTATATATATGATAGGGGTTTATTAATTCTAAGAAAAAAATACCCATGTTTAAAAAATGTGCATATGGAATAAATATATGTTTTAGAGGCGTTGATTATTTTCTCTGTAATAATATTCTAAAAATATTATTTGGACCCTAAACTTTTGAATAATTCTTATTTGGGGCCTAAAAGTGTTATACATATTATATATTTTTATCCCTAAACTTTGTAAAAATGGTTTTGATTCTAGAATTTTATGAAATTATAGTTTGGACCGTAGACTTGTTAAAAAGTTATTGCTAACCCTAAAATAAAATATTTACAAAAGAGCCCTTAAACTCTAAAAAAATTACAAAGTATCCCCTGATCTTTGGGGTAGCTATGAAACAGCCTCCGGACCTTTCATAATAGCAAAAAATATGTTGAAAGTTGTCACATAATGGTCATAAAAGTGTGAAATAAACATAAGGTATTTTCATGCGGTTGAACTAAAAATGAATGTCTATATAAGTAATGAATACGATGTTTGTGGGTATATTATTGAAAACGATGGTTGGATTGCAAGAAAATGGACTTGATGAAAAGTAAAAGGGTCCTCACAAAGGAGAATTGAGGTAAATTTAAGAAGGGTCTGAAGAAGTGCTTCTTTGACTTAAACCCAAAACTATTGGCTGGTAAAGCAATGGTTGAGGTATTTCGATGCATCAAAACTGAATTTTAGTATTAATGTTTTGTCATTATAAAAATAATTAGTAATTGTAATTTTTTGTTTCAAAAAAGGCATGGAGAATAAAATCAGGAACATATATTATCATTACTAATATTGGATTTTACAATGGTGTTTTAATATTACATAAATGGCATTACCAATGTATTACTGATTTTGATTTAGTAACGAACTTTTTTGTTACTATTTCCACCTTATTACACATGTTTTTTTACGCATTTTTAAGCTTTTGTAACCATAAAAGTTAGTTGGTAATATTCATACATATTTATTTTAAGAATTTTTTTCAAGTTCTGATCTACTGTATGTAAAATACACAAATTAAGTTATGCTTACTACATTATTCAAATAACGACATATACACAAATAATCCACATAAACAAAGGCACTATATTCAAAATTTACATTCATACAATCTGATACGAAGACATACAATTTAATGTGATAATTAGATAGTATTATTCAATTTGAGAATGAGACAAGATAAGAAAATGCTACTTACAAGTTAACCATAAAGATGGTATAGTTACACATGTAGCACAATAGTCGTAGTCAAGGATTTTTATGATATAAAGGATACTTTAAAAATATATACATAAAAAAGGTATTACAAATGTGTTATGATCTTTGATATAATTATTCCATTCTCTTTTTCTTTGTTTAATTATAAGGTGTACCGCAATCGACGAGAATCATTTAACAAAAAGCATCTCTTCTGAAAATCAAAACTATATTGCTAATAGAGAGACATAAACCCAATCAAAACTTTCTCATAAACACAACCAAACCTTATCCATCAGGAAATGTATACTACTACTAGGGACATATAAATCGTATCATCAAGAAATCAATCAAGTGCATGAGTTTTTGAGTGACTCGGAACACATATACATGTAGACTTGGTACTTAATAATATATTTCATCGAATTATTCAGACAATAAAAGGATTAAGATTTATAAATGATTTTCAATTAAAATGGCTAGCCACTATATTAAATCATAACTTTGAAACTAATATGATGAAATCCCAAATTCAATTGATAGAATTATTCATTAATTTTCAAAAAATTAGAAAATTAACTATAGAATTTTATCCTGATCAAAGATCCTAAAGCATGTAAAGGTAATAGGAAGAGCTAAATAGGAAATCATACTTAATGCCAACATTTTCAGAATTGAAAATCATTAATGCATAATTAAAGAGATCAATAATCATAATCGTAATTGAGTGTCAATTTTTTAGTTTATTTTATTACATCATAAATCTAACCTATGAAATAAAAAAGATAAAATATGTTTGATGTTGATGCCAAAAATTATCCACCTACATGGACCAATCAGAAGTGAAAATGTGTCCTCCTACATGGCTAAAATCCTAGTTAGAAGATAGTAACTCTGTCGATGAACACAAGGAAGGTCAACCAATAATACTAATGAAGCTTCACCATACCAAGGGTCATACTAAATGTGGTTTATACAACCAATCATCACATTCATTATGTAGGGATGTAAATGCTTAATTTTATAAAGGCATTATATCCCTTAACATTTCGACCCTTGACCTTCGGGTCACTTTAAATACGATGTATCCCTTTCGTCAAGGGCATGGTCGAAGGAATTTTGGAATATTCTTATTTACAAGAGTACCTAGCCTTCTGTAACCTCTTAAATCAATAAAATAATGGTGGACGTTGTTTTTTTTATAAAGCTGAACTACTTTAAGACCTCTCTTTCTCTTTATTTACCATTGCAATTACATATTTACATATTTTATCAGTGATTATAAAATTAGATCAAGTCTAGTTTTTTACATCAACATATTGGCATTGTCTATGGGAATGTGTTTCTAATTATCGTTATCACTCTCATATATCCTTGTTCATGACAAGATGACTGACCCTAAGTCCAGTACCAGAAATGAAGGCAACCCGCTTGTTACATCTACTCAGACTATAGAAACAGACCTAACTAGAATCCTTGCTAGTATTACCAGATGACAAGAAGCCATGTAAGAAACGATGAGGCAATTACCTCCATCACTTTAAATATATCGCTCATCTAGAAGAGAAATTTTGCCTCCACCCCCAAGATCCATCAGACATATTTATTCCAAATCTTCACGAGATACCTTGTATCCTCTAGGATCAAGTTCATAACTCAGGTTCACAGGACCCTATGATTTAGTTCTTTTTCTCTTGAAAGGCCAAGTGTCTTGTAAAGGTTAAGCAAAGCTTCTTCCTTTGACTGTATGGGTCCTCGAGCAAATAGAAACCCTCCTAGGGCGTTATCCAGGAACATTAAATATCTAGCCGACCAATATGAGGCATTACTCAGATCAAGATTAAGTGTCCGACAATCTATACGTGCCGAGCAGACCTCTCAGAAGGAGAGTTCAGTGTAGACACGTAGTCAAAATAGCCGAGATACTTATCATAGATTTGATGCAGGAAATCCTTCATACAAAGGATCATTCCAGAGGTTGGAAGATCGATTAGGTGAAACAGCAAAAGTAGAGAATCATTTACAGCGGAGTTTTATTAATGGATCCCATTTTGTTCAAGCGATTGTTGATTTTCCTACTCCGTCTAAGTTTAAAGCTCCCGTGATCACCCCCAAATGTGATGGTAAAATTGACCTAGTTCTCCATATTGAGCAATATAAGGATGCAACTGATAGTTATTCAGGCCCTGATGAAATGAGGTGCAGAGCATTCTCAAGTACCAGCATTGGTTCAGCCCAAATATGGTATAATAACCTATACCGAGCACAAATTGTCAACTTCAATCATCTTACCGAGCTATTCATTAGTAACTTATGTTTCTAAAGTAAGCCAGTGAAAAGAGTAGCTCATCTTTTAAGTGTAAGGCAACAAGTGGGGGAAAGCACCATGGAGTACATTACGCGGTTTAACAATGAGAAATTGGAGGTGATTTATTATGAGGAGAGAATATCCATCATTGATCTTATAAGTGACTTAATTCTCGAGAAACTATATTATACTCAATCCAAAGATCCTCCTAAAACTATGACTTAACTCATGGCGTAAAAAGCAAAAATAATGAATGCTGAGAAAGTAATGGCCACAAAACCGAGTCCACCCTTGAAGCCTGAGAAAAGAAGATGAAGTAACAAAAGCCAATGAATGGGGAAAATGTTAAAAAAGTTGGAACATATACTCCACTAAGTGTTAGCATTCACCATATCCTAGAGAAGATAAAGCACAATAAGGATTTGTGATGGCCCGAGAAGTTGAGAGAACCTCTTAATAAGAGCGATGGATCCAAATATTGTGAATTCCATAGGGATCATGGCCACACAATAGATAACTGTGTTGTTTTAAAAAATGAGGTGTAATCTCTTATTCATCGAGGAAAACTGAACAAGTTTGTTGATCGGTAAGAAGGTAGAGAAGTAAGAGGAAGGTCGAATTCTCCATGCAAGCCTAGAGATGATAGGAATAGAATCATGAAGATCATTATGAAGATGATCCAGACCTATCAAATAAGCCCAAACAACCAGAACATGAGGTAGATATGATTAATTTTGGTTCATTTAATTGTCATATGATTATAGGTGGCGATGCAGGAGGATGTGATCACACTTTCGAAAGGAAAGCTTAATTGAATAAAGTCGAGGCTTGCTCTTATATCCAAAGAATTAATCTTAACGAAGTTGATCAGCCGAGGAAGGTCAGCAAATATAAATTGGTAATCGAATTGTCTAAAAATGACCTCTTTGGGGTACTTTATCCCCATAATGATCCATTGGTTGTCAAATTCAGAATCTAGGATATTATTATAACCGGAATGTTGAGTGATAATGGGAGTTTAATCGATATTATGTTGTATCCTTGCTTTCAGAGTTTGAACTTGAAGCTCAACCAACTATAACCCTACCACATACCATTAATAGTTTTTTCTTATGAAAACATTTACCCTTTCGGGATGATCAAGCTAGAAGTGTCATTTGGCACCTAGCCAGTAAGTCATACCAAAAAAATACGCTTCTTCATGATGGATAATAATTTTTAATCTACATATAATGTGATCCTCGATAGGATAGGGTTGAAGAAGTTTGGAGTTGTACCATCAACAACCCATAAATGCTTGAAGTTTTCAACTCATTTTAGGGTAGGTGTTGTGAAAGGCGACCAAAAGGTGGAGATAGAGTGTTATTACTCTTCAGCGGAGCAATAAGACCTGATTTAATTAAAGAAGAAAACTACAACTTACAAGGTGGATACTAGTGAGCCTAATAGTGAATCTAAAGTTGAAACCTTAGATCTATGAGATGAAATAGATTTGGTCAAGGACAGATTATGGAAGTAACTAAAAGCATCATTTTGGATGATGAAAATCTAGAAAGGACTATGCAGATCAGCCCAACACTCGATCCCATCCTTAAATAGGAATTGATTATGTTCTTATTACAACAGAGAAATGTATTTTCTTAGAGCCGTGAGGATATGTATGGGACATATCCTAATTTCCTCTGTCATGAGCTCAACATCCCCAAGCCAATCAAGCAGAGACGTAGGGTTTTCAGTCTTGAGAAAAATCAAGCTATCTAAGAGGAATTAGAGAAGATTCAAAAAGCCCAATTTATTGAAGATGTGAAGTATCCGTCCTGGTTGACCAACGTTGTAATGGTCAAGAAGAAGAATGATAAATGGATGATGTGCATGGATTTCACTTTTTTAAACAAAGCTTGCCCAAAATACCACTTTCCCTTACCTAGAATTGATCAATAGGTGGATGCTACATTGAGACATGAGCTTTTAAGCCTTATGGATGCCTATTTTGGTTATAACCAGATAAAGATGAAACCTGAAGATAGGGAAAGTAAAAATTTCATTACCCCGAGGAACTTATTGCTATAATGTAATGCCATCTAGGAGCAGCGTATTAAAGGTTTATGAATAAGGTCTTTGAAGAGCAGATAGGCAAGAACATGGAGGTTTATGTGGATGATATGCTGACAAAGAGTAAAAAAGCTTCAAGTCATATCACCGACCTTAGTCAGACTTTTGATCAGTTGGAAAAGCATCAGATGAAGCTAAATCCAACCAAGTGTGTGTTCGAAGTACAAGAAGGGTTGTTCATCAGCTTCATAGTTAATCAGAGGGGAATTAAGGCTAATCCAACAAAGATAAAAGCTTTAATCGAAATATTGTCGCCAACTTTCAAGAAAGAAGTACAAAGGCTCATAGGAAGAGTAAAATATTTAAACAGATTTATTTCTCGAGTAATGGACAAGTGCTTATTATTTTTCAAGGTGTTGAGGATTTTTTTTGAGTGGGATGCATAATGTGAGGAAGCATTCCAAGAGTTAAAGAAGTATATAGGATCACCACGATTGCTCTGCTGACCAGTTTTAGGAAAGATGTTATACTTATATTATGCTGTTTCTGAGTTAGTAGTGAGCTTGGCCTTGGTTAGATAGTAATGTAATCCAAAAACCAGTCTACTATACTAGTAGAGCATTCAGAGGAGAAAAGATCAGGTATCCACATTTGGAAAAAATTGGCGTAGTGCTTATTGAGGCTTCTAAACATATGAAACCTTATTTCCAAGAACATACCATAGTTGTGTATATTGATCTTCCTCATCGGCAAGCCCTCCACAATCCTGAAAAGTAAGGAAGATTGATATATTGGGCTGTAGAATTGGGAGAGTATGAAATTTCTTATCAACCAATATCTTCATTAAAAGGCCAAGCTTTGGCATATTTTATTATTGAATTTACTTATTTGGAGGTTATCGAGGAACAAAACTTATTTGCCGAGGAGACTTCAAAAGAAGAGAGCTTAGCTCAAAAGTAAGCTACAATTATTGTCGATCAACCTGAATAATCTAGAATTCACGAAATGGCCCAGAAATATGCGGAGGAGTGTAAGAAGATATTCTATCATGGGTCATTGACAACAGAAAGATTCAACAATAATGTTCTGTTATAGAATTTATATGTGGATGGATCTTCATGTGCTACTGGAAGTGGATTCGGTATATTACTTAATATTCATAATGATATCGATGTTGAGTACGCTCTCAGGTTTCGGTTCAAAACATTAAACAACGATGAAGAGTATGAAGCCTTGATAGTTGGGTTGTATTTTGCTCATTCATTAGGCGCCGAGAAAGTAGTGGCTCATAGTGATTCATAGCTGGTTGTTAACCAAGTGCCGAATTTGTATGGAGTCAAATGAGAATTGATGACTAGGTATCTTGATAAGGTCATGGAGGTTATAAACAAGTTTCATGCCATCCAAATGAACAGGATCCCAAGAATAGCTAATGCCTGAGCTGATGCATTTTCTCAGCTAGCATCAACAACAAGAACTGAGATCAGAAGAATAATTCCTAGAGAAATCTTGGCTAATCATAGTATTGATGAGGACCTGCGGATTAGTTTTATTACTCGATATTTAAGAACTTTCTAGATGGATCCCATCAAAGCTTCTATTAAAGATGGAACCCTACCACCTGATCATAAAGAGGCTAAAAATCTCCGATATAAAGCAGTGAGATATGTGTTAGACAAAGGAGTTTTATACATAAGAGGATTGACGATCTCCTTTCAGCATTGTGTTCATATAATAGAGGTGGAGGATCTGATCAAAGAAGTACACGAAGGTTCGTGTGGATCTTATTACGCTGGACGATCATTGCTATAATGAATCAACACTTAGAGATACTATTAGCTGACTATGAGGGAATATTGTACATCCTTTCCGAGAAAGTGTGATAACTGCCAGAGATTCTTTGCCATTCATAAAGCCCTTAATGCTGTACTAACACCAATAACTTCACCTTGGACATTCACTAAATGGGCAATTGACTTGGTTGGCCCACTGCCAACCACCAAAGGCAGGTTCAAATATTTGGTTATTGTTGTTAATTATTTAACCAAATGGGTGGAGGCAGAGCCATTAGTTGATATGCCTTATGAGAAAGTGTATAAGTTCTTGTGGAAGAATATAATTTGTCGATATTGTTTACCATATGCTTTCATTATAGATCATGGCACCTAATTCGACAATGAGGAGTTTGAAGCATAATGTGTCTAGTCCAAAATCTAGAAACCGCATGGCCCATATCGTGTATTAGCTGTCATCTAACCAGGGACCTATCAGATAGAGGCTTTGGATAGTGAAGAATTCAAAATCCTTAGAATGTCTAGCATCTCCGAAACTATTATCAGTAATTCAAAGTATTTCTATAATTATATTTCATTTGCTTTTACTTGAGTATGAATAAAATGTAGATTTTTTTCTCTTCAATATTTCATTTTTTTTGGAGTGCGGTGATGTTATACATCCTCTAGAACATAGATAACCCAGTACATATATCTTTTGATCTTCAACTCCGACCAAGTCAAAATAGGATTACAATCCTCAGCACTTAGTCGATAATAAAAATATGTCTTTTGATCTTTAGCTCCGACCAAGTCAAAGTAGGATTACAATTCTCAACACTTAGCCGACAATAAAAATAATATCCGACCAAGTCAAAATAGGATTCAAATCCTCAGCACTTGGTGGACAACAACAAATTACTTCATGTATGACTTCTTAAAAGCAAAATCACGAACAAGAGGTTTATTACTTCATGTGTGATTATGTATAAACAAGTAAAAAACAAGAAGTATAAAACTTCGTATACAACTAGAAAAGTTACAAACAAGTTTTACCTGACTAAGTTAAATGCGGGAAGACATGTAAAAATTCCTAAATATTGGAATATAAACATATATTCCTCATACACTCGGTTACCACGGCTAATTAATGCTAAATTTAGATTAATATATCTAAGTGCATTAGTAGAATCAATGGCATTACCACTGGTAACTAATACTAAATTTGGATTAGTATATCTAAGTGTATTAGTAGAACCAATGGAATTATAATCACAAGTTAAATAATTGATTAAAATAATCATAAGTTAAAAAAATTAAACATATTTCATTCATATAAACTGTTTTACTTTCAAATGAATTTCAAAATACAGTATAGTCATTAAACCGGACGTTTTCCTTCAGCTTTGGAAGATGATTTCACTTTCTCCATACCACCAAAAGGATCATCCAATGTATAAGGGGAATTAATAAATTTAAAATCTTGTAGCTTTCTTCTGTTGGTGTTGCTCGGCATGTTGGTCAGATGAGGAGGTCGAACTATCTCAAGTGAATCATATAATTCATAATACCCTAAATATTTGGATATCAAGCACTATGGAATCGATTCAATAAGAATCCATTTGACATCTAACTTGAGTGGAGGCTTTTGGTAGTCTAAGAAACTAGGATCATTCCAATACCAGAGTTTGCTGTCTTGATCAACTTTCATTATAGTCAAGCAATTGGTCCAACCCCATTTATATCCTTCATGATGAGTTTGAGCAAGGTGATCATCTATATGCACCAAAGCTTCGTTATATCCTTCCATCCATACCTCTCTAGGATATTTATGAAATTGGAAGGTTAACCTTTCAATTTGATGTTGAAGATTCTTCAAAACTTTATCCTTCACTTTCAACTGAGGGGATTGATCGGTAAGGGCTTTGTCTTTAGTTTGCATCTTTTTGGACAAATCAGCAATAACTCAACTCTTTGCCTTCAACTGGGCAACCTGATCATTTAATCTTTTCTTAGTCCTAGCCTCTTCTACACTTGGTCGGATAGTTCTTTATTTAATAGATCATGTAGGTTTGGATGTCTTCAAAGATTCCAACTCATCCATCAACCTGACATTGTGAGTTTCCAAAAAGGGGACACCTTCATCAACATCAGTAATATAAGATTACCTTAAAGTATCAAGCTCATTCTGAAGTTTATTTTTCTCCTCTTCCAAGATCTTAGAAATTTCACGAGATTCATCTACCTCACTATTCAGGAAGAATTCCTTTTTTCTATAGGTAAAAGCATATTTTCCAAGTTTATCATCAAAACCCCATTTTTTTCTTAATGCCTTGTATTTGGCCTTATAGTTGGCGTGCAGTAAAGATTTGGTTTATTATGATCTGCCGGCAAATCTTCAATCATCTCAAAGTATGAAACATTGTTGGCCACAACACGATAAAGAAGAAATTTAAGATAAGTATATGCATACTTTACCTGATCAGAAGCATCAACATAGAGAATGTCTGCTAATTCTTCATTAGTCAAGTCCAAGTGACCAATTTTGAATAGATTATTGCAATGTTTGAGTAGGTTAGAGTCAAAGGAGGAAATTTGTTCCATCTTGGCCATAAGCTAGAAAGATAAAGTAATAAATTATCAACAATAAAAGATAAAAGAGCAACAACCGAGCAATAACAAATTGACATGTTAATTGAAGTATGAGTTATTTCATTGATAAATAAGGAACGTTACAAGTACATCAGAGAAAAGACAAAAAGAAAACAAAATAAAGGTGAAAAACATAAATAATAGAAGCCGAACAAGTCTATACCTTCTTCTTATCCTTTTAAGTTCCATGGTTTATACCCTCATCGGTAGAAGGGGCAGTTGAGTCAACATGAGATTTTTCTTGATCGACTGGAGGAACAGCACTCTAAATTACCATAGACGATTTCACTGAACCTACATTATTTATTTCATCATCAAGATTGGGGGGAGACCCTGGATCATGTCTCAGGAATTTCTCCGAGTCTTCACTACTACGAACTTCCTTCAGAGCTACCGACCAACCTTCCTTGAATAATTTATTATGAGCATATGTTATTTGGGTAGAAGTTGCAGAGATGGCCTTGTCCCAGCCCCTGTTGAAGGATGCTTCTCTTATTTTATTTCTCTTATCCTTCTAATAAAAAAGGTCGGTGGATAGTTTATCTACCATCTCTTCAGTAACCTTTTCCCTGCACTTACCTTGAGCAGTAGTCAAGTTAGCTAGAGACAAAGCCTCATCAACTTGCTGTTGTGAGTCTTCAGTTGTCTTGATCTTATCCTCCCAGTTTTTCTTATTTATCACAAAAGCCTGTTGGGAATCCACCAAATATTTCCTAAGACGTTCAAAGGCCTCCTCAATGTCTCTCGAACGTAGAAGATCATCCTTCTCTAGTATTTGGTTGTAGTCAACCAATAACTACAAGAAAAAACCAATTTAATGCAAAACAAAGAAGACGTGAACAGTATCGGACCAACTTTAAATATGAAAACTTACCAAGGCTAAACTTTGAGTATATATCTCCAATAGTTTTGATTTAGGCATGGAGACAGTAATAGCTCTATATCTAAGAGGGTGCCAGACTTGATCAACTTCCTAACCAAACTAGGACTCAAGGCTATAAATGAGACAGTAATGCATGGGACCATACTGACCAAACCTTGTTGGTCGTCATTGACAAAATTTTAAACATACTTTTTAATAGGAACTCTCATTAGTCTCTTGATAGGAGACTGATCACCCCTATTTCTTGGGGGCTTCTTACTAGCCTAAATATTATTCTTTGGGGCATTGGTGCCCACTAGTTTCTTAGCACCAGCTACAAAATCATCCTCTAAAAGGTTGGGAATTTTCCTCTTGCCCATGTTGACAGAAATGGGAAGGTTATAGTAAAATGAAGAAGATGATCCAACTTCATCTCCAACCCCAACAGATTAAGTGGCTGAGGAAGTAGACACTAGATTAAGTGGCCGAGCTATAAATGAAGTGATGGAAGTTTTATACTCCAGCAATGTAGAAGCTTATCAGGGATGATCCCATCTTGTTCTTTGGTTCAAACTCTATAAGAATTTTAGTTCTTCCAAATTCACTTCACCCGATTTGAGGGACTTTATCTTACATTCTTCTATACAAAAGCAATAAACAACATCAATTAGTATATATCAGAAGAGAAATCTAGAAAAATCCTTCCGCCATTTTATTTTTTTTCTTGAAAATAATGAACATAATGATTAAATGTACCAACGATTGACATTCCGACGGCATCGCGATGCAGAAGGTGAAAAATACCCATTTACCCTTTGGCCATTCGCTAAAATTCAGATTATTTGCAAAAATTCCCTTTTCAAATAGTGCCAGTGAAATTTCATGCAAGCATCAAGAAAATACTCCGAGCTACATCCAGAATCAAATGCTCCATACTTTTGTGCAGGCATCAAGCATGGGATATTGGGGGGGCTTCTATTGATACCAAAAATTATCCACCTATGTGGACCAATCAAAAGTGAACATGTGTCCTCCTACATGGATAAAATCCTAGTCAGCAGATAGTAACTCTATCGACCAACACAAGTGTAAAACCCCGTATTTTTATGCTATATTAATTTGGGGATTTATTAAATTTAATGTGAATTAATTATTTAATATAAATCCGAAAATTAATTATGTTATAATTATTAATGTGATGAGAGTTAGTAATTATGGGAAATTTGTTTAATATTACTAATAAGCAAAGTAATATATAATATTGGTTATATTAAATGTCACGAGTGAATAAAATGATAATTTTGGAAATTTGAGTCGGGATGCGCCCGTGTCGCGTCTAGACTAAATTTTAATGAATAAAAGTGAATATATTATAAGTCGCTCATATGGTCGTTTTGAGTGCGCCAAAGTGTCCAGAAGGGTCGAGAGAGTCAGATAAGTGTACCCGGGGGTTTAGTTTGGGTCTTAGGGCGTTTTTAGGCTTAATTATTACCCCGAGAGGACATTTTGGACATTTTACATTTTTGGGTAATTAAACCCACGAAATTTCAAGGGATATATCAGATGTCTAAGGTAGCCTTCTAGGGTTAAAACAACCAATGACAAGTGACGGCCATAGGAGAGGGAAGGAGAGAGCATCCAAAGCAATCCAAGGCCCAAAATCCATCTGTTTGCACCGCCACCACCACCAACGCGTACATCGCGCGACGGGAAACGCAACCACACAAAAATTGTCCGCAAATCAAAACTTCGAAAATCCCAGGCAAGTGTTTATCTTGCTTATTTTTGTTAATGCATCACTCATGTTAGTTTAGGGATGATTAGGATGAGTTTTATGGAAGAAAACTCAAATTTGAGATTGGAAATCGCATGTAGAAATGATTTGAATGTTATTCTGGAAACCCCTTTACATGTAGAGGATTAAAACACGAAATTATGATGTTTTAGAAGAATAAAATTCTAGAAAAGATTGATTAGAACCATGTTTAAGGAATTCTAGGGTTCTTGAGATTTTTATGAAGTTTTTGCCTATAAATCCATGATTAGTGACAAAAATTTACATGCTTTACGTAGAAGATACATAAAATGAGATTATAATGTTAGTAGTATAAACTTCTGG
Organism: Sambucus nigra; assembly: GCA_949130495.1. Classification (NCBI taxonomy): domain Eukaryota; kingdom Viridiplantae; phylum Streptophyta; class Magnoliopsida; order Dipsacales; family Adoxaceae; genus Sambucus; species Sambucus nigra. Next base: position 112,771,711 of record OX422214.1, read on the forward strand.
GCGATTGGGAATGAAAATTATGGATTTGGAGGAGGTTATGTGATAGAACCGGTAACTGATTAACTGCAGAATTCGCCATACCTGTTTGATGGATCGATCGAGCCAAGAGCTTCGATCGATCGAGACCCAGACCTCGATCGATTGACCCCTTCTGGCAGACTCATATTTCCACTTTTAAATTAGTTAAATTCAATTTAATGAGAAATAATTCTTGGCCACCCTTATTAAAATGTTTTGGGAGAAAAAGAAGACCAGTCGGACATATGAGTAATTTTGGGACCTTTAATGTAAGATGAGAGTTGTATTTTTGGGATACTTACATATAAGGGACGATGAAACTATGTATTAAAGGGAGAGACGCATAAGATAGTTACGTTGGAACATAAATGAATACCTACTGAATTTTACAATTGAGAGGATAGAGTCCATGAGTATTACGTAGTAAGTTGGAAAAACTGCTCGGATTAAAGTTAGAGACGAACCGTTATACGTAATAACTAATAATGAGAAAATTGGGATAAATGTCGTGATTATGGGTTATGGGATAAACCTAAATTGATATGATAAAAGTGGTATATTTATATGACTGTGTGTATGAATATATTATATACATGTGAAAATCATGCCCACGCTACTTGCTATCCCTAAGGTTACCGCGCTGGGACAGTCTTATCTCGAATGGGCCTTCATGGGGGATATTGACTCGTACCCTAGAAGATAGGAATCCTAGGTACGGGCTATCGGATCGATAGTCGGACGATCCTAAGAGATGTGAGGGTATGTACTGACCTCTTAGACTTGGAAACTACGCTTCGCCTCAATATTGTGTGTGTATGTGTTAATACAGTTCGAGAGTGATTCCAAACATGTATTTCCCTTAGTACGAGTGATACGGGGATCGGATAGCAGAGTATGCCCGCATCATAATTTTTATGTGGGATGTTGTTTGAATGTATATATTATACGAGTATTTAATACATATATGAAATTCTGAAATTTGGAACTGCCTACTGTATTATGGTAAGTAAGACATGTATAATGACTCAAATTGGAAATACTTGTTTGAAAAGTACAATATGACATCGGGAAACTTTACTAATACTTAAAGTTAAAATGAGAGCTTTGTTACTAAATGGAATTTTTCTTTTAAACAATTATATTGTTCGGTTTTAAATCTTATGAGTAACCTAAGATAAGTTAAACCATTGGGAAGTTTAGTTTGATATAAGATAAGATAATCCGTTGGGAAGGTTAGTACAATAGGCGTGCATATTAGAAGAGAGGTGAGAATTTCTCAAGAGAGTGTCGCACAAATATGTTGTTGCATTGGCCTGTAGACATTTTAAATACTTGCTAAACGAATTTTAAATCATTTACACTATCGGGCTCTGACCCGTTTCTATTTCTTTTTCTCTCTTGTATATATATGTATATATTACAGGTACCCAGCCACAGGGGCGTCTTGCTTAGGATCCCTTGGGAGGAACGCGCTGCAGCTTAGGTGGGAGATGCAGGCCTCTTGCTTAGACGACTTCATTTATTTGACTCCACTCCTAGCATATTCATTTAGTGGGGCATGTGTTGCCCTTTCCATTATTCGGTTGTTTATTTGGACATAGTGATTCAGTTATTTCTAGTATTGTCACTTTGAGATTTATTACTGTCTGGATGTTTTACTTTAAGTTCTAATGTTGGGATTTAGTTGTTGAATGTTTAAATTATTGGGATTATATGTTCCAGGATTATTGTGGTGTGATTCTTTATTATTGAATTGTTGTAAATAATTAAATCTTTGTTTTTAAAATAAAATTTGGATAGTAATGTTTAAAAATGGTTTTGACACTTAGCTTAATTAATTAGGGTGTTTAAATTGGAAAAGTTATTTTTACGACAGTGATGCTAAGAAGGAACCAACTGTTCACCTTGATTTTAATTTAGTAAAAGGAGTGATCACCCGGTATTTAATTAGGCGGGGTGTCCCAACAAGGAATACCGACCAACGCAAAGAAGTCCGACCAACACAACGAAGGCCGACCAACAAGACCAATGAAGCGTCACCATACTACACATGGTTTATACAACCAATCATCACATTCATTATGTACAGATGTAATTGTTTAAATGTATAAATGAATTCCATCCCTTGAAATTCCCACCCTTGACCTCCGGGACAATATAAATACGATATATCCCTTTTATCAAGGGCATGGTGGAACGGATTCTGGAATATTCTTATTTACAAGAGTACCTAGATTTCTGTAACCTCTAAAGTTAATAACATAACGGTGGGCTTAGGCTTTTTTATAGAGCTGAACCACTTTAAAAACTCTCTCTCTCTTTATTTACCATTGAAATTACATATTTACATATTTTATCTGTCATTATAAAATTAGATCAAGTCTAGTTTTTTACATCAACATTCGAGCATTGTTAAAAGTATATAATAATTGAATACTTGAGCATCGATAACCTTGCATACGGCATTCGAGGTAAAAGGGAAGTCGATGCTTCTTCAAACACGGGTGTAGAAACATATATTATCTTATGAAATTCTTGAACTTGAGACACTAAAATGGTCTAGCCATGTATCAAGAAAGAGTAACGTAATGATTAGTAAAAAATCACAGCCTACATGACGATGCTCAATATCACTGTCACTAACAATTATGAGAGGATTAATTATTTTTTTAAAAGTAAAATAAAATAGGAGTTTGAGATAATCAGGTGAGGATATCGTCTCAAAGGAACTTTACCAGACCAAATACAAATGTATCTTTGAAATTTTTCAACAAATTTCCCAATAAGTAAAAATGAATGATAAAAGAGTGAACAAAATTCTCCAACTTCCACCATCAAACTTATGTTCATAGAGGTGATTGAAGAAATAATAATGACTAAGAAATAGTCTTACATTAGTACTTCAACTAGTGATACCAAAATTCCAAAAAAAAATGAAGGAGAAACTAAGCTTCGAGTGCATATGCATTTTAAATCATCTTCATAGGCATTTCATTAAATGTTTTGTATTTGTCATGGGTAACTACAAAGACATACACTAGAAAACAAATGTTAGAATATTAATAATAAGTATATATATTAGTACAAATAGATCTAATGAAAATATAAATGAAACCGGACATATAGATACACAATAAGGGGTCGTCTAAAATTCTCTAAAATGCAAAAAAGTCAAGTTTCCACCATTGGGGTTCAAATATAGGTTTTGGTATACATAATTTATAATCCATATATTTAGACTACTATGGGGCCATGCTCGTGTGTGTGAGAGAGAATGTGTGTGTGCGTATGTATATATGTATCTATCTATCTATCTATCTATCTCTCTCTCTCTCTCTCTCTCTCTCTCTCTCTCTCTCTCTCTCTCACTCTCTATATATATATATATATATATATATATATATATATATATCATACTTTCTACTTTCTACCTTATCCACACATCGCACCTAGCTCTAAGCTCTAATTTTTTTTTATTTTATCCATTGAGTTCACCTTCCAATCAACACATATTAAAAAGTTAGTTCAAAATACCATTTCAAGATATTTTTTAAAATCCAACAAAAAATTGCTGAAAATACCTTATTTACAAAGGTCTGCGCCAACAGAATTTTGTGATTTTTTAAAAAATAGCTAGAAAATATATTTTGACCTAATTTTTTGAACGTATGTTGATTGAAAGGTTAGTCTCAGTAGATAAATAAAAATTTGGAAAAAATATTTCTTAGAGTCTAGAACTAGGTGTGATGTAGATGAGCCATCCCCTTTCTCTCTATATACTAATGTGTTGGTGCACGTACACCATAACAACATGTCGCATCTCCCATAATCTTAGCACCACCATCACATTATCAAAACAAAACCCCTTTCCGTTGTTTTCTCATAATAATAAGCTTGATTGTTTTAATTACGAATATTATAATTTGATTACTCATTTTTATTGTCAACTTCACTTTAGGTAAATTTGACTACAATCTTGCACTATACTATTTTTTAATGATGTCAAATATCAACCTTTAGAATATATATTATTCAAACTCAATTATAGTGTCACTCCGTTTAGTTTTGATAAAAACTTCAAATAATAAATTCATTAATAGTCGTGGAAATATAGAAAGAAAGAAAACTCATCAGCGCCCATGCGCCCATGAGAAAATAGATCCCTAGTCTATTAAAGAAACTTTTCCACTTACATAAGGTTAAAAAAATGTGGCTAAATGGGTAGTTAGATAAAAATATGTTCAAGAGAGTCTCATGGACAACAAATCCGTGATCTTTTTTATTCTTACCAAAAACTATAAATTCGTATTACATGAAAATAGTTTTTTCTTTACTGAACTTATTCCTTATAACAACAATTAATTTGGAAGATTCATATGCTACAAGAGTAACTAAGAAACAAAATTAATGTTAATAAAAATAAAAATAAAAAAGCAAAAGCATCACAAGAGGTTTCAAAAACAAAATCTCTAGTTTCATTAGTGAACCCTAACTCAAGGACCCTCAAAGTTTAAAAATTAACTAGTAGTACATGAATAACTAAAAACGAGAAAAAATTTCATTTGGTGAGATTGTCAATTACGTCCACGTGTTTTTCTAGCATTTTGAACATTCACAAGTACATAACTCAAGTAGTGACTAGAAGCTTAGCCACTATAATTTAAAACTCTCTTCTTATCCATGGTGTGTTAAAAAGGGAAGAGTACGTATGGAGCGTGAGTGGCCCGATATGTGTGTTTTCAAACAGAGTCATTTTTTCTTCGAAAAAGATCCAACTTTTAATAATGCACCAAACCAAGTTGTGAAATTCCAATTTTATTTTTGAGAAATGTTTTGAAAAATCGAAAATAGTTTTGTTTTCTTGTTTAGTTTTCTGTTTTCAAAATTGGTATTAGAGCTAGAAAACATAATTTATTTGTTTTGTGATCCCGTGTGTTTGTTATTCTCTCGATGGATTCTCTAAGCTTGGACGATCTACATCATTTGAATTTAAAGTTTGCAAAACGTATTGAAGTTTTGGAAAAAGAAAATTCCGATTTTAAAAATAAGATTGAATATTTGCAAACGTTTCAAATTCAAAGAGATATTTGTCGTGAGCACTTTAGTTCCTTGTTAAAATATTTTAATATACTAAAATTGGGCAAAAAGGAGAGTGATGATAGAGTCCTAATTCTAGAAAAAGAGTTAGAGGATTTCAGAAATTCTAGTGTTTGTGCCGTTGAGGAAAATATTTTGATTAATGATTTTGTGGCACGAGAAAAGGCTCTTAGGGATAAGTTTACTCACATTGAGGGGGAGCGAGATAACCTTATAGAGGTAATTGAAAATTCAAAGAAGGGGTCCCGAATGTTTGAGGAGTCTAATCGTTTGCTTGAGTCAAAAGTCTTGGAGTTAAAAAATGATTTAAATGACTCGAGTAGTGATGGTAGCGGCTTATCTTATTCTAGTGGTTCGAATGTAAAGGCCAAAACCGTCGTTTGTTTTAGAGGGTCAACAACATCCGAGGGTATTAGAAAAGGTCAACCTAAAGGTCCCATTCCTCTTCGTGTTTTCACATGTTCACATTGTGGTAGGAAAGCTCACCTTAGGAGTTTTTGTTTTAATCTTAGAAAAGACCCTATGAAGATTAAACGTAGTGTCCCATTGGTTCCCAAACCCCGTTTTGTTAGGTATACATACCTATTTGGGTTAGGAAATCCGTCTTGGAGATGCTAAATGCTTCGTTGGTTGATTCTCACATGCATGCACATGATTCATCTCTTGCTATTTCTTATGGTTAATAGCTTGCATGTTTTGTCATTCGCTAGCTCTTGCATCATGATTTATTATTTGCTAGTGATATGACATGTTTATCTCTTTGTATTTTATTTTTCTCTTGTTTGAGTCTTATTGAAAAATATAAAAAGATTTTATTTTTTTAGAGAACTTTTGAAAATTCCAAAAATATTTTGCTTTTCTTTGAGTCAAAATATGTTTGAAAAGCCAAAAAAAATTTCAGTTTTTGTTTTTGTGTTTACATTTTTGATGTGGCATATTTGTGTGCTTGGACCCCCCCATCTTTTCATTATCCATGTGGCTAGAAAATTTGGTCATTATTATTGATGCTTAGAATGATCTTAACCATTGTTTATATGGGGTGGTTTCGAAGTTGATATGAATTTTGATTCGACTTTGTATATATGCCAACATTGCACACATGCACGAGTTTATATGGATGTTTGACTTCTCTTGCATATTTGAATTTTGTAAGGCGTTCTTATCTCAATCTTGTCATCTATGCGTAAGTAAACTTAAGGAGAAGTGTACATGTAATAACCGTTTACCGTGAGGATTTGAATTTAAAATTGGTAAAAATGATGAGTGATTCACGGGAAGGGGCTGCGAGAGTTCAAATTTAACTCGTCGTGAAAGCCACCGTTTAAAAGAGCCCAAAAATAAAAGGCTAAATGCTAATAAAAGGACCAATACGATTTTCTCTAAGTTGAGAATGCTAGAAAACTCAAAAGAACTTGAAAAAATATGTTTATATGAGGGTGTTTGGTTAGAGAAAATATATACGGGTTTGCACATCTAATCCTAATGTTGAAACATTGCAATTTGACGCTATTGTTTGTAGAATCATCAAAATTATGGATTTGTTTGCAAGTAGTATGTTTAGTTCATTAAGCTCACACTTTAAATTGTCATATGTATATGATAAAGTTTGATGGTTTATCACTATCAATTAGAGCTTCTTGATCGTTTCAATGTGTTGAAATTGTGACTCATTTGTTGTAGTTTCACGCCCATTCATTCCATGTCCATGTTTGAGCACATCGGTTCTATGTTTGCATTTAACTCGCATTTTTAGTTTTAATGAGTTTTTGCATTTTGTGCGAAAAGCCTACTGTTTTAGCACTGTTTGGCTTTTGCCAGTCCCTACCTGGAATTTTTTTGTGAAATTTTTTTCACTGGGTAATACTTTATAAAATTTCTGGGAAACTGGGAAATGTTGTCAGGTCGCGCAAAGTCGTTCAAACGAGATCTCATCTCGCACGAACGACTTCTGTCTTCATTCGAGCGACTTCCTCTTCTCGTTTGAGCGAAGTCCTTGGCTCGTTCAAACGACAGGGTGAAAAATATCTTCTGATTGGTTTGCAGTCCTCTGGCTTAATTTGATATATTTTTGGTACTCCAGGAAGCATTTTTTTATTAATTGGTTAATATGCAGGTTCTTTTATGTTCCAAATTGGTATTTTGCATATATGTCCATTTATCACACTTGTTTTGATTGGTATACTCTTTGTGTGATTCCTTGGTTTACTAGCTTCTGACTTATCATTGTTTGATGATTTTTAGCTGGTGTTTTCATGATTATCTAGCGGTTTTTTTCTTTTTAAAAAGTTGGTATCAACTTGATTCAATTAGGTATCATATTCTCATGCTAGATATTTCATATTGGTTTATCTTTTCACCGGATTGTCTATTTAAGACAAAAAGGGGGAGAGATTTGGTATGTGATGTAGGGGGAGATTTGTTGAGCACTTATATTTGTTTCAAATTGGTAACAAATTGGTATAATTGGTATCAATTAATTGCTCACATGTTTTCAAATGATATGCTCTTATTGAATATATAAATTGGTTTCATTTGTTCCTCCATACTTCACTTAGTATTTATTTGTCTGCTTCATGTGTGTAGGTATGCTTCAGTGATTCGAGATTTCAAGTCTACACCACATGCAGACAGTTCATGCTTACCGGTGCTTCATATTTTAGTCTGTATCCTGTATTTTTTTATTTTGGGTTTATGGGATGGGATTTAAGCGTCATATGGCTTGACGGCCCGGTTAGGCATTTCACTGGTTTAGTTTTGTCCCGGAATAGTCAAAGGGGGAGATTTGTAAGGACATAAATTTCCAATTGAGTCCCTGTATAGTTTTGACTTAATTCCGTGAACAAAACTGTGTTTGTAATATGTTATAGGGAGAATTTTATTTTGTCACGATCTCACTTGGTCTATGACATATTAAGAAACTGAAGACGTTGCAGCAAAGCTTCAAAGAAATAATCATGCCGATGTCTATTTCGTGCAAGTTTACTCATCTTCAAAGTTAATTTCATTCCGAGATCACTCGGGTATGAATGCGTATAATTTATGGTGCTCGGAATTATTTTATAAAAAATAAGGATGTAAATTTTATAAAGAAAAATGATTTTAAATGTTTTAAAAGTGTTTTAATGGTTTAAACTTCATTTTATGATGATAAGCTCGAAATAGAGTTTGACTAATTTGAATCTCTTTGTTAAGAGACGTTTTTCTCAGAAAGTCAAAGAAAGTCAAACTTTGCGAGGTCGCTCGAACAACATTAGATCTCGTTCGAACAAGATACAATGTCGCTCGAACGACATGCTTAAGTCATTCGAACGACACGTTTTTTGAGGTGGTGTTTAAACCCTATTTAAACAGAGTTTGCATCATAATTTCGGAAGTGTGCTTTCTGGAAAAAGTTTTACTAACCAGAACCTTGTTTGCAAATGTTTTCTAAGGTTTAAAAGTCTTAAACACATCCTTAGAGTTTGAAAAGATTCGAGTTATCGTTCTTATATGATTATGTGATGTTGCTGCACTAAAGTTGTTGTTCTACACATTGAACATCAAAGGGTTTTGCGGTGAAGAAGCGACGGACATCGTGTTCGACATCGTAGGCGTATCAAAGCCATATCGGTGGACACTGAGACATACATGGACGCATGTGTTGTGGACAGAGATCGTAGAAGACGAAATTTCTGAGTGGGTACTATTGAATAACGGTTGAAGATCAGAAGGAGAATCAAGACCCGTGGGAATCGAGTCTTAGTGTAAGGCTAATCTATCTTTATAAAACCATTATTCATAGTGATTGTCTGGCTTGGGCCGTCCGAGGTAGTTTTCCCGTTTTGGGTTTTTTCCTCGTACATCCGGCATTGTGAGTATTCTTTACTTTACTTTACTTTACTTGCTTTAATCACTAGATGCATGTTTAGGATTAATCAAGATAAAATTGGTTTAAAGTAAGAATTGGGATTTCACAACATGGTTTGGTGCATAATTAAAAGTTGGATCTTTTTCGGAGAAAAATTGGTTTTGTTTGAAAACACATAGTGGGCACTCCACAGTACGCACATCTCTCAGCTATTCAAATATTCCATGGAACTTTTTATCAAAAATTAAAATCCAAATAAACCTAGTTAACTGAATTTATCCTTCTCAAGTAGTCAAATCACCAAAACACATTCCTCCAAAAGCAATCACATTGGTTATGTATCGATTCAGTTTATTCTATAAGTTTGAAACACACTGTGGAGGAGTTAAAGAATCCATTAATCAATTGAGTAGGTATTATATTTGTATCTCACACTGTTCATTGTTTACATAGAAGAACTCTATATTTAATATTGCGCTAAATCAAGGCTATCTCTAGAGACCAAGACGATAAAACTCACTCAGGAATTTTATCATACACTTGGTGTGCGAAAAAAACCCAATACCTTGTTCCCAAAATGAACTAGTGTGCAAAATCCCAATCAATTCAACCAAGCATCAATGAAGAGACAATAAGAATATACAAGCAATCATCAAAGAAAAACAACAACGATATACCGTGGTTCACCCAAATTTGGGCTACATCCACCAAGGAGGATTTCTTCTTTCTATAGATAAATGTAGGAACCCAAAGGTTATACACACACACAATTTATCTCTATTAGAAAGTCACTCACAACCTCACAAGAACTCACCCCTCAAATGGGAGCTCTATCTCTCTTTAGCTTTGATAACTGTCAAAATAGCTCTCAAACTTGTCCTCTGCCAAAATCTAGAAATAACACTTGTATTTATAGATTTGATACAAAATGGCGAATTTGTTAATAAAACAAAACTAAAAAATAGGAGAGCCAAAACTAACAAACTCCACCTTGGCGATCCCGACGATCCAACTAATCTCTATAATGCTAAAATTGAACCCGCTTGAAGACTGTCCCACCATCTGCCAAGCTAATGTGATTCCCCCCAGGCGATCCTCATGATCCAACCGAACTCGAAATGTAAACATCAAATCCGCTCGAAGATCATCCCGACATCTAACAAGACAATACGCTCCACCCGATGCTAAGCCACCTCAAACTTCAATCATGAAGTGAGATACCACAAGTCTTCACTCCAAAACTCCAAATGACTCCACCCGTCAAGGAACCAAGTTCTAAACTAAGAACTTCCCTGAATTCTTCCCATGTAACCATACAGTGAAGCTCTCTCCTCATGTAACCCGGTGAGTACACCCCCACACAATACATATAGCCTACACCTTCTTTACACGAAACATTCAAACACATCAACACCATCTTCCACCTTGAGAAATAACTAAGAATGAGAGGGAAAATTCCTCACCTCTCATGCCCTCCAAATCTCACCCTCGAAAGATGTACCAAGTATTTGTCACGAAAAACTCCCCTTTGCCAATTCTCGCAAATAACAACTCATCGGCCCTCCTTAAACTAGCTACACACACCTCGAATCCGTCATGGTCCTACACCTCCTCAATTCCAATCAACCAATGTATGTGTGAAACTAAATCGAGTCAACATCACCCATTGGCCCCGGAGGGGGACTTCGATCCATCCCTTCCACTTGTAGGTATTATATCATCACTACCTTCTAGTCTTGAAAATCTAGCACCCAATGTCTCCTCTTTGTTCACAAACGAGACATGTCTCGAATGTTCAATCACTTGTGCACACCGCTTCCCCATCTTCCTCGAAGTCTGATTTAGATAATACAACCCATCTTTCTCCTCTCCCCTCGCTAGGATCATACAACCGCGTGTGACTTTCAAGACTCCACCTGCCACCGACACTCGGCAACCCTTGGAATCCAAACGGCTAATGGATATCAAATTCTTTCGCAACTTTGAGACATAGGCCACACCACCCAAAGTGCGTTCCACCCCATCAAACATCTTGAGTTTCACCATCCCGACACCCTCAATGGAAACCTTTTCTCCGTTAGCCAAAGACATGAAACCTTTTCCATTTTCTGTGAAAGTATCAAAATATTCCCTCTTAGAGCAAACGTGATCCGATGATCCCGAATCTAATATCCAATCATCTTGGGAAAGAGAGTTAACCTTGGAGATTGTGAGAAGTTCTCCAAGTTCATCTTCATAATTTGCACTCTCTACCGTTGCCCTCTCGAAATCAACCTTTCCCTTAACCTTGTCGTTCCACAAAGGACATTCTTGGGCCCCATTCCCAGCACTTGTAGTATTTCGACCCTTTACCACCAACACCCCTCGATCTAGACCTACTACCTTCATTAAATCCATGGTAGGAGTTCCTCTCGCCATTTTGCCCACCTCTGTCTCTCATCGTAAGTCCTTCATTATGGGAATACCCATCTCCTCGACCTTCCTTCTTTCTCATCGTGACATGAGATTGAAAATCTTGCACAACCTCGTTGCATCGGATTGTAGACTTCCCAAACATAAGAGTGCTCACAAAATGCTCGTACGAATCGGGTAATTATGCAAGAAACAACAATGCTCGATCCTTATCAATGAATTTAATGTCTATCCGGTTCAAGTCATTTATCAAGGCATTAAAAACTTTGATATGCTTCATCATATCCTCACCCTCCTTCATCTCACGCTTGAAGAGTTTCTTCTTGAGGAATAATTTATTTTACAACAACTTTCCCAAATAAATCTCTTTTATCTTATCCCATATGCCTTTAACCGTGGTCTCCGCTATCATGTTATACAAAACATCATTCGTGATAAGCATCTCAATACACAAAGCCTCTCTTTGATTAATGTCAATCCACTTTGGCATCGGTCATGCTTACCGATCGTCCCTCTACCCTCAACAATGCTAATTGCAACCTCTTTTGGATAAGAACGCCTAGCATTCGTCTTTTCCATAATCCAAAATTGATATTCTCATCAAAAGCCTTCATGTCCATCTTCATTGAGCCACTTGATCGAAAACTCAGATTCCATCTCTTAGAGCCTCCGATCATAGAGGTTGATTCTCGAGTATTCTTCACATTTTCCATCATTTGGAACAAAAAAAAAAAGCTATGCCAAAATTGCCAAAATTGATTCAACCTCGAACCAAAATACCGATCAAATAATGCAACCAAAGCTCTAACAACACTTGGTGTGCTAAAGCAAGACTATCTCTAGTGACCAAGACGATAAAACTCACTCGGGAATATTATCATACACTTGGTGTGCGGAAGACACCCAAGACCTTATTCCTAAAATGAACTAGTGTGAAAACTCACAGTCAATTCAACCAAGAATCAATGAAGAGACAATAAGAATATACAAGCAATCATCAAAGCAAAACAACAATGATATACCGTCATTCGCCCAAATTTGGACTACATCCACTAAGGATGATTTCTTATTTCTATATATAAATGGAGGAACCCAAAGGTTATACACACACACAATTTATCTATCTTGGAAAGTCACTCACAACCTCACAAGAACTCACCCCTCAAATGGGAGCTCTGTCTCTCATTATCTTTGATAACCCTCAAAATAGCTCTCAAACTTATCCTCTCCCAAAACCTAGAAATAACACTTGTATCTATAGATTTGAGCCCAAATGGAAAATTTGAAAATAAACCAAAACTGGAAAATATGAGAGCCAAAACCAACATATAATACAATAGAAAAATGATGATAGAATATTAAGGAGTGATATCAGCTTAGGTGGTTTCTGTATTAGAGGAGATGCCATTTGACTAGATACTAGCCTTGAGTATATAATCAAATTTGGAAAAGTGTGGAGTGAGGAACTACACCAAGCTTGAAATGTAAGGATGTAATAGGTATAAAAAGGAATCATTTGGTGAAAACATTGGTCATTTGAGCATGAGAAGGAACAAATTGAGTGAGGAGATAAACTTGTTCACCGAGAAATTAATAGTCTAATTACACGTGATTGGTTATGGCATGCACCACAGGATTAACTGATTGATATAATGCACTGAAATTATCATAAAAAGAACTACAGCTTTCCAGACAGTGTATTGTCATTTTAAAGACCATGAGATACAATTGTCATGAATATATAAACAAAACCCGAAGGAGGAACAACGAGTATATGGACAACTTTCATAATTTTCTCACAAAAAGATAAAGATTGTGAGATAACTGAGAGACAAAATGGAGACCAAAGTGAGTTGCGCCTTGAAGATACCGGAGCAACCACTTAACAACAACATAGTGTTCAGTTTGGGTAGCATGAATATTTTGACAAAGAGAGATAACATTATATGTAATGTCAAGTTGGGTTAAGCTGGGGTATTATAGGTCACCAAGAATAAACCTAAAGATCTTGGCGTAAAGGTCAAGATAAGGGTAATAAGATGCCGCTGTAGAAGGTTTAGTGTCCATAGGAATAGCAACGGGATTGGCATGAGTCATGTGAGTGAATTTAAGAAGTTTATGAATGTAGGATTCTTTGTTGAGAAGGAGGCCATGCGAAAAGTATGTGATTGATATACCAAAAAATAACATAGTGTGCCCATATCTTTGAGAGAAAATTCATTAGATTGATGAGAAATGAGTTGCGATCATGGATTGAATGCTTGCAATAACAATTATGCAATCGACATATAGCAGAGGAAGGATAGTGTCTTGAGAAGAGTTCAAGATAAAAAGGGATAATTCATCTATACTCCATAGAAACTCAAGATGGAAAAGGTTAGAACTGACGCAACCAAATCAATATGTAGGGGATTGTTTTAAACCATAAATAGACTTATGTAAAAGGCACATGTGACAGGGGAATGATGGATCAATAAAGCCAAGAGGCTGTTGCATAAATGCATATTCATTTACCATGCTTTTCGAGAAGGCATTCTTTACATCAAGTTATCTATGATTCCATTTATGAGTGATGGCCATGGAGAAAATAATTCTAATAGATTCATGTTTGATGGTAGGACTAGAGGTGTGAAGAAATTAGTACCCTCATTTTGATGGAACCCCTTGGCAACCAACCGAGCTTTGTTCTTGTCTAAAGAACCATATTGATGAAGTTTTATGAAAAAAACCATTTGGACCCAATAATGTGCATGGATGGTATCTTAGGTACCAGTGTCCATGAGTAATTTTTTTGTAGGACTTCCATTTATTATTTCATTGTTGTAGTCCAATTATGACGTTTGAGGTCTTGAGAAAGGGTTGTTGGATTAGTAGTGGGGGGGGGTATGTTAGTGGTAAGAAAAGATAAGTGATTTGTTTGGATCGAGTATAGATGGGATGGGTATTTAGGATTGGTTAGAAGTTAACAGTGAGTGGGGATATTACAAAAGTGAAATACCATTTGGATTAGAAGGGGGGAGTGGTGATAAGAGAATCCCTTATGGGCAGTGTAAAAACTCAAATTTGTTGTATTCGTGTACGTTATGGGCAGTGTAAAAGTGTATATTTGGACAATGCTAGGTTAAAAAATAAAAATATACACTTGGCTTAGTTAGTTTTTTATTGGACCCACACGCGTAAGAAAAAAATATAAAGCCTAAAGCGGAACAAGATGTTCCGCCTAAGCTTTCTAATATTATCCCCTATTCTTACTTTGACCCCAAAAAAGTTTGCAACGGTTATATATTTAGTTTACAATGATTATATATTTTATAAATAGCAGGTTATATAATATATAATTTATACAACGAATATATTTGATTAGTCCAACGACTCATTTTTTTTTATAAATAGCTGGTTCATGTAATTAATTTGGGGGTAAACATAATAAGTTAAGACATTAGGGGAGGAAAAAATAATTTCAGAAAGCCTTAAGTTAAACATGATGTTCTTCCCAAGGCTCAACCCTTTCTGCCCCTTTACCACTTCGTTTCAGTCCATTACCCTTCATTTACACTTGCCCACAAGAATTTTGTTAGATTTGGTAGGGGGATTTTGGACTAGCTATGTGCTCTGATACCAATTACACATAAGTGTGGAATATTATATATTATAACTAGAGAGGTATTTTACACGAGAGAATATCACAAGAGAGAAAGGAGAGAATTCAGAAGAATATGATTACAATGAAGGAGGAGCTCTCCTTTTATAGCAACCAGACTTCAAAGTTTCTTAAAACTAATTGAATATAAGATAAGGGAAAATAAAAACGTGGGCTATCGAAGGAAAAAGAAAGAAAAGAGAAAGGGACGTTAGTTTCGTCCGTTTTCAAAAAGGAAATAGTAAAACACTATTTACATTATTAAAGTAACTTTATTAAAGAAAACTTTAATAAAGAAAGATTCATTTGTTTTAACGTTTCTTTCAACTGTAGGGACCACATATCGTGTGCTGGATTGTTTTGCAATCGTTCACGTGGTCAATTATCCATCCATAGCATTTGCAATATTGGCCTCATCAATCGAATCAAATGACATACTGTCATTAGGGCTGTCATGTTGAGGGCCATGAAGTTGTGCTGCCTCATATTCTTCTGTGTGGCTTAGTTGCTCATAGGGAACATCTAAATTATTACTGTTTTTCAAATTATTTAGAAAGTCCCTAACAGTCGCTCGTTGTTTAATCGAGGTGGTGTAGTTTATCGATAAATCAGTAACAAATAGTCTTCGTCCATCAGTTATCACGAATTTTAAAGTCATTACCCGATAATAATAATCTTCTAGGTTTGAAATATTGATCAGGTTTTGTGACCAATATCTAGTTGTGTCCATCTAGTCCAATGTTTGCATAATTTCCCAATTCTATTCAACTTCGTCCCATTCATAATCCTCAGTGGCTCTGAGGTGCCGAATTTGGTAAGGTTATTAGAAAATTTCTCGAGACCGCTAGCTAATTGTACTAGTAATATGGTAAGATAAATAGTGGGTATATTTATACTTGCTTTTTGTCAAAACATGATAAACCAGGTTTTGGATCCCCATGGGTAAGAAATCAAAGTTATTGAAGCAAAATACACTTGAGAAGATTAGTTTTTTTACTAATCCCCACTCAATAACTTCAATATCCCAGTATGGATAAACTTCTTCAGTAACAAAATGCAGTTTTGGCATTTCATCACTATAGGCCACTCCTTCGAATAGTGTTGAAGATTTTATTTGAAAAATCATTTTTCAACAATTCTGCAAAGTCCAAAAATGTTTCAATTTTTTCCAGAGAAAAGTTTTCATTTTAATAATTTAAAGTTTTTAAAATCTTGAGACTAAGATTTTTAAACTTATTTAAAGTTGTTGTTTATTCAACAATCTTGTCAGCAAGGATACTCATGTTTTTTCTAAAATCTTTTCTTTTGTCTCGAAGATGAAATTCCATGCTTCATTTAAAGGTGTATACAACTCACAGGGGATTCCTGGGTTGTGAAAATCATAGGTTTCAGTATCAAGGAGGGTTTCCTTAGTCTGACATTTGGAGAACTGGTAGATCATATTAGGAGGTCGTAATTGTTTCATCTAATTTCCCATGCAGTTTTGGCTTCTGCCATAGTATTAAATTTTTGGTGACATGCACCTGGAAATTTATTTACTTGCATAAAACATCGGTTCCAATTATCATATAATCTTGGGTTCCTTCCACTGAATATAATATACACAGTTCTTGGTTTAGGCTGTGTAGTTGATGATGTTGATGAGGCTTGGGTTTTTGCCTTTTTAGTAATTGTAACCCAACTTCCTTTTACTTCACCTGGGTGCTTGTCTCCCATCTTGAAATAAAAATAATCCACTTGTTTAGTGGGTTTGATAAAATATATTCCACTGGTTTAGTGGGTTTTATATCAAATATATTCCACTTGTTTAGTGGGTTTCAAAAAAATTTACTTGATTAGTAGATGTTTCTGCATAGTTCATGCTAAGATAATCTGCAAGAAAATTATTAGTACCCTTCAAATGTTCAACTTCAAAAGTATAAATAGCAATTTGGTTGAACCATTTAAGTCTTCTTCCTTCTAAAATATTTCTTTTATTTATTAGGAAGTCCTTTATTGCTTTATTATCTATTATGACAATAAACTCTTCAGGTGCTAAAAAGATATGGAATTTTTCAATAGCAAGCTTTATTGCTAATAATTCCTTTTCAAAAATAATATAATTCAGTTCATTTGGTTTAAATTTCCCTAAATTATATCCACATATCAATTCATGTTTTTGAATTGATTTTGGAATAGTAGTTTTCTTACTAAGGATACTAAAAGTATTGGAAGGATTGTTTTCGTTCCAATATTCTTCAGGAATTGCTTTGAGAACACATCCCCAGCAATTATCCGAAGCATTAGTTTCTAATGTTAATTTATCTCATGTTTTAGGAAAATAAATATTTGGATAATTATTGATTATCTCTTGTTTAATTGTTTTAACAACAAGAGTATCATTTTCATTCCATGTAAAAACTTCATTCCTTTTGAGTTTTTCAAGAAGTGGTAATTCTTTTTGTGAAAATACTTTTATGAACTTTCTTCCATAATTAAGGATTCCTAGGAAACTTTGTAAATGTTTTTTATCCAAAATTTCTTTATTAAAATCTCTTATTTTAGAGATGATATGATCTTGCAATTGTAGGCCATCCTAATTTAGGATTATGCCAAGAAAATTAATTTCTGCTTTTTCACATCAATTTTCTTTGGTGATAAAATAATTCAATGTTTTTGGAATTTTTCACAAATAATTTTTAGATGATGTCTATGTTCTTCCACTGTTTTTGAAAAAACCAGTATATCATCTATATAGACGACACACAAATCTTCAAGGTCTTTAAAGATTTTGTCCATTCATCTTTGATATACCTGAGGAGTTGTGTTTAGCCCAAAAGGTATAACATTCTATTGATAGTGTCCTCTAGGATTACTAAAGGTTGTCAATGGTAAGGATTCTTCAGTTAGTTTTAACTACCAAAATCCAAATTTACAATCGAATTTGCTAAATAACTTTTTTCCTTTAGTTTGTCTAATTAAAACATCCTTTCTTGGAATAAAGTAGCCGTTAAATTCTAATTGTTCATTTAGTCTTTTATAATTTATAACCATTCTAGCTTTTCCTCTTGTGACTTCATTGTGTTTTCTCACCATAAAGGCAGGGCTAGAGTGTGGACTTATTATTTCTTCAATAAGGTTTATTTCCAATAATTCTTTGATTTGTTTATCAAATTCATCTATATCATTTCTGGTATAGATCATTGGTTTTACTCTTATAATGACATTGGGATCTCTTAGTTTAAGATTACAATGTCTTGGACTTTTGTCCCATAATTTTCTTGGATTTTCACTGAAATTATCTTCCAAAATAGTATAAAGCCAATGAGTTGTTTCAAGGACTTTAATAATAGGAGTTATATCTCCTTTCTTAGTAGGGCAAAAATATCTTTCACACTTATATTTATGTTGTTGTAGTAAAGGGATTTTTACTACATCTCTGTTGAGTGTTAAATTTATTGTTCCCTCATCAATACTTATAGGCAAGTATTCCGAGATAAAATTATTGCCTAGAATAAAATCTCCATGCATTTTTGGAAAGCATATTATTTTTGGAATAATGAATTTCTTTTCATTAAACCATATAGCCACTTTTTTGGCTTTTAAATCAATGAAATTTTGTGTCCCATTGATGCCTGTTACAGGAATAGAATTTTTCATTTTTATCCATTTTTCAGGTGATAAAGCATTACGTCTACAAGAAGATATTGTTTCTCCAGTATCAATTAATGTGCAAAGACTATATGGTTTATAGCCTGCAAAATTGAAGTAACCTAATACATACGTATATCTTCCTTTTCCATGGCATGGTGAAAAGATCATTTCTTCTTTTCCTAATTGGAAATGATAAATTTGACTGGATTTTATATTATCTTCTTTTAGATAATTTGTTCTAGGTAAAATTGGTACTTGTATATTTTTCATATAAATAGGGGGTTTACTATTACTACTACTCTCGCCTTTTAAAAGGTTTTGTCCTTTTAATTTTTCCTAATCGTTATCAGGAAAATTCTTTTTCTAATTTTCTGATTGCTTATTTTTAAAATACACATGATTTCCAGATACCTGTAATTCAACGTTGTTTTATTATTTTTCAGGTGGTGCTTCTATTATTTGGGAAAGTATCCATTGATTTGGTACTTCCAAATCTCTCCAGTTGATTAATCTAGGCTATATTGCCGAATCAAATGGTCGAGGTTCAAATATTTCTATAATATTTCTATCCACATTCCGTGTATTAGTATGTGGTAGAGTTGTCAATTCATGAATTGTTTTCCAATGTATTGACATATTTCTATAGGTATCTTTCATTCCTATCCCTTTGGTTTGGATTTTTATAATGACAGATTCCTCAATATTTGGATCATCAATGCATATAAAGAAATTTGATTTTATGTTAAACCAAATAACTCCATTTACCAAATTGGATTGGATTCCTCCAATTATGGCATTTATAGGATTACTGAATCTTTTGTCTAAGACCAGTATAGCTACAGGTGTATCAATGCCTTGTCTAAATAAGGTAGTAATACATATTTGAATAAGCCCGATATGAATATATTTTATATTTGGGTGTTTTTCCTTCCATCTTTTGATCCTTTTTAAATCAAAAAGTTTTATATCTGTCATCTCATCATCTGTTGACCCAGCAGTGGTATTACCATTAAATTGTTAAAATATTCTTGTTGAGAATAGTTTGAATTTTGATAATTTATAGACATTGTAACAACCCTCATTTTTATGAGGCTCATTTTATATTAATTTTACCGCATAAGGTAATTATATAAAATGTGGGGACCGGAGTAAATATTAATCGAATGAGATGAAAGTTAATATTTACTAGATTGGTGTATATTCACTGTATGTGAAAGTAAATATCATAAGGTTAGGTTGCATGTTTATAGTGTCACGTATTTAAAATGGCATTTTGGTTGAAATGATAATGGAACCCGAAATAATTTATTAGATTTCCGAATGCCAGTTTAGATGGTGTAGTTAGTCTCGGAAGGTGCGAGACAGTTAAAATAAGTGCCATATTGTATTTTTGTATTTTGGGCACTTTTACCTAGTTTTAACCCAAATGCGTATTTGCGAGTCATTTTAATGTGGTATTCACAACTTAAGTTGGGAGACTTATGTTAAGCCCCGATTTTAGTCTTCTAAATCCCCTTAATTCCATAATTTGTGTCTTAAACATAAGGAGAGAGAGAGAGAGGAAGAGAAAAATGGAGAAATGAGAGAGAGATTGAAGATGGAGGATTTGGGATTGCTTTTTCTCCAAATAAATATGAGATATCAACCTTAAGGCAAGTTTTCTACTTGCTAATATGAGATTTAAGATGCATAATTTGTATGACATTTATGTATATTAATTAGGAGATCAAAAATGAAAATTTTTGAATTTAAGCCTTAATCTTGGTGATGATAATATTGTGGATTATAATGGTTATAAATCATGTAGGATAAATTTTGGGTAGATAAATGTTGTTGGTTGTGGGTAAAATGGAAGAGATTTGAGGTTTGGGATAATTAGGGTTCATAACCCTTAAGACAAATTAGGCAAATCTGCAGAACTGAATCGATTCGGCCTGGTCGAATCGATTCGCCTTGAGACAGTTTCCAGGTCTGGGTGGACCGAATCGATTCGGATGGTCCGAATCGATTCGGCAATTATGCAGAAGTCAGTTTTTCCTGACCGAATCGATTCGGATGGTCCGAATCGATTCTCTTTCCTAAACCCAAAGAGATTTTCGGAAGCCCTGAATTTTGAGTGATTTTCTTAGTTTAGGTCCACTTCATTTTTTCTTTAAGTCTAGGGCCTAGGAACCTTCTTTAATGAAGTAAACTAAGTGTCCTAGAGTTGTAATTGAGTTAGTTACTTTACCTACACTAGGAATGGGTTATGTGGGGACTTTTTCGGGGTTATGACTATTGAGGTTAGGGCATTCTTTTCTTCTAGTCAATTACTATAAAACTAAAAGTTATAGTATTATGTTTGGGAGACTTTAGGGGCTCATCCGAGCTATATTAGTCCTAATGGTTTATAATAACACCATAAAAATGTGTTGGGAGAATAAATTGAAATTTCATTCATTTCTTTGAGGTATGATAGTATTGGGGTATTAAAATAACACCCTAAAGTGTTTGGAGGTAATTGAGAGTTTATTTACTCCTTTGACGTTGTAGCAACGGTATAATTTATCATATGGTTCCGGATAATAAGTTATACTATTTATAAAAAGTATATGCAAATGGTTTCGGATAAAATGAAACATATACATGGAAATGAAATGAAATGGAAATGGTAATGATGATGGTAAATGATAATTTACTCAATCATTAATATGATAAATGATTATTTGGTTAAACACACCTCTCTAAATGACATCATAAGGTAAGTTCGCGCACTTGGTGATGCCCCCTGGCTAGTGAATGCAGGGTGGATATAGTCCATAGGCCATATGAGCGATTATGTTATATTTTCTACGCTGGTGAGGAGATTCCGGGTGTGGTCTTGACTCCCTCGCATGCATATGGCCGCTTCTCGACGTATTTCATTGTAGGTGCCCAGGATGTCTTGTATAGATAGGCCCTGGAAGATGATGGTCATTTAGGGGCGCGCCCAGTGGGGAAACTCGAAGGGGAGATCTTAGAATTCGTTATATGTATATAAATATAACAGTTCATAATCAAGTGGGACTTGATGTTTGTGATATGCCATAAAGAGCATAAAGAAGTGCCACAAAGAGCACATTACAATGCCACAAAGAGCATTAAATGTTGATTATATTCCTGCTAAGGAATGGAAATGCCAGGATGGGCATGTAATTGAAATAAAAAGCCATAAAGAGCTTAAAATTATAATTATATTTTCTTGATAAGGAATGAAATGCTAGTAAAGAGCATAAATGTTGAAATTATGAGTTCCTGATAAGGAACATAATAATGAGATGGAAGCTTTTAATTTATGTTACTCTTTCTTTTTCTTTGCATATTCAAATTAAACTCATGCTTTTCTTTACTGTCTTAGCTTATGTTTTAGAAATGTGTAGATAGATTTTATTCTTCCTAGCATGATTTTTATTCATAACTGTCATACTCTTCATTCATCTGGTAATCATATAGAACCGGGCCCTGACCCATTTACATTTCTTGTTGCATATGCATCTCGTCTCCGCTCAGGTACTCTGCCGCAAGGATGCTCGATTTGAATTCCTATTTCGATGTCCTCGGTGAGCCATGATGCTGCGGGTATTACGGGATCATTTGGTATAAACTTTTTCATTTTTGTATTCTAGCTAAGATCGGGTCTCTTTTACTCGGGCGAGAGGCCCAAGATTTTGTAATTGATTAATGTAATGTATTATATAAATTTATTGAAATTTTTTAACAATGTTCTATGTATCAGCGAACCGATAACATATTTGGTCCTCTTATTTGTCACTTGTTAATATAGTAATATATATACATCCTTGAGGTTTACCCTATCTTTTCAAGATTTGGGTTGTTTGTTTTCTTTTATTTATGTTAAAACAAAATTTTTGGCAACCCGTTTTCTGGAATTTTGGGTGGTTATCCTGGATACTCTATATTTTATTGTGATGCTGAGAACGATTCCATCTATGATTCCTGTTATATTGGAGTATTGGGCTGGTCACCCCTTATTTTGCTAAGCGGGTTGTCTTAGATGGTATCAGAGCATCAGGTTCTAGAGTCCTTAGGAATCTATGTGGACGCCTTAAGTTTTCAGGGTTGCTTTTGATTTGACATAAAGCCTTAGGATTAAGACCGTTGATTTCTCTTGTGAGATCCCGTACTTCTTCCATGAGGTAGGACTTATAGAATATTTTGCGCATTCGTGTGAGATTCTTAGGCCGATTGAAGAAGGGCGCTAGTGAAGGTCGTCACGAAGGCGTCATTAGATGGGATTACTAGAACTGTAAGCTGTGGTCGGGGATGAGGACCTCTTATGAGGTTGCTCCCTTTTTGTAGCACTTTTTGTCTTGCTACTATGACTACTAATTACAGTTGATGTAATTTCCCCAAGTACCGCTAGAAGTAGAAAGTGGTACTAAGCTTGAGATTTCAAGTGATGTTAAATTGAAGAGGAGAAGAGCCCTGAAGTAGGATGGAGGAAAATCCTTCACCCGTAGGGGTAGTGTTGTGGTGGTGAAAATGTGGTCACCGTATTCGTGGGTGCCGGAAGTTTACCTATAGAGAAGCCCGGTGGAAACTTACAATGACGAGTTTCTCTAGGATAACTGGACTGAGGAGAAGGTGGATTTTTGAATGTTCACACAATGTTCGGTCAAAGGCCGGTTGTGAATACAGTGTTGTACGGTTAGGGAGACTGTTCACCATAAAATGGTAGGTTCCAGAATAAGTGTCGCTAACACTTTTGAAGGAACTGTGTTCATGAAAACCCTATGGTGGATATCCTCTATCCGCCCTGGGGAGGACTCATTAAAATAAGGAATGGGAGGTCGTGAACATGTCCTCTTTTATTGGGAAAGTAAGAGGGACTGCTTGGGCAATGGTTGTAGGACAAAGTCGGAACAATGGCTATGATGTGGAGTGTAGAACCACTCATTTTAAATTTCGTGGAGTGGAAAACAAGGGCCAGGATAAAGTGCCTAGTTTGGGAGTGGTGGAAGTAGTACTTGGTTCGGATAAGACTCGAGTACGGTGTCTGAGAACCATTGGCGTTGTTCGGAGTGTTTAACAAGAATGTTGGTAGTAATTCCACCTTAGTAGTGGGTGGTGTATCCCCCACGATAAGATAGAGTAGTATTGTGGTTGCTCTCGATTCGGGTGTGTATATTGAGCTTGTAGTTGTATTGACGCTATTATAGGAAGAGTAATTATATGACTTTTGTGGTAAGGAAGTTTCATGATCTCTTCACTCGTTATAAAATGAGTGACGATATTTTAAAGGCATATGTGCTATATGTGATAATTAGTATGAATGTTT
Organism: Sambucus nigra; assembly: GCA_949130495.1. Taxonomy (NCBI): domain Eukaryota; kingdom Viridiplantae; phylum Streptophyta; class Magnoliopsida; order Dipsacales; family Adoxaceae; genus Sambucus; species Sambucus nigra. The sequence continues at coordinate 112,795,675 of OX422214.1, forward strand.
TGCTGCTTGTTTGCATTGTATGTGGATGTTATGACTTATCTCCACGACCAACAAGGTTAACTAGTAATGCATAGGAGGGGTTCCTTGTTTGGATTTCGCTTTTTCGGGACGCTCCACGTGTGAACCTTAACGACGCTGGGAGTGGAGAGATGTTACTTTTATTTCTCTTATCTTATATATAGTATGCGAGTAAAGATATTTTGGTTGGTTTGGGGTGATAGCAAGCAAATAAAATTGTAAGGCTATCTCACTTCTAGTTCAAAATGGAACTAGTTGTTCTATAATATCTCTCCTGGATACAGGTTGAGACTTTATAGAGGTGGATCGAGGTAGGTAGGATATTTTTTTATTTGATCGTGTTATTTTGCGTGAGTGTTTGATTGTTTATTTGTGTGCTTGTTATGCCTTATCTCCATGACCAACTAGTTAAGTAGGCATGTGTCAGAGGGGTTCCATGTTTGGATTTCGCTTTGCGAGACACTCCGCCGCATGAACACTTAACGATGTTGTGAGTGGAGAGGAGCTATTCTTTCTCTTTCTTTTATTTTCTGTTGCTAGAAGTTGGGTTGAAAGGTTTACCCGAGATTCACGTAGAAGAGTGATTAAGGGCTATTAAAGTGCGAAATAGAAGCACTGTATATAGTTCTTTCCTCTGATAGATGTGAGGGAGACTGTGATATGAAGTCGAATTGAGACTTCAGGTTATGCCTTGATAAGAAGGCCATGTTTATATAAGGGGATATATTTGAAAGACTTCACAGAAAGTGAATGTTTGATTAGTTAAAATCTTTAATGATGCTATGGTAAAGCCTGGAAGTATAATCTTATTAGTAGGGTTGTGAATTTGCATTTTTATTACCGATCCCGATCATGTGTCTTAGATCATCATATCTCGATGGCCGACTATGCGAGGTAGTAGTGTAACGGGAGGGTTCCTTGTCTGGATTTCTCTTCGGCGAGACGTCCCACGCATGAACCTGAGCGAATGTCGGGAGTTGAGTAAGGTATTGGGCACTAGGGATCTATTTATTAGTATTATATATCTACGAATTAGATAGGGAATATATAGATCGACTTTAGTATTATTAGGATGTTAGGTCTTTAGGGTATAAGACGTTAGTTTAGGAAGGCTGTAAGGAGTTGACCACAAATAGGTTGTGGGTCAACTCTAGGAGGGATTAAGTCACTAGGAACGAGATTTATGGGGTGTCGAGAGGTTTGGTAGGTGAGGCCAAAGAAGATAAGGCCTTTCTTTATTAGAATGTTATGTTGATAACTTAACTTTCGGGGAGTAGAATGGATGAATTGACTTTCACTCCCGGGTTTATGTGGCTAAGCTCGAGGGTGAATTTAATGAATAAGTCTCTGCCAGGAGCGGGAAGTAATAATACTGGAGCATGGACTCGTTGTCTATGCGTCTCACAAGATTAAACTTGTGGGAAGTATTATCCCACGCTTGAATTAAAATTCATTGCGGTGGAAATTCCCTTAAAGAAATGGAGGCACTACTTCCTCGACAAAAATTTAGTCTTTCTCGCAAGCAACAAGTGGTTGCAGTATGTCGGGGGAGAAATTGAGTTGGTGTTTGGAGTTCTTAAAGAACTATCATTTGGATATTTTCATTCGCTAAGGAAATGCGATTGGGGTAGTATATGCGTCGAGTAAGAAACCCGTCGGAGATATTTGTGTTGGAATGGAAAGCCAAATGAAACGAGTATGACTCGAAAGACTTTGTAGCGAGAGCATTCCGGTCTGTGATTGACCATTTAACCTACTCGTACGAAGAAGAGTATTAGTGGAATGAAGAAGGGTATATTCGTAGACATTTGCATTGAATTGTCGACAGCGTTCTGGTCATGATTCTATTTGAGAAAATTATAGATCGTTTGACCAGACTGTTGCATTTCTGGCCATTATGGATTGACTACATGTAGAAGAGTACGCCCCATTCTTGATGGAGTAATGGTAGAACCGTGGGAGGTGCCTATTAAAATATGGTGGATCAAGACTAGATATTCGTGTCGGAGGTTTGGTAAAAGTTTCCATGAAGAAATGGGAACCGTATGGAAATGGTGTATATCCTACCACCCTAAAGTGGATGGATGTATGGGAGGAAATTGACCTAATTCCGAAAGGCATATCTCGAGTGGGCGCCTTAGAATACATAGCAAATGGGAGCAGTAAGTATATGGATAGAGATTCCCGTACAACCATTAGGCTATTAAATGACCTTATGGATCATTTCCTAAGGCATGACATCGTGAGTGGCCTAGCGTGGTCGGTTGAGTAATTCACATACTCGTTGGATGGAACCAACGGGTAATATGTTCCTTGGACTTGGAGTGGTCTTGAAATATTTCTCTAGAGATTTGGCTTTTGAGCCATACGCCTTGATGAGATACGTCAATGTGAGGTAACGTTGTGTAGCTTTGGGGTTAAGCCACTTTGAGTTGGTATGGGTGCCCCGAGGTGAGATGTAACATGATTCTGAAGGTTAGGCCAATTGTGCTGGGTCATGTGGGCATCGTCTTCTACCGTAGGAAGCTATAATTGATAGTTAGTAAGGAACGCTTTGGGGCTATGCTAGGGCTAGAGCACAACTGAAGTAGACTGAGATCGATAGAATCAGCCTTAGTCCGAGTCCTTTTGGGACGTTGTGATAATGAGGGGTTTGTTTAGGATGGTAGAATCCTAGTTTAGAGTAGTATACCCTTTATGTGATTTGGGTATGCCCGAATTTTGGGGGCAAAATTCCCTCATAAGGGGGGGAGTATGTAACAACCCTCGTTTTTGGGAGGCTCATTTTATACTAATTTTATCGCATAAGGTAATTATATAAAATGTGGGGACTGGAGTAAATATTAATCGAATGAGATGAAAGTTAATATTTACTAGATTGGTGTATATTCACTGTATGTGAAAGTAAATATCATAAGGTTAGGTTGCATGTTTATAGTGTCATGTATTTTAAATGGCATTTTAGTTGAAATGATAATGGAACTCGAAATAATTTATAAAATTTTCGGATGCCAGTTTAGATGGTGTAGTTAGTCTCGGAAGGTGCGAGACAGTTAAAATAAGTGCCATATTGTATTTTTGTATTTTGGGCACTTTTACCTAGTTTTAACCCAAATGCGTATTTGCGAGTCATTTTAATGTGGTATTAACAACTTAAGTTGGGAGACTTATGTTAAGCCCCTATTTTAGTCTTCTAAATCCCCTTAATTCCCTAATTTGTGTCTTAAACATAAGGAGAGAGAGAGAGAGAGGAAGAGAAAAATGGAGAAATGAGAGAGAGATTGAAGATGGAGGATTTGGGATTGCTTCTTCTCCAAATAAATATGAGATATCAACCGTAAGGCAAGTTTTCTACTTGCTAATATGTGATTTAAGATGCATAATTTGTATGACATTTATGTATATTAATTGGGAGATCAAAAATGAAAATTTTTGGATTAAAGCCCTAATCTTGGTTTTGATGATGATATTGTGGATTATAATGGTTATAAATCATGTAGGATAAATTTTGGGCAAATAATTGTTGTTGGTTGTGGGTAAAATGGAAGAGATTTGAAGTTTGGGAGAATTAGGGTTCATAACACTTAAGACAAATTAGGCAAATTTGCAGAACTGAATCGATTCGGCCTGGTCGAATCGATTCGCCTTGAGACAGTTTCCAGGTCTGGGTGGACCGAATCGATTTGGATGGTCCGAATCGATTCGGAAATTATGCAGAAGTCAGATTTTCCTGACCGAATCGATTCAGATGGTCCGAATCGATTCTCTTTCCTAAACCCAAATAGATTTTCGGAAGCCCTGAATTTTGAGTGATTTTCTTAGTTTAGTTCCACTTCATTTTTTCTTTAAGTCTAGGGCCTAGGAACCTTCTTTAATGAAGTAAACTAAGTGTCCTAGAGTTGTAATTGAGTTAGTTACTTTACCTACACTCGGAATGGGTTATGTGGGCACTTTTTCGGGGTTATGCCTATTGAGGATAGGGCATTCTTTTCTTCTAGTCAATTACTATAAAACTAAAAGTTATAGTATTATGTTTGGGAGACTTTAGGGGCTTATCCGAGCTATATTAGTCCTAATGGTTTATAATAACACCATAAAAGTGTGTTGGGAGAATAAATTGAAAGTTCATTCATTCCTTTGAGGTATGATAGTATTGGGGTTTTAAAATAACACCCTAAAGTGTTTGGAGGTAATTGAAAGTTTACTTACTCCTTTGAGGTTGTAGCAACGGTATAATTTATTGTATGGCTTCGGATAATAAGTTATACTATTTACAAAAAGTATATGGAAATGGTTTCGGATAAAATGAAACATATACATGGAAATGAAATGAAATGGAAATGGTAATGATGATGGTAAATGATAATTTACTCAATCATTAATATGATAAATGATGATTTGGTTAAACACACCTCTCTAAATGACATCATAAGGGAAGTTTGCGCACTTGGTGATGCCCCCTGGCTAATGAATGCAGGGTGGATATAGTCCATAGGCCATATAAGCGATTATGCTATATTTTCTACGCTGGTGAGGAGATTCCGGGTGTGGTCTTGACTCTCCCGCAGGCATATGGCCGCTTCCCGACGTATTTCGTTGTAGGTGCCGAGGTTGTCTTGTATAGATAGGCCCTGGAAGATGATGGTCATTTAGGGGAGCGCCCAGTGGGGAAACTCGGAGGGGTGATCTTAGAATTCGTTATATGTATATAAATATAACAGTTCATAATCAAGTGGGACTTGATGTTTGTGATATGCCATAAAGAGCATAAAGAAGTGCCACAAAGAGCATTAAATGTTGATTATATTCCTTCTAAGGAATGGAAATGCCAGGATGGGCATGTAATTGAAATAAAAATCCATAAAGAGCTTAAAATTATAATTATATTTTCCTGATAAGGAGTGAAATGCTAGTAAAGAGCATAAATGTTGAAATTATGAGTTCCCGATAAGGAACATAATAATGAGATGGAAGCTTTTAATTTATGTTACTCTTTCTTTTTCTTTGCATATTCAAATTAAACTCATGCTTTTCTTTACTGTCTTAGCTTATGTTTTAGAAATGTGTAGATAGATTTTATTCTTCCTAGCATGATTTTTATTCATAACTGTCATACTCTTCATTCATCTGGTAATCATATAGAACCGGGCCCTGACCCATTTACATTTCTTGTTGCATATGCATCTCGTCTCCGCTCAGGTACTCTGCCGCAAGGATGCCCGATTTGAATTCCTATTCCGATGTCCTCGGCGAGCCGTGATGCATTGCGGGTATTACGGGATACATTTGGTATAAACGTTTTCATTTTTGTATTCTAGTTAAGATCGGGTCTCTTTTACTCGGGCGAGAGGTTGATTAATGTAATATATTATATAAATTTATTGAAATTGTTTAACAATGTTGTATGTATCAGCGGACCGATAACATATTTGGTCCTCTTATTTGTCACTTGTTAATATAGTAATATATATACATCCTTGAGGTTTCCCCTATCTTTTCAGGATTTGGGTTGTTTGTCTTCTTTTTTTTATGTTAAAACAAAATTTTTGGCAACCCGTTTTCTGGAATTTTGGGTGGTTATCCTGGATACTCTATATTTTATTGTGATGCTGAGAACAATTCCATCAATGATTCCTGTTATATTGGAGTATTGGGCTAGCCACCCCTTATTTTGGTGAGCGGGTTGTCTCAGACATCTTCCTTTTTTATAAGTTGTCTTTGATTATCAATTTCTTATAACTGTTCGTTGGTAAATGTAATTTCTTCTACAACTATTTCACGAAGGGATATTGTTTGTAGCTCATCTTCGCTACTTCCTCATACTTCTGCAGTATTATACATAAATACGAGCTCTTCATCAGATGATTTCGATTCAGATTTAAGTTCATATAAAATTTCATTAGAACTGTTAGAAATATCAGAGTCTGATAAATCTTCCCCATAAAATATTTCTAATTCTTGTTCTTCAAGAAATTTTATCTTTTTATTTGCACTTTTCCCTTTTGGGGGACATTCGGGTTCATAGTGTCCTAGTTCGTTACAAGTATAAGACGACACTTCTTTTTTAGATGTGATTTTTTAGAAGGTTTCTTTTTCTTAATATATTTTTTATTCTTTGAAAAAGATTACTTCTTTTTCCAAGGTTTCCACTTAAATTTCCTCTTTCGAGAATGTTTGAAAGTTCTAGGAGGTAGATTACCTCCTATCTTCCAATTTTCTTTTAAAATCTTATCACAACATTTATAACCAGCTTTAGAATTTTTTATTTGATTTTCAACTTGCTTTTTAGCTTTTATTTCAATACATTTATCGGATATTTGTCTTAATACCCAATTAATGCGATAACCAAGATTGTCGTCCTTATCGATAGTTTTTAACCAACCAGGATAAGTTTTTAAAGACATTTCATCCCATGGGTTTGGGAGTTTGTGGAAGAATTGATCCAGCCAATGAATATTTTATGGATGCTTTAGTTTGAAATAATAATTTTTATATATTTCAACAAATTCTTCAAATTGACAAATATTACATAATTCCAGTTTAGATAATATGTAATACACATCCTCTTGGATTCTGGGTTCCCCAGTATATCCAATCATATTTTCTTTAATTATATCAACAAATCCTTTTAGTATTTCATCAAAAGTTTTGAAGTTTTGTAGGAGCTCAGATTTTTGCAGAGTTCCTTTTTATGAGTTTTCCCATTGTTGTAACTATTGTAAAATATCACCTTGAAGTGTTGCAGCAACGTAGTCCAAAAAAATTTCTTTAGACCAAGTACTCTCATAATTAGTAATGAGTATAGACATATATTGTTCCCACTCGTCAATAGTTTGTTCTTGATCTTTAAAGGGTACATGCCTTAAATCAAGATAAATACCGTCTTGAGATATATTTTGTTTGTTCAAATTATCTCTTCTTAAGAAAAAAGGATTTGGTTCATCCTCTTTTTTAATACCACTCCTGTTTTAACAAAATCTTCTTTTTCATTTTCATATGCAGGGGTTTGCATATATTCTTAAAAAGCTTCCCAATTTTGGAATTCCTGAAGTGGTTCTTCAGCATTCCTTTTTCCATCACCAGTATTTACTACATGGGGTGGAAAATCTTCTTCATTAGATGAATATTGTTTTAAATCATACTGATAGTGATGTAATATATTTTCATTTTCCAAATACGTTGTTTGTATTTGTTCAATGATTTTATTACATTCTGAAACATTTAGTGTTGGATCTGTATATAAATGTCTCCAATAATCTAATATTTCACGAACATTTATATATTCAGTATAATCAAATTCTTATGTTTAAAGAGCTTTAATTTCTTCTGAGCCATAATATAACCTAGGAATTTTATTATCCCCAGGATTATTCATTCCAGTTTGTTCTGGGTTTTGATTATCTATTTTGTTTAATATATTTTCAATTTTTTTCATAGTTTCCTCTTTTAAGTCTAGGTTTGAGACTGTTTCGAGTTGACTAATTTTTTTATCAACTTTGTTTAAGTTGAATTCAATACTATCTTATTTCCGTTCTACATAATTTTGATTTATTATATGACGTCTTTCAGTGCGTTTTACCCAACTAAATACTATAATTAGTTAGACTATTTAAATTAGTACTAATTTTACTAATATCATTTTCTGATTTTTTATCAATATGAAAATTATGATTATACGTAGACTCATCTTTTTGTAACCATGGTGCCCAACATTGTAAATTAATATTATTATTTTGATCGTCCTTATCAAATTCCATTTGTATCAGAGCCTTGTTACTAAAGGTTAGTATTTTAAATTGTGTTTATATTGTTCTTTAAATATGAATGTTAAGATAGAAAATATTATACTCCACCATCGTACTTATGTTTCAGGAAAATTTTTTAAAGTAAAATATATCATTTATATCTAATTATACCCATAAGGGATGCTCTAAGGAGCTAGGTGTGCTAAAGGTAAATACTATGGGAGCAAGTGGAACAACGGGAGATGCAAAATTGGTACTACAAGACATAGAGATAAGGGTGAGAACTAATAATGAGGTGGAATGATGTGACTGGTCATGAGAGCTTATTGGACTAGACGGAGTTATTAATTGAGGCATTAGGACAGTAAGTTGTACAATAGATATTAGTGTGCATAGAACAACAGGAAATATGGGAATAGAAGGTTAGGGTACAAAATAAGGAGTAGGCAATTAGAAGTGAGGTACGAGGAAAGGTATGAGAGCTAGGGGTTAATATTGAGAAAATAAGAGGTCTAGGTGGGTGGTTATGAGATAAAGATGCCAATGTAAAATGACTGGCAGATACGAGTACACTGAGGGCAGTGGTAGCCGACTAGGATGGACTTAAAGGAGTGTTCATTGGAGTGGTATAAGTAGATAGATGATGTGACGTATTGTCAGGTTTAATATGAAGAAATTCTTCATAGGTGGATAATTGACGTGGATCCTGGGTCTCAACATCTTGTGGATTAATGTAAGGCATCATGCCTTTATCAAATACAACATGGTGTGATATATAATTCCTTCTAGTCAAAAGATCAAGGCACCTATAACTTTTATGGAGTAAACTATTCCCAATAAAAATACAAGGAACTATTTTGGGGGGAAATTTGTTTTGAGTATTGACTTTGATATGTGGATAACACCTGCAACCAAAGACTTTTAGTGAAGTGTAATTGGGATTAGTATTATATAATTTGAACAATTGATATTTCATGTTAAGTTTCTATATGAAATCCTAGTAATACGAAATACGAATGTTATAAAATCTTCAACCCAAGAAAGGATAGGCAATTTTTTATCAAACATCATAGTTAATATAGTTTCCACAATAGGCCTATGATTTTATTATGCAACCCCATTTTGCACATGTGTGTTTGGACAAGATATGTGTCTTATTGTGCCTTGTTGATCCAAAACTTCAATGAACTGAGTTTCGGAAAATTCACTTCCTCCATTACACTGAAAAAAGTTATCGTCTTGGATAATTATGTTTACTCATGCGAGAAAACTTTATATATCACAGACGTTTGACTATTGTTTTAAAGGATAAAACTAGTGAATCTTGTGTGATCATTCACAAATATAACATAGTATCTGTAGTGTTTAAATGGCATAATGGGTTACGGATGAATTTTATTAAAAGCAAAGCTAGACACAGTCTCATATAATATAAAAGAAAATTTTCTACTTTTCCAATTAGCATCTTTGACAAATTGAACCTTTTTTTATATTATTGACTAATATTGACATAGTTACTACTATTGTGTTCTTTTGTATATTTATTGATGTAAATTATATACTCATAATAAGTACTTATAGCCTAGTGGTAATTTTTTAGTCTCCTTTTTTTAGGTCTTGGGCTCAAGTCCCACTAAGGACATTTAGGAGTATTTGGGTCATTTATACCTAAATAGATATATAAATATTATGTTATATATCAAGACTTGGGGGCATTTATACTACTTATATTAGCATTTTAGTTTCACTCGCATACAATTATAAAATGGAAATTCATCAAATGGACGTTAAAATTGCCTTTTTAAATGGATAATTAGAAGAGGAAATTTATATGGTTCAAACGGAAGGATTCGTTGTAAAGGGATGAGAAAATAAAAATTTACAAGCTAGTTAAATCCTTATGTGGACTAAAACAAGCCCTAAGCAGTGGAATGAAGAATTTTATCAAGTAATGATTAATGATGGATTTAAAATAAATTAATCTGATAAACACGTGTATTTTAAGTGCTGTAGATATGCTTGTGTGATTGTTTGTGTATACGTTGATGATATGCTTATATTTGGATCACATATGAGTATTATAAAAATTACTAAGAAGATTTGTGTGAAAAATTTGGTATGAAAGACGTAGGAGTTGCAGATTTCATTTTGGTAATCAAAATAATAAAAGATTCTGTGGGAATAAAATTATCACAATCACATTATATAGAAGTGTGTTAAGGAAATTAAATCACTATGAATGTACTGCTGCTAGAACTAATTATGATCAAAATAATAATTTAAAGAAAAGCAAAGGACAAGCTCTATCACAACTTAAATATTCATGAATGATTTGTAGCTTAATGTACATTATGAACTGCACCAGACCTGACACTACATACGCAGTAGGGAGATTGAGTAGATATACTTGTAATCATAATAATGATCATTAGAATGAACTTATTAGGGTATTGAGATACCTGAAATTTACTTTGGATTATACTTTATGTTATGTCTCTTATCCTGCTACGATTGAAGGTTATACCTATGCTAATTGGATTTCAGACTTAGAGGAATCCAAATATACAAATGGATATGTATTCATATTAGGCGGGGTCGTCGTATCGTGGAAATCCTCAAAATGGACATGCATTGTGAGATCAACAATCGAGTCTGAATTCATATCTTTAGACAAAGATGGTGAAGAAGCCGAGTGGCTGAGGACATTTCTGACAGACATATTGATGTGGCCTAAACATGTACCCGTGATACTTACACATTATGATTTCCAAGCGGCAATAACAAAGGCAAAAAACATGTCATACAATGGAAAGTCAACATATATCCATCGCATGCATAATATTGTGAGACAACTCACATCTAATAGTATTATAACCATTGACTTTGTGAGGTCAAAGGATAATTTAGCGAATCCATTGACCAAAGGGTTGTCAATAGATATGATTTGCAAAATATCGAGGGGGTGGTCCTAATGAGTAAAATCACCTCTGAATGGGGATCCTAGGATATAGGTTCCATGGGAAAACTAAATATGGATGATTATATGTAAGCGATACATACACTTATCATTGTCTTATCCCTATGGTGTTAATAATAATAGTAGTGTTACATGTAATGAGAAAGGCTGAGCTAAACTCTTAATGAATATATGGCTTAGATCTTCAAGAGGGATGTGACACGATGTTCTTCAGAGATTCACCTAAGTAAATGTGGTAGTGGGGCCGCTGCCTATGGGATTTTTGGTTGAATTCCCTCGAACGCTCATGATACTGGGATATAGATTGTGGCCTTAATGAGAAAAACTATTTTGAACCGTAAGTGTGTTAAAGTGTGATGTGTGTAGTCTATTGATCTAGTTTACCAAAATAACTGGTCAGTTCAAGATATGTAATTCACTAAATAGTTAGTAAGCCCAATGGACGTGCACTAAGCAAGGTTCAAGTCCAAAATACACCTCTGCCTATTAATGACATTTTTATTGCCCAAAACTTTCATTTTATTCCGTTTGCTTATATTTCACTCATGTGGGGGATTATTGTGTGCTTGTGTATATTTATTGATGTGAATGATATACTCACAATAAGTACTTGTAGCCTAATGGAAACTTTTGTGTCTTCTTTATTTGAGGTCATAGTCTCAAGTCCCACTAAGGACATTTAGGAGGATTTTGGGCATTTATACCTAAATAAATATATAAAAGTTATATTATATATCAAGACTTATGACTTTAATTTTAAATTCATCTTTAATTAATTTTATTTAATTTTATTTTAATTTATATTAAAACTTGCTTTATTTAATCAATTAAAACCCATTTTCTAATTAATGATAAACCCATTTTTGTTTATATCCGTTGAGAGTGGTTTAGTGGAGAAGTGGTCATCCAAATTTTAGGGGAGTCGGTGCTTATCGAATCCCTTTAAATAAGGGGTTATCAAATCAGTTTAGGAACGAATTTCTCTCTCTCTCTCTCTCTCTCTCTCTCTCTCTCTCTCTCTCTATATATATATATATATATATATATATATATATATATATATATATATATATATATATATATATATATATATATATATATATATATATATCTAAAAAACATATTCCTTCATACTCTAATTTCTCGGCAACATTTGTGTAGTTATAAAGTCATCCATTGAGTTCTTCAATCGGATGAACTGGGCTATTGAATCCCGTTGATAGTTTTATGAGCCTCGAGGCATCACTTGTTAAAGTGCATGTGATATTTATGTCTTAGGACTACGTGTCTAGCACACAACTCAACATCTATATAAGTCATTCCAATTTATTATCTTTTTTATTTTTACCGAATACGCATATAACAATCTAAGACATAAATATTTTATATTCGTATAATATGAAAAATTCATCCTGCTACAATTGCCTCTGCTAGGCCCGAATTTTTTTGGTTTGAACTTTAAACATTGGCAAAAAATGCAATTTTATCCGAACATGTTGGAACTCAATCACACGTTAGGAATTAAGAAAAATAATTCTTAAGAGACCGAACTTGTAAAAACTGTTGTTAATCAACTCCGAGAAAAATCTGATTTATGTGCAAAAATTGTATTCTAAACAATTTGGATGATGCTCTGTATGATGTTTATTTTTCTGTCCTTACTGTTAGAGATTTATGGTTGATGTTAGATAAGAAATATAAAACTGAAGATGCTGGAAGTAAGAAATTTGTTATTAGTCGTTTTCTGGATTTTAAAACGGTAGATAAAAAATTTGTTTTGTAACAATTAGAAAAACTTCAGGTCATTATTTATGAAATTCATGTTGAGGGTTTACCAATTAGCGAAGGTTTTCAAGTTGCATCTATTATTGTGAAACTTTCCCCATCCTAGAAAGAATTTAGAAATGGACTTAAACATAAAGGTAAAGATATGACTATGGAAGATCTCACTATTAGACTTAGAAATGAAGAGAATAATTGTGTTAAGAAAAAAAAGGATGTTTCCATGGCTATGGCTTCCGATGCAAACACTGCTGAAAGTAATGGGGTGACAAAAAATCAGTTTAACCCAAATAAGTACTAACATAAATTTAAGGGAAAAGGAAAAGCAACAAATAATTCTATTAAGCCTAAAGGTGGGATTATAAAATCCGGAGGAGACTGTTTTGTTTGTGGTAAACTTGGACTACGAGCCTAAGACTGCTACAAAAGAAAAATCAGTGACAATTCTAGAAAACCTAATGGGGGTGCGCAAGCTTCAATTGTTTAAACTAATAATTTTTCCGGTGTGATTTCAAAAGCACACCTAGTTAACAACATTAAGGATTTGTGGCTGGACATTGGGGCACCCGACACATCTGTGGAGACAGAAGTATTTTTTCCTACTATAAGGTTGTGGGAAGTGATGAAAAGATCTACATGGGAGATTATTCAATGGTTGCAATCGCTAGGAAAGGGAAGGTGGATTTAAAATTCACTTATGCAAAAGTCCTGATGTTGAATGAATAGGCATAAATTCTTCCCATTTATCCCCTTAATTTTAGTATTTTTATGATCCCGTACATTGTAAATAGGTTGGATTTGTCTTATCTTTATGCTACTAACCCTTTTTGGCAAGTATTTAATATTTTGTGTATCTTTTATGTATTTTACAGGTATTTCATGCAAATTAGTGCGAAAAAGAACGCAAAATAGTTAAAGAAAGTAAGAAATGGGGAGTTCAGTGGCACTTTTGTAATATTACAGTCATATTTCGGAGGTTGGGAAAACTAGAAAGTTGAAGATATCTAAATTACAAGAACACAGGAAGAAACGACAATTAAATCGGAGCTCTGGATCAAAAGATATGGCAAGTCAAAGTTGGAGAAAGAAAGTCAAAGTTGATATTAATTCTGGAAGTTGGAGAGTCTCAACTTGAATTTTTTTGTATAATTCCTTTTTATTAGTTGTAAAACGTGGAGAGTCATGGAAAAAGTCATATTTGGGTATTATAAAAAGTCAAGCCCTAGAGTAATGTAGGGAGGAAGAGAGAGAGTTCCTTTTGGCATATAGTTTCATATTTTCTTAGGACTTAGAAACCCTAGTTTGTAAGTTGAACAAGAGATATTCAAGATTCAAGTTTAAAGTTCAGATTTCCTTCTTCTATTCAAGTATTGCTAATTTTTACTTTCCATTTCTTCCATATTGCAAGTTTAAATTGCTCTTATAGTTTAATTTTGTTTCTCAATTCAAGTTTCTTTTCAATTCATAATAGACCTATGATTTCTTGGACATTTAGAATTTTATTTTCATTTAATAAAGTTATCTCTAGCTAAGTTTTTTTAGGGTTGGGATGCATGAACCCATCCTAATATAAATTACATATGTAGAAAATAAAATTTAAATTAAAATTTTGAAAGAGTCGTGCAAGATAATTCTACAATCATTATAGGTCTTTTAATCTCTCTTACCCTAGGTACTTGGGAGTTTTAAGAATATAATGTGCGTAAAATTTTTAGCACCGCTTTATATTTCCATTTGATTTCTTATGATGCGGGATTGAACCTCATATATGTAATAGTTAGGATCTATAAAGACTGGATTCATTAAAACTTCTAATTTATAATTTTAGTATTCTGCTAAGTAATTACTAAGGATAGGGGGATTATATTCCCAACCTATTTTCCCTTCATTCTTACTAAGTAATTCTTAGTTAGTTAATTTTTCTCACACAGTTAATGCAGTAGTTTAATTTAGTGTGCATTTAGTTAATTAGTTATTTCCCATCTCAATCATCTTTTTATTTCTTTTTAGATTCAAGTTTGGGTTAACAGTCTTACTTCTGTCGTCACGTTCACTCGTCCTAGTTCCCTGAGGATTCGATACCTAGACTAGACACTGTACTCTGCAAGCATGTAGTTAAAGTTTTGGTTTTTTTATTGCGGTTGGAAGACGATAACAATGACTAGCGTATTTACACGGACACTCGGTTTTTCCACTCGATCAAAATGGCGTCGTTGCTGGGGAATTCGGTAGACTTTAGGTTAGGTTGGTTAATCCTGAATTTGACCTTAAAAAATCCAAAAAAAAATCAGAAATATGGGTGTCACATTCTTGAATTTCCCAATTTGAAATGTCTTACTTTAACTCTTTTGGTGGCTTTAATTTTTATGATAATAGAAGGAGGAGGCGCTCAAGACTTATGAAAATTGGATCAATATCACTAAAGATGAGTCTCATAAATACAAGCCCAGTGCTAAGGCCATCCAAATTTATCAAAATGAATTTCTTGAAGAAGAAAGACTTGAAAAATAATATCGAGAAAAAAATCGTTATTGGGAGGAAGAGTTAGATGCATTATTTGAACCCAATGAGGATTTTTCTTTCGATATTTTTGAAGATGAAGTAATTTTCGAACAAATGAAGAATTCGAGGTGCTAGAACCAAGGAATCCTACTTTGGAAGAACTCTTTCTTATTAGAAAAAAGAAATTTGATGACCTTTCTACTACAGAGTTGAAAATTAGAGAAACTAGCAAGGATATTAATACTTATCCGAAAAGCTTGAAGGAGGGCGAGACTTGCGCTTCACCTAACACTTTTGAGGACGAAATCATTGAGAGTGATCCAAGTACTTTTAAATCTCAATCTCTTATAAATATTTCAAAATCTATTGAGTTTGAAGATCCTTCGTTTCCTTGTGTCCCCACTATTATCGAACCGTTAACTCCATCACAAGAATCAAATGGAAATATTAAGGATGTTGAACCAATTCTTTAGCGAGAATGTTTGTTTGAGATGCTTCGTCTTATGGGTTATTCACTTACACGTGCACTACCTCCCGTTCTAACTGAAAAAAATTTGGGAGATGAATTGAATTTTGATTCCCATGAGTTGGTTGTTACTTTTGAAACAGTTAAAACTTTTACCGACGAGGAATCTTTTCTTGAATTTGTTTCCAAGATAGATTCTTCCTTTTTGTGTTCCCCTATCATACTACTTGAAAACTCTTTGGGAGGGGATTCTATTTTTCTTGGATACCAATTGTATTTTTCACCCATCATCCCTTTAAAAATAGTAATTGGTGATGGTCCATTTTTTTTGCCTTACACATGTCTTCCGTTGTTCAAACGAATTCTTGTTTTTCGAGAAGCTTGCATCCTAATGAGGGTACACTGATTACCTCTCAAAGTCAAATTGTATTTTGGTCGGACCCTTAAATTTTTTGACTTCTAGTGTATAACTTATTATAAGTTCAAATAGCAGGTTGAACATAATTAGCTTTTTCTTTTTCCTTTTTTATTTTTTTATAGTTTGGAGTAATTAATTAAAGTTTTTGTTATTCATTTTGTTATGCTTGGTTCTAAGATGTTTTGTAGATTCAATGGACTCGCACTCATTTGGGATCGCTCCATTTGGGTAATATCTTTCTTTTCATATCTTTATGTTGTGTTGTTGATTCACATTGAGGACAATGCAACATTTAAGTCAGGGGGTGTGAGATATTCTTCCCGTTTAATATTTAGATTCATTGATTCGATCACATGTTCTTTCCAAGTGTGTTGTTTTTAGAAAATTTCAAAAATTTCATAAAAATTGAAAATTTTTGAAAAAAGCCAAAAATGTTTTTCTTCAAAATAAATAAAAATTGGAATTTAAAAGCTTCAAAAATGTCACATTTTTCTATCTTAAATTGTTAACAATCAAAACCCACTAAGCCAAAACTGGCCGAAAATGGAAATTGAAAGAAAATTGAAGACTTAACGAATAAGTGTGGAGATTGATCAAACCCAGTGAGATTTCGAGCCTTTCAATTTTTTTGAGTCTTTAAATGAATCCGAGTTTATGATTAACTCAAAGTTCTTTTTAGCATTTTAATAAGTCTATGATGATCTCAATCCTTTGTTTTTTCGTGCTAAATATATCTCTAAACTTAATTAATCTCAAGATTCACATGGTAATGTGATGAGAAATTTGGACAATGAAGTAGGCCCTCTTTTGTTTAACCCAAAATTATTAGCCATAATAAATTTGTGAAAAAATTATCCCTTTGCAACCCACTATGAGACTAATAAAATATTTTCCTTTTGTTTGATAACCTGAAAAACTCAAATAGCCCAGAATTGAGAAAAAATAAAAATTCATCAAGTAAGTCCAAAGTGTGTAATAAAAAAAAGGCCAAGAAAAGAAAAATAGCAAGAAAAAAAAATAAAACAGAAAAAGAAAGAGAAAAATGAGCAAATACCTGAAAAAGCACAAATGGATGTCATAAGGGAATTTTTCAATTTCGAACATTCCGTCCATTCCCATTTTTACCCTTTACACTTTTTAACCGGAAAAGTCCTAACCGAGTCCGGATGGAAAAATTAATTACTGCATGGAGAGCTATAAGACATGAAAAGATAATAAAAGATATTAAAATGGTGTGATTAAGAGATGATGTTTCCCGTTTCCTAATAACTGTATTCCGATGATGAGATCTTTTCACCATATATTTACTTCTTTTCAATTTTGTATGTGTGAATTAGTGCCCATTATATTTACTCTTTATATCATCCATACCGAGAGAAAACAACCACAATCCGAGTGATTCGTTTGTGAGTGCATCCATAAGAATTTGAATCAAAATGAATTTTTGGAAATTAATGTAATGCTCAATCGGTTGAAATTTAAGGTTTAATTTATGCCTTTGCGCGCGCACACACACACACACACTATGGTTTGACACGTTTGAATATGAATTTATGGTGATTATTTTTTAAAAATTTTAAATTGTACAATTTTTAAGTATTATGATATTTATTTGAGTCAATAAAGAATTTTGTGGGTGTATTCACTGTAAAACCTCACTAGACAAAACTCGTCCTACTCGGGTAACCTATGGTTTGTTGCATAAGCTCAATGCAATCGCTTGCCTGCGAAAGTGGAATTTTATTTTAATAAAAGGAATTTCAAAAGTCAACTCATTTCTCTTACATTGCTCGGGACATGCAAAGTTCTAAGTTAGGAGGATTTGATTAGGCATAAATTATTCACATTTATCCCCTTAATTTCGGTATTTTTATGATCATGTGCATTGTAAATAGCTCGAATTTGTCTTATATTTATGCTACTAACCCTTTTTGGCAAGTATTCCGTATTTTGTGTATCTCTTATGTATTTTACAGGTATTTCATGCAAATTAGTGTGAAAGAGAATGCAA
Source organism: Sambucus nigra (assembly GCA_949130495.1). NCBI lineage: Eukaryota > Viridiplantae > Streptophyta > Magnoliopsida > Dipsacales > Adoxaceae > Sambucus > Sambucus nigra. Next base: position 112,813,594 of record OX422214.1, read on the forward strand.
AACAGTGAAAGAAAGCAAGAAATGGTGAGTTCAAAGGCACTTTCATAATTTTACAGCCATATTTCGGAGGTAGGGAAAACTAGAAAGTTGAAGAGCTCCAAATTAGAAGAACATGGGAAGAAATGGCAGTCAAATCAGAGCTTTGGATCAAACGATATGGCAAGTTAAAGTTGGATAAAGAAAGTCAAAGTTGAAATTAATTCTCGAAGCTCAAGAGTTTCAACTCTTGAAATTTATTGTATAATTCCTTTTTATTAGTTGTAAATCGTGGAGAGGCGTGGCAAAAGTCATATTTGGGTATTATAAAAAGTCAATCCCTAGAGTAATGAAGGAAGGGAGGGAGAGAGTTCCTTTTGGCATATAATTTCATATTTTCTTAGGATTTAGAAACCCTAGTTCGTAAGTTGAACAAGAGCTATTCAAGATTCTAGTTTCATGTTCATATTTCCTTCTTCTATTCAAGTATTGCTAATTTCTACTTTCCATTTCTTCCATATTGCAAGTTTAAATTACTCTTATAGTTTAATTTTGTTTCTCAATTCAAGTTTCTTTTTAATGCATAATAGACCTATGATTTCTTGCACATTTAGAATTTTGTTTCCATTTAATAAAATCATGTCTAGCTATGTTTTTTTTAAGGTTGGGATGCATGAACCCATCCCAATGTAAATTAAATATGTATAAAATAGAATTTAAATTAAAATTTTGAAAGAGTCGTGCAAGATATTTCTACAATCATTATAGGTCTTTTAATCTCTCTTGCCCTAGGTATTTGGGATGTTTAAGAATATAATGTGCGTAAAATTGTTTAGCACCGCTTTATATTTTGCTATCATTTCATATGATGTTGGATTGAACCTCATATATGTAATGCTTAGGATCTATAAGACTGGATTCATTCAAACTTCTAATTTATAATTTTAGTATTTTGCTAAGTAATTAGTAAGGATTGGGGGATTGTATTCCCAACCTGTTTTACCTTCATTCTTATTAAGTCATTCTTAGTTATTTAATTTTGCTCACATAGTTAATGCAATACTTTAATTTAGTGTGCAGTTAGTTAATTAGTTATTTTCCATCTCAATCATCTTTTTATTTCTTTTTAGAGTCAAGTTAGGGTTAACAATGTTACGTTTCTCGTCACGTTCACTTGTTCTAGTTCCCTGAGGATTCGATACCCAGAATAACCACTATACTCCGCAAGCGTGTAGTTAAAGTTTAGATTTTTGTATTGCAGTTGGAAGCTGATAACAACGACTAACGTATTTACATGGATGCTCAGTTTGCCACTCGATCATCGAACGTGGTGTTAAATGTGTTAGACATTAGGAAAAATTTGGCCTCGGGCTCGCTATTGTGTAAACAGGGTTTTAAAATGGTCTTTGAATCTAATTAATTTTTTTTAGCTAAAAATGGGGTGTTTGTTGGAAAGGGTTACATGTGTGATGGATTGTTCAAACTAAATGTAATTGTTGACGCTGTTTTCAATGTAGCTAATTCTTCTGCTTATCTCTCTGATTCCTTATATTTGTGACATAGTAGACTTTGACATGTTAGTTTTGCTTTACTTATAAGATTAAAAAATTTAGGAGATATCCCGAAATTTCCTTCAAATGTGAAATATGTGTTTAATAAAAATTCAAAAGAAAACCTTTTTAAAGTGTACAAGGTTCTACTGAAAATTTGGGAATAATTCATATCGATTTGTGTGAGTTAAAAGGAATTCCAACAAGGGGTGGAAAAAAAATATTTTATCAACTTTATAGATGATCACACGAAATTATGTTATGTGTATCTTTTAAGATCTAAGGATAAATACTTGAAAAATTCAAACTATATAAAACCGAAGTTGAAAATCAACTAAATCAAAAAATTAAAATTGTGAGATGAGATAGAGGAGGAGAATATTATAAACCTTTTAATAACTTTTGTAAAAGACATGGTATAATACATCAAACTATGGTACCATACTGTCCACAAAAAAATGGTTTGGGGGAATGTAAAAATCAAACGCTAAAGGATATGGTAAATTGTATGTTAAACAGTTCGGGTCTTCCTCATAATTTATGGGGTGAAGCCGTACTTTCAGCTTGTTATATTTTAAACAAAATTCCCCGAAGTAATTTGCTAAATCTTCTTACGAATTATGGAATGGAATAAAGACTTTATATAAATGCTTAAAAGTGTGGGGTTGTTTAGCTAAGGTAGTCTCGCCTCCACCTAAACGAACTAAACTCGGACCTAAAACTCTTGATTGTGTATTTATAGGTAATTCTCAAAATAGTAGAGTGTATAAGTTCATTGCATTTAAATATTATGTAAAATGTGTATCTACAAATACAATTATTGAATCTCATGATGTAGAATTCTTTGAACATATATTTCCACATAATACCACTACTAGACTTGAGCATGCTCCTTCAAACATTAATATTCCATCTAGTAGTAGGTAAGAAAATGAAATGGACATACAGAAACTTACGAAAAGTAAAAGACGTAAGATAGAAGAATCATTTGGGCCTTCTTATATTTCATTTTTTTCTCAGGGGGATCCTCATTCTTATCACGATGCTCTTAATTATCCTGAAGCTCCATTTTGGAAAGAGGCTATTAATAGTGAAACATAATCTATTATGCAAAATCACACGTGGGATTTAGTTATCTTGCCACCAAGTTGTAAAACAATAGGGTGTAAATGTAAAGAAAAATGAAACCTGATGGATCCATAGAAAAATAAAAGGCTAGGTTAGTAGCCAAAGAATATAAACAAAAGGAGGGAATTGATTTATTTGACACTAATTATCCAGTTACGCAAATTACTTCTATTAGAATTTTAGTTTCCCTCGCATCCACTTATAAAATGGAAATTCGTCAAATGGATATTAAAATTGCCTTCTAAATATAGAATCAGAAGAGGAAATTTATATGCATCAACCGGAGGATTTTTTGTAAGGGTATTAGAATATAAAGTTTGCAAGGTAATTAAATCCTTATATGGACTCGAACAAGCCCCTCAACAGTGGCATGGAAAATTTAATGAAGTAATGATTGATGATGGATTTAAAATAAATGAATCTGATAAATGCGTGTATTTTAAGTTCCAAAGAGATGCTTGTGTGATTATTTGCCTATAAATTTATGAGATGCTAATATTTGGATCACATATGATTATTATGAAAACTACTAAGAAGATGTTATGTGAATAATTTGATATGAAAGACTTGGGAATTGAAGATTTCATTTTGGGAAGAAAAATAATACGAGATTCTATGGGAATCAAATTATCACAATCACATTATATGGAAAGCGTGTTAAGGAAATTCAATCAATATGAATCAACTCCTGCTATAACTCCTTATGATCCAAATAGTAATTTAAAGAAAAATAAAGGAGAAATTGTGTCACAACTTGAATATTCAAGAATTATTGGTAGCCTAATGTACATTATAAACTACACCAGACATGTCATTGCATATGCAGTAGGGAAAATGAGTAAATATACCTATAATTCTAATATTGATCATTAGAATCCACTTATTAGAGTACTGAGATACCTCAAATTTACTTTGGATTATGCTTTATATTATTTCTCTTATCCTGTTGTAATTGAAGGTTATACTGATGCTAATTCGATTTCTGACTGAGAACAATCCAAATCTACAAGTCAATATGTATTCACATTAGGTGGGGCTGTCGTATCGTGGAAATCCTCAAAATAGACATGCATTGCGATATTAATATTGAAGTATGAATTCATATCTTTAGACAAAGTCGGTGAAGAAGCCGAGTGGCTGAGGAAATTTTTGGCAGACATTCCGATGTGGCCTAAATCTGTACCCGCGATACTTATACATTGTGATTACCATGCGGAAATAGTAAAAGCAATAAACAAGTCCTTCGATGGAAAGTCATCACATATACATTGCCGACATAATAGTGTGAGACAACTCACATCTAATAGTATTATAACCATTAACTTTGTGATGTCAAATGATAATTTAGCGGATCCATTGACCAAAGGGTTGTCAAGAGATATCATTTGCACAACATCGAGGGGGATGGGATTAAATCCTAATGAGTAAAATCACCGTGATGGATACCCAATCTATCTAAATGGTGATACCAGGATATAGGTCCCATGAGAAAACTAATTGTGGATGATTACATATAAGCTCTACAAAGACTTATTATTATAGTGTTAATAATAATAGTAGTGCTACCTGTATTGAGAAAGGTTGAGTTAAACGTTTAACAAATCAATGGATTGGATTTTCAAGCGGGATGTGACATGATGTTCTTGATAGATTCACTTAAGTGAGTGTGGTAGTGGTGCCTCTACTATGGGAATTGTGGCTGAATTGCCTATGGCGCTCATGATACTGGGATATAGCTTATTGCCCTAATGAACAAAAGTGTTTTGAAACACAAGTGTGTTAAAGTGTCATGTGTGTAGTGTATTGAATTAGTTTACCAAAATAACTGGTCAGTCAAAGACATGTAAATCACTGAATAGTTTGTAAGCCCAATGGACATACACTAAGAAAGGTTCAAGTACAAAAGACACCTCTACCTATTAATGACATTTTTATTGTCCAAAACTATCATTTTATTCCTTTTACTAATATTTCATTCACACGGGGGATTGTTGGGGGCTTGTGTATATTTATTGGTGTGAATTATATACTCATAATAAGTACTAGTAACCTAGTGGTAACTTTTGAGTCTGCTTTATTTGAGGTCATGGCTTCATGTCCCACTAAGGAGCATTTATACCTAAATATTGAAATAAGTACTATATTATATATCATGACTTAGGACTTGGGGAATTAGTCTTGGGTCTTGGGTCCAAAAATCTGTTAATTTTAAATTCGTCTTTAATTAATTTTATTTTATTCGATTTTAATTTATATTAAAACTCATTTTATTTAATTAATTAAAAAAACATTTATAATTATTGTTAAAACCCGATTTTCTATACTTCCGTTGAGAGTGGTTTAGTGGAGAAGTGGTCATCCACATTTTGGGGGAATGGGTGGTTTCTGCATCACTTTAAATAACGGGTCTGCAAATCAGTTTAGGATGGAATTTCTCTCTCTCTCTCTCTCTCTAAAAAAAGGGTATTCCTTCTGTTGATGTAAAAAACTAGATCGCTCTAATTTTTCAATCACAGATAAATAAATAAGACAAAGATTTTTAAAGTGGTTCGGCTAGGAATAAAGCCTACGTCCACTGTTATGTTATTGCTGAGTGTTTGTGGAATTCTTGATTACAAGTTCTCTCAAGAAATTCCGGTCCCTTACAATGAGGATTGTACAATGTATTTATAGCCCTGAGGCTGTACATGAAAGGTCCAATACATTAAATGATTTACATATGAAAGGGTAATACATTTAATGCAGCGTGTGCGTCAAGAATACAATGGATAGTTGAACAGTTGTCCGCCTGGTAATTAATGATGCGGTCGAGATGCAGTTCGGACCGCCTTAGTTGCTTGTTGATCAAGGGTTCCTCGGAGTACTTAGAGTATCTCGGGATGATAGAGTTCCTCGGTGTGATATAGTTTCTCGGAAAGAAGCACGGTTGGTCGGGAAATGATCTTCCTCGATGCTATTGTGCCATGTAGATTGACACGTGTCTTCATCTTCTTCGTCCACATCAGCGCATTAATTTTGGTATCAACAGAAGCCCCCAATGTTTCATATTTTGAACTTTGAAGAGTATGGAACATTCTTTCTCGATATATGGCAATATTAAATGTAATTCCCGGGTTTTAGGAACATTGTATTCAAATTTCCTTCTTATTTTGCAGTTTCCGCCTTTTTGATAAGCGCTTTGATATTCGTGCAAATTTTGTCCTTTTAGCCGCCGGAAGTTTAGTAGTTTCTTTTTGGTAATCATTTCTTTCTCCGCTTCCCAATGCAAAGTATTTAAACTTCTTTGGTAACCATACCGTCGTGTACGTTTTTCATTCTCTGCATTCAAACTTTCTCTTCTCTTCTTCTCTTGTGCGTTCATCTTTGTTTTCGTTCGTTGTCAACACATCTCCTTTCTTTCTGTAAGATCTTCTTTCTATCTTCTGTATCTCTTTTATTCAATATGGTTTATATTGTGGAATCTGTTGAGAAATTCCGTTCTGATTTTGCCATTCCTTCGTGGGTAACTCTAGAGGTTCTTTCTGAGCCTTTAGATTACTTTCGATTGGCTGAGGGACATTGGTTCCCCAGTCTTTTTGTTGCTGAATGCGGTTTTTCCTTTCCACCAAACCCATTATGTCTTGAGTTTTGTCAATATTTTGATCTTGTTCCTGCAAAAATAGCCCCCAATTCATGGAGAATAATTAACGGGGTGCACAAATTAAATCTAACTCATGGGACTCGTATTGGGATCCCTGAAATTATGTTTTGTTATAAATGGGCCGTTTTAGATAATATTTATTATTTAAAAACTAGGTATTTGAATAGGGCTCTTGTAGTTAATCTCCCTGACTCAAATAGGGATTATTTTGAGCATGGGTTGGTCATAAAAAATTGGCAACATGCGCCTTTATCTGGGAATGAAGTATACAACGTACCCAGATGCCCCCCATACGGAAATGGGATAGGTTTATTTTTCATTTTATTTTACTTATGAAATTACGCTTTCATCATGTTCTGATAGTTCTGAATACACCTCTTGAATTTCGATATTCCTCCTGAACTTCAATATTCCTCTTGAACTTCAATATACCTCCTGAACTTCAATATTCCTCCTGAGAAAGTGATTAGTCGGGGTTGAATTTGATGCTCGACTGCATGATGATATAAGAATGTGCCACCAAATGAACAAATATATTTATAATAGAAGCCCCCAACTGTGGAATGTGAACTTTGAATGAGATTTATCGACCAATACCAACCGGAGTTGGATTTTATCTACCAACCGGAGTTGGATTTTGTCTACCAACCGGAGTTGGATTTTGTCTACCAACCGGAGTTGGATTTTATCTACCAACCGGAGTTGGTGGTAATTGATAATGAATGATGAAGACTTCCTCGGAGCTGACCAACAGATTGTTGGGAATAAGATAATATAAATGCTGGAGACCTCCTCGTCGCTGACCAACAGATTTGTTGGGAATAAGATAATATAAATGCTTGAGACCTCCTCAGCGCTGACCAACAGATTTATTGGGAATAAGATAATATAAATGCAGGATACATCCTTGGATCTGAATAAGATATAATAAATTCTGGAGACATCCTTGGATCTGAATAAGATATAATAAATTCTAGAGACATCCTTGCTGAAATGAGAATAGAATATGCATCCAAATAGATATAAAGAATAATTAAAAATAATAAAGTGCCTCGCCGATCCGTCGAGGTAGAATCATATAATGCCGAACAAGAATAAGATCTTTCAGAACATAAGAATATGGCCGAGAACGTTGTTAGGCCTGAATATAAATAAGAATTATCCGAACGAATGTTGTAATTCTCCTTAAAGCTGAATAAGTATCTTGTCGAGGCATAATTGCAGAATGCCGAATAAGAATAATATTTTCCAGAACATAAGAATATGGCCGAGAACTTTGCTGGGCCTGCATATAAATAAGAATTACCCCGACCAACTATCCGTTGGGGGTGAAATATAATAAATGTTATAGTTCTCCTCAGAGCTGAATATGATAATAAGTATCTCGCCGTGCTCCATGTTGAGATTAATACAGAATATGAATCCCAATGGATATATAGAATCATTTGTGCTGGAGAAGATATCTGGGCCTGAATATAAATAAGAATTACCCCGACCAACTATCCGTTGGGGGTGAAATATAATAACTGTTGTAGCTTTTCCTCGGAGCCGAATATATATAGAGAGAAGAAATTTTTTCGAGCTCCATGCTGAGATAATTATAAAATATGAATCCGAACGGATATAGAATAATTTGTGCTTCAGCATTCGTCGGCATTGAATCTTGTGCCTGTAAAAATTAATAATTTGCTCTACCATATGTGTAGGCTGAATTGATTAGTCATGAGAATAATTTACTCATCCAATCAATATATGATATGTATCAGCATAAAAATTTCAAAATATGAAATAATATTTTTGTGCCACACGTGTGTGAGATGTACAAATTATTATCAAATATGCATCATAAATAAGACGTAAAGGTTTTTAAAGTGGTTCGGCTAGGAATAAAGCCTACGTCCACTGTTATGTTATTGCTGAGTGTTTGTGGAATTCTTGATTACAAATTCTCTCAAGAAATTCCGGTCCCCTTGAATGAGGATGATACAAGGTATTTATAGCCTTTAGGCTGTACATGAAAGGTCCAATACATTAAATGATATACATATGAAAGGGTAATACATTTAATGCAGCGTGTGCGTCAAGAATATAATGAATAGTTGAACAGTTGTCCGTCTGGTAATTAATGATACGGCCGAGATGCAGTTCGGACCGCCTTAGTTGCTCGTTGATCAAGAGTTCCTCGGAGTGCTTAGAGTATCTCGGGATGATAGAGTTCCTCGGGGTGTCCTCCTCGTTGCTCGGAGAGAACATGACTTGGTCGGGGGAAATAAACTTCCTCGTTGTTATTGTGCCATGTAGATTGACACGTGTCTTCTTATTATTGGTCCACATCAGCAGATTAAATTTGGTATCAACAGAAGCCCCCAATGCTTCATGCTTGATGGGTTACTTGAAAGGATGGAGTATTTATTCTGCAATGTTGCTCGGTGCTCGTGAAATTCTTGATCTACCTTCTTGATTTGTTTAACATAAAGTGCATTATCTTTTGGACGACATATGATGCCGTTTGTAGCTTGTCATAATCTTCAAGTATGTTGATTGGTTTGCTAGCCGACCTACTGCCTCCTATGAGCTAGTGGTGGACTTCGAAACATTTTCATATAACTTCTTCTTCAATATTCGTTGGGATAGTAGTAGCAAAGATCTCAATACTGTTGATGTTGATTTTGATTTCTACCTCTGCTCGGGGACGAATAAGAGGTTCTCAGGGACAAGAAAGTGCTTCTCGGGAATGGGCTAATGCTTCTCGGATAGATCATCTGTGATGAATATCAGAATGTTGAAAGGTCTTAACTTCATAAACTCCTCTTATATTTTAGATGATCCTCCTGCTGGTGAGGAACCTGTTTCAAAAGTAGAAGGAAAAGAAACCAATAGAATAGGAATCTCAATGTAATAGTTAGTATACATTTTCATTCTCAATGTATTTTGTTTTTTGAATTTAACGAAAAACTTTCATTTTTATTCGCAATCTTAATTGCTATTGTCTTGTAAATATCAAACACTTTACATTTATGCATATGTATCTGTTAAAAAGATAACAATGTTGTGTTGTTCATCGACCAGCTTAAAAAGTTACAAGTATTAGAAACGTTGCTCGATCACTTAATAATAAAGTAATGAGTATAAAAATGTTTAAAATTTTTCCAACCAACCAAGGTTGTTAAATTATGCTTGTCGACCAACTACAGTTAGTGGGTTTTTATCCCCGACCAGCCATACTTGGTTCAATTTCAAATATTTTCATAAAATGTGTCCGACCAACTAAGGTCAATAATTTCTCCTCGTCGACCAACTACAGTTAGTGGGTTTTTATCCCCGACCAACTATACTTGGTGTATTTTGGAATATTTTGTTCTTCGAGGAACTTTTTGTAATAATCTTACCTCCCGACCAACATAAGTTGTAATATGAGAGTATATTTATATCTTACCAACCGTCATTGATCATGCTGGTGTACACCTCTTGGCTCCTTAAAGCTTTTGGCTCCTTAGAGCATTTTTTGGCTCCTTAGAGCATGTCCTCCTAACCAAAGGAGGTTGGCTACTTATAGCACTTTTGCTCCGTAGAGCTGTCCTCCTAACCAAAGGAGGTTGGCTACTTATAGCACTTTTGCTCCGTAGAGCTATCCTCCTAACCAAAGGAGGTTGGCTCCTTAGAGCACTTTTTGGCTCCTTAGAGCATGGCTCCGTAGAGCATGGCTCCGTAGAGCATGGCTCCATAGAGCATGACTCCTTAGAGCATGGCTCCGTAGAGCATGGCTCCTTAGAGCACTTTTTGTTGATCCTGTAACATCCACAGGTTGATCAGTGAACAACTTTTGTTTCTCGGGAGTATTAGGAATCCTCCCAACCATTTCTGCATTGCATCCTGTAACATCCACAGGTTGATCAGCGAGCAACTTTTGTTTCTCGGGAGTATTAGGAATCCTCCCAACCATTTCTGCATTGCATCCTGTAACATCCACAGGTTGATCAGCGAGCAACTTTTGTTTCTCAGGAGTATTAGGAATCCTCCCAACCATTTCTGCATTGCATCCTGTAACATCCACAGGTTGATCAGCGAGCAACTTTTGTTTCTCGGGAGTATTAGGAATCCTCCCAACCATTTCTGCATTGCATCCTGTAACATCCACAGGTTGATCAGCGAGCAACTTTTGTTTCTCGGGAGTATTAGGATCAGTAAACTCTGCTACAGCTTGTATTAATGAATGCCCATGCCAATTTTTCCTACTTTGGGTATCTGATCTCTGCACCTCTTCCTTCGTCGTTGGAGATCGCAACTCTAAAAGAGCTTTGATCGTTTCTGGATTCGCTTCAACGTCTCGCTGGTTGATAATGTACCCGAGGAACATTCCTTCTCGTACTCCAAATGTGGACTTCGTCGGGTTAAGCATATCGTTGACATAGACTTCCATATTACAACTGATTTGCTCGGTAAAAACCATGTTCATCAGCCGCTGTTATGTCGCTCTCTGTCTTCAGGTTTCATTTTGTTCTCGTGGTAGCCAGAGGAGTAAGTATCCATGAGCAACTCGTGTCCCGAGGTAGCATCCGCTGTTTTGTTGAGATCGGTGAAATCAACACACATTCTCCATTTATTGTTTTTCTTCTGCCCGACGAGGAGATCTAGATCTTTCTTTGGCTCGGTCTTCATTTCCTCTTGTGTAGCTTGATTCTTCTCGGGGCTGGATGCTCTTCTTCTCGTATGTCATATCAATTAGTGGTTCAGCTTCCACCCACTTAGTAAAATAGTCTACTGCCACGACGAGATACTTGAACCTTCCTCGGGTCGTCGGCAGTGGTCCAACCAGATCAATTCCCCACATGGCAAATGGCCAAGGTGATGTTATGGGTGTCAACAATGCCTGTGGAGTTTTTCGGATGGAAGAAAAATGTTGGCACTTGTCACACTTCCTAGCATAGGATATACAATCAGCTCTCATCGTCGGCCAGTAGTATCCCTGTGTCATCACCCTTTGCAGTAGAGTCCGACCTGCTACATGAGCTCCACAAGATCCTTCATGGATTTCTTCAATCAATTCTTTGACTTCTGATGGATGCACACATCTCTGCAAACCTGCCATAATTCCTCGTCTATACAAAACACCATTAGTTAACACATACCGAGCAACTTTATACTTCAATTTCTTGGCAGCTAGTTTGTCCTCCGGTAGTACTCCTTCTTCAATGTATGCTCTGATAGGATCCATCCAAGATGGTCCTAAATCAAGGGTAATAATCTTCACTGTCAGATCTTCTTCTATGCTCCGACTTTCTAGTACTTCAATTGGTATTGTTCTTCGCAGTTCGGTGCGCGTAGCTGACGCTAGTCGGGCCAATGCGTCTGCTTTAGCATTCTCCATTCTCGGTATCCTCACCAATTGAATAGCATCAAATTCTTTCAATAACTCCATCACTTTTGCATGGTACTTCACCATTAACTCTCCCTTCACTGCATATATTCCCATCATTTGATTCACAATTAATTGAGAATCACTGAAAACAATTACTTGACGTGCCTCCATAACTTTCCCCAAATGAAAACCTGCTATCATAGCCTCATATTCAGCCTCATTATTGGAAGCTTTGAATTGGAATCTCAAGGCGTACTCCATGTCAATATCATCTGGAGAATTTAAAACAATCCCTGCTCCACAACCATCCGTGCAAGATGATCCATCTACATATAATCTCCATGTATGTAACTCGTCTTCAAATTTCTTATCTGTTAGAGTTCCTCGGTGAAATATCATCTGTTTTCTTTCTTCATCCCCGGGTATCCTTCGTTCCTCGTCGGTCATTTGTTCGCGCCCCTCTACCAACCGGAGTTGGTCGGGGTTTGAATATGATGATTTTTCTACATCCACAAGTCCTTTTACCAACCTTGGTTGGTTTGGATCTGTGTCTGTCGATCTTGTATCGTCCACAGGTAGGTCAGCAAGCATCTTTTTCTCCTCGGGGGTATCAGGGTATGTGAACTCTGCTATAAAATCTGCCACGGCTTGCCCTTTCAACGATGATCTGGGTTCATACACAATATCATATTCACCGAGCTCTATTGCCCAATACATCAATCTTCCTGATTTTTCTAGCTTGTGAAGGGCTTGTCTTAACGGCATGTCGGTATACACAATGATGGTATGGGCCTGGAAGTATGGTCTCATTCTTCTACTTGCTTCAATTAATGCCAGTGCCAATTTTTCCAGCTTTGGGTATCTGATTTCCGCACCTCGGAAGGCCTTGCTTGTGTAATAAATTGGCTTCTGGACTCCATTCTCCAATCTGATCAACGCCGAGCTAACTGCATTTTCTGATACTGCCAAATACAAGTACAGCTTCTCTCCAGTTATTGGCCTAGAAAACAATGGTGGGACTCCAAAATACTTCTTCAGATCTTGAAAGGCTTTCTCACATTCATCAGTCCACTCAAAACTTTTTCGTAGTGTTTTGAAGAATGGGAGGCATTTGTCAGTTGCTCGAGATACAAATCTGTTGAGTGCTGCAACTCGTCCGATAAGACTTTGCACTTCTTTCTTCGTCGTCGGGGATCGCAGCCCTAAAAGAGATTTGATCTTTTCTGGATTTGCCTCAATACCTCGTTGGTTGACGATGTATCCGAGGAACATTCCTTCTCGTACTCCAAAGGTACATTTCGTCGGGTTAAGCTTCATCTGGTATTTATCCAGTTGATCAAAAGTTTGACTCAAGTCAACCAAATGATCTGCAGCTCTCTTGCTTTTGGTGAGCATGTCGTCGACATAGACCTCCATATTGCGGCTGATTTGTTCGGTGAATACCTTGTTCATCAACCGCTGATATGTTGCACCTGCATTTTTTAAACCAAAAGGCATAACATTATAACAATAAGTTCCCCTTGGGGTAATAAAAGAAGTACTTTCCCTGTCTTCAGGTTTCATTTTGATTTGGTTGTAGCCAGAATAAGCATCCATGAAGCTGAGTAGCTCGTGTCCCGAAGTAGCATCTACTAGTTGATCAATTCTGGGCAATGGAAAATGATCTTTTGGACATGCCTTGTTGAGATCAGTAAAATCAACACACATTCTCCATTTGTTGTTCTTCTTCTTTACCATCACCACATTCGCCAACCAATCTGGATATTTCACGTCTTCAATGAATTGGGCTTTCTGGAGTTTCTCGACCTCCTCTTGTATGGCCTGGTTCTTCTCGGGACTAAACACTCTTCTTCTTTGCTTCACAGGCTTGATCTCCTTATTCACATTGAGTTCATGACATAAGAAGTTTGGATCTATTCCTGGCATGTCTTCATGACTCCAAGCAAAAGTATTCTTCCTGTTTCTCAAGAAAGTTATCAACTCCTGTTTTATTGAAAAATCCAACGACGACCCTATCTGAGTTATTCGTTCAGGATGCTCGTCGTCCAGGATAACAATTTCTGTAGATTCCACAACCTATCCTTTTACGAGCTGAGATTCATCCCTAGGGTCAAGAGTTTCAATTTCTGTGCCTTCCTCCACTTGGTAAGTAGTAGTCTTTTTCTGTAATTCTTCAAGTTCCTCTTGCTCGGCAGACGAATAATAGCATTCTCGAGCTACTTTTTGATCACCTTTCATAATTCCTACTCCAAAATTCGTTGGGAATTTCAAACACTGATGAACTGTAGATGGAACTGCTTCGAACTTCTTCAATCCAACTCTTCCCATGATGATGTTGTAGGCGGACTGCACATTCTTATCCATCACAAAGAAGCGTATTCTTTCTGTTCGACAAGCAGGCCAAGTTCCAATGAGTATATCCAACTTGATCGTCCCAAGTGGAAAAACTTTCTCGCCAGCAAAACCCAGAAGGGGTCTGTGATAAGGTTCTAATTGAGATAATTTTAAATTCAAGCTATCAAAGCATGAATAATACATGATGTCTGCTGAACTACCATTGTCTACTAACACCCTTGAAATGACCACATCCTTCATCCTCATTTTGATCACCAGAGGATCATCATGAGGGTAGAGAACACCTGCCAGGTCGTTTTTTGAAAAACCAATCACTAGCTTCTCTTTGTTTACCTTCCTCGGACGATCATCCTCGGCCAGGTTTATTCGCTGAATGTATGAACAAGCTTGAGCCTCTCTGAGATAAGCTTTTCTTTCTACAGTAAGGTCTCCTCCTCCTGCATCTCCTCCTGTAATAACATTACAATCAAATGACCCAAAACGTATGGAAAATACCTCGCGTTCAGGTTTCCTTGGCTTTTTGGGAAGATCGGGGTCATCATCTGGATCCTCTTCATGGTCCCTCCTCTTTTTCTCCTCTGCACGACGAGGAGATCTAGATCTCTCTCTAGTTCTATCATCATTCTTCCTCTCACTCCTGCGATCTACGTACTTTGACAATTTTCCTCTTCGGATGAGTGTTTCAATCTCGTTCTGAAGGGCTATACAATTTTTGGTTATATGGCCATGATCTTTGTGAAACTCACAATATTTGGTCTTATTCCTCAGGTCGGGATCTGTCTTCAGTTTCTCTGGCCATTTGATTTCCTCGTTATTCCTGATTTCTTCCAAAACATGATTAATACCCACTTTCAATGGAGTATAATTATCATACTTCTTTAGGGCTTCCAACTTCATCCTGTTATTCTTGGAATATTTGTCACCACCATTACTTTTCTGATCTTTCTTCTTAGAATTGTCGACCTCCACTTTAACTTCTTTATCCATATTCTTCTTCGCAGCCATAGCTTCCTCGGCATTCATGATTTTGGCCGCCTTTGCCATCAACTCCGACATATTTTTAGGTGGATCTTTGGCCAAAGTGTAATACAGCTTGTTAGGCAGCAAACCACTCATCAGAGCAGTGATTGCTGTCTTTTCTTCATAATCTATGACTTCCAACTTTTCGTTATTGAAACGAGTTATGTAATCTCTAGTACTTTCACCTGATTTTTGTCTAACACTTAGCAAGTGTGCTACTCGTTTTACCGGCTTTGCTCCAAAACAAAAATTGCCAATAAACAACTCGGCTAACTGAACAAAAGTTGAAATCTTTCCCCGAGGAAGATTATTATACCATATCTGTGCAGATCCGGTAAGAGTTCCCGAGAATGCTCTACACCTCATCTCGTCGGGGACAGCGTAGATATCTGCAGCAGCTTGGTACTGTTCTATATGAAGTACGGGATCTGTCTTTCCATCGTACTTGGGAGTCACTACGGGTGCTTTGAATTTCGACGGTGTAGGGAAATCCACAATGGCTTGCACAAAAGGTGTTCCTTGAACAAAAGTTCTCTGTAAGGGATTTCTCGCCTTAGCCATTTCTCCCAGTCTATCCTCCAACCGTTGAATGGAACCTTTCCATGCTTCATTCCCTTCCTCGGGCCGCTTAGTCCGAGCAACTGATTGCTCTGACGTAGCTTCCTGAGATTTATCTCGACGAGTGGTTGGTCGCGACTGCGCAGATCCTTCTCTCAAACCTGGTGGTGGTCGAAAACTTCTTGATGGTGCCCTAGGTGGACTCATGTTCCTCCTTGGTCCTAACCGACTGAAAGGAGACACTCTACTTAGCCTTTCCAAAGCGCTAGTTCTCTCCGGAGAGAGAGTGATACGTTGATCTGTATCCGAAGCCCGTATCGATGAAGTTCGCCCAGGTTGATAAGAAAAATCATTAAACTCCTCATTGCGATATGATCCAGTACGTCTAGATTGCGATTGCCTATGATCACTCCTTTGCCCTGAATAGGTAGGTGCACCGCCCTGAAGAGTTTGAATGAGTTGCCTCATAGATTCTTGCATGGCGGTTTGTCCTTGAGCCAGATTCCTCATAATTCCAGCCAGATCTGGGGATGCAGATGGATTTGGATGATTTCCAGTATTTCCAACATTCCGATTACTGGATTCTGGATTATCTGCCATTGGTGACAAATGATTTTTATGAAAAACGATAATAACAGTCGTTTCCCACAGACGGTGCCAATCTGTTGATGTAAAAAACTAGACCGCTCTAATTTTTCAATCACAGATAAATAAATAAGACAAAGATTTTTAAAGTGGTTCGGCTAGGAATAAAGCCTACGTCCACTGTTATGTTATTGCTGAGTGTTTGTGGAATTCTTGATTACAAATTCTCTCAAGAAATTCCGGTCCCCTTGAATGAGGATGATACAAGGTATTTATAGCCTTTAGGCTGTACATGAAAGGTCCAATACATTAAATGATATACATATGAAAGGGTAATACATTTAATGCAGCGTGTGCGTCAAGAATATAATGAATAGTTGAACAGTTGTCCGTCTGGTAATTAATGATACGGCCGAGATGCAGTTCGGACCGCCTTAGTTGCTCGTTGATCAAGAGTTCCTCGGAGTGCTTAGAGTATCTCGGGATGATAGAGTTCCTCGGGGTGTCCTCCTCGTTGCTCGGAGAGAACATGACTTGGTCGGGGGAAATAAACTTCCTCGTTGTTATTGTGCCATGTAGATTGACACGTGTCTTCTTATTATTGGTCCACATCAGCAGATTAAATTTGGTATCAACACCTTCATACTCCAATTTATGGGAAACATTCGTGGGGTTCTAAAGTCATCCATTGAGTGCTTTAATAGGATGAACTGTGTTGTTGAATACTGGGGACAATTATCTGAGGCTCGAGGCATGACTAGTTAAAGTGCAAGCGATATGTCTGTCTTAGGACTATGTGTTTAGCACACACCTCAGCATCAAGATAAGTCATTCCAATTTATCATGTTTTTGTTTTTTCTTGCATACGCATATAACAACTATTACTCGAAAGGACATTTGTCTCATGTCTACATGTTACATTTGTGTAGGTCGTCGCCACTACATTTGGCACGTCACTTCACGATCTCACCTGACGGACTCAATCTGAATTCCGGGATTCAAGCATTCAACATCTCCATCATGTGTCACACATCTACCATAATGACTTCACGTTCCACGATTTAGTTACTTTATGGAAGTGGTATGTAAGCGAAGTCAAAACAGTGAAAGAAAGCAAGATAGGAATGTTTAAGGGCATTTTCGTAATTTTATATCCACTTTCGGGAAGTCCGGTCGACTGAAAAGTTTAAGAACTCGACACCACGAAGATACTGGAAGAAACGACACCCCAATCCGAGGTACGGTGAAGAAGTTATGACCTTTTGAAGATGGAGAAAATTCCTTAAAAGAATGCTGATTTTTTTCAACCCCAAACCAGCGAGGTACCGCAAATCGCATGGTGAACCGGTTCCCGGGGGGGGGGGGGGGGGGGGGGAAACCAGTTCAGGGTGACATTTTGGGGATATATTAAAAAGGGGGAGAAAGACTTATCATTTTATGGGGGAGTTTTGAGAGTTGAATTATGCTTTCATCATAAATTGATATCTATGTTTATCTCATTTCAAACTCGATACGTCACTTGGTATTTGCTTTATCTCATGTGTGTAGGTACTACATTGATGATCATACGTTACACACCCTAATGAGAAAAGATTTGAGTCTTTCACAGATTTGAAGATCAAACGATGAAGTCTTATTCATTTGTACCTTTCCATTTTTTTGGTTCATGGAAGGGTAGATTTGTATAGGCAATTTTCTTATTTGATAATTCAGATTTTTTTTATGTATGTACCGTCATAGACATAGGGGGAGATTTGTAAGGACATTTTTCTCATGTCCAACATGTTACATTTGTGTATGTCGTACGCCACTACATTTGGCACATCACTTTACGATCTCACATGACGAACTCAATCCGAATTTAAGGATTCAAGCATTCAACATCTCTATCATGTATCCCACATCTACCACATGACTTTACGCTCCACGATTTTAGTCACTTTATGTTAGTGGTACGTAAGCGAAGTCAAAACAATGAAAGAAGGCAAGATAGGAAAGTTCAAGTGCATTTTCATAATTTTATAGCCACCGACGAGAGGTCTAGTCAACTCGAAAGTTGAAGAGATCAACACCACGAAGATACTGGAAGAAACCGCACACCAATCCGAGCTATGGTGAAGAAGTTATGACCTTTTGAAGATGGATAAAATTCCTTAGAAGAATGCTGATTATTTTCAACCCGAAACCAGCAAGGTACCACAAACCGCATGGTGAACCGGTTCAGGGTGCCATTTTGGGGACATAATAAAAAAGGGGAGAAAGACTTATCATTTTATGGGGGAGTTTGAATTTTGGGGCAGTTTTGAGAGTTGAATTATGCTTTCATCATAAATTGGTATCTATGTTTATCTCATTTTAAACTCGATACGTCACTTGGTATTTGCTTTATCTCATGTGTGTAGGTTCTACATTGATGATCATATGTTACACACCCTGATAAGAAAAGATTTAAGACTTTTGAAGATTTGAAGATCAAACGATGATGTCTTATTCATTTATATCTTTCTAATTTTGGGTTCACGAAAGGGTAGAATTGTATAGGCAATTTTGTTATTTGATAATTCGGATTTTTTTATGTATGTACCGGTATAGACATCGGGGGAGATTTTTAAGGACATTTTTGTCATGTACAACATGTTACATTTGTGTATGTCATACGCCGCTACATTTGACACGTCACTTCACGATCTCACATGACAGACTCAATTCGAATTCTCAGATTCAAGAATTCAACATCTCCATCATGTGTCCCACATCTGCCTCAATGACTTCACGTTCCACGATTTTAGTCACTTTATGCAAGTGGTACATAAGTGAAGTCAAAACAGTGAAAGAAGGAAAGATAAGAAACTTCAAGGGAATTTTTTTAATTTTATAGCCACCGTCCGAAGGTCCAGTCAACCTGAAAGTTGAAGAGCTCGACACCACGAAGATATTGGAAGAAACGGCACCACAATCCGAGCTACGGTTAAGAAGTTATGACCTTTTAAAGATGGAGAAAATTCCTTAGAAGAATGCTGATTTTTTTTCAACCCCAAACCAGCGAGGTACAACAAACCGCGGGCTGAACCGGTTCAGGGGGAACCGGTTTGGGGTGCCATTTTGTGTACATAATAAAAAGGGGGAAAGAATTATCATTTTATGTGGGAGTTTCAATTTTGGGGGAGTTTTGAGAGTTGAATTATGCTTTCATCATAAATTGGTATCTATATTTATCTCATTTCAAAATCTATACGTCACTTGGTATTTTCTTTATCTCATGCGTGTAGGTACTACATTGATGATCATATGTTACACACCCTGATAAGAAAAGATTTGAGACTTTTGAAGATTTGAAGATCAAATAATGAAGTCTTATTCATTTGTATCTTTCCAGTTTTGGGTTCATGGAAGGGTAGATTTGTATAGGCAATTTTGTTATTTGATAATTTGGATTTTTATATGTATGTACCGACATAGACATAGGGGGAAATTTGTAAGGACATTTTTCTCATGTCCAACATGTTACATTTGTGTATGTCGTACGGCGCTACATTTGGCACGTCACTTCACAATCTCACATGATGGACTCAATGCGAATTTCGGGATTCAAGCATTCAACATCTCCATTATATGTCCCACATCTACCTCAATGACTTCACGTTCCACGATTTTAGTCACTTTATGTAAGTGGTACGTAAGCAAAGTCAAAATAGTGAAAGAAGGCAAGATAGGAACGTTCAAGGGAATTTTTGTAATTTTACAACCACTGTTCGGAGGTTCGATCAACTGGAAAGTTGAAGAGCTCGACACCACGAATATACTGGAAGAAACGACACCCCAATCCGAGCTATGGTGAAGAAGTTATGACCTTTTTGAAGATGGAGAAAATTCCTTAAAAGAATGTTGATTTTTTTCAACCCCAAACCAGCGAGGTAACGCAAACCGCATGGTGAACCGGTTCGGGGGGGGGGGGGGGGAGGGGGGGGGGAACCTGTTTGGGGTGCCATTTTTGGGTTCATAATAAAAAGGGGGAGAAAGACTTATCATTTTATGGGGTAGTTTGAATTTTAGGGGAGTTTTGAGAGTTGAGTTATGCTTTCATCATAAATTGGTATCTACGTTTATCTCATTTCAAACTCGATATGTCACTTGGTATTTGCCTTATCTCATGTGTGTAGGTACTACATTGATGATCATATGTTACACACCCTGATGAGAAAAGATTTGAGACTTTTAAAGATTTGAAGATCAAACGATGAAGTCTTATTCATTTGTATCTTTCCAGGTTTGGGTTCATGGAAGGGTAGATTTGTATACGCAATTTTGTTATTTGGTAATTCATATTTTTTTATGTATGTACCGACATAGACATAGGGGAGATTTGTAAGGAAATTTTTCTCATGTCCAACATGTTACATTTGTGTATGCCATATGCCACTACATTTGGCACATCACTTCACGATCTCACATGACGGACTCAATTCGAATTTCGGGATTCAATCATCCAACATCTCCATCATGTGCCCCACATCTTCCTCAATGACTTCATGTTCCGCGATTTTAGTCACTTTATGTAAGTGGTAC
This sequence comes from Sambucus nigra, assembly GCA_949130495.1. Taxonomy (NCBI): domain Eukaryota; kingdom Viridiplantae; phylum Streptophyta; class Magnoliopsida; order Dipsacales; family Adoxaceae; genus Sambucus; species Sambucus nigra. Next base: position 112,834,331 of record OX422214.1, read on the forward strand.
GTAAGCGAAGTCAAAACAGCGAAAGAAGGCAAGATAGGAATGTTCAAGGGCATTTTTGTAATTTTACAACCACTGTTCGGAGGTCTGGTCAACTGGAAAGTTGAAGATCCCGACACCACGAAGATACTGGAAGAAACGGCACATCAATCCGAGCTACGGTGAAGAAGTTATGAACTTTTGAAGATATAGAAAATTCCTTAGAAGAATGCTGATTTTTTTCAACCGCAAACTAGCGAGGTACCGCAAACCGCATGGTGAACCGGTTGTGGGGGGGAACCGGTTCGGGCTACACGCACATAAACAGTCCAAGTTTTTTACAACACCTTTGGTTTCCTTATAAAATCCAACTTCGGGGGAGTTATTTTTCAAGACTTGCAAAGATGTTTTTGAGAGTTCTCTCACCTCAAGTCTTCATATTTTTGAGTCCCAAAAACTCATGTTTTGATTCACATATCATTCCCATATTTTTGTGAATCCTTTTGGAATCCAGGAACACTACTTTGATTTTGTTCATCTTTGTGGGAAGATCTTTGCAACCGAGGGTTGCGTGTCATTGCTGAGGGAGTCTTTACGAAGTTTTATTGCGTGTCATTGCTGAGGGAGTCTTTACGAAGTTTTATGGTTGCGTGCCATTGAGGAGTGCTGTGGTTCTTCATTTGCTGATTGGATTGCGGTCCATGTGGGTTCGCTACGTGTGGACTCATTGCTGACGACACCGACCAACGCCTGCGGGTATTCGTGTGTCACTGTATCTCATTGTAATCCGTGTAAGTTGCGATTTACTTATTATAATGAAATAAAAGGTTTTGCCCTGCGGGGATTTTTTCTAAAATCTGTGTCTCAGCATATTTATTGTGTCGTATGTTTTATTTAATTATGGTTTGACGCACGCACACACGTAGTTACATGTTTTGGGGCTGATTTAACTTTGTTTAAATATGGACTCTAATTAAACAAGGTTTAATTGGAATCTTGTGAATCTATTTAATTTATATATGAATCACATAGTCACGTTTTTTACACTACTTAAAGTTTGTAAGATTCTAGAATTGGGATGCTCGAGCCTTTGATGCCAAATATAGTCTAGTGTTATCCCATCTGCAGCACTATAAAACCTCTAAACCGTATTCATTAAGTGCATATAATCCTTTTTTCCTGCTCCCTTTCTCCAACGACTTTTGTATTTTCTTGTCCTTAACCACAAAATCAGTGTTAGTGAAAATTAAGTCACGTTCATTTTTTGTTGTAAGATTCCTAATAGAGATAAGATTTGTTTATGAGTTGGGCACAACTAAGACATGTTTTAATTTCAAAGAAGGGTTAATGTGTTTTTCTCCAACATGAGTAATATTAAGCTTAGAGCCATTGCCAACCATTATGCTATAAAGACCATAATATGGTTGTAAATTAGTTAAATCACCTGAGTTATAATTCATATGTGTAGTTGCACCTGAGTCAATGTAGAAGGTATTGTCCAGACTGTGAGCCTCATTAGGACTGTGGGCTTCATTATTTAAAGTGTTAGCTTGGTAGGAAAGTCCAACCTGTAGAAGCAGGTCAAGGAAGTATGTTTAACTCCTCCACATATCTAACAGGAGGTGGGGCTACCTTCTTTGAACTCATGAACATAGTTGGGGTACTGCTTAGTATTAATATTAGTTGCATGTTAGCCTTGAAACAGGTTTAGATAACTCATGTTGTTGTGATGAGTGCTCGATTGAAATCCTCTCCCTCTGGAGCCAAACTGAGGTGACTTATTTTAATAGACATGATGACAATTATACATACCTTGTTGTTTATAATAACCTCTACAACAGTTTTGATGATTGTGTCTTCCTTTATTTGAGTGATGTGGTTTATAAACTGCAAAAGCCATACCGTGAATAGGTAATTCAGTAGGTTTGGAGAGTGTTTTGTATGGTTGCTAACGGATATCAAAACTTCGTAGGACAGATATCGATCGATCCATGGTGGGGTATAGGGGTTTGCCGAGCATTACAATGCAAAAGGTTTGATATTTCTCACGCAAACCTTTAGCAAATGAAATAACTTTGTTGTCTTAATCCACAGGATTGCTAATGGCAGGAATGTCATCACATAAAACCTTAAAATTCTTAATATACTCCTCTAGATTTTACCATCAATAAAAGCATTTTGGATTGAATTTTTTGAGTGCAAACTATTTGTCTTTAGTTTCTTGAAGATAATGTTCTTTTAAGCATGTTCACACTTCTTTGGAAGTCTTGCATCCCATAATGAGGTACATAAATTCTTCAGTGTTAGTGGAAGAAATGTAGCTACGTATAAGAATATCTTTATCTCTCTATTGTCTGAGTGCCTTTTAATCCTCTTCCTTCTTGCTAGTGGGTGTTTGTCGGTCTTAGGACATGAGATGGGTAATCTTCATTAACTGAAGTAGCTGAAATATTTGAGTTCTCAAAACCAAGAAGTTTATAGGGTAAGTCCGGTTGAAGAATAAGTGTCAGCATTAGCATTTTTGGCTCTGACACCGCATAGAATCTTACAACTTGTTTATGAGTTTTATTTTGGAGAGAAAAGAAAGGAAAGTAAGAAAAATTATGGTTTATTTCAGTAATTTGGGAGTTACCATAGGAGATAAAGTGTTGTTTTTCCATTTTCTGTCGTTTGGAAGTTTAAAAAGAGACAAAAGAAAGAAAAATTTATAAAAAAATTCCCTTCCTTTCTCTCCGGAACTTTCCTCCCAAATCGGAAAGAAATGGAGAGAAAGGATAGTTCCATAAAGAATGCAACTTATTTTCCTTAAAAAAATTATTTTCCTTCCAACTTCCAAACACTAGAAAAGAAAATTATTTTATCTTCCTTCCTAAATCCTTTCTCTTCTCTCCCTTTATTTTCTGCCTTATAAATTTTCCTTTTTTTTTTTCTCTCTTAATAAAAATTTCCTTTCCTTTCCTTCTTCTAAAAAAACTCTTAAACAAGATGCTAAGGATCAATCAGCTAAAAATGTATTATATTTGTATCTCACGTTGTTCATTACTCTATATATAATACAATAGTAAGGTGAAGATAGAATATTAAGGAGTGATATCATCTAGGTGGTTCTGGTATTAGAGGAGCTTCCCTTTGACCAGATACTAGCTTGAGTATAGTAACAAACAGATTTGGAATAAATCTTATCATCATTCGAAGCACATATGTTAATTGGCATCACTATTTGTTTCTCCTGCAGAAGTATGAATATTACCAAAGCAATAGAATTTATAATACAAGAAGGCATAAACAAAACGCAGGAATTCATGAGTTATTGATTGAAGAAACAAGATAATTAAATTTATATAACATAAAAAATAATAAGATGAATTGTGGTCTAGATTTCCCCTTTTTCTTATGGTGAACTGGAGATGCTATTTATCTTGTACTGATACACCATATCAAAATGTCAGCCAAAAAGAGAAAAAAGTATGTCTTAATTTACAACGATAATATCCTTGAGCTACTTTGTTCAAATAATGAGGGATAAAAAACTAAACATATATGAATTTAAACTTTTTATTTTAGCAATCATGTAGTACAAGTGATAATACCCCCAAAAGGTGTGTGGGTGGGTGGGTGAGAGAGACACAAAGAAGATTATATGAAAACTCATGAGACATACTTTAGTGCTTCAGTATATAGATAGGAATTCGACTGATTCTGGATCATCTGGATTATTTAGGGGATAATATGAATCGAGATAAAGTTAGTGGCAGGAAAAAAACTCACCGATAGTGTACTTCAAGCCCAGAGATTATAGCAAATCACATGTCCATCATGTAATTGAAATTTAAACACCTTATAAGTTGAGCATTAATAGAAACATATTCATAAATAATGGTATCAAAATAATTAACTACTGAGAAAAACACCTCATCATAGAGATTTAATTTAATAATCTCAAACAAATGTACATGTGGCATCAATTGTTCTAAACCCAACTAGACTGAAAATGTGAAAAAAAGTTTTAATGGAACCTTGATTAATCAAAAGTTTTAGATATCTTACTGTAAGAACGAAATTTATCGCAATAATTTAATATGAAATAAACCAAATAGGTATGATACTTGATAGCCAATAAAAATGCATATGATTGGAAGTTGCATCTAGATAATCAACCTTTGACGCAACTTCAAATTTAATAATAGTGTCTGCTTCATCACCTTTAAGATCCGCACTTCAAGGAAGAATAACTTCAATCACTTACCAATTAGAAAATTAAAAAGATCTCTAGGGATATCCAAAGAATGATCGAAATGTATGTTACTTAATATTAAGCACTCTAATTTCTCAAGTATTAGTTGTGGACATCCCGGGGTCAGATTCCCTCAGGACCACATAAGGTGCTCCCTTTTCGAGGACCGATCGTCGCCATTATCGGGAATAATGCATAGAGATAGAATTGCTAGCCTATTTTGCTCAAAACAGGTAAAAGAATGTCGTCTTCTAGAGAGAACGACATCAAGGTCAAAATTGATGCTTGCGAAACCAAGTAGTTCAAAGGTTCGGGGATTAAGTTACGGAATGGAAATGTGTTAGGCACCATCCCACCCTTTTGATCTCTCATGGGAAAATTTTAATCTTCTTCTTTTAGACTTCGTGATGTGTGTATACATATGTGTAATATAAATTGTGGAGAAATGAAATCATTCAACTCGCATCATGTAAAGGAACATAGTGAATTTAACCGTAGGAGTTTTCCTAAAAATAATAATTCAAAATATTATGTGACGGTTCATCGATCACAAATCGCTATGGAAGAGAAAATGTGATCATCGGATGAAACACAAGCATGTGAGAATATAACAGTCATGAAATGTATGTATAAGATATAAAGAAGCATATAAACAAGAATATGGGATAACCCGAATCTCGGGATTGGCCCAAAATGCCTATCTAACCCAAGGGACATCAAAGTCCCCATGGTTGAAAAATATCATAGTGGCGGGGTTAAATCCATACATCCAAATGGGAGATTTCTCTTATGTGTGTGTAGAGAAAACATGATTTAAGAGTGAGACTGTGAAATGAAAATTCTGCTTTTGGAATTTATAGATAAACCCACTTTTTTTTTTCTTTTTAGTTTAAAATAGATTATGTGCCAATAATACTAATAAAGAGATGAGATTAATGGACGTGATGTAATGCGACAAAAGTACTAAAATAGAAATAAGGTAAATAACACTAAAGTTGAGGAATTAGAGAAAATGATGGAAACTTAGACCTCCTTATGAGTGCTTGGTGCTGACCTTGAGATGTAGATAAGATGAACTTGTAATGGTATGGTAGAGGTATAAAGTGGTGAGGTGGATTAAAATGTGAGGTAAGAAAGGGATGGAAGGGAATGTGGGGAAATTGTTTTTTAGGAAAGGAGAGGGCTTTGAATTCGAGAGAATGTTCTCTGCTTATAGAGAGGGGTGTTGAGGGGTTTTGGGTGTTCTAAGTGTTTCTTTAAAGGTAATATCATGGCCTCTATTTATAGGGACATGGGGTGACAATTCTCATGTTTCTGGACCTGCCCATCTGCATAGCACCTCAGACACCCTGCTGATAGGCACCATCCCAGGGGTAACTATAGGCAGTTCAGAACGAGTTCTTCAAAAAAATGGGTAGAAAATGCAAAATGTAAGTCCAAATCATGAACAAGGTGGACCATTGGAAACTTAATTCAAAGACCTTTATGAATCCATTGAGTCACTCAAGGATCTAAGAGTTGACCAAGGTCAAATGAGTCCCAGAAGCGGTCGCTAGTCTTTAGACAGATGGTTTTCAGAAGAAAACGAATTGTTCATTCGAGTCGTGAGGCCCATTTGCACACGAGACATATAGATAGAAAGGATATTCAGTGCCTTTCAAGATTTCATTGAGATTCACTTGGTTCAGAGAGTTGACCAAGGTCAAATGGGACCCAAAAACCCAGTGATCCTTTGGAGTAGAACGAGTCGTTCGTCTAAACACTGAGGCCAATTTTCACACATAACAGATCGTTGGAAAGGGGTCAGAGCCCTTAAAATATTTATTTATATTTTCTCATACTGGAGAGTTGATCAGAGTCAAACAGTACTCGAGAGTCCCCTATGGCCTCCAAATTAGTTTTCGGAGTGGAACAGACTGTTCGCCCGAATCGTAAGGCTGATTCTTGCACGGGACAGACCATTGGAAAGGGGATTCAGATCCGTTCAAAGATTAATTGAGCTTTTTCTCATGCGAAAGAGTTTTACCCAAGTCAAACGAGGCTCGGGAGCTCCCGATTGCCTCTAGATTAGTGCACGGAAAATGACCTATTGTTTATGGTGGATGGATGAGTGTTAGGGACCTAAGGAAATGCTTAGGGTGGTCCTAGGATGGGGTATCTACAGAGCCCCTTTATGTTGAAGCTTGGAACAATTGAATAATATTGAATAATAAACACCACATCGATACCGGGAAGAGGATTATTGGTCAATTCTACAGAATTAATTTTAAATGTTGAGGTCAATGTAGACTTAGAGGACTAGGGTTACCGATTAAGTGGGCTGAGGTTAGTTATGTGGACCTAGAGGATTAAGAAGATTCATTCAATGGGTCGAGGTTAGTTCTGAGGACCTAAATACGAGCCAAGGTTAATTCTAGGGACCGAATGTTGGGACAACGAATTCTGAGGGCCGAGGTCAATTCTGCGGACCTAAAGTTATGACCACTAATTCTGCAGACAGAGATTAATTCTTATGAACTAAAGTTCTGATGAAAAATTATGCGGGCTGACGTCAATTCTGAGGACCTAAAGTTGTGATGACCAATTTTTCCGGTCGAGTTCAATTCTGAGGACCTAAAGTAGTGACAATCGATTTCGTGGACCGAGGTTAATTCTAAGGACCTAAAGTTGGGATGACCACTTTTACGAGTTGAGTTCAATTGCGAGGACCTAGAGTTGGGATGACCAATTCTGCAAGTCGAGGTCATTTGGGAGGACCTAAAGTAGTGAGGATCGATTCTACGGAGATAGATTAATTATGAGGACCTAAAGTAGTGAGGACCGATTCTATGGGCCAAGGTCAATTATGAGGACCTGAAGTTAGGATGGAAAATTTTGCCAACTATGGTCAGTTTTGAGGACCTAAAGTTGGTATGACCAATTCTGCAGGTCGAGGTCACTTCAGAGGACCTAAAGTGGTGATGACCAATTCTGCGGTTCGAGGCTAATTTTGAGGACCTTGGGTTGCGATGACCTTTTTTATAGGCCGATGTCAATTCAAAGGACCTTTTATTATGATGACCAATTCTGTGGGCCATGTTCAATTCTGAGGACATAAAATTATAGCGACCATTCTACGGGCCGAGTTCAATTAAGAGGGGCCTGAAGTTGTGAGAACCAATTCTGTGGGCCAAAGATAATTATGAGAACCTAAAGTTGGGATGACAAATTATGTGAGACAAGTTCAATTCTAGGGACCTAAAATTCTGATGACCAATTATGTGTATCGAGGTAAATTCTTAGGACCTAAAGTTTTGATAACCTATTCTACAGAACAATGTCAATTTTAAGGATCTGAAGTTGTGATGACCAATTCTACGGCCCGAGGTCAACTTTGAGGACATAAAGTTGGGGTGACTAATTCTGCGGGTTGAGGTCAATTTTGGACCTAAAGTTGGATTGACTTATTTTACGGGTCGAGATCAATTTTAAGAACCTAAAGTTGTGATGTGGGGGATAACTAAACTAGGGAAGGCCTGCACGATTTTGTGTTTGGGTGCACTTTTTGTTCTGCTTAGGGTAGTGTTGTCTTGTGAATTATGATAGGAATGTTTAGTATGCTTGGATGCAAACGCATCGTTAGTTCGACTGTGAAATATTCAAGTTTAATCTAGCTGTGGATTTTGAGAGCTTGTAAGGGGATTAGTGTTAAAGAATGATTTTCTTAGGAGAAAATAAAGTTACATAATTTCAGAGATTTTTGGGAGAATTTGTTTCAGTATTTTTTGGAAAAAGTTGGAGTGGCCTGCCGATAAGAAAGCTAGAGGAGGTGCCTATCAGCATAGGGAATGGGCTCCTGGACTTATTAAGGAGGAGGAAAGGCCACTAACAGTTTTTGTCCTTTTTGTGCATTCACGACTTTACTTCTGGGTGGCTACTGTATCTTTGATGGGAATGCTGGTGAGATTTTACTCTTCGAGTATTCCTTCAAGGGTAATTTAGGACATAGATATGCATTCGCATATGTGGAGTCTGCTGGATCATGAGTTCGGGTATGTATGGTACGTGGGAGAGATAGTGGTAAGGAAGATAGTGGAGGAGGAGGTGACATCCATTTCTCATTCTTTCTATTTCGTATTTTCTCACATATCCACCATTGTGACTGGAAGAGATAGGTATTGGCCATGTTGTATGTTTCACTTAGCATATTTGCACCTAAAAAGATAGACTTGAGAAGGAAAAATGGATGCATCTTTTATTTAATTATGTTTATTTAATGACTTATTCTACATACACATTAATTTGCTGTTGACATTTTATTTTTGAAGAAAAGTAAGAAAAATATGCTTTTGGGGGGAATTTGGTATATGTTTTTGAAATATTTGAATAAAAGGAGGATAAGGGGGCTTTGTTGAAAGGATTTATTTTTAGAAATTGACTTTTAAAAAAAATTGGATAGAGGAATGACCTAGAGGATTGGTTGCATAGAGTTTTCGTTTATAGGGACTTAATTCTAGAAAAAATAGGAGAAACGTGTTTTTTGGAATGTTTGAATAGATGAAAGCCTTGGAGGCTAAGTTGGTATTAGGACATAGAAAATTTGATGTAAAGTGGATCTTCTTACCTTTGTTGGGTTATCCTAAATATGAGATATTGGAGTTTCTTTCTGATGCTAGTTTTGCAAAAGTTGTTGCCTTTGGCTTGACTGCTTGGTTGATATTAGTGATAAGTGACCTGACAGCCAATCCTCAGGTGGCCAAAATAGTGGCATAGATTCCTTGCCATTGTATTCCTATGGCGATCATACTGGAGGACACCTTGAATGGTCTTGATTCTTAGAAGGAGGGTCATTCCAATTTTTTGAGTGGGAGCCCCATACTGCTGATTATGTGGCTTTTCCATAGGTTTCGCCTGGTTGCCCCTCCTGATTATCCTTTGTTATGCATTCCAAATTTCTTCGTCTAGCCTTTTTACAGCATTGGACCTTTAACAAATAATTGGGTTAACTGTTTCATGGAGAACGAAGCCCGGTGTCTTCACTGGTTGATGTTATAGTGGGGAGACTTGCATCCCATTTTGTATCTAAGAGAGTATCGGTATGTTCACCTTGTTGACCTCTACCACTCTTCCTTTTATTTTTCTTGGCAGTTGTTGTGTCAAGAAGGTTAGGAACAAACAGTGCCTTATCGCATAACCAATTTCTTCTCGATTGAAGACCTGATGAAATAATTATGAATGATACCAGGACCCTTGTTTCAGAGACACCGGTCGTCTACCCATCAGTCACAATCTATTGGAGGGGTTTGGACTATGTCTGGGGACTATCTAAGGTGGTTGTGGGAGCATGTAGTTAGAAAGATTTTAGAGGATGAGACTGGTCAAAGGTGGCTTGTTGCCTTCGACACCATGGAGCAGGGTATTATGCTTTTAACCAAACTTATCAAGGCGTATTACTGCATGGAGCGCATGTGGAGCGTTAATCAGGAGTGGGAGACTTGAGGACCTCCGAGAGAAGAAAATGATGATGAGGATTGGCCGTTTTATAGTTGAGAACAATATTTATGTTATTTGGTTTAGCATTTGTGCATCTAGGGAAATTTATGTTTTAGGTGATTTTTGTTTTTGTGTTTTTTCTTTTGTGAAGTTGGTTCATCTGTTGTGAATCTCATAGGGGTTTGGTTAGTTTTTTTTTAGGATGGTTTTTCTAGTGGAAGGGGGTGGTCTGTTTGACTCCCCCTACTAATACTCCCATTTAATTGTGATGCTTCCTTTATTTTGAAATAAAAATCATATTGACTATCTATACCAGTCGCTAAGGCATGTGTAATGCTCTTATTCATGAGAATGATGAGGTGGACTGCCATTCTTGAAGGTTAGAAAAGAATAACAATTTATGAAAAATAAGGGGACCGTGACAATGTATTTCATATGGGCTTCCTACGTACCCCTGGAGGTTTCGAAAGTTTTATTTTGAAAGAATTTTTTTAGAGGATCAGGTTCCACATAGTTTTGGGTTAGGGAAATGAATAATATTTTTTAGAATATAAGGGCAGTGAGAAGAGTTGTAGCACACTGAGAATTCAGACTCGAGGTTGAATTTCTTGAGATAGTCCAGATTAATTGGATGCGCCATTTCCTCTCCATTAAGGTCTGTGAGCATGGCAGAGCCGCATAGTAGGATTTTCTTCACAATTTAAGGGCCACTCCAATTTCGTTTAAATTTTCCTCCAGAGTCTGAGAGGGTCTCTATAATATCCTTAAGGTCCAAGTCTCCTTCTTGGACACTTTAGTCCTTGACTTTCTGGTTCAATGGCCATGTCATTCGACGATGGTACTTATGTATGTGGTATGGAAACTTAAGTCTCTTTTCATCCAAGAGTGAGAACTCGTCATAGTGGCATTTATTGCAGTCTTCTTTACTGACCCTGCTTTTAATCATGATGTGAAGCGGGGACGACTACTTCCATGTCGTGTACTAAAGAATAAGGGAGATCCCTAGAGGTCATATGGGATCCGATTGGCCCAATATCTACAACTTTTGGTCGTCTTCCTAATGATGGTTTTATGGCTTTTATTGGCAGCTTTAAATAACACCATTAGTCTAAGGTCGATAGGGAGAAGGCGTCTTCGGCTTCCATACTCATCCACCAGTTATGTCACATCGTCTTTGAAATGGAGTCCATTATCTGATATTAACTCGTGCGGAACCCTTTACTGAAAAATGATTTTCTTTCTCACTTTCTTGGCATCCATCACTGCGTATGACAGGGCTTCGACCCATAGTGAAGTATTCAATGGAACTAGCATGAACTCATGACCATTAAAACCTTTAGTATTGACCTTACATATGATGTTTATGCCCCAGGTAGACAAAGTCCAGGATGGGGAATGGTTAGCACTTAAGGCATCTTCGAACATAGGCAGTGTAATCTTGAACTATGGTGGTCCAATAACACCCTTGACAACTGATCTTCTTGGTGAGCATGTGACCATTCATGTGGGGCTCGCATTCCTCATTGTGGATCTTCTACCTTATTCCTTCAATATCAACCCCCTATATGCAATGCAAATGGGTTCCATCGAAGTTTCTCTTGAAAAATGTTTTGCCACAAATGATATAATGGGCAACCAATTTGTGAAGGGTCGCATGGTCTTTCTTATCACCATCTCAGGGATATCTATCATATTTGAGGAGATGTCAGGCCATATTGGAATCTTCCTCGATGATGAGTTCGATGTGGTAGTAATGACGGGGCATAGCCTATTTTTGAATTAGGAAAGGGGCCATTCATATTCCCTTGGACATATCGACTATGGAGGCTAGGGTTGAAGGGGAATTAACTAAATTGTTATGTATGCAAGGAAGGTAGTGACAAGTGAAATCTTTGAACTCGAAGGCCAACTCTTCTAAGCGGGCGTGGAAGGGTATAAGCTCCTCATCTTTAACTTTCAATTTTTTGAGTATTTATTCAAAAATGAGGGTAGATTCCCCATATGCATCTAGGTGCCTTCTCAAGGGTGATCTTGAGTTCTATAATGCATGACTTATAATTGGTTATATTGTTGGTTAAAGGGAAACCAAATTTGATGGCAATGGGGGTGTGACAGTCATCAGGGGTAATCGGGAGTATACTAATGTCATAAGCTTTCTTGTTGGTAGATCCATTAAAACATTTACCATCAAAGATCCTCCTGAGAGGTGTACATAATGTCTTCATCTCGAAATTTAGAGAACCAAACATCGGTTCCTTCCACGGGATAATCGCCATAGCAGTCGGAGATGACCCTCCCTTTGATGGATTTTTGCGTAACATACACAATGTTGAACTTGTCTAGTAGCATTAACTAACGGACCACTCGTCTAGACATAGCGGTTTTTGCTAGCAGTTATTTGATGGATTCATATGGGATACTAGTCTGATGGGAAAGACAAACATATACAATCGTAACTTTTGTGTAATCGAGACTAGGGCGACAAACGCTTTCTGTAAAGCAGTGTAGTTGACTTCGTACCTAACTAGTTTTTGACTGGCATGGTAGATGACTCTTTCCTTGAAAGATTCGTTAAGGTATTTGGCTATCAAATCCCCTACTGTGGTATCCATGATGGTTAAGTACAAGAGTAGGGGGATACCTAGCTGCAGAGGTATGAGAACCGAGGTTCGGTGAGGTATTGATTAATTTGGTCAAAGTCTTCTTTGCAGATCTCCTTCCTGACATTAGTTGAATCCTTTCGAAAACGTTTGATGGTTCACAGATAGAGGTTAGCAGGCTGATGAATCAACGGATGTATTAAAATTTACTTGGATTCTTTGGACTTGTTTCTCCGTCCAGGGTAGTAGCATCTCATATATGGGATTTAACTTGGAAAGATCCTCTTATATTCCTTTACCTTTGACCATAAATCCTAAGAGTTTTCCATTCATCATTTTGAAAATGCACTTTTGCAAATTTAACCACATTTGATACTGTTGTAGTCGCTCGAACAACTTTTGGAGGGTGAGAATATGACATTCTTGAGTCTTGGAGTTGATGATCATGTTGTCCACATAGACTTTGAACTCCTTGTGAATACGATCATGAAGAATGGTTGTGGATTCCCTTTGGCTGGTAGCCCAAATTTTTTTTAGCCCGAATGGAATGACCGTGTAGCTAAAGGTTCCTTATGGTCCAGTGAAGGCTATTTTCTCCTGATGGTCAGGATGTATCTTGACTTAGTTAAAATAAGCAAATATGTCGATAAATTATTTGAGGGCATGTCTATTTATGTTGTCCACGACCACGTCGATGTTGGGTAATAGGTAATTGACCTTTGGGGATGCTTCGTTTAAGTTTTAATAATCAATGTACATGTGGACTTTTCCTCCTCACTTTGGCAAGGGATGATATTGGAAATTTATGTTGGGTACTTAACCATGAAAATGAAACCCACGTTCAGATTTTTGGCCAATTCTTCTTTGACTTTGAGTGACCATTCAGTTTGGAGCTTTCTTAACTTTTGCTTGGCTAGTTTGCATTCTAGGAATGTTAAGATCTCAAGCTGAGCTATTTGTGGTTCAATGTTAGGAATGTCATCATAAGACCATGCGAATATGTCCATATGCATCTAGGTGCCTTCTCAAGGGAGATTTTTAAATTGTACACTTTTGGGATTGTGGCTGTTGATGTAAAAAACTAGATTGCTCTAATTATTCAATCACGGATAAATAAAATGAGACAACGGTTTTTAAAGTGATTCAGCCTTGTAAGAATGGCCTACGTCCACTGTTATGTTATTGCTGAGTGTTTTTGGGAATTCTCGATTACAAGTTCTATCAAGAAATTCCGGTCCCTTTGAATGAGGGTGATACAATGTATTTATAGCCCTGAGGCTCACGTATGAAAGGGTGATACATTAAATGATATACACATGAAAGGGTAATACATTTAATGCAGCGTGTGCGTCAAGATAATAAGAATTTAATGAATAGTTGAACTGTTGATTATCTGGCAATCAATGCTGGGGTCGAGATGTAGCTCGGACCGCCTTAGTTGCTCGTTACTCCAGAGTTCCTCGGAGGGCTGGAGTTCCTCGGAGTGTTAGAGTTCCTCGGTGTGTCCTTGTTGCTTGGAGATAACATGAGTTGGTCGGGGAAATGAACTCCCTCGTTGCTTACTGTGCCACGTAGATTGACACGTGTCTTCGTATTATTCGTCCATATCAGCATATTAATTTGGTATCAACAGAAGCCCCCAATGTTTCATATTTTGAACTTTGAGGAGTATGGAACATTCTTTCTCGGTATATGGTAATATTAAATGACTTTCCTAGGTTTTAGGAACTTTTTCTTCGTATTTAAATTTCCTTCCAAATTTGCAGAATCCGCCTTTTTGCCTTTTCATAGGCGCTTCGATTTTCATGCACTTTTTGTCCTTTTAGCCGCTGGTAGCACAATAGTTTCTTTTATGTAATCATTTCTTTCTCCGTTTCCCAAGGCAAAGTATTTAAACTTCTTAGGTAATCAGACCGTCTTTTACTTTTTCCAATTTTCTGCTTTCGAGTTTTCCATAGCCTTTCTTTCTCTTGTGCATTCATCCTTGTTTTCGTTCGTTGTCAACAGATCTATCTTCTTTCCCTGTAAGCTCTTCTTCTTTCTTCTTTTATTCATCATGGTTTACATTATTGAATCTGTTGAGAAATTTCGTTCTGATTTTTCTATTCCATCCTGGGTAACTCTGGAGGATCTGGCTGAACCTTCAGATTACTTTCGTTTGGCTGAGGGACATTGGTTCCCCAACCTTTTTATTGCTGAGTGTCGATTTTCTTTTCCACCAAACCCTTTATGCTTAGAGTTCTGTAGATACTTCGACGTTGTTCCTGCAAAAATATCTCCAAACACATGGAGGATAGTTAATGGAGTATATAAGTTAAATCAAACTCATGGAACTCGCATAGGAATTCCTGAGATCATGTACTGCTATAGATGGGCTATTTTAGACAATGTCTATTATTTAAAAACTAGATTTTTGAATAGGGCTTTAGTAGTCAATCTCCCTGATGCTAACAGGGATTATTTTGAACATGGGGTAGTTGTAAAAAATTGGCAACATGCCCCTTTAGTTGGAGATGAAGTATATGAAGGTCCCAAATGCCCTCCATATGGCAATGGGATAGGTTATTTTCATTTTATTTTATTTGTGAAATTGTGATTTCATCATGTTTGAAAAAATGCGTAATTGATATTTCAATATGTTTTTGTTTGCAGTTGACAGCAAGAGAAAAACTCCCAAAGAATCAGAAGTTAATATAAAGCAATTGAAACATATCTGGAGTTTGCATTAGAGGGTTGCAGACGAGCACATCAGGTCTGCTTCATACTTGTTCCAGTACAGGAGCTATACATCGTCCTTTACTGCTCGTCCTGTGGTCAACATCAATGAACCTTTGCCAGCTTCAGAAGAATCTTCACCAGAATCTCACATTCCTTTGAGTCAGAAGATGGGCAAGAGAAGAGTTCCCGCTATCTTCGAGGAGACCTCCTATGCTGGAGATGGAAAGAAAAGCAAGGCTGATGTCCCAAAGGGGAATAAGAAAGTGGATGTTGCCCCTTCTGCTGTTCCTCAGAAGGTCGTCGAGAAGCCCCCAGTGGCTCCTGTGCAGAAAGATGCACCTGTGGAAATAACCACCATTCTTCCAACCAAAAGTTCCTCTTTGGTTGAGGCTGTTGAGAAGACATCGAGGAGACTGAAAAAGTCCTCCTCGATTAGTTTTTCTGAAGCCATTCCCCAGATCCCAGCTGGTGGAGATGGTGTTGTAAAATCCTTGACCATTCCCGAGGTACAAGGTAACGAAGACAACCTTACTCGGGATATGGTTACTTCTCTGGCTGCTCGTCATCTTGCTTTAGTAAGTATCTCTACTCTGAATTTTTCATATCTTCCTTTGTTATTTCCCATATTTGTTTCTGATGTCATTTCCCTTTTTAGATTATAGTTGACGAGCTGTTTCAATATAATCCTTAAAAAGGATGAAGCCATTAAAGCTTCTTGCTCCTCGTCCACTGTGGAGGGAGAGATGGAAGAGGCTACCAGATCTCTAAGGGATTCCCGTCAGAAGTATGATGGGGATAAGATTGAATGGGAGAAGAAGTTATCTGCGTCTGAGGCAGAGAAAGTTCAATTGGGAAATAAAGTGAAGGATTTGGAGAAGGAGAATAAGAAATACTCCGAGAAGCTCACTACCTTCGGGGAGCTTGAAAATAAGCTGAAATCAGCTGAAGAAGAGATTACCCTTCTGTGCGAAGCAAATCGTCATAAGGAGGAGTTGGAGGCCAAACTGAAAGCCTCCGAGTACCTTCTATCCGAGAATCTCTCCTCGGAGAAGATGAAGAGGAAAGGAACTGTGAAGAAATCCTTTCAAACTGATTGGGACAAAGGTTGGGATAGAGGGGTTGCAGCAATGATGACTCAGGTGAAATATGGAAGTTTGAAATACTTCCATGATGGTTGGGTTGCTGCCTTGCAGGAATTAAAGGTGAGTGAGGACTCCGAGCTATTTCAATAACACCTCCCTGGGCCTCCTCCAGTTATTGAAGACGAAGATGAAGACGAAGCTGCGTCTAAAGAATCTTCAATGATTGTGGGTGATCAAACCCTTGCTCCTCAACCCAACCAGACATCTGCTGAGGAGATTTCTTCTTTTCCTGCCCCTCTTGAACAAATCCCAACTCCAACCGATCAAATCAATGTTCCCACCGAGCAACCAAGCTCCTCGTCCCAGCCTCCCGAGAAAGTCTTGGGAGACAAGGAAAAGGTGTGAAGTTGTTCGGTACTATCTTTCTGTTTTTCTTCTTACTTTCACTTTGTATCTCAGATCCTTGTAATTTTGCCTTATGATCTAATAAAATTTAAATTCTTTTCTTCCATATGACTACCTCTTCCCTCTTCTATATTCAGTCTTGATTTTTCTTTTTGATGACTGCTTTTTCCTCCTCTGTTAGTTTATGGCCAGGATGGATCTGCTATCTGCCAATGATACAAAACTGATGCAGCATTGCCATGAATATTATAAGGATGGTCACACAGACCTGAGTGTATCAGAAATTACTGACATCCTTGGCCATGATGCTTCTGAGCAAGCGGTTGAGGCTTATCAGTACCTGAAGGATTTACTTGACCGTGCTGTGGCCAATAATGTGGCATACTACGAATTGATCGAGGATCTTCATTGTACCTTAGAAGATCTTCAAAATCAGTATAAGGAATCAACTGCCCTGTTGCATGAGGGGTATGAGAATATGTATCAACAGCTTTCCTCCGAGACAGGCCACAAAAAGATCCTTGCTGGGTATGATATCAGGGAGAGAACCCTGAAGGGTGAACTTGAAGCATGTAGACAGATTGCTGAGTTGCTGGAATAAGAAAATAATAATTTGCAGAAGGAGCTAGCACAGTATAGGTCTGCAGCCTCCTCCTCAACAGCTGTAATCCCAGTGACTGATGAGGGATTTTCTTTCCTGGAGGTTGAGAATGCCAAATTAAGGCAAGAGTTGGACACCCTGAAAAGGTCTGGTACCTCTACTGCTGCTCGGGGACGAGGAAGAGGTTCTCGTGGGTGAGGAAGAGCTGTTCAAAATGTTGTCGAGGAGCAAAGTTCTCCATCTGCTCGGAGTCGATCAAGAGTTCTCAGTCGTAATATTGAAGAAGCTCATACTCAGTCAACTTTGGAAACTCAAGCGTTCCAATTGAATGTAAAAGATCGTGCTTTGGCTGAAATGTCCAAGAAAATTTTATCTTTGGAGGATCAACTTACTGCGACGAAGTCTGCTTTAGAGAATAAGGACCTTTTTATCAAAAACCTTCATGAGCAGGTGGATAGACTAACTTTCCAATTCCATAAATAGCCCAGGGAATTTTGGATGGCTGGATACAACGAGGCCCTTTGTCACTTGGATGCTCGCATTGAAAATGCCAACAGTGAAGGGTACAAGCAAGGTTGGTTGAATGCCTTATGAGTGCTGAAGCTCGAACAAGGACACTACTTGTGGGATTATTATGATCCTGGGGTACTTGACTTGCCCGTGCCACCATTCAACTTGGACATGGACTGGATCCCAGCTCGTGCTATTCCTCGAAACTTAATTGCTAAGTATCTCGGTGACTACAGTTTGCATTCTCAGTTTGAAGTTTCTCGTCCCGAGCACCTTTTAGACCGCCCTTCTGTGATGAACGTTAGAATGCTGAAAGATTTGAATTTCATTAATTCTCTTCAGACTTTGAATGATCCACCTGCTGGCGAGGAACCTGTATCGAAGGCTGAAGGGAAAAAAACAATAGAATAGGAATT
The DNA here is from genome assembly GCA_949130495.1 of Sambucus nigra. Lineage (NCBI taxonomy): Eukaryota > Viridiplantae > Streptophyta > Magnoliopsida > Dipsacales > Adoxaceae > Sambucus > Sambucus nigra. Next base: position 112,852,345 of record OX422214.1, read on the forward strand.
TTCGCTATAACAGTTAATACACATATGTAACTTGTAATTTATTTTGGGTTTTAATGAAAAGCTTTCATTTTTTGTTTTACAAATAGGTATTGCTATTGTCTTGTGCTTTTCAAACATGTTATACTTATGCGCATAGATCTGTTAAAAAGATAGCAATACTGTGATGTTCGTCGACCAACTTAGTCAGTAATATTGGTCGATCACTTAAAAGTAATGAGTATAAAAAAAAATTCCAACCAACCAAGATTGTAAAATTTTTGCTCGTCGACCAATTATAGTTAGTGAGAGTTTATCCCCGACTAACCATACTTGGTAAATTTTTGTATTTTTCATAAAATGTGTCCGACCAACCAAGGTCGATAAATTCTCCTTGTCTTCTCCTTGTCGAGTTTTTATCCCCGACCAACTATACTTGGTTCAGTTTGGAATGTTTTGTTCTTAGAAGAACTTTTATATTTTCTGTAATAATCTTACCTCCCGACCAACATAAGTTGGCATTTGAGAGCATATTTATCATATCCACTAACTCTTTCACCAACGGAAGTTGATCATATTAGTGTATGCCTCCTAAACAAAGGAGTATAATTTAAATTTTTGTTCTCGCTATCTTACCAACCGAAGTTGATCACGCTCGAACTATCATGTCCACTAGTTATCTTACCAACCGAAGTTGATCACGCTAGTGTACGCCTCCTAACCAAAGGAGTATAATTTTTGTTCTCGCTATCTTACCAACTGAAGTTGATCACGCTCGAACTATCATGTCCACTAGTTATCTTACCAACCGAAGTTGATCACGCTAGTGTACGCCTCCTAACCAAAGGAGTATAATTTTTGTTCTTGCTATCTTACCAACCGAAGTTGATCACGCTCGAACTATCATGTCCACTAGTTATCTTACCAACCGAAGTTGATCACGCTAGTGTACGCCTCCTAACCAAAGGAGTATAATTTTTGTTCTCGCTATCTTACCAACCGAAGTTGATCACGCTCGAACTATCATGTCCACTAGTTATCTTACCAACCGAAGTTGATCACGCTAGTGTACGCCTCCTAACCAAAGGAGTATAATTTTTTTCTCGCTATCTTACCAACCGAAGTTGATCACGCTCGAACTATCATGTCCACTAGTTATCTTACCAACCGAAGTTGATCACGCTAGTGTACGCCTCCTAACCAAAGGAGTATAATTTTTTTTCTCGCTATCTTACCAACCGAAGTTGATCATCACGCTCGAACATCTTTATTGCTGAACAGCGTAGTGTAGTGTAGTATTTCACACTAGTATTCCCCGAAAAACTTTCAATAAAAGAAAGAAGATGGTGAAACATGATTGTTTTATTCATATCAATGGAATTGCATTACATTTTACATCACTGATAATACTTACGTAGATGTTCAGTATTCCACGCATTCTTAAATTCTTCTCCTTCTAGAGTTGATATACGGTAAGTTCCTGGTCGAACAACTTCTACAACTTGGTAAGGTCCATGCCAATTTGCTTCCAATTTGTTGTGCTTCTGAATAACCTTCTTTAGCACGTAATCTCCTTCTTTTAAATCGCATTTCTTCACCCTTTTATTATAGAACAGAGTTGTCCGTTGCTGGTAAGCAGCATTCCTAATGGCTGCCTCTTCTCTAACCTCATCGAGCATGTTCAAATCTAATATTCTCATTAGGTCACTGATTGGGGAATTGAAATTCAGTACTCTATGTGTTGTAAGACCCAACTCGGCAGGTATCACAGCCTCACTTCCAAATGCCAGCATATATAGTGATTCGCCAGTGGCTGCTCGGGGAGTTATTCGGTATGCCCACAATACTGATTGTAGCTCATTAATCCAATTAGCCTTAGCTTCACTTAGCCTCTTCTTCAAACCATTTAATAATGTTCTGTTTGTCACTTCAGTCTTCCCATTGCTTTGGGGATGGCCTGGTGCTGAATGAACCTTCAAAATGTTCGACTGATGACAATAGGCTGCAAACTCCTCATTATCAAATTGTGTGCCATAGTTTGTGATGAAGGCATGAGGGAGACCATATCGGCAGATGATGTTCTTCCAAACGAACTGATACACCTTCTTGTATGTCATATCAATAAGTGGTTCAGCTTCTACCCACTTAGTAAAATAATCTACTGCAACGACGAGGTACTTGAACCTTCCTCGGGTCGTCGGCAATGGTCCAACCAAATCAATCCCCCATATGGAAAATGGCCAAGGGGAAGTTATAGGTGTCAATAATGCTTGTGGAGTTCTTTAGATGGAGTAAAAGCGTTGGCACTTGTCACACTTTTTGGCATAGGCTATACAATCAGCCCTCATCGTCGGCCAGTAATATCCCTGTGTCATCACCCTTTGCAAAAGTGTCCGACCTACTACATGAGCTCCACAAGATCCTTCATGGATTTCCTCAATCAATTCTTTTACCTCTGATGGATGTACACATCTCTGCAAACCTGCCATAATTCCACGTCTATACAAAACACCATTAGTTAGTACATACCTAGCAGCTTTATACTTCAATTTCTTGGCAGTGAGCGTATCCTCCGGTAATTCTCCTTCCTTAATGTATGCCCTGATGGGATCCATCCAAGATGGTCCTAAATCAAGAGTAATAATATTCACCGTCAGGTCTTCATCTATGCTCCGACTTACTAATACTTCAATTGGTATCGTCCTTCGTAGCTCGGTACGAGTAGCTGATGCCAATCGGGCCAGTGCGTCTGCTCTTGCATTCTCTATTCTTTGTATTCTCACCAATTGAATGGCATCAAATTATGTCAATAATTCTATCACCTTTATATGGTACTTCACCATTAATTCTCCTTTAACTGCATATGTTCCCATCATCTGATTCACAATTAATTGAGAATCACTGAATACAATCACTTGTCGTGCTTCCATAATTTTTGCTAAATTAAGACCTGCTATCATGGCCTCATACTCAGCCTCATTATTGGAGGCTTTGAATTGGAATCGTAAAGCGTACTCCATGTCAATCTCGTTTGTGGTATTCAAAACAATCCCTGCTCCACAACCCGTTGTGCAAGATGACCCATCTACATATAATCTCCATGTAGGTAACTCGTCTTCAAATTTCTTATCTGACAAAGTTCCTCGGTAAAATATCTGCTATTTTCTTTCATTATCCTCTGGTATTTTTCGCTCCTCGTCGATCATCTCTTCTCGCCCTTTTACCAACTGGAGTTGGTCTGGGTTTGAATATGATGATCTTTCTACATCCACAAGCCCTTTTACTAATCAAAGTTGGTCTGGACTTGTGTCTGTTGGTCCTGTAACATCCACAGGTTGGTCAGCGAGCAATTTCTGTTCCTCGGGTGTATCTGGGTATGTAAACTCTGCTATAAAGTCTGCTACAGCTTGCCCTTTTAATGATGATCTGGGTTCATACACAATATCATATTCACCGAGCTCTATTTCCCAGTACATCAACCTCCCTGATTTTTCTGGCTTGTGAAGAGCTTGTCTCAATGGCATGTCGGTATATACGATGATGGTATGGGCCTGGAAATATGGCCTCATTCTTCTACTTGCTTCAATTAATGCCAATGCCAATTTTTCCATCTTTGGGTACCGGATTTCTGCACCTCAGAAAGCCTTACTTGTGTAATAGATTGGTTTCTACACTCCATTCTCCAATATGATTAATGCCGAACTGACTGCATTCTCGGATACTGCCAGGTACAAGTACAACTTTTCTCCCGTTATTGGTCTGGACAACAATGGAGGTGTTCCCAAATACTTCTTCAAGTCTTGAAAGGCCTTCTCACATTCATCAGTCCACTCAAAAGTTTTTCGAAGTGTTTTGAAGAATGGGAGGCATTTATCAGTTGCTCAGGATACAAATCTGTTGAGCGTTGTAACTCGTCCGGTAAGACTCTGCACTTCTTTCTTCGTCGTCGGGGATCGCAACTCAAACAGAGCTTTGATCTTTTCTGGATTTGCCTCAATACCTCGCTGGTTGACGATGTATTCGAGGAACATTCCTTCTCGTACTCCAAAGGTGCACTTTGTTGGGTTGAGCTTCATTTGGTATTTATCCAGTTGATCAAAGGTCTGACCTAAGTCAACTAGGTGATCAGCAGCTCTCTTACTCTTTGTTAGCATATCGTCGACATAGACTTCCATGTTGCAACTGATTTGTTCGGAAAAAACCTTGTTCATCAGCCGCTGATATGTTGCACCTGCATTTTTCAAACCAAAAGGCATAACATTATAACAATAAGTTCCCCTTGGGGTAATAAAAGAAGTACTTTCCCTGTCTTCAGGTTTCATTTTGATCTGGTTGTAGCCAGAGTAAGCATCCATGAAGCTGAGCAGCTCGTGTCCCGAAGTAGCATCCACTAGCTGGTCAATTCTGGGCAATGGAAAGTGATCTTTTAGGCAGGCTTTGTTGAGATCAGTGAAATCAACACACATTCTCCATTTATTGTTCTTCTTCTTTACCATCACCACATTTGCCAACCAGTCTGGATATTTCACATCTTCAATGAATTGGGCTTTCTGGAGCTTCTCGACCTCCTCTTGTATGGCTTGATTCTTCTCGGGACTAAACACTCTTCTTCTCTGCTTCACAGGCTTGACCTCCTTATTTACATTGAGCTCATGACATAAGAAGTTTGGATCTATCCCTGGCATGTCTTCATGACTCCACGCGAAAGTTTTATTCCTGTTTCTCAAGAAAGTTATCAACTCATGTTTTATTAAAGCATCCAACGACAAACCTATCTGGGTTACTCGTTCAGGGTGCTCGTCATCCAGAATAACATTTTCTGTAGATTCCACCACCTGCCCTTTTACAAGTTGGGATTCATCTCTGGGATCGAGAGTTTCAATTTCTGTATCTTCTTCCACCTGGTTGGTAGTAGTCTTTTTCCTTGATTCTTCAAGCTCCTCTTGCTCGGCAGATGAATAATAGCATTCCCGAGCTACTTTTTAATCACCTTTCATAACTCCGACTCCAAAGTTTGTTGGGAATTTTAAGCACTGATGTACTGTAGATGGAACTGCTTCGAACTTCTTCAAACCAACTCTTCCCATGATGATGTTGTAAGCTGACTGCACATTTTTATCCATCACAAAGAAGCGTATTTTTTCTGTTCGGCAAGCAGTCCAAGTTCCAATGAGTATATCCAACTTGATCGTCCCAAGTGGAAAAACTTTCTCGCCAGCAAAACCCAGAAGGGGTCTCTGATAAGGTTCCAATTGAGATAATTTCAAATTCAAGCTGTCAAAGCATGAATAGTACATGATGTCTGCCGAACTACCATTGTCTACCAACACCCTTGAAATCACCACTTCCTTCATCCTCATTTTGATCACCAAAGGGTCGTCATGAGGGTAAAGAACACCTGCCAGGTCGTTTTTTAAAAAGCCAGTGACTAACTTCTCTTTATTTACCTTCCTCGGACGATCATCCTCGGCCAGATTTATTCGCTGAATATATGAGCAGGCTTGATCCTCTCCGAGGTAAGCCTTTCTTTCTGCAGCAAGGTGTCCTCCTCCTGCATCTCCTCCTGTAATGACATTACAGTCAAATGACCCAAAACGTATGGAAAATACCTCTCGCTCTGGCTGCCTTGGCTTCTTTGGAAGATCGGGGTCATCCTCTGCATCATCTTCATGATCTTTTTTCTTTTTCTCCTCTACCCGACGAGGAGATCTAGACCGCTTTCTAGCTCAATCATCATTTTTTCTTTCACCTCTGCGATCAACATACTTTGATAATTTTTCTCTTCGGATGAGCGTTTCAATCTCGTTCTGAACGGCTATGTAATTTTTGGTCATATGGCCATGATCTTTATGGAACTCGCAGTATTTGTCCCTATTCCTCAGGTCAGGGTCTATCCTCAGTTTATTTGGCCACTTGATTTCCTCGCTATCCTTGATTTCTTCCAAAACATGATTAATACCCATTTTCAAAGGAGTATAATTATCGTATTTTTTCAGGACTTCCCATGACGTCCTATTATTCTTGGAGTTCTTGTCACCGCCATTACCTTTCTGCTCTTTCTTCTTAGATTTGTCGACATCCACCTTGGTTTCTTTATCCATATTCTTCTTTGCAGCCATAGCCTCCTCGGCATTCATGATTTTGGCCGCTTTTGCCATCAATTCGGACATAGTTGTAGGTGGATCTTTGGCCAAAGTGTAATACAACTTGTTAGGCAACAATCCACTTATCAAAGCAGTGATTGTTGTCTTTTCTTGATAATCTATGACCTCCAACTTCTCGTTATTAAAACGAGTTATGTAATCTCTAGTACTTTCACCAGATTTTTGTCTAACACTTAGCAAGTGCTCTACTCGCTTTACTGGCTTTGCTCCAAAACAAAAATTGCCAATAAACAACTCGGCTAACTGAAGGAAAGTTGAGATCTTACCCCGAGGAAGATTGTTGTACCATATCTGGGCAGATCCAGTAAGAGTTCCCGAGAATACTCTACATCTCATCTCGTCGGGAACGGCATAGATGTCGGCAGCAGCTTGATATTGCTCTATGTGAAGGACAGGATCTGTCTTTCCATCATATTTGGGGGTCACTACAGGTGCTTTAAATTTTGACGGTGTAGGAAAATCCACAACGGCTTGGACAAAAGGTATCCCTTTAACAAAAGTTCTTTGTAAAAGGGTTCTTCGCCTTAGCCATTTCTCCCAATCTATCCTCCAACCGTTGAATGGAACCTTTCCATGCATCATTTCCTTCCTCATGCCTCTTAGTCCGAGCAATTGATTGTTCTGACGTAGCCTCCAGAGATTTATCTCGACGAGTAACTGGTCGTGATTGTGCTGATCCTTCTCTTAAACTTGATGGTTGTCGAAAACTCCTCGACATGGTTCTAGGTGGACTTACATTCCTCCTAGGGCCTAACCGACTGAAAGGAGACACCCTACTCAATCTCTCCAAGGCACTGGTTCTCTCCGGAGAGAGAGTAATACGTTGCTCAGTATCCGTAGCCCGTATCGATGAAGTTCGCCCAGGTTGATAAGAGAAATCATCAGATTCCTCATTGTGATATGACTCAGTACGTCTGGATCGCGATTGCCTTTGACCACCTCTCTGCCCTGAGTGAGTAGGTGCACCGCCGTGAAGGGTTTGAATGAGTTGCCTCATAGTTTCTTGCATGGCGGTTTGTCCTTGAGCCAGATTCGTCATGATTCCTGCCAGATCTGGAGGCGTAGAGGGATTTAGAGGATTTCCAGCATTTCCAGCATTTCAATTACTAGATTCTGGATTATCTGCCATTGATGATGAATAATTCTTGGTGAAAAACGATAACAACAGTCGATTCCCACAGACGGCGCCAATCTGTTGATGTAAAAAACTAGATTGCTCTAATTATTCAATCACAGATAAATAAAATGAGACAAAGGTTTTTAAAGTGGTTCAGCCTTGTAAGAATGGCCTACATCCACTGTTATGTTATTGCTGAGTGTTTTTGGGAATTCTCGATTACAAGTTCTATCAAGAAACTCCGGTCCCTTTGAATGAGGGTGATACAATGTATTTATAGCCCTGAGGCTCACGTATGAAAGGGTGATACATTAAATGATATACACATGAAAGGGTAATACATTTAATGCAGCGTGTGCGTCAAGATAATAAGCATTCAATGAATAGTTGAACTGTTGATTATTTGGCAATCAATGCTGGGACCGAGATGCAGCTCGGACCGCCTTAATTGCTCGTTACTCCAGAGTTCCTCGGAGGGCTGGAGTTCCTCGGAGTGTTAGAGTTCCTCGGTGTGTCCTTGTTGCTTGGAGATAACATGAGTTGGTCGGGGAAATGAACTTCCTCGTTGCTTACTGTGCCACGTAGATTGACACGTGTCTTCGTATTATTCGTCCATATCAGCATATTAATTTTGGTATCAACAGTGGCCATCCCAATCGAGATTGTGCGCCAGCCTACTCTCTCTTTGCCCTTCTCTAAGGGGGGGGGGGGATATGGAGAAGGAAGGGCGATCAAAAGGTCTCACGCCCTAACATAGGAACGATTTGGCCATCATCGGTGTGGGTTAAATGTAAAGAGACGTAGTCGCCAGCCTATTTTGCATAAAACATGCAAAAGAACATGTTGCCTCCTTGAGAGAGAGGCATCAAACACAAACTGATGCATACGAAACCAATAGTTCGAAGGTTCGGGGGATAAGTTATGGAATTGGAAGGTGTTGGGCACCCATCCCGACCTTTCGCTCTCTTATGGGATTGAGTTATTGTTTTCTTTTATTTCTCTGCGAACTGTGTATACATGTATATATAATGGAGATCGGAATCGCCCAACTCATACCACAGAAGAGATAGAGTGAGGTTATCCATAGGAACAAAATTATATATATAGAAAATACGCTTTATATGTCTACCACAACATTGATCGTTATTATGAAACGACAATATGTGTTGGATGAAATGCTAACAAGCGTAATATGTATACTAACGCAGGAATATGATAAACATGAAAATGAGAAACTTTGGAAAATTAGAGGACTAGAAAATTAGAAAATAGGAAAATTTCACTCGTGTCTCGATTTTTAACTTGAAATGCCTATGTAGACTATAAAAGCATCAAATTCCACCTAGTTTGAATATGGTATGGTGGTGGGGTTTCTACCATAGATCCGAACGATATTTATTATAGGTGTGTAGAAAAATGTGTTTAGGTTTTGAAAAAGGGTGATGAATAAACCCATTCGGAATTTATGGGCGTAACCCTCTTTTTATGTTTTGTTTTTTTATAGAAAATAAAGTGTGTGGAGTATAAATATAGATACTAATGTGTATAGACTAAAGTAAGAACTAGATTATGAATCTAATGAAATTTATGAAAAAACAAGGAATTCAAATAGAGAGGGAAGGATTTAGACCTTCTTTGAAGCTTGATATTTGATCTTGGGTGAACTCCTTTGAATGCGAGATGAATGTTGGATGAGAGAGAATATGATTTTGCTAAATTGGGTATGAAAAGGATGGGAATGTGAGATTGAATGGAATTTCACATGGAAGAACTTCACTGATTTCGAGAGAATGTTGCTGAGATCACTTATGTGCTTTAGGAGTGAGGTCATGCCCTATAATTATAGGGTGAGGGGTTGTGTCGATCGGTATTACCCTAGTCCTGCCTATCGGCAAGTGACCCTAGACACACTTCCGAGAGGCAAGGAACTAGACCTGCCGATTGGAAGTCTCGTGCAGATTTTTCTGGAAAACGATCGTAGAACATAATTCGTTGATCCAAATAGTGCATGGGGCATACCATTAGAAAGGTAATTCATATACCTTAAAGATTACTTTGAATCTCCCCCGGTTCTGGGAGTTGACTTTGGGTCAAATGTGGCTTGAAAGCGTATGTCAGTCCTCTGGACGGGAGATCGTCGAATGGAAACGAATTGTTCATCCTCATGCTAAGTCTGAATCGTGCATGGGATAGACCATTGGAAAGGTTAGGAGATTTACTTCGAAATTCCAAAGAGTTTCGCTTGGTTCAAAAAGTTGCCCTTGGTCAAATAGGTCCCAGAAGTTCCCGGTGACTTCTTTAAGTAAAATGAGTCATTCGTCTGTATCGTAAGTCAGAATTGTGCACGGGGTGGACTGTTAGAAAGGGTATTCATTTCCCTCGAGAGATTCATTCAGTCTCGTTTGAGATGAAAAGTTGACATCGGTCAAAAGGAGCCCGGGAGAGCCCGATCGCCTCTAGATTGATTTTCTAAGGAAAACTGATTGTTCGTCCGAATGGTTATGTGTTAGTATGCATGGGTCAAACCTCTAGAAAGGGGTTTTAGTGCCCTAACTAGATATTTTTCTCTGATGATGAAGTTAATTGTGGTCAAATCGGGGCCTGGAATTGCCCGGTGGCCTCCGAATTGATATTTGATAGTAAAATTGCTCGTTCGTCCGAACCATTTATCTGATTCACTCACGGGGTAGATCATTGAAAAGGGTATTCAATCCCTTCTGAGATTTAAAGATATTTTCCTCTGACAACATATTTGACCGGAGTCAAACGAGGCCAAAAACCACCTGATGGCCTCTAGATTGGTACTCAGAGTGCAACTTGGGGTTTGTAGTGAAACGGGGAGGTGATAGGGTCCTAAGGAGATACTTAGGGGGCCTATAATGTGGTGTCTATAAAGCCCCTCGGCAGGTGGTCTCGGAATATATGAAAGGAGTTGAATAGACACTACATGATGTTTTGGGAAGAGTTTGATTCTAATCACTAAAAGGGAATGCTGAGGATAATCGATACAGAGGGTCGAGGTCATTTTTAGGTCCTAAAGGGAATTATGGGGATGGGAAATCATGCAGTTCGAGGTCAAATTTGAGGGTCTAGAAGAGGTGACAATCGAGGGTCTAGTGTCAAGGTCAATCCTAACCTACAATAGGTAACGATCGAGGGCTGAGATCAATTATGACATAAAAGAGGTGACGACAAAGTGTTGAGATCAATTATGACATAAAAGAGGTGATGAATGAGGTAAGAGGTGAATTCTAACCTAAACGAGGTGATGACCTAGGGCCGAGGTCAATTTTGACCTAAAAGAGGTGACGACCAAGGGTTGAGGTCAATTATGACTTGAAAGAGGTGACGAATCGGGGTCAAGGTTAATTCTGACCTAAATGAGGTAATGACCTGGGGCCGAGGTCAGTTCTAACCTAGAATAGGTAACGACTGAGGGTCAAGGTCAATTCTGACCTAGAAGAAGTGATGACACAGGCTGAGGTTAATTATAACCTAGAAGAGGTGACGAGCAAGGGCCGAGATCAATTATGACCTAGAAGAGGTGATGACCCAGGGTCGAGGTCAATTCTGACCTAAAAGAGGTGACGACCCGGGGCCGAGGTCAATTCTGACCTAAAAGAGGTGACGACTCAGGGCTGAGGTCAATTCTAACAAAAAAGATGTGGCGACCTAAAGCCAAGGTCAATTCTGACCTAAAAGAGGTGATGACCCAATGCTAAGGTCAATTATGACCTAAAAGAGGTGACGACCTTGGGTAGACACCAATTTTAACCTGAAAGGGGTGAAGACTGAGGGTCGGGACCAATTCTAACTTGAACAAGGTGACAACTTAGGACCGAGGTCAATTACGACCAAAAAAGGGTGACGACCCGGGGTCGAGGTCAATTCTGACATAAAAGAGGTGATGACCTAGGACCGAGGTCAATTCTGACCTAACATATGTGATGGCCTAAGACCGAGGTTAATTCCTACCTAAAAGAGGTGACGACCCAGCGTCGAGGTCAATTCTGACTTAAAAGAGGTAAAGATCTTGGGCTGAGGTCAATTCTGACCTAAAAGAGGGTGACCAACAGTGAGGATCAAAACTAATTCTGAGGGTTGAGGTTGCAACTTCCTTTGGGGAAATTTGGATACTCCACTGGGGATATGTATCTTATAGTTCTGTTGGGGATTGAGGGTTGGATGTGATTTTAGGTTCCGTTGGGGAAGAGGGAATGATCCGATGGTTGGATATTTCTCGGCTGGGGAAATTTTTTATTTTTGTGGTGTCCTTTGGAGACGTTATCGGGAGGATATCCAATTGATTTTGGGAATTTTTCTCAAGTTATAAGACTTTTGTTGGGGAAATGAGTATGGTAAAAAAAATTATTGAAAAAGTTATAAAATCCATTTCACATTTTTAGGAATTTTCTCAGGATTTTTTAGGAATTTTTGTACGAAATTTCAGAGAGGATGCCGACCGACATGGTTTTAAGGGTTCCAAAAGGTAGTGGCACGATCTTTTAGGGTACTTCAAGTAGGTGGAGGGAAAGTGACGATCGGGTAAATTCTTCTTTCTTTGAGACCATATTCCCTTGATGATCTTTTTAGATGTTGATCTTTCTCTAGTTAGGGTATTTGCAGGTGACCTTCTATCCCTAAGGAACAGCCATCTAGTACAAGAGGGTGATTGGGAAGAATGCGCACATGTGACGGTTAATGGCGCACGAGTTTGGATATGTCTAGTACCTGTGAGAGAGGGTTATGGGGCAGATGAGGTGACATCTAATTCTAGTTCTTTCCTTTCAGGGTTTTCTTGTAGACTTATTTTTTACTGTGGGAGCTTAGCATTTGTATGCTTGATGCAGTGGCATTGCACCTGAAAAGAGACTCAAAAATTCAAAAAGATATCCATATTTCGTTTGATTATCTTGATTTAGTGGCTTACTCTAGATGCACTTTTAATTTTTTGCTGAGTTTTTATTTTGAGAAAGAACAAAAATAGTGTGTTTTTGGATATGTTTTGAGTAGAAGATTGCCTCGATGGCTAGGTTCCAAAAGAGCTTACCTTTTGAAAGGATTTATTTTGATAAAGATTAGTAAAAAAGAGTTTTTTCGAATTTTTGAGTGAAGGAAGGCCTTAGAGGCTTGGTCATTCGTTACTGGAGGAGTGGTTTATCTTCATGCGGTGTTGTATTCTATGCATTTGCATGTTATCGGTGATGCTGTCTATGCTGGATCCATCATTCTGGCATTGGTTTCAAAACTATTATTAGTGATTGGGGAACTGCTGGTGGACCCATAACACGCATCCATTTCATCATTGATGTCTTACCATCGTAATCCTATGACAGTTATACTAGAGGAGACTTTGAATGGTTTGGATGCCTGCAGGGAAGGTCATTCTAATTTTCTGAGGGATAGACCCGTAATGCTATTCATGTGGCTGTCAAAGAGATTTCGTATGGTGGTACCACCTTGGTACGCTTTACCGGAGGTGCCAAACTTTTTCTCTTGCTATTTTATCAACGTAGCCCTGGACATCGAGAGCTGGGAAAAATGGTTTGTGGAGAACGGGGATTCAGGCTTGCCTTGGTCAGTGCCTAAGTGGGGGAGATGCTGCCCATTATGGAACCCGTAAAATACCAGTACGTTCAGTTAGTTGGCCTCAAATAGACTTTTTTCTACTTTTCCTCGTGGCTTCTGTGCAAACTTGTCTCGAAACAGATTATGCCTTCGCGGACATTGGACTTATTTCCTGTGGAGGTTCTGACAGAGTGTATGTGCATGCGAATTGGCTCTTTATGGGAGAATCGTCTTCCGTTGACCTACCCATCTCAGTATGTTGGTAGAGTCTGTCATTTCTCAAGGGACTATATAAAGTAGTTATGGAGAAGAGTAGTTAGCAAGATGTTGGTTGTGGAGAGTGGGCAAAGGTGGTTCGCTATTTTCGACACCATAGAAGGAGGTGTTGTAGTGTTCCCCGGCTGTTCCGGTATTATCGTTCAATGGAGCGTTAACGCCACTCTCTTCAGGCAGGGGAAGTTTGGGGACCCCAGGATATGGGTGATAATGGGCTAGTTCCTCTGGCAGCTGTGGGTAGGACCCCTATGACTTTATTTATGAAGCTTTTGTAATGGGTGTTTGGTTTTGTTTATGGTTATGTAGGTTACTTGGGGTTATATGTGAATAATTTTGGAAGGTTTGTTTTAGTTATAGTGGGGCTTATTTTTTGTTTTTATATTAGGACAGTAGATGTGGGTTGGCAAGGGATGTTTGTTTGACTCCCTATGCTAATGTAATCGTACCGAGATTTCGAATAATGAAATAAAGGAATTTTTAATCATCTAGTCATGCCTCTTGATGAGTTTTGCATTTGAATTATCTATACCATTCACTAAGGCATACATAGTCCTTTTGTTCATGTATATGTTAAAATGAACTGTCGTTCTCAGTGATAGGAAAAGAATCACATTTTGTGAAAAAAGAAGGGAGCCGTGCTCATGTAAAGTGTATTAATTGCCTACGTACCTCCAAAGGTTTTTGAAAATTTTTTGAAATATATTTTTGGAAGAAAATAGATTTTTAGAGGATTGGACCCCACGTAGTTCTGAGTATAAGGAAATGAAGAAATATTTTATTTTATTTTATTATTTTTTTAGAATAAAAGGTAGATGAGAAGAATTGTGGCACGGCAAGATTTCCGACTAGGGGTAGAATTTCTCGAGACTGTCCATGTTGACATGATGCGCCATTTCCTCTCCATCAACATCGACGATCATAGCAGAACTGCCTGACAAGATCTTCTTTATGATGTATGGTCAACTCCAATTGGGCATGAATTTCCCTCTGGGGTCACAGATGGGCTTTATTATCTCTTTAAGGGATAAGTCCCCTTCTAAGATAACATGGTCCTTGACTCTTTTATTAAATGATAGCACTATTCGACGATGGTACCCTTGTATGTGATATAGAGCTTTCAACCTCCTTTCATCCAAGAGTGACAACTCCTCAAGATGGCTTTGGTGTTAGTCTCCCTTGCTAATTTTTCTTTCAAGCATGATGCGGAACGAAATGATTTTTAGCTCCACGGGTAGGACTGCTTCCATGTCGTATACTAGAGGGTAAAGGGTATCCCCAGTAGAAGTTCGAACGGAAGTCCGGTAGCCCCAGAGGTCGTCGGGGATCCGGTGAGCCCAATCTCGATAACTATTAATCATCTTACTGATGATGGCTTTGAGATTCCTATTAGTGAATTCAACTATTCCATTAGTTTAAGGTTGGTAGGGAGAAGATTTATTTCTCTAAATACAATATTGGTCGACCACATTTGTAACCTCTACCTCAAAATGTAACCCGTTATCTAACACCAGCTCATACAGGACCCCATATCGATAGATGCTATTTTTCTTGATGAGCTTCGCCACTTTCTTGGCATTCAGAATTGCGTATGACTTGGATTCGACCCATTTACTGAAGTAGTCAATGGTAACTAGGATGAACTCATATCCTTTGGATTCTTTGGGTGTAACCTTCCATGTGATGTCGTGTTGTATAATTCATGTTGTATAATTCTCGTGGAGGCAAGTGTTGTAGCTTAGAAAACTACTGGCATTTGAGACATCTTCGAACGTTGGATGTGCAATCCTAAACCATGATAGTCTAGTAGTATCCCTGTCGGATGATCTTCTTAGTGAGAATATGGTCGTTCATGTGAGGTTCGTATTTCCCGCTATGGATTTTTAGCATCATTTCTTTAATGCCAGCCCCTGCGATGTAATGAAAATGGATTCCATCAAAGTTTCTCTTTAATAGTGCTTTATTAAAAACAATATATTGGGTAGCCAGTTTGCGAAGGCTTGCTCGATATTTCTTGTCAGAACCCTGGGGATGCCTACTATTCTTGAGGAGGTGACAAATATCATAGTACCAGCATTTGGCTATCTCGAGATGTTCTTCATTTATGAGCTCATTATAGTAGCAGTGGGTTGGTTTATCTTGCCTTTAGACAAGAAAATGGGCTATGGTTATTTCTTCGGGAATATCTATCATAGAGGCTAAGGTAGCAAGGGCATAGGCTAGGTTATTCTTTTCTCTAGGCAGGTAGTGGAAGGTAATTTTCTTGAATTAGGAAGCTAGATCTTCTAGCTGGGCATGGAAGGGTAAGATTTTCTTATCCTTAACTTTCCATCTTCTAAGCACTTGACCTATGATGAAGGATGAATCTCCATAGACATCTAGGTATTGAATTCCTCTCTTGAGGGAAACTTTGAGGCCTACCATGCACTCCTCATATTCAGTCATGTTGTTGGTGCAAAGAAAATCTAATTTGATGGCAATGAGAGTGTGAGAGTCATCGGGAGAAATTAAGAGTATCCCAATGCCATACCATTTCTTGTTAGTGACGCCATAAAAGAACATTTGTCATCGAAGGTCTTCTTGGGAGGTATAGAGGATATTCTCATCCAGGAACTCAGAAATCCATACATTGGCTTCTTCCAAAGGGTAGTCAGTAAGCTAATCAGAGATTGCTCTTCCTTACATGGATTGCTATATGACATATAAAATATCAAATTCGGGTAGAGGCATCAACTAACGGGCCATTCGACTGGACATGGAAGCATTCTCGAGTACGTACTTGATGGGATCTATTTGGGATACAAGTTTGATGGAAAAGGTCACCATGTAGTGTTGTAACTTTTGGGTGACCCAGGCGAGGGCAATACATGATTTTTCCCAGGTTCTTTAATACCCGACCAACTTACAACTGGCATAGTAGATGGCTCTCTCTTTACCTGTTTCTTCAAGTTACTGGGCTAGTAAAGCCCCAGATGTAGTGTTTGTTATAGTTAGGTAATGGAGTAGGGGAAGACCAGGTTGTGGTGGCATGAGTACTGGCGGTCGGGTTACGTGTTGATTTATTCGATCAAAGTCTTCTTGGAAATCTTCGTTCCAACCCTTGGTTGAATCCTTTCGAAGGAGTTTGAAGATGGGCTCATAAATGGAAGTCAACTGGCTAATGAATCGGCTGATATATTTCAATTTCCCAAGGAATCCATAGACTTCCTTGTCCATTCGGGGTGGTGGCATTTTGAGTATGGCTATTAACTTCGCAGGATCTTCTTCCATCCCTTTCTAACTAACCATGAATCCTAAGATATTCCCTTTAGTAACGCTGAAGACACATTTATATAGGTTAAGCCGTGTCTGGTACTGTTGCAGTCATTAGAAGAACTTCCGGAGAGAGGGAACATGACCATACCTAGTCTTAGTCTTGATAATCATATCATCTACATAGACCTTGACTTCTTTGTATATCAAATTCTGTAAGATGTTTGTGACAACCTTCTGGTAGGTAACCCTTGCGTTTTAGGGACCAAATGGCATGACGGTGTAGCAAATGGTTCCTCAAGGGGTGATGAATGTGATTTTTTTATTGATGATTTGGGGACTAAAGTTACTGACTGATTCCCCAGAGTTTTTCTTGAGCATCTCTAAATCATGGCAAGTAACCTCTAAATCTTCATTGTACTTGAACTATGATATGAACTCACGGGAAACATCCTCCCAACATTGGATTCTGGACTCCTCGGGAGGTAAGAACCAATGAAGAGCGCTGTCCTTTAAGGTATGTTGGAACATTTAGGCCATTATTTCCTCAAAGTCACCTAGGAGAGTCATGGCTCGATGATATCTCGTGACATGAACAATCGGAGGTCCACTACACCCAAACTTTTCGATGTTGGGTATCTTAAACTTTTTTGGCAACCTGGGTTTAGGATAGGGAGACATGTGGGTGTAATCCATATAGTTCCCAGAGAGTCTGACTTGGTCGATTTTTTATTCAATATATTAAGGACTTCCTTAACCTTGTTTAATTCTTCCTCCTTCAAATCAACGGTCATGGGTAATTTAGCCCCTAGTTAGGTAAGATTCGGCATAGGAGTTGGGCTGGCTACTGATGATGCTGCAAATAGCACCACCCTTCAAGGTGTTTGTAAGCTCAATTCAATGTTAACAATGGCAGTATAAAGGCATATAGTAGAAGGAGGTGAGGAGAAGAGAAAGATCACCAAAATATAAGTGGTTCAGCCAATCAGGCCTACGTCCACTATGCAAGTGTGTGATTAATATCACTGTATGAGGGTTGTAATGGCCATAGATACAAAACTTATAAGCTTTCTCTCTCTACTACGTAAAATGACAGAGTTTCATCTAGGGTTGCTAATTTGGGATCCCTTTATAAGGTAGAGGATAACCTCTATATATAGTGTTTGGGGGGTGTAATGTACCCCCAAGCATACAATGAGCATGTGTATGAGCATCTAACCAGTATAAGAGTGACACCTGGATGATCTCATATAGATAATGATGACCTCAATATTCTCTCACATGAGGGTAATGATTCGGTTATAACTGATTTTCCCACGTGTTCCAAACCTTACATGTGCTTGTAAATGCTCGGCCCTATGTCCTTGACTGATGTAACCTCGGCCTGGACGAGTATGAGGTTGGTGGAATCAGCTGTGGTTTCTTTGTATTGTCTCTAATCGTGATGACCTCGGCCAGGAGGGCTGGCCGAGGTTAGGTGTGAGGTAGTTGTAACATCGGTTGAGGCCGATGATGACGTTGGCAGTTGATTGAGCCTGTGAGACTCTGCTAACCTCGAACGATGAAGAGATGAGGTTGGGGTATGAGGGGCCGACCTTATGAGATACGACCTTGCTGATGATTGTCATAACCTTCTTATCAACTTGGTTGTGGCTGAGATGACATTGATGCCGGAGAAGGACGAGGTCGGGGCATAATGTGATGATCTATGAGGCTAAGGTCGAGGCTGAGCTGATGTATGAGAGTTATGAGGCTGAGGCTGAGGCCAATGTCTTCTGTTCTGACCCTTATCTGGATGAACCTACCAATGATTAAGCCATTGTTGACGCTGTTGAGCCCAACCCTATTGAGGCCGACCTTATTGAGGTCGACCCTACTGAGGCCGACCCTTATCTGGATGACCCTGTCAATGATTAAATTGTGGCCGACCCTGTTGAGGCCGACCCTTATCTGAATAACCCTGCTGAGTGGTTAAGTCGTGGCAGACCCTATTGAGGCCGACCATGTTGAGGCAGAATTTGTTGAGGCCGACCCTTATCTGGATAACCCTACTGAGGATATGTGAGGCTCTTGTGAGATGTGATGCCCGTTGTCCTAAGAGACGAGGGTACATTTTGGTCATATCAATTACCCCTAGCCCTTAGTCTTCAATGGAGATATAAGGCTAAGGGATAAAGTATATTTGGGCCGAGAGGTGATGAAATGTTCTTTCATATGGGGGACGAGATTGAGGGTGCTTGGATCATAATGCCTCTAATGCTTAAATCCTTCTACGTATTTTGCACAAACTGATGGTCCCGCTACTGGTCGACCTTAGTCGAGGGGTCCTTTCTCTAATGAGACTGAGATGATAAGCTAGTCCTTTGGTTTGATGAGGCTGTGTTGGTCCAGGTCGAGATGATGAGTTGGTCTTTTTATAGAGTAGTTGGTGGTAATGAGATCATCGGATGTACTGTCATGAACGAGGCTGGGGCTTCCTATGTTGACCCCCAGGCCGAGTCATAATATCTCTATGTCGAATGATTTATCAAGGTCAGCCTTGACCAAGGGGTCCTAATATTGGACAAGGGTGTACTTGGGCATATCACTAATGTTCGTCTCTAACCAAGACAAAGTTTTTCAAAGTATGAGAGCACCAAGTTAATGATGTTTCAGATATGAGACCACCAAGTTAATCATGTTTATCTAGGATATGAGGCCACCAAGTTAATGATGTTAACTCTCATGTCACCAAGTTAATGATGTTTCAGATAAGAGATCACCAAGTTAATGATGTTTGTCTCAGATATGAGACCACCATGTTAATGATGTTAACTCTCATGTCACCAAGTTAATGATGTTTCAGATATGAGATCACCAAGTTAATGATGTTTGTCTCAGATATGAGGCCACCAAGTTAATGATGTTAACTCTCATGTCACTAAGTTAATGATGTTTCAGATAAGAGATCACCAAGTTAATGATGTTTGTCTCAGATATGAGATCACCAAGTTAATGATGTTTTAAGGTCTGAGGTCATCAACTAAGATGTTACCCCCAAAAATTTCACCAAATTAATGACGTTTAAGGTTTGAGGTCATCGAAGTAAGATTTTTCACCTCAAACCTTGTCACCAAATTATGATGTTTTAAGGTCTGAGGTTATCAAACTATGATGCTACCCCTATAAATTTCACCAAATTAATGATGTTTAAGGTCTGAGGTCATCAAACTAAGATGCTTACCCTCACAAATAATTTTTTACCAAATTAATGATGTCTAAGGTATGAGGTCATCCAAATGTAATGTCTTACCTCAGACCTTGTCACCAAATTATGATGTTATAAGGTCTGAGGTCATCAACTAAGATGTTTCCCCCATCATATATTCACCAAATTAATGATGTTCAGGGTCTGAGGTTATCCAAGTGTGATGTCTTACCTCAGACCTTGTTACCAAATTATGATATTATGAGGTATGAGGTCATCAACTAAGATGTTACCCCCATCATATATTCACCAAATTAATGATGTTCAAGGTCTGAGGTTATCCAAGTGTGATGTCTTACCTCAGACCTTATCACCAAATTATGATGTTATGAGGTCTGAGGTCATCAACTAAGATGTTACCCCCATCATATAATCACCAAATTAATGATGTTCTGGGTCTGAGGTCATCCAAGTGTGATGTCTTACCTCAGACCTTGTCACCAAATTATGATGTTATGAGGTCTGAGGTCATCAACTAAGATGTTAACCCCACCATATATTCACTAAATTAATGATGTCTAAGGTCTGAGGTCATCCAGGTATGGTGTCTTACCTCAGACCTTGTCACCAAATTATGATGTTATAAGGTCTGAGGTCATCAGCTAAGACGTTATCCACCTAAACAATGTTTCACCAAATTAATGATGTTTAAGGTCTGAGGTCATCCGAGTATGATGTCTTACCTCAAACCTTATCACCAAATTATGATGTCATAAGGTCTGAGATCATAAACAAAAATGTTATCCTACTAAACAATTTTTCACCAAACTAATGATGTTATCCCTTCTGACTTGACTCCGTACTTAAAGAGATATCGGTCTTCCTCATTCTCGGGTTTCCATCTCTGGCTCCCCTGGATAGAACCTCTTCCAGGTCCCGAAAGACGTTGTCATTTGACCCTTCTGGAGTCTCTAAGTTCTTCTCAACCTCGGCCTCTTCCCATGTGAACTCAGTAACAAAATCTGTAAGGGTCTGCCCTTTGATGGCCACCCTAGGCTGATAAGTAAGGTCATACTACCCTAACTCAATGGCCCATGCCAATAATCTACCCGACTTCTCGAGTTTATGGAGGACCTGTCTTAGAGGGGAATCAGTGAGGATCATCATAGAATGGGCTTAAAAGTAGGGCTTCATCTTCCTAGAGGCATGTATCAAGGTGTAGGATAATTTTTCCATCAGAGGATAGTTCTGTTCTGACCCTTGAAGGGCCTTACTGTTGAAGTATACAGGCCTTTACACCCCAACATCTTCCCGTACTATGGCTGCACTTATAGCTGATTCAGAGACAGCTAAATAAACATACAAATTTTCTCCTACTATGGGCCTATATAAGAGTAAGGGATATACGAGGTAGGAATTGAGTTGATTAAAAGCCTCGTCATACTGTTTATCCCATTTGAAGGCCTTTCTAAGCACCTTAAAGAAGAGAAGACACTTGTCCATCACTCTTGAAATAAATCTGTTGAGTGAAGCTACTCTTCCAGTTAGTCTCCAAACGTCCTTAATGCTTCTTGGTGTCTTCATGTCGAGAAAAGCCTTAATTTTCTCGGGGTTCGCCTCTATTCCCCTCTGATTGACAATGAATCCAAGAAATTTCCCACCTCCTACCCCAAAGACACACTTCGCAGGGTTGAGTTTCATCTTGTGCAAGTCCATGGTATCGAATGTCTTTTCCAGGTCTGCCACATGGGTGCATGCCTTTAAGCTCTTCATTAACATATCATCTACATACACCTCCATAGTCTTGCCTATTTGGTCTTCAAACATCTTAATCACAAGACGTTGGTATGTTGCCCCTGCATTTTTTAATTCGAAGGGCATAACCTTGTAGCAATATATCTCTTTGTCAGTGATGAAGGTTGTCTTCTCTGAGTCTTTGGCATCCAAGAAGATTTGGTTGTAGCTTGAATACGCATCCATGAAGCTCATGAGCTCATTTCCTGTGGTTGCATCTACCATCTGATCGATCTGAGGTAAGGGGTAACTGTCTTTCGGGTAAGACTTGTTCAGGTCAGTAAAATCTACGCACATTCTCCACTTTCCATTGGCCTTGGGCACAATGACTGCATTTGATATCCACTCCAGATATATCACTTCCCTGATGAATTCAGCCTCTTCCAACTTTCGGAACTTTTCCCGAATAACATCATACTTCTCCCTGGAGTATACTCTTCGTCTCTGTTTGATTGGCTTAGCATCCTTAGTCACATTCAGCTTATGGCACATAACTTAAGGGCTAATGCCTGGCATTTCCATGTGACTCCATGCGAAGACACTTTGCCTCTTCCTCAGGAAGTCTACCAACTCTTCCTTAATTTTTTCTTTTCAAGCTTTGTTGACTTGGATGGTTTTTTTCGTTTCATCCTCATTGAGGACGATGGATTCTACCTCTTTCGCGGCCTCTCCCTTCTTCAACTTTGTTTCATCTCTTGGGTCAAGTGTATCGATGTTATAAGTGGTAGTAGCTCTCTTGTAAGCCTCTCTCTCTTCAGCTGAATTGAAGTAACATTCTCGTGCTATGGTCGGGTCACCCTGCACTTACCCTACCCCATAGGGGGTCGGGAATTTTATCATCTGGTGGACCGTCGACGGCACGGCTTCAAACTCCTTAAGTGCTACTCTTCCTATGATGAGGTTATAGCATGAGAAGACATTTTTGTCCATAATAAAAAAATTGATCTTCCGGGTTAACCTCTTAGGCCACTCATCATCCATTCGCACGTCTATCTCATGCATGACTAGTGGATGGACCTTTTAACCACTTAACCCCATTAACGAATGATGATAGGGTACCCGCCTAGCTCTGCTAAGACCTAGGCTCTTGAAGCAAGGCCAAAACATAACATCTGCTGAGCTTCTTCCGTCTACAAGAATTCTCTGTACCTCACATCCATGAACTCTTGTTGTGATCACCAAAGGGTCATCATGTGGAGCCAGGATGCCCTTGAAGTCGAGTCGGGAGAACCCAACTATGAGAGTATCCATGTCTACTTTCTTTCTCTTCTGCGTAGTATCGAAAGACGTCAGGTTTACCACTTTAAATTTGGGCACTCAATTGGCCTCTGCCACATGAGATTTTCTGTCATCCACTTCAGATCCACCTCCTGCGAGTTCTCCGTATATGGTGTTAACACCAAAGGAGATCATACCAACTCTCTTTACTGGGGTGTTGTCATCTTTTGACGGGAGGTCCGGATCGTCCTCATCTTCGTCATCCGTGCCATTTTCTCTTCTTGCTGTAGTTTCCTCATGACATTTTTCGTGTCTCTTCTTTTTGGGGTCTTCCTTTCCCCTTTTGGGAGCTTTACCGTCAACATATTTCCTCAACTTTCCTGACTTCAACATTTTCTCCATCTCATCCTTCAAGGCGAAGCACTTGTCTGTTATATGGTCATGGTCTTGGTGAAATTCACACCATAAGTTTTGGTTCCTCTTATGTGGAGGAGCCTTCAATTTCTCTGGCCATCTTAGGGATCGATCATTCTTGATCCCATTGAGGATGTGTTCGCAGCTAACCGTAAGAGGGGTATAACGTGCAAACTTATCATCAGCTGACCTCTTCTTTCCATCCTTCTTTCTTTGGAACTTTCCTCTGCCATTCTCATCCTCATACTTGGCGGACATGGCCTCTTCAGCATTCATGACCTTCCTCGCAGTTGCCAATAACTCTGTCATGGACTTTGGAGGGTCCTCCACAAGTTTCCATAACAATTTCCCTTTTTGGAGACCTTCTATGAGGGCGGTCATAGCTATATTCTCTTCGTAATCTTCAACCTCAAGTTTTTCTTTATTGAACCTGGCGATGTAGTCTCTTAGGCTCTCGTTCTTCCCCTGCTTGACATACAGCAGATGGGTGGTCTTCTTTTGAGGTCTTACCCCAAAGCAGAAGTTGTGAATGAATCATTCAGTCAGGCTCTTGAAGTTCTCAATTGAATTCTTTAAAAGAGAAGTAAACCAGATGTGCGTTGCTCCTGTCAAAAGTTCCAGAGAAGGCACGACACTTCATCTCATCTGGTATCGAATAAATATCCACCGCCGACTGATACATCTCGATGTGATGCACAGGGTTGGTGCTACCATCATACTTGGGAGAGACCACTGGCGGTTTGAACTTAGCAAGGGTTAGAAAGTTTACTATCTTGGCCACAAAGGGGGAGCCTTCCGAGAAACATCTTTGCAATGGCTCTCGACTTTTGATGAGGTATCCTATCTTTTCTTTAAGAAGCTGAATGGAGTCGTTCCATGGTCTTGCAATGTCGGCCTGGCCGAGGTTGTACCCGGCCACCTCCAAGGGGTGGACTGAGGGTTCCCCAGCCACAGCACAACATCGGTTGTTGACCTTTTCCTGGTCTCTACCTCTTCTTGCTTGGGGTCGGACTTGATGAGGTCGACGTTGCCCCTCTTCCCTTTATGATCCATCAGCACTTATAGACCTTGACAACCTTTGTCTTAAGTCGTTTACTGGGCCGAGCCTTTCAAAGGATGACCCTATGCTCAGTCGATCAAAAGCTGATCCTCGTTGCTGGGTTTCGTCAACCCTTAGGCCTCCACAACCTTGGCTCTGGTTGGCAGGACGAACTGTGTTGTTTGAAACTTTATATGGCTCCAAACAGTCTTCGAGGGAATCTTCCGCCTCTAGATCATCATACTTGTCTATAAGTAAAGGGTTTCCTTGCCTCCCCAAGTGTAAGCGCCTAGGGTCAGCAACGTCCCTCCTCCGTTGGGGCATAGGTTGGTCTTTTCGCGGTGTCTAGGGTGGTTCCCTGGCGTCAAGATGAGGCTGAACAGACGTCGGAGTGATCATTTCCAGTGAGACTCCAGGTGGCCTCATCATATTTTGGCTGAGCTGTGTAAACTGCTCCTGTATTGCTTGTTGCGTCGCAGCCAAAGACCTCAAGTCTGCAGACACCTCCGCCATTTCGGATTGGGGTGGTGCCTGGCTGGAGCTAGGTCCTCCCGCGCCAAGCGGCGAAAGAGGTGGTGGTAATTCTGGTGCCATGTTTTAGCACAAAAGAGCTGGTGTAGTAGATGAGCTTAATACCTTACAGGACCTCTTTCAATGGTGAAATAGCTCCGCACAAAGCGGGGAGGCCTGGTTCATCACCAGAGTCTCCGGTGAGGTTAAGAAAATAAAGAGGAAGAGACAGCTTCTCGTTGCCACAGACGACGCCAAAATGATGATGCTGGAAATAGCACCACCCTTCAAGGTGTTTGTAATCTCAATTCAATGTTAACAATGGCAGTATAAAGGCATATAGTATAAGGAGGTGAGGAGAAGAGAAAGATCACAAAAATATAAGTGGTTCAGCCAATCAGGCCTACGTCCACTGTGGAAGTGTGTGATTAATATCACTATATGAGGGCTCTAATGGCCATAGATAAAAAAAAAACTCACAAGTTTCTCTCTCTACTATGTAAAATGACAGAGTTTCAGCTAGGGTTGCTAATTTGGGATCCCTTTATAAGGTAGAGGATAACCTCTATATATAGTGCTTGGGGGTGTAATGTACCCCCCAAGCATACAATGAGCATGTGCATGAGCATCGAACCAGTATGAGAGTGACACCTGGATGATCTTATATAGATAATGATGACCTCAATATTCCCTCACGTGAGGGTAATGATTCGGTTATAACTGATTTTCCCACGTGTTCGAAACCTTACATGTGCTTGTAAATGGTTGGCCCTATGTCCTTGACTAATGTAACCTCGGCCTGGACCAGTATGAGGCTGGTGGAATCATCTGTAGTTTCGTTGTCTTTGTCTCTAATCGTGATGACCTTAGCCAGGAGGGCTGGCCGAGGTTAGGTGTGAGGTAGTTATAATGTCGACTGAGGTCGATGATGATATTGGCAGTTGATTAAGCCTGTGAGACTCTGCTAACCTCGGTCGATGAAGAGATAAGGTTGGTGTATAAGGGTCTGAACTTATGAGAGAGGACCTTGCTAATGATTGTCATAAGCTTCTTATTAACTCGGTTGTGGATGAGATGACATTGATGCTGGAGAAGGGCGAGGTCGGGCCATAATGTGATGATCTATGAGCCTGAGGTCGAGGCTGCGCTAATGTATGAGAGTTATGAGGCTGAGGTTGAGGCCAACGTCTTATGTTCCGACCCTTATCTGGATGACCCTGCCAATGATTAAGCCCTGGTCGACGCTGTTAATGCTGACCCTATTGAGGCCAACCTTATTGAGGCTGATCCTTATCTGGATGACCCTGCCAATGATTAAGCCATGGTCGACCTTGTTGGGGCTGACCTTGTTAAGGCCGACCCTTATCTGGATATCCCTGTTGAGGGTTAAGTCGTGGTTGACCCTATTGAGGACAACCCTTCTCTCGATAACCTGCTGAGTGGTTAAGTCGTGGTCGACCCCGTTGAGGCCGACCCTGTTGAGGCCAACCTTATTAAGGCTGACCCTACTGAGGCCGACCCTTATCTGGATAACCCTACTGAGTGGTTAAGTCATGGGCGAACTTATTGAGGCCAACCCTACTAAGGCTGACCCTTATCTAGACGACCCTACTGAGGATATGTTAGGCTCTTGTGAGATGTGATGCCCATTATCCTAAGAGACGAGGGTACATTTTGGTCATATCAGCTACGAACCATTCGCATGAGGATCATGTGGACCGTTCTGGTATTTCTCGGGAACCTTAATAGGCTCAGGTGCGAGCGAAACCATAGCGCGTGGGAAGAGGACCTCAGGATCTTTGGGAACAGGGACCCGATTTCATTGCATCTCATGAACCTCAATTGGAAGGTTATCAATCTTGGCAGTGAGTTGAGCTAGGACTGTGATCAAATCTAGTTGAACATTTGGTATTGATTCTGTATTCTCCATGGAAAGAGGATGAATCCTAAACTTAGAGGAAGTATCGAAGGAATTGACAGAGCTTCGGGGCGGTTCGACTGAAGATCGAAGGGAATAGGGAGCCAGGCCAAAGGTATGCGGTCGACCTGAGATGGAGAAAAATTGCGATTTATTTTTGAAAAAAGAGAAAGGGAAAACTGTTTCTTTTAGAACGGAAAGGAAACTCTTTCTAACATTTTTGAAAGAGATAAGGAGAAAAAAAATTTGGGTAAAAAAGGAGGAAAATAAATGTTTTTGGTATTTTTGATAAAAGAGGAAAAATGTCTTGACACTTTTGGAAAATAAAGAAGGAAAAATGAGAGATGGGTCTTAACATGATTATTATTATGTTTATTAGGTTCTCAGTGATATTAGGTTTACCTAAATGCAAAAAGAAATGCTGGAAGAAACCTAAACCTGGAAAAATTGGGTTTGAAAAGTATGTAAAAACTATAGTTGGACTTGCTACTAAGCTCATCTTTAGGGACCCGTAATTTCGAAAGAGTATTAGGTTGAAACCAGCAAACTAAATATAAGTTCCCTAGGATTGATGCCTATATGCGAGTATGTAGTTGTTGGGTTAATTGGAAGGGTTCCCACCTTGGCATGACTTCCACGATATACATCTTGCGTTTGAGGGCAATCATTACCTGTGGATAAGCCATTTGATATACTCGACGGAACGTGAATTGCCTCACTATATAACTTATGGGGAGTACTTGTGAGAGAGAATTTGATGTACTCTATGTACGTGAACGATTTCCATGAGATATACCTCAGTCAAGTAGTAGGATGCGGGCGAAAATGTTCGATATACGCCAAAGGTACTTGGACAATTGAAGGTGAGAGTCATATCGCTTAGGCTTACTGTGACCTGCTGGACCAGCTGCCATCACGAAGCGACCACCAATTATAGGATAAAATTTGGTCAATAGCAATGCTCTTTGGTGAGGTAGTGTGAAAAATGCATGATTCTTGATTAGTGTCTTATGGAGAAAGTATCTTTATTTGGCATGATTAGTAGTATACTAAGCAGGGAAAATGTACAAGTATAAAAATAAATCTATACTAAGCATGGATATATGAGAGTGAGTGATGTGTAGCTATCTACAAGTTAGTGTGTAGAAGTGAACCTAAAAATTGATCATTTACAAGTGGTGTGTGACAAGTGTGATTGAGCATGGATATATACAAGTGAGATAAGTGGAGGTGTGTTTTAGTGACGCCTAAGCATGGATTTTTAAGTGGTGTGTGCTATATGTGGACATAAGTGATCCTAGGTGCACGTGGTGTGAAGTGTACATGGAGAATTTCTACAAGTGTGTGAGTGAGTAGTGATACAAGCATGATGTATATTTGTGTAAGAAATAACAAAGGGGAAAAGAGTACATACAGATAGGTGCATATGTGCACAAGAAAAACAAAACACCCATGCAAGCAGTGTCTATTCCTCTTATGAAAAAAGTCCTTAGGGGAGTCACCACTATGGCCATCCCGATCGAGATCGCGCACTGTCCTCCTCTCTCTCTGCCCTTATCGGGGGGGAGATGGAGAAGGAAGGGGAATCGAAATGTCTCACGCCATATCTTAGGAACGCTTTGATCATTGTCGGTTATGGGTAAATGTAAATAACAAGCCTATTTTTCACAAAACAGGCAAAATAACATATTACCGCCTCGAAAGATCGACATCAAAGACAAACTGGTGCATAAGAAATCAAAAGTTCAAAGGTTTGGGGATAAGTTATGGAATGGGAAGGTGTTAGGCACCCATCCCTCCCTTTTGGTCTCTCATGGCTCATGTTATTATTTTCCTTTATTTTTTCGTGAATTGTGTGTGTGTGTGTGTGTATAATGGAGATTGGAATATCCCAACTCATACCATAGAAGAGATATAGGGAGGTCATCCATAAGAATATTCTAAAAATAATATATACAGAGAATATGATTTATGCATTTATCGCGATATTGATCGTTATTATGGAATGACAATAGATGTTGGATGAAATGCTAACAAGCATAATATGTATACTAATGCAACAATATGATGAACGTAGAAAAATTGGAGGATTGGAAAATTGGAAAATTGGAAAATTGGACTCGAGTCTCAGTTTTAATTCGAAACGCCTACATAGCCTATAAAGTAATCAAAGTCCACGTAATTTGAACACTTTATGGGGGTGGGGTTTATCCCATAGATCTTAACGGAATTTCATTATAGGTGTATAGAAAAATGTGTTTTGCTTTTGAAAAAGGGTGATGAATAATCCCATTTGGAATTTATGGGCATAACCTTATTTTTTTTAAGAAAATAAAGTATGTGCAATATAAAAATGTAGATATTAATTTGTATGAACTAATGTAAGAACTAGATTATGAATCTAATGAAATTTATCCTAAAAAAAGGAATTTAAAGAGAGAGGGAAGGATTTGGACCTTCTTTGAAGCTTGATCTTTGACCTTGGATGAAATACCTTGAATGTGAGATGAATGTTGGATGAGAGATAATATGATTTTTCTAAATTGGGTACGAAAAGGGTAGGAATGTAAGCTTGAATGGAATTTCACATAGAGGAACTTTGTTGATTTCAAGAGAATATTGCTGAGATCACTGATGCTGATGCATCTCTGGTGTGCTTTAGGAATGTTGTAATGCCCTCTATTTATAAGGTGAGGGATGATGTCGATTAGCATTACCCTAGTCCTTCCTATCAGTAGATGACCCTAGACACATTGCCAATAGGTAGGAAATTGGACCTGCCGATTGGCAGTCTCGTGCAGATTCTTCTCGAAAAATAGTCATAGAACATAATTCATTGATTCAAATCGTGCACAAGGCATACCATTAGAAATTTAATTCAAAGACCTACAAGAGTCCTTTGGACCGCTCCAGTGTCTGGTAGTTGACTTTGGGTCAAATATGGCTCGAAAGCATACATCGGTCCTTCATACGGGAGATTATCGAACGGAAATGAATTGTTCATCTGCGTGGTAAGTCCGAATTGAGCACGGGGTAGACCATTGGAAAGGGTAGGATATGTACTTAGACATCCCAAAGAGTTTCACTCAATTCAGAAAGTTGACCTTGGTCAACGGGCCCGAAATCTCCCGATGACTTCTTAGAGTAAAACGGGTCGTTCATCAGTATCGCAAGTCAGAATTGTGCATGGGGTCGGCCGTAGGAAAGGTTATTCGGTGACCTTGAGAGATTAATTTAGTCTCATTCGAACTGAAGATTTGACATTGGTCAAACGAAGCTCGAGAGTGCCCAATGGCCTCCAGATCGACTTTCGAGGGAAAACCTTATCATTTGTCTGAAAGGTTGTGTCATTTTGTGCATGAGGTGGACCTTTGGAAAGGGGTTTTAGTTCCCTTTAAATATTCAAACAGCTTTCACTATGACAATGAAGTTAATCGGGGTCAAATCGGTGCCCGGGAGGGCCCAATGGACTCCGAATTGATTTTCGATAGTAAAATGGTCCGTTCGTCCAAAACATTAAACCAATTTGTGCACAAGGAGAACCATTGAAAAGGTTATTCAGATGCCTTCGAAGATTCAATGATCTTTCATTCTGACGATAAAGTTGACCGGAGTCAAATGGGGCCTGGAAGCACCCGATGGCCTCTAAACGAAACTCCGTTCGATGACATGGCATCTCCCATATGACCTAGGTACACATCAAGACAAATGCAGATTTTGAAAGTGAAACCCACGAACGTGGCCAAAACAATATATAATTCCCTTCTTTTTTTCTTTTTGTGGAAAACAAGTTTGAGAATTGACCCTCATACTTTATACTTCACATTTTTCTGTGAAAATAAATTTTTGAAACCAAACTTGTATTTGGACTTCAAATAATTTTATCAAGATTCTGAATTAATCCTCGTCTTATACTTGGAATATATTTGATTAATTTTTGCATTGCTCGGTTCTCTCTAAAAATAAAATTATTTTAAGGGACCATGTGATTTTATTACAACGATTTTAGTTGGAACTTTTTACGCGACCTTATGAGAAATTATTTTGATCACATAAATAGAGGGGCGTACTTACAGAGCAGTCATCATTTATTCGATCATTTAATTTTCAATATTGTCATCTGGCTACAACTATTTAATTTCAGCAAAAGGAGAATAATTGGTTATTTAGCCCAGCCCCGACGGATGCTCGGGCACAGTTATCTCAGTGGGATTTTTGTGCTAAAAATCATTGGATTATTTATTACATTCATACGCTACTATGAATTTTTTCCTCAGCAAATGGCCAACCGGATGCATATCTTATATACTTGGGTGAACATATCATTCTCATGATAACTTCTATTTCATTTAGCGTTCAGAGATGGTCGAGAAATTTACTAACTTCCACAGGTACAAGATTCAGTCCCGACGGATGCTCGAAAACAATCTTAAGTTCTTGGAAATCTCATCGATGTTTCGACAGATGCTCGAGCACGAATTGCTCGCTATATCTACGCGGTATTGTACAACTTTGCCCTAGCGGACTATCCAGGCACCATTCATTTTATTGATGCTTCGAAGGATAGTCGAGCACACTATAGCACTTTAGACCTAAATAAATGCTTGGGCAAAATTACTATTACTCCGATTGAAGCTCGAATTCTATGATTCTTAACCTGATGGACGGTGAGGCACATTCAAGATTCATTTTGGCAGATGATCGGCAAAATATATTTATATTTAGTCCCGAAGACATCTCCCACACTCGTCGCATTTTGTCCCCAATGGATAGTTGGTCAGGACAATTCTTATATTTAGCACAACCCCAATTGATGGATACACACATGTATTTTTGCATTATTCATTTCTATCTCATAATATTTTATTTGCTCACAGATTATGCTCATGATTTTATCATCATAAATTTGTAAGCAGGGGGCTATCTATACTGCATACTTCACAATTGTCACTACACAAATTTTCTGTGAAAATAATTTTTTGAATCCAACTTACGATTGAGTATTTTCTTAGAGCTATTTGCATAAATTGCAAATTAACTCTTATGTCATACATCTGGATATATTTGATAAATTTTACATCTTTCATTAGACTTTATTACAATTATTTTCTCCACATAAATATTGGGGTGGACTTATAGAGCACTCATGTCATTTATTCTGTCATTTAATTTTCAATATTGTCATCTAGCTATTATTGGTTATACCAATGGATCGTCGGTGTAATATCTTTACTAATACTTAGGGTAGCCCCGAGAGATGCTCGTGCATGACCATCTCAGTGTGATTTTATCACAAAAATTATGGGATCATTCATGTCATTCATTCAATACTATGAATCTTTTCCTCGACACATGGTCGAGCAGATGCACATCATATTGCATGATAAATTCTATTTGAATTAGCCTCGACAAATGGTCGAACAACTTGTCATCTTCCACGAGTACAAGATTCAGTCCCGACGAATGCTCAGCCATAATCTTAAGCTCTTGAAAATCTTATTAATGCACCAATAGATGCTCGAGCACGGAACGCTCTCTATATCTACTCGGACATGTACAACTCACTACACCAAAATGGGCAAATTGTCACCTTTCAGCCGTCCAGCCTTGTCAAGGTCATTGACCGTGACAAAAAACACGCATTTTTTGTCACGGTCATTGACCTTGACACGACCGTGACAACTAATTGTCACGGTCAATGACCGTGACAATACTTGTCACGGTCAATGACCTTGACACGACCGTGACAACTTTTCCAGCAAAAACCCTTTCCCCCTTCTTTTTTCCCTCCCACTGTTCCCTCCCTCTCTCTCGACGCTGCTCTCTCTCTCTCTCTCTTCCATTTATATATATATTTGTCTGTATATTTATGTGTGTATGTGTATATATATATGTGTGTATGTGTGTGCGTGTGTGGGGGGTGGGGCGGGGTGGGGGGGTGGTGGAGGGGGGCAGGGGTGGGGCGGGGTGGGGCAGGGTGGGGGAGGGGGTGGTGAAGGGGTGGCAGGGGGTGGGGTGGGGTGGGGTGCGGTGTGTGTGTGTGGTGGTGGTGTGTTTTGGGGGAGGGGGGAGGGGGTGGTGGAGGGGGGCAGGGGGTGGGGCGGGGTGGGGCAGGGTGGGGGAGGGGGTGGTGTCATTTTTCATAATTTTAGCATTAGTAAACATAGGATAAAAATATCTGATTAATTCTTAGGTTAAATTAAATTAAATTAATTTTAGTGCTTAAATATTATTAAATGGTTTTGAATTTTTTAAATATTATTAAATGGTTTTTAAGTGTGGGAATGGGTGTGTAGTGTAGTGGATTCCACCATATTCTGTTATGTCTTCTTTACTAACTAGAATCTTGTTGCAGATAGGATTCCCTTTAGGGTCTTATGTCTTGAATTAATCTGAGGGGGTGGGGGTGGGGGTGGGGGTGGATGGGGTTTTGAATATTATTTACATTCAAAATAAATAATTGATAATAGTTGGATAATAATTGGATAATAATTATTTTTATACCTATAGAGCAGCTTAGATAGTGTGTGTGTGTGTGTGTATGTGGTCAAAACATGAATTTATTTTTGTATTTGAATTAACCCATTATATGAAACATACTTGAAATTAAATATAGTGCGCATAGATACTAGCATTCTAGTTCTTATGCGTACGCATTCAATAACCCTTAGACCCGTTCGAGAGTCATTACCCCTGTAATGAGATCTCTCGAATTGTCCCGTTTGGACAGTTTGAGACTGTATAATTTTTGTATAATATTCTTATTGGCTTAAAGTTGTTACTTTTGGAGGAAGTTCTGCAGTCGTATCTTAATGTTCTCTGGGTACATACTAGATTGACAAGTGTGACTGTTATTTTAATTGACCAATTGAAATAACACTCACACCTGCCAATCTACGTCGTGTACTTGGACAACTAGGGGGATATGCTGTCGAATTTTTTTCAAATCGTAACAATGTGCATGAGCTGTTAAGTATATTACAGAAAAATGCATTCTTGAATGGGATAGGACCACATACCCTTTAATAGGATAATTAAATGATGGGATAATTAAAAAAAACATACTATAAATCTAAGTTTTGTTTACCTTTAATAGGTGTTTAGTTGTGGTAGCTGTGATGGGATATCCAAAATACAAAGAGTGGATGGGTGAGACTAATAGAATGGGGGATGTGTTTCGCAGAGGTGCTATCGAATTTGTGAAATATGCAAAGAGATGTCGTAATGATGAAGAGTTTCCGTGTCCGTGTGCTAGGTGTAAGAATGGTAAGGTGTTTGAGTGGAAAACAGTTGAACTACATTTGTTAAGATCGGGTATGCAAGATAGTTATCGATTTTGCAGTTTTCACGGTGAATTGAAAGTTCCTTTTGTCCCTGACCAACCTTCACAACATCCTTCAACAAGTAGAATAGATGAAGAAGGGGACGACGTAGATCATATTATGTTAGAGGATTTAGTTGATGATGCGTACGGAGTTTATGAAGCTGAGGAGAATGAGGTTACAGATGATGTAGAAGATTCAAGTGCTCGTGAAGATAACACGATAAAACTTGACGATGACTACCAAAGTTTAAAATTTAAGGCGACCCAACCGTTATACTCTGGCTGTGAGAAAGATCAAACAACTTTACATGCCATGGTTGGTTTGCACAGTTTGAAGATGCAGTACGGTTTGTCTGGCAATAGCGTGACGGGAATTCTGAAATGGGTGAAGGGCTTATTACCCAAGGTGAATACACTTCCAAATAGCTATCCTGTTATGAAGAACAGTTTGAAAGGTTTGGGAATGAAGTATAAATCGATTCATGCTTGTGTGTATGACTACATACTATACCGAAAGGAGTATGAAAATCTCGATCGTTGTCTGGTATGCGATGAACCTAGATATGTCCAATCTACTAGTAAGGAAGGCACAAGCTCAAAAGTGCCTCAAAAAGTATTGAAATATTTTCCCGTTGGGCCTAGATTAAAGCGATTTTTCACAGTACCATGGATTGCAGAGGCAATGACTTGGCATGCTAGGGCAGAAGTAGGGGGTAATATCATGCGTCATCCTATTGATTCTACTGCCTGGCGGAGGATGAATTATGAGTATCCCGATTTTGCTCGAGAACAACGCAACATTCGTTTGGCTATATCAACAGATGGTTTCAATCCATTTGGAAATCTAAGCACCAATCAGAGTGTATGGCCAGTGATCCTAGCCCCACTCAACCTCCCTCCTTCACAGTGTATGAGACCTGAATTTTCGATGATGGCTTTATTGATACTTGGGCCAAAGGCACCAAGTGAAGACATTGATATCTACCTGACTCCTTTGGTAGAAGAATTAAATGAGTTGTGGGAAGAGGGTGTGCAATCATTTGACTCTTTTAGAAAAGAAGAGTTTACGCTGAAAGCTATGTTGATGTGGGCAATTCATGATTTTCCAGCTTATGGGACATTATCCGGATGTGTAGTACATGGTTATTTGGGGTGTCCTATTTGTGGAGAGGAGACTGAATCTCTTCGTCTATCCTCCAGCTTAAAAAATGTATACCATTGCCACAGGAGGTTTTTACCCCCAGCTCATAGTTTCAGATTTGAGAAAGCTTCCAATTTTTTATTGGGCGGAGTTGAACATAGGCTACCGCCGAGACAACTTTCGGGTTCAGAAATTGAAAGTAAATCTTCTGAATGTGGCCCAAATATGCCAGGTAAGAATCCCAAATTTAAGAATGTCAAGCATAAGAAGACCCCAACTGGGAATGAAACTGAGATAAGAAAGGCATGGTCTCGAAGGTCAATTTTATTTGACTTGCCTTATTGGAAGAAAAACCCGGTGCGCCATGTATTGGATGTGATGCATGCAGAGAAGAACTTCGCTGAACATATTGTGGGTACTTGCCTTGGGGGGAGTCATTCGAAGGATGGAGAAAATGCACGAAAAGACCTTAAAACGTTAAAACTTAAACCACAACTATGGTTGAAAGAAGATAGTAGGGGAAGGACAATAATTCCCCCTGGTGCGTTTACTTTGACGAGTGAGGAAAGAAGGTGCTTCTAGACACAATATATAATTTGAAGGGCCCATCTACTTTTTCGTCCAACTTGCAAAGGATTGTGAATTATGTTACTCATGATTTACATAAGTGTAAGTCCCACGATTGGCATGTGATCATGCAATTGGTTCCTCTATTGTTTAAGCACTGTTTCTCCAAGCACAAGGATTTGCGTAGGGCTATTATGCAAATTAGTATTACCTTCTCCCTCTTGTGTGAGAAGGTAGTGAATCGAGAACACATAGTGGTCGCAAAATTGGCTGTGAACGAAGCGATTTGTGTATTGGAGAAGTACTTTCCCCCAGCATTCTTTGACATAAGTGTTCACTTGTTGGTACACCTATGCGACGAGGCACTTCTTTGTGGTCCAGTTAGATATCGGTGGATGTATCCGTTTGAAAGATTGATGAAAGTTTTTAAAGATTACGTCAAGAATACGCGATATATTGCAAGATCAATTGCAGAGGAATACATCACCGTGGAGTCATCAATATATACTCGGGAATATATGACTGACTCTACCAGCGTTGATGACACTGATGAATTCCTCGATGATGGTGGTAATGTGATGGGAAAACGAGTGAAATTAACGAGTTTGCAACATGAACAAGTAGCTCGTTATCTATTTGACACACATGAAGATGTCGAAGAATGGAAAAAGTAAGTTTCGAATATTATAATGTTTAACATTATTTTAGATTATTTTATACATGATTAATTTTGTAATATGCAGTAAATATGAAGCCTGTGGGAACAATAAAAGACGAAAAATAGTGGTACAATCAGACAGCGAATTTAGGTTATGGTTGACACAAGAGGTAATTACAATGAAAACAGTCGTTATATAACGTTACATTACACTCAAATTTTACCACTAATATAATTAATTTATCTATATTCTCAGCTCCTAAAGATGGGTGATGCGACATCAAGGCTTGCTCGTCTAGCCACTGGACCCTTGTTCGTGGCACAAGAGTACAAAAAATATCGATTGAACGGTTACATTTTCGGCGCTAAAGTGTACGAGGAAAGTACAAATGTACAGAACTCGGGAATTTCATACAAGGCTCTTACTTTCTTTCGAGCGAGCGCAAAAGATAAAAACCTCGTTGAAGCTAAAATGACTTACTATGGTGTAATCCAAAATATATTTGAATTGGATTATATAAGCTTCAAAGAGGTTGTATTTTACTGTGAATGGGTAAGAGTTGAGGATAAAAATGCTTCTAAAGTTGATCCTGTCACCAATTTGATCATGGTTGACTTGTCCAAGTTGAAGAGCAACGACCACGTGAGCGATGAGCCGTTTGTTTGTGCATTTCAAAAGGTCAAGAAAGTGTTTTACTCGGAGTATATCAACAACGAGCCGTGGTCAATTGTCCAACATGCGCCAAGGCGTCTAAATAGTAGTGTGGATGACTTGGCTGCTCCTACCGAATATCAATCCATTTTTGATGATAACCCGAATTTGAAACAATTTTTCAATTTGTAATAATTATTTCAATTTGTACCGAAACATCCATTTTTAATGCTTTTACTTGATCTGCACTTTATCATTTTCACTCTTGTGTAGTGTGCATGTGTGGAGAGGAGATTAATACATAAATATTCCAACTACATCTAAGTTTTGTTTATACTAATCCATGAATATACGCTTCTTACCTTTAATAGGTGATTAGTACATAGTTATTTGGGGTGTCCTATTTGTGGAGAGGAAACTGAATCTCTTCGTCTATCCGAACACTAAGAAATGCCATAATCCTATGGAGCGATGCTCTACAAATTCCTCCCAACCGTTATGTAGCCAAACATCACCGGTTGAAGTTGTCAATTCCACTTTCCATACCCCACCACTTTCCATACCCCATTCAAAGGTGGAGTTGACAACTTCAACTGCTGATTTTTGGCTACACAACGGTTGGAAGGAATTTGCAACGCATACCTCCATAGGATTATGGTATTTCTTAGTGTTTAGATATGAAGAGAATTATAATTGACACGATTGCCCGGGGTACATTAGTTGGAAGGAGGTGCCATATGAGCTCAAGTTAGCTGTTTGAGTGACACTACAGGTAATGTATTTATATTTATATGTCAATTTCGATTTCGATTTCAATTACGATTTATATTTATCTATATTTGAGGGGCGGATACTAATTTTACTTTATTTCAATTCAGGGGACAGGGAGTGGCCCTAAGGGTAGGCCACATATGCTCTATACTTATGTGGCTATTCGGACGATAAGGGAAGGATAAGGAGGTGTTCCCGAGCGTCGCGGTACAAAATCTCTTTTCCATGCAAATAGTTTGTAGATTTGAGATAAAATGATGGTGATGTTGTTTCTTTTTAAATAGTTTCTTATTTGAATATATATTTGCATTATCTTTAGTTTGTTCGGATATATGATGTTTGGAACAGGTACAACGTTGCTATAACAGGTACAAATATACTGCTGGGCAGTGGCAG
This sequence comes from Sambucus nigra, assembly GCA_949130495.1. Lineage (NCBI taxonomy): Eukaryota > Viridiplantae > Streptophyta > Magnoliopsida > Dipsacales > Adoxaceae > Sambucus > Sambucus nigra. The sequence continues at coordinate 112,890,284 of OX422214.1, forward strand.
TGGCTATACTGCCCAGCAGTTTTTTTTTAATTCTGCCCAGAATTGTCACAGTCATTGGCCGTGACACGTCCGTGACAAAATTGACACGGGCGTGTCACGGTCAATGACCGTGACAATTTTTTTAAAAAGGGTCACGGCTTTGTCACGATTTATAATCGTGACAAACGTGTCACGGTCATTGACCTTGACACGACCGTGACACAAAACGCGAGTTTTTTGTCAAGGTCAATGACCGTGACACGACCGTGACAAAAAAAGTTGTCTCGCCTCGAAATGTCACGGTCATTGACCTTGACAAGGTGAATTTGTCAAGGTCAATGACCTTGACAAATGGGCAGATTTGGTGTAGTGACTTTTCCCCAAAAAATGACCCAGGCACCACTTATTTCATTAATGCTCTGACGAATAGTCGAGCACGTTACACAACTTTGGACCCGACAAATGCTTGGGCAATATTATTCGTAATAATCGATGAATGATTGGACGTTGATATTTATTCAATTTCAGTATTGATTACCTGGCTCTATGATTCTTGACTTGAAGGATGATCAGGCATATTCAAGGTTCATCTCGACAAATGATCAGCAAAATATTTCAATATATTTAGTCCTGAAGATATTTTCCATAGACGTCACATTTTATCCCCAACAAATGGTTGATCAGGATAATTCTTATATTCAGTCTCGACAAATGGTTGGCAGAGTCGATTAATGATCGATGTCACATTTATTATCGTTATTCAACCCTAATAAATGGTTTGGAAATTTAGTTTTCACTTACACTGCAGGATCGTTCGTAATACTTATATTGGTCCTTTTTGCCTCGACGGATGCTCGAGTATGGAGCACCCGCAATATCTACCAGATCCTCTCTAGTTTTTGCCTCGACAGGCATTCATGCATAACTTATCTTATCAATGCTCCGATAGATGCTCGAGCATGGATCGTTCGCAACATCTACTAGGACCTTTGCAATTTTGCCTCGACGGACCCTCAGTTTCGATGGATAGTTGACATTATGTGATCACGTCTCAAGCTCCAATGAACAGTTGGGTGATAGAATTATTATTTAATTCAACCTCAACGAATAAGAAGTTGGGCGATCTGTAGAACAAAGATCCAATGACACATAAAGCAGCATGGAAAGCAACAATCAACCATATTTATTAACAAGGACGAGTCCAACATGTAAGAAGTCACATATCCAGCAAAATCACAGTCAACGAACAGATAATGTGACCCCCACGAATGTATCAACAACATCATCGAACAATCCATGGTGATCGGCAATCAGTAGGCGATGAAAATTCGTTTGTGAACGTCGAAAGGGCATCATTAGCACCAAGATATCCACTCCAAAGGAACGGAATTTCTTGAACGCCATATGAAATTAATGCATTTCTGCACGAAGATGCTTTGAACTCATATCAATTTCTTTAGATGTACAAGCTATATGGAGTTTTCCATAACATCCAGGAACCACCATACATGGTCAACGAACAAGTGTGCCTCGAGGAACGATACATTACATGGAGCTATATGGGCAAGATAATCCTTAATTATATCCATCTCGATGAATGATCAACGTGCTCTTCAACACAACAAAGCCCCAAGGAATGATCGGGCACACTTATCATCTCGGTTGTATTGATCAAATAACTCGATGAACGGTCGGGCAGTCTTCTCTTCACAACCCGATTAGGGTCTCCATGGCAACAATGACACGTGAATAGATTCACTGCAACATTTAAAGCAAAATAGAAGAGGTCAACTCAGGATGGATGCCAACATGGTTAACACCAGAATTAATCTTTCAAATAATGATCAAGACTAAGCTTGATTTAATTACAACAGCCTTCTTGCTTGTTCCCATTAAATTAAGTAAGTCCATGGGCCTTTGTCATCACCAAACACAAATGGTCTCACGAGTTGTCCCGATAAAAATAAAAGCCCTATGGGGGATCCCTAGGTAAAAATCCAACTCAGGTTGGTCGCCAACTATGTTGGTCGGTTAAAATCCTGAACGAGTGGATGGCCCTTAAACCAAGTGCATTTTTTCTATCGTCTTTTAGGCCTAAGAAAGTGTCACGGCACAACCTAAAATGTAAAATAGGCAGATATTTACATGCGAGACATTAGAAAATGGAAAAATGTGAAAAAAATTGGTATTATATTGACTTGTGGGATAGGCCTAAGTACAATAAGAATACTGATTACATATCAAATATGAAAATCCTAATGCAGGGTCTTACCCCGACTAGGTACATGCTCGAGCAAGACTCGACACATAGGCCTATGGTTGAACTCTTTAATTGGACCATATGAAAAACCTAATGAAGGGTCTTACCCCGACTAGGTACGTGCTCGAGAAAGACTCGACACATAGGCCTGTGGTCGGCCTCTCTAATTGTACCATATGAAAAACATAATGAAGGGTCTTACCCCGACTATGTACGTGTACTCGAGCAAGACTCGACACATAGGCCGATGGTCGAACTCTCCAATTGGACCATATGAAAAACCTAATGCAGGGTCTTACCCCGACTAGGTACGTGCTCGAGCAAGACTCGACGCATAGGCCTGTGTTTGGGCTCTCTAATTGGACCATATAAAAAACCTAATGTGGGGTCTCACCCCGACTAGGTACATGCTCAGGCAAGACTCGACACATAGGCCTGTGGTCGGCCTCTCCAATTGAACCATATGAAAAACCTAATGCAGGGTCTTACCCTGACTAGGTACGTGCTTGAGCAAGACTCGACACATAGGCATGTGGCCGGGCTCTCCAATTGGACCATATGAAAAACCTAATGCAGGGTTTTACCCCTACTAGGTACATGCTAGAGAAAGGCTCGGCACATAGGCTTTTGGTTGGCATCTCCAATTGGACCATATGAAGAACCTAATAAAGGGTCTTAGCCCTACTAGGTACATGCTCGAGAAATGCTCAGCACATAGGCTTTTGGTCGGCCTCTCCAATTGGGCCATACAAAAAACCTAATGCATGGTCATACCCCTACTAGGTACACGCTCGAGCAAGGCTCGACACATAGGCGTATCACTACACCAAATCTGCCCATTTGTCAAGGTCATTGACCTTGACAAATCCACCTTGTCAAGGTCAATGACCGTGACATTTCGAGGCGAGACAACTTTCTTTGTCACGGTCGTGTCACGGTCATTGACCTTGACAAAAAACTCGTGTTTTGTGTCACGGTCATTGACCTTGACACGTTTGTCACGGTTTATAACCGTGACAAAGCCGTGACCCTTAGTAAAAAATTGTCACGGTCATTGACCGTGACAAGGCCGTGACAAAATTGTCACGGACTTGTCACGGTCAATGACCGTGATAATTCTGGGCAGAATTAAAAAAAAAAACTGCTGGGCAGTATGGCCACTGCCACTGCCCAGCAGTATATTTGTACCTGTTATAGCAACGTTGTACCTGTTCCAAACATCATATATCCGAACAAACTAAAGATAATGCAAATTGTTTTGTGAAGAATCCTAATACTAACCAGAATTGGTTGAAAACTCGAAACAGCTTATGTTAACTATACACTAAGAAGACGTTTAAATGAAAAGTATGTCATCCATGTGGGACACCCTTGTGTTCGTTATGGATGTCTTTTCATGGTACATTTGGTTTCTAGGAAATTGACTTTAGAATCTAAAGTTTAAAATTTAATAAACATGACTTCGGCCCCCATTTAGCTGTTCGTCTGTTAAGCAAAAAAGTTTGTCACTCCATACATACCCCCCCATGAAAAACTTCCAAAATAAGAAATCAAAACGGAACCCGACCCAGAAAATTGAGTTGCATATCTCCATCCGCAAATGAAACTAGCCACTGTCGGTGTTATTGAGCCACAACATCAACCCCAATGGTCGTTTCTGGCCAGGCTCAACATTTGGTTATGGATATATAGTGCACATCGGTAAAAGCTCAAATCAGGCATCAAAGAAGAGGGTGAAGAATGATAGACCTGATTAGTGATTCCAGATGTAAATAAAGAATGTTCAGCGATGAAGACAAAGTAACGATATACTACAAGTTGAAAAAAAACACTTCGAGCATGCAAATATCACACGATATGTTCATACAAATTATATGCCATTCGAACTTAAAAGCACAAGACATGTTATACTACACGTTCAATGAAGAAACATTAAAAACACAGTTTATTGAATAGCATGAGTGAGAATATGTATGGTTGGGGATTGTGTGTGTGTGTTGTGGTGGTGGTGGGGGGGGGGGGGGGGGGACCAAATTGGACACCTCGCAAGCATTTATCGTGATAATATCCATGAAAAAGCCCCTCCCGTTCAATGTGTCACTGCTGCAGGCAAATTACATAATAAAAAATTAATATAATAGATTTTTTACAAGCAAAACAATTATGGTGATTTGAGGTTTTACCGCAACTAATTCTTTGATGTTAAATTTAGCCTCTAACAATTTCATTTCTTGAGGTTCCCTCGAGATGACTTTCAGTGACACAAAAAGTGTTACAGGATATTTTTTGCATCACTAAAAGTCACTCTGGGGTTTAAGCCTTAAGAAATGAAACTGTTGGGGGGGCAAATTCAATATCAAATAAATAATGAGCTCCAAAGCCCAAGTGACCCATAAAATTAATAATAGACAATTTAAAAAAAAAACTAAACATGAGATAGAAAATGTCAATTTAGTAGTAGATATAAACACATTGAAAGTTTATCATAGGCGCGATTCGTGATTGTAAGTGTACCAATACAGGAGTCATCTGAGGATCTTTAGTTCTTCAACATAAGGAATTGATAAGGGGTAAAAGATGAAAAATATTCTCCCATCAACAATGACACTAACCTAGCCAATTTCATGACACAATTAATAACCTATCTTGGCCGGTAAGAGATTTATTTCAATTTATGGAACCTAGCCTCACTAGAACAATTACTAAAAAAATATATTTAAATTATAGATCGGAATGGACAATTTACCAATTGGAGCTGTGTTTGGAGCACTTGAGTTAGGACCATCTTCTCCATTACTCTTTTCTAAAATAAGTCGTCATATTTTAAATTATTCAGAACATATGAAAATAATAAATTCAGAAATAACAAAAATTCCTAGTAAGAGGCATAACAAAAATCTATGGATACAAATGCAGATCCAATGGATAGGAAAGAGATATTACTTACCCTGGACTGGGGCCGTTTCTTGAGCAGTCGTGTTAAGACCATCTACTCCATGACTGGGTTCTGAAAGAAATAATAATATTTTAAACGATTCAAAACATATAAAAATAACAAATTCAGAAATAATAAAAGTTAATCTAGGAATAAATAATCAGAGCCAATGAATCAGAAAGAAAGATTATTTACTGCTGATTGGAGCCGTTTCTTGAGCATTCAAATTAGGACCATCTGCCTCATGACTGGTTTCTAAAATAAGTAATGATATTTTAAATTATTCAAAACACATAAAGATAACAAATTCAGAAATAATGAAGATTCCTACTAGGAGGCTTAACAAAATCCAGGGATATAATAACCGAGCTAATGGATCGGAAAGAGATATTACTTACTCTCGACTGGAGCCATTTCTTGAGCACTCGTATTCGTACCATCAGCTCCATGACTGATTTCTAAAAGAAAAATCATATATACATGCAAAATGAGACAAAAAATACATCAATACAGTCTAGGTCTAATCATAAAAAATGCATAAAGATAGGAATGGTTGGCAGGGTTATAATAATAAATGCAAACTAGTTCTAAATCATCCTTTTATCTTTTATAATTGTGTTTTAAGGAGTGATAAACAATGTGGAAACACATGAAGGATGATGGGAATTAGAGTTTCTTATGTTATTGGTTCGCTAAACACAATCCTATAATTTTAGAATAAATTCCATGTGTGTATTATTTTTAGGGCTTTAATCAATGGATTCATTTAAGACATGATGTGGTAGATGTCTTGTAAAAATCTAGAGATAGGGAAAACGTTTTATATTGGTTCAATAATGTGAAGCACAAAATTTTCGAAATGGTCTACACACCTAAATTGAATCTCAATCCTCCACCCCACCCCCTCCCCCACCACACACACCACCACACACACACACACACCCCCACCCACCCCACCCCACCCCTACCCCCCTACCACACCCCCTCCACCACCACACACCACCACACACACCCCACCCCACCCCACCCCCTACCCCCCTCCACCACTCCCTCCCCCACCACACACCACCACACACACACACACCCCACCCCCTGCCCCCCTCCACCACCCCCTCCCCCACCACGCCCCACCCCCTACCCCCACCCTGCCCCACCACGCCCCACCCCCTGCCCCCACCCTGTCCCACCCCCCACACACGCACACACATACACACATAAATATACACACAAATATATATATATATATATATATATATAAATCGAAGAGAGAGAGAGAGAGAGAGAAAACCGACCTGAGAGAGAGAGAGCAGCGTCGAGAGAGAGAGAGAGAGAGAGAGAGAGAGGGAGGGAACAGCTCGGAGGGAAAAAAGAGGGGGGATAGGGTTTTTGCTGCGAACATTGTCACGGTCGTGTCAAGGTCTTTGACCGTGACAAGTATTTAAATTATTGTCACGGTCATTGATCGTGACAAGTCCGAGACAAGTAAAATTGTCAAGGACTTGTCACGGTTAATGACCGTGACAATTAGTTGTCACGATCGTGTCAAGGTCAATGACCGTGACAAAAAACGCGTGTTTTTTGTCACGGTCAATGACCTTGACAAGGCTGGACGGCTGAAAGGTGACAATTTGCCTATTTTGGTGTAGTGTATGGTTGGCCTCACCAAATGTACCATACAAGACCAAAATACAGGGAAATGCCTTGAAATTTATGCACGCTCGAGAAAGACTCAGCAAAAGAATTCTAAATAGGCCTGTGGTCGGCCTCACGAATTGGGCCATGCAATAAAATAAAACAATGAACTACGTTCGACCTGATCCCATGAGGGTACGTAAGCAGCTGGACACTCTCGATTTCGATTCCCAAATCAACTGAATGTATCTTAACTGAAGCCAAGCATTCATCTAAAAAACTAATAAAGGCAAGAAGAACAACCAAAGAAGGATAAAAGTTAAACGACAGCTCAAAGAACACCAGTCCAGTTCACATCAGCAACTACGCACATTTAAAGAGATTATGGACCATCTCCCAGCTCATCTCGAAATTAAATCAACTGAACTACGACCTGTGGGGCTATTGGGGGGGGGGGAATATGCCTACATAATAGCGTGACACATGGAAAGCACCCCGGTCAAGATGGAGAGCAATGTACACTCCAACAAGATAAGGACAACTAGAGTCCTTGATAAATAAGAAGATCGAGGAGCAGTATCTGAGTCAAATCAAACTCCATGAAGATAGGACTCATCCATATTTTTAACCCTAATGTAACCCCTAACTCAATATCAAGGTGGACACCCCCCCCCCCCCCCATTGTGAAAGGGGGATTACAATCCATAGGAACACTCTCATGTAAAGCTCTTTCATCATTCTAATAGAACTCAACAGCAGCCCCATGGACGTAGGCCATTCATGGTCGAACCACGTAAATCTCTATCTCTCTTTTATTAATTATTGTGCATACATCATCGTACATGGGCACCCCCATATCCCAGATTTTTTGACACCACAGAACCCTGTTGCTTCATCTACCTTAGGTTGAATTGGCACTTTACTAATTTTTCCCAATAAATCCTTAAAGGAGATCATTCCACAAAAGGTGGAAACTGGACTGGATTTTTCATGACGCACTTCATCATGTGAGCTATCAAAGTCATCCCCTTAATGTGGCAACGATGTCTTCCTTCCAAGTGTAATGAATGCACTTTACCACCTCTATGGCTTAATCGTATAAGTCTTCCCACTCATCAGGGAAATGCAGTAGTGAAGGAACCAATTGTCCTTGTAGTTTCAAAATAGTGAGAAGTTCGGAGATACTTCATATTTCTCCAGCCTAGTGAAACACATTGGCCATTATCTATTCAATATCATCTAAGTTGACTTACTCAATGGGTACCACACATCCATCAGACTCTAGATCCCACTTCCAGGTAGCCATGAATAAGCTGTTGACTTTCTAGTAGTCGAAGCACATCACGGTGGTTAATTTGAAATCAAACTCTCGAAGTTGGTCTAACACAGCCGGTAGTTCAATGCCTCACCCTCGGATTGAATATGGAAGATAATGAAGGACCTTGTAAGAATTGATAGATCTTAATCGACTGGGTGTGTAGGGTGTAGGATAAAATACGGGCAAACCTTGAGAGGTTTAGTTTAGATTGTGGGGATAATGGGTGCTTTAATGGGAATGATCTTGGTAGAAGGGTCAAACTCAGGGTTGTCAGCCATAGTACTGCATGGAGCTAGGACGACCATCAGATTTGGATGAACATTTTCTTCTTGGTCGGAGTTCTCTATGAAGAGCTCGTGGATGTAGATTCCAAATTCAGTAGAAATAACATAAGAATTAGCGGATCTTCTAAATGGTTTGACAGGAGATCGAAGCCAATAAGGTGTCAGGCCAAAGTTAGGTATGCGATCGACCTGAGAGAAAAAATGGATTGGATTTATTTTTGAAGGAAAGAGGGAGATTTTTTCTTGGTATTTTTGAAAAAAATAGGATTTTTTTTGGGTATTTTTGGTAAAAGGAAAAAGATATTTTTGGTATTTTTGGAAAAGTGAGAGAAATTTCATAATGATTATTAGCATTATTATTAGTTTTCACTTGTATTTGGTTCGCCTAAATTCAAAAAAAAAATTGGGCAGGAATCGAGCCTAGGAAAATATGGTTTAAAAGTATAAGACATGGTTTGACTTATCTCCAAGCTCACGGATAGGGTCTTGTTTTAAAAATGGCAAAATAGCATGAAAATTCGGGCAATACAGCGACCCATAATTTCAATAGAGTTTCACATGGTAACCGAAAAAATAATTATGAGTTCCCAAAGGTTGAATCCTATATGAGGTTTATTCACTTGTTGGGTTAGTGGAAGGGTACCCTAATTAAGGGTCAAAAGTTGCACAGTGTTAGTATGCCAGTCCTTGAATTATTTCACCGCCTAATACAACAATCTAAACTATTGACTACACTCTTTACAAGAGTATAGCGGTAATTAGGAATCGAATCCACGAAGACCAATTGTTAGAATTCTATTAATTTAATACTTCAGGAATAAAAATGTAAAAGATGATATGTGAGCAAATCATTAACCTAGGCATGTATTTAGACTTAGGTTAACAAAACGAGCAAAACTATAGGTTGAGAGTTGTCTCCCTTAAAAATGCTAAGTAGAATAAATGGTTACATGAACATAAAAGCGCTAATAATATTAATCACACGGGGCCAATTTAATAAACCTATAGGTGCCACCCTCTAAATTCTCATAAAAGCTTAATTTGATTTCAGTGTCAACGAATATTCTCAGAATTACAAATGAAAGGTCGTAAATACAGAGCATACATGATATACCTCGTTAAATCTCCTAACTGTGACTTGAAGAACAATTAACTCATTAAAACTACCTTAGTCAAATCATACCATAGAAAAGCAACCAATTAACCCCTGTGAGTTTAACAATCTCAACCTCTATTAAGTTACCTACAAAGTATGTAAAATTACATTAATTATATAAAATCAAGGAAGTGAAAGAATGTAACTAGGTTTAATTTCTTTATAGAAAAGTAAGTAAGTGAAAGAGAGTAACTAGGTTTACATACAAAGTATGTAAAATGACATTAAGTATATAAAAGGGAGTAAGTGAAAGAAAGTAAACCTAGTTAACAAAGCAAGAAAACTAAATAACACAACAAGAAATAAATAATGGAAGCTTGGATAGAGGAAGAAGATGATGAATAGTGACTTACAAACTCATATGGATAAAACCCTAAGAGAGAGGGAACAAAAATCCCAAATCCCCTCCAAATTCTCTTCTCTAACTTAAGAACTAAATATATCAAGATAAAAGTAACAAAAAAAATAAAATAACAAGATAATTATTCAAATTCAATAAAAAACCACTTATATAGTAAGGGTTAAAAGAAATAAAGATAAAAGTTAAGAAAATGATTTATCCTAAAAACCAAGAGGGAGCTCCCCGACAAATGGTCATAACATATTCGTTAGGAACTGGGTTAACAAATCATCGGAGGCCACCCGAAGCCGACTCGAAGGGCTAAAACTTTTGTGAAGAGTTTGGGAAGAAATCTCGAATGTTGAAATGACTTAAATGACCCTGAAGTTGCGTACTACGTCGAAAACTTCCCGAACAACACCAATTTCATCGTTAAGCATTCCAATGCCTAAAAAAACTCAAATAAACATTGAAACACACACACACACACACACACATATATATATATATATATATATATATATATATATATATATATATATATATAAAGGAGGAGGGGTTTTTTGGTCTCCTCCAACTGACGGTTGGGATTAAATTTGGGGGTTTTTAGTGTTTATCAACTAACGTCTTAGATGGAACGCTGACAGGTTGTATGTAAAGTTCAAGATGGTGCACGGGAGGAGAAAATGATGCTACGTATACCACAAAATAATGCAAGGCTCGATAAAAAATAATCTGATCCAAAAGGCTACCTAGGGTGCCATACCTCACTACACACAATCCCAACACTACCTTCGTCTCCAAAGAACCAAAAAAGAAAATCAATCACTACTAACCATGCCAAACATAACCAGATCTAAAGCCAAAAAAATGAAATCCCACAAAGAATCCTTAATGAATTAACCCAAAGACTAAACCAAGACAAAATATAGACCCTCCCCCCTTCGGCTAGGGATCCTCCAGACCCTCTTAGACTTGGTGGGTGGGTTAAATCTGAAGTCCTTTGTTTGTTTACGTATGATTTTCGGGTTTTAAATTTGATTTTTTGACAGATTTTGATGTTAATCTCAACTATGAAGAACGATTTTATACAAAGGTTTTGGGTACTTTGTTGAATAATTTTGAATCTTTAACTTTTTTTTCAGGGTATTCTATGGGTATTTTTGTATAAATCTAATTTGTAGTTGTGTAGATTTAATATGTAGTTGTGCAGATCCATCTCACCCCATGGTTTCAACTTGGAAATTGATTCAAAGGTATTATATATCTCTCTTGATCTCTCTAAGGTATTCTATATCTCTCTTGATCTCTCTATTCTCTAAATTTTTACCTCCTTTTAGGTTTTTAGATTTGGGGGGTTTGTTTTGTTTACAAGTCATAAATTTTTCAGGGTATTCAAAGTTTTTTTGGATTTAATGGTTTTGATTATTTGTGGTTTTCAAAACTATTTGATTATTTGTCAATATCTAAATTTTTATTCCTTATTCTTTCAACGCTTTTTTGTCAGCTTCAATAGAGGATGGCATCGGTAGTTGAGGACCCAAGAAGTTATTTGTTGTATTTCTTTTCATTTGATATGTATGGTGTAGATGTTATTTTTATGTTCATAACTTCTCTATTTCGTTGAATCATAGTAGAGCGATTCACGTGTTTAAGGTTATAGTTGCTTAAGTTTAAACCTATGTGCTTATGTGCATATGGTTATTTGAGAATGTGTTTCTAGCTGAACACTGTTTTCATAAAATCTTACAGGTTTCTTTCAATTTTTCTTTTGATTTGTTTACAAAGAGTGAGAAAATGTACCTACATAAGATTTATGAATAACATTTGTAGAGGTGACTAGTTTTTTTGCTGAGTAACTATGAATACAGATTTATGAATAATATTTATGAAGAAGATTTTTTGCCGAGTTTGTGAAGTTTTATAGAGGTGAGTAGTGTTTTGTTATGTTTTAAGGGATTTTTTTCTTTTCTATTTCTTAGAATAATGTTAAACTTGGAGGTTGAGAGCTGATGATTGCCGATATTTTTCCTCTTCAGGTTATATTATCCCCATCGTGACTGTAAAGGCATCATAACTGTGGAGATGAGACAGGTAAGGCAAGTCGTGTTATCGGTCGAAGACGGTAAAATTGGAGTCTCAACGCCTCAATCAACCTCAAATTTGTTGGTCTTCATTGACACTTATTGACTTTTTAATTTTTCTTTTACTGATTTTTTATTTTTTTGGTTTTCCTATACACTGTATGAGCAAAATACCATGGACGAGAACTCATCTGGCCACTACCGAGAAGATCTGGGATGAGAAAATACCATGGACGAGACTTATTATGACATCTGGTAACATATCTTCACCACTACCGATCAAATGCCATAAACGAGATCTGGTACGAGAGGAGGTGATTTTAATATAGTTATTTATTTAAATGAAAAAGCATGAAGGGTGAAATATACCAATGGCAGTCCTCTTTATGATTTGTCCAAAAATCTTAAAAATCTAAAGTCTGTGCAGAGAAATTACAGTAAGGAAACATTTTGTGACACTTTACAAAATACTATCAATGCTAAATATTATGTTCTTTTGAAGGAATTGGAGTTCAAGTGTGTCCTTCATAGTCTAATAGTTAAGCTTATGCCAAAGATAATGCCGAATACCTGAAGCATCTTCAAAGATAGGGTTTGGACAAAAATCTAATATCATGTAGGCTATTGAAGGTTATGTTAACTCAAAATATTTCCACTCAATAGTAATGACTAGAAGAGCCTCCCAGTTTATTAATAATATTAAAGACAAAGGGGGTTTGGACAACATATTATCAAAAAATTAAACACGGTGCCATTAATTTCTTTATGGAGCAGTTTACAGGGATTTCTAAAGGGAGTTTGGAGGATAATTGGTGCGATGCCATTAATTTTTTTTGAAGGATTTCTAAAGGGATTTTATATAATGTTCTCTCTTATTTGCTACATTTCAGTATTTTGAATTGCTGAATAAATGATGTTGGCCAGGATGGGGGTGGAATCAGGGGAAGGGGCTTGCGAAGCAGGAGGAGGGGATTGCGACGCCATTGATGGCGAAAAGAAGGATAGGAGAGCAGGTGTGACTGTCAATTCCAACGACGCAAAGTAGTCCGGGAAGTATTCGGAGAAGAAGGTCTAGAGATTTTATGCAATCGATGATGTGTATATTGTATATCACACTATTGCCAGAGATTTTACAATGTTGTGTTGTTAAATGATTTTTCAAATGTATTTATTTATTTATTTTATTTTGTGAATGCATATTCCAAAATTTTGACATTTGATCTACTTTTTAATTTTCTTTGCAGTATTTCTCTATAAGGGGAATTAGTGAATTTTAGATGGAGGATTATAATCCAGTACCGGTATGCGCGAGGTTTTCTGAAAAAATAAGAGAAGAAGTTCCGGAGATGGTGAAAGATTCTAAATGTATTCTCTAATATCCGATCAGGTATCTCTCTCTCTCTCAAACATGGTTTTAAGGTTTTTGTTTTTAGTGTTGATTTATCAGATTTTACGAATCTCAAACATGGTTTTAAGGTTTTTTCTTTTAGTGTTGATTTATCAGATTTTTTTACGATGGCTTTGTTTACAAATTTTGTCTTTGTTCAAATTTTAGGGCATTTGTTCAAATTTTAGGGGATTTGTTCAAATTTTAAGGTTTTTATTCAGTCTTGATTTTTAGGATATTTTCATATTAGTATCAATTATGGTTTAACTGTTTATTTTATGGGTTCATTTTATATATGGATTTGTGTTTATTTTAATTTTCTGGTACTAACTTTGTCTCCCTCTCTCTATATGTGTGTGTTGCAAGTTGCTTCTGATTTCTCTTTATATGTTTTGCAGGTAGTTTTCCACACCTGTGCTAGGCTAGGTTTCACATTTAAAGCCTTTAGCTTAAGGGATTTTTAAGACTTGATTTCTAAATTAGGGTTTCAAGGCCTGCCTTCTAATTTGATTTTTAGATTTTGATTTTTCTTTTCACGTTATCAGGTATTGGCCCATAGATGTTCTATCTTGAGTGTTAAGGTGACATTTATTCTAGATAGTGTTAAGGTGACATTTATTCTACTTTTCATTTTCTTTCTTTAATGTTTTTTGTAGATTAACTTTTTTTTATTTTTTGTGATTTGTGTGGAATACGTATTATACATGTGAGTGTGTAGGTACTGTAAGGTTTCCGAATGTAGTGTGTAATGAGATCTTGAAAATTGGGTTGAATTCGTGTTTCATATCGGTCCTCCGATCCTTAAGATTAGACTTTCGCTAAATGTAAGTAATATTTTTAGCATTTTGTCTATTTTTCCTATTCGAAATGCTAAATATTACTTTATGTTTGTCCATATCTGTTGTCAATTTAGAGATTTCTTAGTTTTTATACTTTTTATATTAGTGCTGGGTTTTCAATCTCTTTCTCTCTCTCTCTCTCTCTCTCTCTCACACACACACACACACACACACACACACACACACACGCATTCTTTTATTTTGCCAACGAAAAACATGTTGAAAGTTGATACCGGAGATGTACATTTTGGTGCCCTGTTGCCTATAAAATCTCAAAGTCCTTACTCATGTTAATAGATGTTTGATTTTTTGAGTTTTTAATAGCGAAATAAACTTATTATCAATCTTTTAAATTATGCGAATCTATTTTATTTTCCAGATATTATAATTTTTCTGTGTTCATTACATATTCAAAATGAGGTTTCTTTTTCTGTTTAATGTCAGATTTTGTGGGGTTGATCTAGAAACTATTCAATGTACTCGGTTTAAAACGCATTGTATGTCCAATAATCCATCAGTTTAAAATGCATCTTGTTTAATGTCAGATTTTGTTTACCATTATCTTAGTTTTTTTTTAATACTTATGGTTAAGTCTCCAATAATCCATCAGAATGATAAGCCATAGCTGGGATGTATACTTTTATTGTTGTGCAGGTGAGCAAAAGCAGGAAAGTTAGCAAAAACGCACTTCAGATAATGCGTATATGTTGTGTAGCCATCCAAGATTTCTCAGGCTCAAGTTGGACTTCACTAAATGGCAATTCTCATGTTAGTTGGTGTATTTTATCATAAAATAGGTGAAGAAACCTTTCGTATGTGTAGGTGTGTGTATGTGTGTTTGTTGTTGTTTTGTCGTGTGTGAAGAAGGGCCACCTGTTGTTAGTAAAGTCCTAAAAACTGCATATGGTGTTTTTAATGCCCGATTCCATTTCTCTCTCCAATGAGTAATTACTGTTTGACATTTTGAAGTTTTTTCAGTCGGCCCGTTTTTAATTTGAATGTTTTTTTCGCAGATTACTATGTGTGTCGGAGAAATCAATTATGTGGGAATGTGTGTGAGCAGTGTCGGTTTTCCCATTTGGGTTCACACTCCCAATAACTTTGAGAAAAAGGACAAAGTCTTCCCTGCACCCTCAAAGCTAAGAAACACATGTGAATGTTCTTAGTATCTTTATAGCGACACTTTCACCTTGAAAGAATCTAATCCCAATACATTTGATATTATCATCAAGAACGATATAATTATTCATTATTCTCCACATATTAATTAATCCCTTCATAAGGATGAAATCAATATTTGACAGATACCTTTGAGTTTGAGTTTCAGTTTTGTCACCAGTTTCCCAATTTTGTCTTATTTTTTATTTTTGTCAAAATCTTAGATTTACGTGTGTTTACATGTTCGGTTTTCTATGTTCTAAAGATGATAAATTGGGGTTCAGCAGAGTACAAGCTGATAAATGGGGGTTCAGCTCTGATCAGATCCCAAACAGTGTCGTTGCACACCTCTAGCTAAGACTCAGCGTCACCTCACGCCTCTGGGCAAACATCATGTGCCGTAACGCCTCTAGCCAAAACGAGTCTCTACAGTAGGGTGGTGGCGGTGTCACCGCCCCTCCACCATCTCGGAAGGTATTTTTTTTACCATAAACATTTACTTTTTTTTGTTTTCGATTTTATTTTCATCATTCACAGATTTCTTGAATCTTGGATATCTGCCATTTTTCATATTATATTCTGTTATTTGGTACTCCTCTCCTCTTGAGATTTAGTTTTTTTTCCAATATATTGTTTATTTTTCATATATTATATTGTGTGATTTGATTTTGTAGATTAAAGGTATACTCCCCGGCATCGGAATTTTCTCCCCTCTGCCCAATCATGAAATTTGTAATCCCTATCAATATTAATGATGTAATCTATGACCAGAATGATTGACACGGGATATATTCAGTCCAAATCTAGATATGAGTTCTCTCTCTACGCTCTTTTTTTATATTTATCTACCTGAGATGGATCTTCCACTGATATATTGATTGATATTATATGCAAACATCATGTGCCATAATATTTTTGAGTTGTTTATATATGTAGATTATGGGTTCGTACTGTCATTTCGTTTATGGTTTTGTTTATTTGAGATTTATGTTCCTGGAATACAACTCAGTTTGCGCCCGTTTAGTCCGAATCCAGATCTTCAAGATTTGCATTTGTATTTTTTTGGGATGGGTTGTTTTGTTTCGTGTATTGTATTTTTTGCATTTTGTATTGTGTAAATAATACTATGAACCTTCAATTTGTAGTCATGAATTTATAATTATTTTGCGAAACTCTATATAACAATGTTTAGCGTTGAGATGGAGTGAAGGAACACCCATCTCTCAACACTAAAGCCACAAAACTTCACAACTTCTTTTCAAGGTTCTATCAATTCAACTTCACAACTCTTTTTCTCTCCAAAAAGATTTCGAAATACATGACTAAGCAGTGTTCTATTAATATGTTTTCATATTTCTTTTGATTTGGAGGAGGTATCAAGAGCAACAGTTATAATGATTTAGACATTAAAATGTCTAAATCAAATAAGCAAATGATATAGGTTTGTCAGACAATTTGAGCTACTGTATAAGCTTAATGTACATAACATTTTCCATTAAGCTTAATGTATATAGCGATTGCCATTAAGTCAAAGATAATTAAACTATGACATCACAGTATTGTTTATTTACTTGGAACAAATATGCTCAAAGTTTTAAGATACAAATATGAAAAAAGGAACTGGCTCCTCCATTAGTCAATCCCTCAATTTCCTTCAATTCTATAGTGTATATTGTACAAAAATATATTTTTGTTTGGAAATTTAAAAAAAAAAAAAGTAAATTGTGTATTGTATGTGGTAATAAAACATACATAGTAGTATATTGAGAATCATAATGTTATCGTGCCATTTTGTTGTAGCCCGTAATTATATATTGTGCTAAAAATATGATGCATGCCATGTCACGATATTATGAGCGTGTCGTAAAGAGAGTATGTGTTTGTCACTATTATGAATAAACTTGAGCAAGATTATAATTTGTTATTTTAAAATTTATTGGTCAATTAACTCGATTTGCAAAAAACACATATTGATTTGTTTGAAACAAATGAGATAAATGCACTGTAACAACCAAGCATCTTGGCCCAGTGGTATAATGTTACCACTGGGACAGTCTTAGGGGTGGATTGAGTTTGGTCCCCAGCTCGATTCCCGACACTATAAAATTAATGCCTGGCCAGCGGAAGCCATGAACCGTATACTTCATGGTATGCAAAAAAAATGCATTGTAACGAATGTTCAATCGTGCCATCGGCTTAAACACAAATAATCGGGAGAAAATTTGTCACCGTGCCATCGGCACGGGTATACCCTAGTATATATATATAATATGATATCATGGTTTTACAATGTCTAAGCACAATAACGGCTCAGATTTGACCACATCTCCCACTTGAAATAAAGGGATTGTATTAAATCCCGCTCTTTTCTAATTTCAAATTTCAAATTTTCATTTTTCCACTTTAATTCCCCCTAAATCCAAGGGTTGATATTACATCAAAGTGAATTATCCTTCCTAACACGTTTTCCTGCTCTGAGTTCTCTCGCTTCCAAATGAACACAACTCACATCACATTCTTTTTCTTTGTGCCCTCACGATAAAGTAACATCGAAAATTTTATTTCTCCAATATTCTCTCGCCCTCTCTCCTCTATTCTCTCTTCTATGCTTTGGATTTGTAAAGAACTCAGGTATACTCTCTCTCACCATATGATTTTGGGTGATAATTTCCTTTGTTCAAAATTATGGTTTTGTTGAGCGGGCTTTGTTCGACATTAGGGTTTTTTAGGCTCAAAATCTAGGTTAAGATTTTTTTAGTTGACCTCTCTTATTGTTGTGTTTTGTTGTTTGGAAATCTGGGTTAACGTGTTGTGTTCAACTTTTTGGTTTCTTGGGTTTGGGATCTTGGATATCTCAGGTAAACTATCTTTAATTTGTGTTTTGGATTTTAGGGTTTTTGGGTCTGATAATTTAGGGTTTTCCAATTCAACCTTTAAGGTTCATTTTTGTGTTTGTTTTGGTTCTTCAGGTACTAAGTAGGTGATTCTAATGGTTTGTATTTTTAATGTTTAACATAAATTAGGTATACACTTTGTCTATCTATCTTTCTATGTGTGCGTGTGTATGTAATTTAGGGCTTGAATAGATTTAGTTATATTTTCCCTCATGCCCATTTTTATGTTTAGATTTATTTGGTTTCGTTTTGTAGATTTGATGAATTTTGGTCTCGATTAGCAATTGGTGATAACAACTCATGTGGGCCAGACGTGATGGAATTTAGGGGTAGAACAATGGTAGGGGTACAACAGCTCAGGGGTGGAATAGGGGTAGGGGTTAGGTCCTCATCGCTCACCATTGGCTGCAATTGCTTTTTCTTCAAAAGGGACTGGATATTTTTGTGTAATATATGATAATCTATTTGGGGCTAGATATAGTTTTATGGAGGTAGTTTTATGGAGGGTAAAAAGTTGTTAGTGAAAACCGATGAGGAGGCAGAAGTTAATTTCACTATATTGTATATAATCTTTTTTTAATTATAATTAAAGTCATAGTTTTAAAAAATGGCCGTTACGTATCGTATCGGCCGATACGTAATGGTATCTTGAGAGACCGTTTCTGATATACCCCGATTTATCAAACTATAAAAAAATCACATATGTATCACCGATACATCGTTACATATCGCCGATACACTGTTACGTATCGTCGATACACACTGATACACACTGATGCACATTCTTCATTAAAGGGTAAAGGGGGGGTTTGGATGTTTGGGGGAAATGTAATTGAAAAACATGTTCAAAAGCTTGAAATTCAGCATTATATAATCAAAATAAAACTATCATTCCATTTTATGGGATTGGGGAATGGTAAAAAAAATTCACGCTCACAGTAACCAATTCCCGTTACATTACGTTCGATACTCCCAATACCGTTACACTGCGACCGCAACCGTTTCGTTACCCGATACCGTTATTTAAAACCATGATTAGAGTCTTAAAAAGGGCCTTCGTATATAGTAGCAGAACTATATGGAGGAAAATATTTCGTAACTCTTGGATTATCAGTTTTGAAAGCTATAGAAGGTGGAAAGCTGAAGCTTAAACTTACAGGTAACTGTTGATCAAACTATTGGACAACATCAACTAATGGAAAAATAAATAATTTAAAATTCATTTGGAAAACCCCAGATGGGTCTTTTCAGTTTCTAGGACTTGGAATAAATTTTCAATTGATTAAAACTGGTTTAGTTATAATCAATTGATCATCTTCCTTATTGTATTTATGTTGTGATAATTTATGTAATTTGTGTCTAGGAATTGCGTTGGGAGATCATGGTATGAAGTTTTGTGATTGCCCAATGCTCCAATTTTAACTTAATTTATTGCTTTCATACACTCATTTTCTATAAGAACATCTATATATGTAGATTTTATGTTTCATACATGATAATTATAGTTTTCATACAATTAGTTCTATAAAGAAAATGAAAATTTATAATGTATATGGGGAGGACAATCTGATCTTTATTTCCTAAACCCTCCTCTCACGAACCTCATTCTTGATTTCTTCCTTTTTCCCAATATGTAAATGTTTTCACGATATCCCTCCTCTCACGAACCTCATTCTTGATTTCTCAAAAAAATAATTGTGCAGGCTATTTCAAAGCAACAAATTGGTAACCTTTAAAAATCTATATATAGTTCTTATCTACATATCTAAATACAGTCGTATCATTTCTCTAAGTAGGGTTTTAATATTAGTTTCGATTATTTTTGTTTTGTTTTTTTCTTAAAGATCTTACACATGTTTAAAAATATCACTAATGTCTCCATTTTCGTTTGTTACAGATTCAAATATTGTATTTTCTTTTTTTAACATTAAAGGTATTCTCTCCATCTATCTTTAATTAATTTTCTAGAACTCTTTGTATTACTAGAGGGTGGTGTTTAACAGGTTGGGTGGATTTGAACGAAACAGGGCAGATGTGTTCTTTTACCATATTTTTCTCTATTATTTTTATCTTGAGATTTTCTTACTTCTCTTTAGTTTTCGATTGATATTGTTGGAGTTTTATAACTTATCTTTTTTATATTTTAGATGTTGAGTTTACTCAAGGTTTAGATGTTGTAGTAATAATCTAAATTCCAACTCTAGGTGTGTATTAAATAGCAGATTTTTGGGATCCAAGTCTCTTCTAGCAGTGTATATATTTTGAATTTATTTTGATGATCAAGGTAATAATTTGATATTTGATATTTATTTTTCAGGTTCAAGATCTTTGAGGGATATTTTTGGCTTTTAAGACGTGTTAACATATGATAGTTTTTTGGATTCAGTGTTTTATGATTTAATTATTAAGAATACAATTTATTCAAATTTGTCCATCTTATAATTTTCACTTCTCATGAATATTTAGATATGGGAGCATAAGGACATTGGTTCTATAAGTATAAAATTCTTAAGACATTGGTTCAAATTTGTCCATTTTTGTTGAATTTGGAAATATTGATCTCAGTTTGTTTTTCTATATTGACTTGCCCATCTAAAATATATGTTGAAGATGAGTAAAGGTGAAAAGGGGTGGTTCAATGGATTAATGCATACGGCAAGGTGATATAGTTGGGAGTTTTTTTGTTCAAAACAAATCAATTTGGCTTATGCCAATAGTTACCACACTATGGTCATGGGATGCATAGCAGGAGTATTAATTCTGTACATGTACACCAGCTATTGTAGTGGATATTACTTATTCAATATACATGGAGGTTGGTAGTAGACACATTCAATGTAATGTTTGGCAGTAGACACATCCAATGTATTGTTTGGCAATAGACACAGAAGTTATAAACATTGTACAACAGTTTGGCAGTTGTAATATCTTGTATAAAATATGAAGTATAATGTATCTCATAGACTATGTAACATATTACAAAAAAATAGAACCTTTTGATGTTCTCTCTTATCTCTGTATTCAATCACTGTTATTATAATTTTTTTGTTTTTTGAGTTAATTAATATGTCAATTTTTTTTAAGTAAATAGTTTTATCAATTAGTCTTGGATACCTTATTTAATTCAACAGTTGAGCTTATAAAAAGCATCAGTGAAGCAAAAAGTTATTAAACTTTTTTTCAGCATTGTGGTATTTTTTTTTCAGCACAAGGCATGGGGAAATTGACCAAAGCGGTATTTTTTTGGGCACAAGGCTAGAGGACCCTGAACAATGTTGTAGAAATTACTAGAAAGGTAAACATGAAACATTGTGAGTTAAATATGCTTTGTAAGTGCGTTCAACTTTAGAAACTATTAGAAAGGGAAACATGAAATATTATCAGTTAAATATGCTTTTTAAGTGCGTTCAACTGCTGTTGCTTTCAAAGTTTTGAGTTACATACTAATTAGGCCATCTTTTTATTATTAAATTACATTTTACTGATTACTTTGTGTTGTGTGATATATTCTCATGCTAACATTTATTCGAAACACACACACATACACACACACACACACACACACACACACACATATATATATATATATATATATATATATATATATATATATATATATATATATATATATATATATATATATTCAGAAACGACATATAGATGTTTTGTTGAGAAACGATATATTTGCCATTTTGCGATTATGTACTTTCGAAATTTTTTCGTTTCGCAATTACGTACTTTAAAATTTTTAATCGTTCCTTTAGGCACGGGTATCCACTAATATATATATAGAGAGAGAGAAACCCAAGGTTATATAGTATATGAGAGTAAATACGGGAATTAACGAAAATAATTGTACTAGAATGCATAAAGATAATGAGCGCTAATGTGCAATATTCGGGACTAATCATTCCCTCCTTTGACATGACTTCCATGATATACTTCTTGCCTATAAGGTCAATCATTCATCGGTACGTGTGGAGAGGCCATTTGATATACCTGAGTGTTTGTGAATTGCCTCAGGATATACATCGTGGGGATAGTATGTGTGAGATCGAATTCACTATACCCAATGTACGTTAACGAGTTCCTTTCTATACACCTCCCATCATGAGTTCAATCAAGCGGTACGATGTGGGGGGAATCTTTTGATATATGTGGAAGGTACGAGGTCAATGGAAGGTAAGAGTCTTATAGATTAGGTTAATCGTGCCCCAGTGAAGCTGGCACGCATCACAAAGTTACCCCCAATACGGGATAGTATTTTTGCTCAATATTGTCATTCTCTGGTGATGTAGTGGGAAAAAATGCATAAGTATTAATTAGTATATTGTGGGGAGTTATTTTTCATCTTCATGCTAAGTATAGGGTGCACTAGACTAACGAATGAGAATATACAAGTATTATGAAACATAAATTTAACACAGAGCACGGAGACTATACTAAGCATGGTGATAGGGAGGAATGGGGATATATATAAGTGTGTGAGTGAAATGTGAATATACACAAACGAGTGTGTGTTCTAGTGAGACTATACGTTGGTCAACTATATGAGGGGTGTGATATGGTAAGTGAGCATGGAGATATATACAAGTGAGAGAAATATGGGTGTGTGCTAGTGAAGCTAATCATGGATAATCTAAGTGGTGTGTGGAGCGTATGAGTAGAAGTAAACCTAAGTGTAAGTATTTGAAGTATGCATAGAGAATACATACAAGTGTGTAAAGTGTATAAGTGAGTGAAAAGTGATATATACATGAGAAGGGAACATGGTAGATATAAGCTTGAGGTAGATATACAAAAACTAGGCACAGGAGTAAAGGAAACATAAAGGTTGGAACATCTGTGAACATATACAAAAAAGAATAATACCCATGTAGAATTAGAATCTTGTCCTCTTAAAATACATTCCCAATAGATTCTTCAATGTGGCCATCCTAGGTCGGATTCCCTTTGGCGCACGTGCGAGGTGCGCCCTTTTTGGGGTGCCGGCCATTGTCATTATGGGGGATAATATGTAAAGATAGATTCATGAGCCTATTTTGATCAAAACATGCAAAAAAATCTCGTTTCCTCAAGAGAATGAAATCAAGGTCAAAACTCATACTTATGAAACTAAGTAGTTCAAAGGTTCGAGGCCACAGTTAAATGTTAAGCTTCTCCTTTTAGACTCCATGACGTGTGTGTACATGTGTATAATATAAGTGGTGGACAATGGAATCATTCAAATCGGGCCATGGAAAGAGACATAATGAATTCATCCGTAGGAATGTTTCCAAAAATAATAGTTGTAGTCTCCTTTTTCTTTCTAATGTGTTCTAAGGATGTCAAAACCAACTTTCTTTTTTAAAAACTTTTTTCCAAATTTTAAGTTGCACCAAGTTGTGAAACAATTTTAACTTAACTAAATTTTATCTTGATTAACTATAGACAAGCATCCAGCAAGTAAAGTAAGGAAAAGAATGCTCATAATGTTGAATATACGAGGATACCACAAAGGGAAAAAACCTCAAACAACCCAAGACAGAAAATCACTATGAATGTGGAATTACAAGGAAAAAACACAAGTCTTATTCAATGACTCGATCCCCACAAGACTTGATGCTCTTTTGATCTTCAACCACTCCTCCACAGTGCCCATGCAAATCTTTTCGCGATACCTGCCCACAACACTCACCTCCACGAATGCCTTAGTGTCCACTGATGTAGCTTGGAAAGTCTATGGAATCAAAACACGAACTCCTCCACGTCTTCTCTAATGGAAAGTCTACAGAATCAAAATCTACATTCGAATTTTTGAATTCTTCCCCCCATCTGGTGGAAATAATTATGTCTTTCCATGTAAAGTCAATGAATTCCACAACTTCAATGGATTTTTCATACATGTCTTCCCATTCAGGGGGGATATATAAGGGTGAGGGGACTAGGTGACTTTGTAATTTCAGAGTATCAAGTAACTCGGTCCTACTACAAATGTCGTTGTTTTGCTTGAATAATTTTATCATGATCTGGATGACATCATCCAGGCTGACTTCATTGGTTGGTACTACCCAACTGTCTGACTCTTGGGCCCATTTTCGTGCTTCTAAGAATAGCGTGATGAACCTCTGGCAATCAATGATCATTTGTGAGGTCAATTTCAGCCCGAACTCTAGGATTTAGTTTAACACTTCTGATAATTCCATACCTCCATTTTCAGAATGGGTACGGACAGCGATGCATGCTCTAGTAAGGAGTGACAATGCCTAATGAGTGAGGCTAATAGTGTGTAGGAAGAAATATGCGCAAGTTTGGAGAGGTCTAGGAGAGTGTATGGGATGTGATTTGAGTTGAGGGATCAAAATCTGGGTCCCTTTCTAGGAAGATAGCATTGGTAAGATTTGGGAGTGGGATGTGAGTAGTGTTTGGCTTAGGATTGGCTAGTGGGGCAATAGTACCCCGATCAATTAGTCCTTGGATTATGTTTTGAAAGTGAAAGCATTGGTCAGTGGTATGACCATCAGTTTGGTGAAAGGCACAATGGGCATCTTCCTTGAAGTTTCTTGGTAGTGGATTGGGCAATGGACAGGGATCCAAGGGTTTGATGAGGTTTCGGCTTAACAGGGCTTGATAAAATTTAGAGAGGGGAGCATAGAGCTCGGTGTAATCCTTTCGAACTAGGACAGGGCAGATTTTTGGTGCCCAAGAAGTGGTCGGTTGAGATATGTTATTGATGGTTGATACTGCAGCACTGGCAGGTTTGTCATATCTTCTGGGGGTGAACTGTCCAGACACCTTATTTGGTTCAACCTCTATTTTAGCAAGACCTTCCTCGATTTCTACTCCTGCTTATCTGAGAGCTCAGAAGTGGGGATAGTATTGTCCTCCCATGGTTGTTCGAACATGGGGAAATTTCTTCTTCACTATGTTGACTTGTTCTTCCTCGGATGGATGATTGGTCAAAGTGGTTGCATTTTCCCTCCATCGGGCTATGAAGTTACTGATTGATTCCACATATTTCTATTTAATCAAATCCGAATCACGGTGGGTGACCTCAACCTCTTCATTATATTTGTACTGTTACATAAATTCTCAGGCTACATCCTCCCAGCTACGGATTCTAGACTCCTGGAGAGATAAAAACCATCGGAGAGAGCTATCCTTCAGAGTTTGCTGAAATAATTTGGCCATCACTTCTTCAGAAGCCCCTAGGAGACTCATGGAATGGTGATAACTGCGAAGATGAACAATCGGTGGTCCATTTCCTCTGAATTTCTTGATATTCGGCATCTTGAACTTCTTGGGTAATCTTACCTTAGGATAAGGACACATGTGGTGTAGTCCATGTAATATTTGTAGATTCTGACTTAGTCGAACTTCTTAGTTATCATCTTGAGATCTTATTTGACCTTGTTAAATTCTTCCTCTTTCGGATCAACGATCCCAGGCAAGTTAGCCCCAGGCTGGGCAAGGTTTGGCATAGGAAGCTGGGCAAACGGCGGCCCATTAATAGTAGGGGAACGTGGAATGTGCTGATATTCTTCGAGAACCCAGATAGGCTTGGGTGGAAAAATAGCGCGAGGTAATAGGGACTCGGGCTATTGAGTAATAGGAACCTAGTTTCATTGCATCTCTCGAACCTCAGTCTGAAGGTTGTCAATCTTGGGCACGAGCTGTGCTAAAACTGTCGTTAGATCTGGCTGTGCAACTGGTACTTATTATGTGTTCTCCAAGGAAAGTGGATGGATACCAGACTCAGAAGACGTAGTAGGGGAACGGACGGA
Source organism: Sambucus nigra (assembly GCA_949130495.1). Classification (NCBI taxonomy): domain Eukaryota; kingdom Viridiplantae; phylum Streptophyta; class Magnoliopsida; order Dipsacales; family Adoxaceae; genus Sambucus; species Sambucus nigra. The sequence continues at coordinate 112,916,313 of OX422214.1, forward strand.
GCTTCGGGGTGACTTGACCGAAGACCGAAGCCAATAAGGATCCAGGCCAAGGACGTGCGATCGACCTGAGAAGGCGTAAAATGTGATTTATTTTTGAAAAAAAAAGGATGAAAATATTTTCTATTTTTTATGTTTTTTTAGATTGAAAGACAAAATATTTTTGGATTTTTGATAAAGAAGGGGGAAATATTTTTGGAGTTTTGATAAAGAAAAGAGAAATGTTTTTGGATTTTTAATAAAGAAAGGATAAATATTTTTTTATTTTTTTATAGAGAAAAGAGAAATGTTTTTGGATTTTTTGATGATAAAGGGAGAAATACTTTGGTTGGATACGGGTATGAGCATGATTATTATTATTATTTTCTCACTTGTATTAAATTATCCTAAATGCAAAATGAAATGCCGGACAGGACGTGATCCTGGAAAAGTTGGGTTTGTAATGTATGCAAAGCTATGGCTGGACTTGTAACCAGGCTCATGGGTAGGGTCCCGTTTTAAAAATGTGTGAAAATCTGGGCGGCAGGCTGACCCGGAATTTCAACAGAGTTTTAGGTTGAAACCGACAATCTAACATAGGTGTCCTAGGCTTGACACCTATATGCGGGTATGCAGTTGGTTGGGTGAATTGGAAAGGGTTCCCCTTTTGGCGTGGCTTCCACAATATACCTCTTTCTTTTGAGATCAATCGGTACGTGTGGACAAGCCATTTGATATACCTGAGTGTACGTGAATTTCCTCACTATATACCTCGTGGGGATGGTATGTGTGAGAGCGAATTCGATATACTCGGTGTACGTGAACGAGTTCCCTACGATATACCTCCCGTCATGAATTCGGTCAAGCGGTACAATGCGGGGGAACCATTAGATATACTTAGAATGTACTTGGTAAATGAAAGGTGAGCGTTATATCTCTTAGGCTAACTGCTCCCTGTCGGACCAGAGCCCATAACGAAGTGACCCTCCAGTTACTGGACAAAATTTGGTCAATCACAATTCTCTTTCGTGATATCGTGTGAATCATGCATGATTCTCTTATTAGTATCTTATGATGAGAGTATCTTTCTTGATCATGCCCAACACAGAGAAAAGTATGATTGCCAATGGTACACCAAGTATGGAAGGGTGATGCGTGACATGGGGATATATGTGATCCTAGGTGCACGTGGTGTGAAGTGTATATGGAGAATTTTCTATAAGTGTGTGAATAGTAGTATAAGCATGAGGTACACATGAATAGTAAAGGGGGACATGCAAATAGGGGGATATATAAGAAAATAAAATACGCATGTAAATAGAGTCTAGCCCTTAAAATGAAAATTTCCCCAGCGAAGTCGCCACTGTGGCCATCCTCGCTCCCAGCGACGGGAGAGGATCCTGGTCTCACGTGTCCCTCTCGGGAGCGCTTCGGCCGGTGTCGTTGATGAGGTGAAAAATGTAGAGAGATGGAGTTGCCAGTCTATTTTACTCAAAACAGACAAAAGAAAAGGGAGCCATCCCTAAGGACAACATCCAAAGACAAACTGATACGTACGAAACCAAAATGATTCGACAAGGGTCCGGAGGCTAAGTTGCGAAATGGGAAAATGTTAGGCACCCATTCCGCCCTTACGGTCTCTCATGGGTTGTTGCTAATTTCCTTTATTTCCCCGTCATATGTGTGCATGTGTATACGTAAGGGAGATAGTAATCATCGACTTGTATCATGGAAGAGATAAAGCGAGTCATCCGTACGAATTTTCCTAAAAATAATATTAGAAAATAGGATTTACACGATTATCCTCGTGTTAATCATTATAACGGAACAATAATGCACATGGAATAATACGCCACTAAGAACAATTATATGTATATGTAAATATATAGAATTTAAGAGAATTGAGTTTAAGGAATATAGAAAAAATCAAAAATGAGAGAAAAGTAGGAATAGGACTCGAGTAACGTGTTTTACCCCGAGATGCCTACGTAGCCTATAGAGGCATTAAAGTCCATGTAGTTCGTATGCGAAACGAGTGGTGAATTTTATCCCATAAATCCAATCAGGGACTTCACTTATGTGTGTGTGTGTAAAAGAGTATTTTAGTTGTAAAAAATGTGAGAAGAGGGTGAGAATTCCCGTTTGGAATTTATGAGCAAATCCTCTTTTTCTTACTTTTTCATTTATATGAAAATAAGAGATGTGCAATAATACTTAGATAAAAAGTATATTAGGATCTGTGAGATAGGAGAACAAAAGTGTAATACCCCGTATTTCTGAATATTCTATTTAATTAAATTGGAGAATTAAATGAGAAAATACGGCTTAATTTAAATTACGTAAGAGGAGTAATTGAATGAGATTTATTAAAAATTGTAATTATGGAATATTAATCAAGAGATAGATACCGATTTATATTGCCTCATTATATTTACTTAGTGCAAGTGGTAAATACTTACTTAACGCGTGTAGACCGTGTTGGGGTGAAAAGGAGTAATATTTTTAAGTGACTCAAATGATAATTTAGAGGTCACAGATGAGTTCGGAAGGGTCAAATTAGTCAAAATAGTATACCCGGGGGTACTAGTTGAGTCTCAGGGTAATTTTGAACTAAACCGAGGCCGTTTGGGGGTGTTTTGGTCTTTAAACATGAGAGGGTATGGAGACCTAAGAATTTGAGAGCCTTTTATCAGCAGTATGAAAGAGGGGTTAGGTTTAGAAAACCCATGTAAACACCAATACCATTAGAGAGATGGAGAAAACCATTCTTAAGGCTTAGAAGATGCTTTTAAGAAGGTTGGGTTTGGATCTTGCACCCTAAGAGCCAAAGGAGGAAGGATTGAAGAAGAAAAGCATCAATCCATCATCAACTACATGAACTCAGATTCCCTCTGTCAAGGCAAGTTATTTATTGCAAAAATTATAAAATTATAATACCCATGTGTAGAGTTTTTGAGTAGTTTTGTTAAATCAATATCTTGATAGGAGAATAATGATATTTATACATGTTGGGATAGGAATCGCTTGTAGAATGATTTAACATATGTAGAGGATTAATATTCAGAGTAGACTTGATGATTATTTCAGAATAAAATCTGGGTTTTGAATGCATATATGGGAAGAACACCATAACTTGGGTTTTAAGAAATTATGGATTTAATTCACTACTTCTTTAAAAGAATTAGAGTTTTGATGTATTTGACACGTTAGAAATTGTCCTAGTATATGTGGAAACATGTTAGGATCATTGGGTCGAAGTTTGGTGGACTATAATGAAGTTTGGAGATTTGTTAATGGAGGAAGAGGTTAACGACGAAGACGAACTATGTCTGTCCCTGCTTGATCGATCGATCGACTAGGTCGATCGATCGAACCCAGTAGTCGATCGATCGACGTAATCTATTTTTCCCGAGTTTTCTGTGTTTAAGGTTTCTTTGATTTCCGGGAAAGAATGAGTATCCTAGGATTTATATTATACTTATATGGGAGTGAGAATAAGACCAGTAGGTATATTGTCGAGGTCCGATAAGGCCATTGGGTGTAGGACTTGGATTGTGGACCGACGAGAAGAATTCGATTTAGTAGAGTATCGAGGGAACTCGGAATTGAGTTACGAGGCGAGGTAAAGTCAATTCGAGTAATAGACCAGTAGTGTAAGTAATAACTACTAAAATTATATGCGAGGGGTAACTAGGACCCTTAGACTTGTGTGAATACTCAAATAAATGCATATAATGAGATAAATCGTAAAGCGAATATTGTACGGTAGATATAAGAGATTCAAATATTTCATACGAACATAATTAATAGGTCGGGCGTGTACCTACTGAATTATATGATCTTTTAGGTCAAGACAAGTATACCTAAATTAACTATGTTAGGGTCGATGAGATATTCCGAACTAACATAGGGTTATTATATGTTTGGGGTCGATGTAAAATGCCGAACCAAACCTTTGAACTAGTGGCGTGATGAAAGAGTCCGAGCCAGAATTTGTGTATATAAATAATCGGGGTCGATGTATCATTCGGAACCAATTCTTACTTGTGGTCGATGAATCATTCCGAACCAAGAGTCCTTTACGTGTGTGAAAAGGACAAAATAGTAATGATTGATATTTAGTATATATTGTGTGTGAAATATATACTTGATGATATTGTACTTCTGTGTATTAGTAGATTGATATATATTATGTATTTAAAGATACATACCGAACTGGTAAGTTAAGTAGTGAAACTTAATTACGAAACGTAATGTTAGATAGAGAATATCTATTTAGTAATTTAAGTAGTGAAACTTAATTACAAAAGTGGGAAGATAGAAATTGTGATAATTGTAGAAATTTAGTAGTGAAACTAAACGAGATGTTTCGAAACATAACATAGGTGAAATGTTACTTGGGTATTAATTAGCCCGGGCGAGAGTTAATGAAATGGACGTACTGTGTGGGTGATACGAGAACTTAAGTATAGATAAGTTCAGATGATTACTTAGTCCTAGTTAGCTTGGAAAATATGGTTAGGTAGGCTAAGTGTAGAACATTAGCTGTGCACAAAAAAATGAGGGGTGAGTAAACTCAAGAGAGTGTATGAGAACCTAACATGTGTAATCAATAACCGCATTTTATATTGTGATAAACGCTTGTTAAATATTTTCAAAATGTTTTGAGTACTAACTCTTGCTATAAAATATTTTCAAAACCTTTTAAGTGTCCAGCCACAAGGACGCCACGTATGATGATTTCATTACAGGGACTCGAAGTTGTAGCATAGTGGATGCTTACAAGATTTTGATTAGACGATATCTCTTATTCCGATCTAGTACAGGATCTCACACTATTCTTTGCATAGACTTGTGGTCCGGTATCAGTCTCAGATGTTTAGTTTCAGACTAGTGGTTGTTCTACTATTATTTTGGGATTTTAGCCGATGGTTTATTCGGTATTACTCTTATTCTTTTGTACTCACACTTTGTTGATTGGGTTATAGTACATGGTTATTTTTATACTTTGTTCCGCATGGTTGATTTATCTGTTTTAAGAAAGATAAAATTTGGCACCGGTCTAATTTTTACTTGGGGGGGATTAGTAATTAAAAAGTTTTTGACAGTGATGCTAAGAATGAACCATTTGAGAAACCTATTTTAATTTAATAAAGGCCTGATCACCCGATGTTTAATTAGGCGGGGTGTCACAGATGGTATCAGAGCATCATGTTCTAGTGTCCATACGATCTGTACGGCTTACTACGTTTTCAGCATATTGTTTGATTGATATAGAGCCCTATATTAGGATATTTGTACTCCTCTACGTACGTAGTTTACATTCTCCTGCTATTTAGTAGATGTAGTGTTATATATACGAGTTCGATTGGGCATGGTACGTCGAACATGGCGGTAGGACCAGCATTGGCGTTGGAAGGACTACAGGAGGGAGGAGCTCGGCATGAAGCATGGGGTGTTCGAGGATGGTAATCATAGGAGAGATGACCGTTGTTGAGGTCACTCCTAGTGTGTAATGTAAGTAGATGCTGCAAGAACTATTGGGGCATATCATACATTTTTCTAAGTACCGCGAAGGCAAAGGGTGAGGCTAATCTAAACCCTCCCAATGCAGTGATAATGGGAGAAGGTCTGAAAGATCTTGGAAGTAAAATGTACAGAGGTTTTGTCATTTAAGATAGATTAGAAATACTCAGAAGTGAAAATTTGAGTAAATTTTTTTTAGAGGCAACGTGGTGGGGATACCAGTCACCATATCAGGATCGAGGGTCAGTATACAAATAGAGGGACCTTACGTATAGTTTAACCACAAATTTCTCCAATGATGGTTCAGAAGAGAAGTGAATGGAAATTTTTGAACCCATCACATGAAAGCCTGGTAGAGGCCAACTGTGAGAAAGAACTTTATCTGTTGAAGAGAACTTGTACCCGATGAGATAGGTACAAGGGAAAAAGATCCCTTGAGAGAATGGACTCTCGAGTTGTCGTTCGCAATTTTGGTAAAAATCTTCTTGGACGACTTATGTGTATGAAGGCAGTATGGTTCTTCTTACAAGGTTGAGGTAAATGCTCCTAGGTGGGCGGAGCTAAAAGAGTTTAAGGATTTAGTCAAAGAGTAAGAATGAATGTAATGGGGATAGGGCAAGCCATAAGTGGAAACCCACTTAGGGATTCATTGATTTGATCCTAAGTCGGGACTGTTAAGTCTAATAGTGTGTTCCTTGGTCAGCGAAACTAAGGGAACCATGATGATAGTGTTAAAAATCAAGGTTGCCAAGTCCGAGAGGAGGAATACCCCAAACTAGTCGGTGTGGCCTGGAATAAGGGGATTTATGAAAAGATGTCGTATGTGGGACGTAAGACCACGCGTGTTGATCTTGTCCAAAGTATTTAAGGGAAGAATAACTCCGATAAGTTTTTCATTTCTGTAAGGACAAGCATATTATGTCCGGTAACCATTTGAACCACCAGTGCGATGGGCAAGAAAGTACATGAGTTTTAGCCTCAAGTTAATGAGGTATTTGTTGATGCCTCACCTAAAAGAGGGTCGAGCTCGTATTATTCATCAGTATGTTGGAGACTTCAGAGATTATGGATATCTCATAGTGATTGATCTCTGTGTATATCGACTTTAATGATGTGATTCAAGGTATATCGTATGACCGCTGAGCGGAGAGATCGAGCTCGTTGTTATGATTAGTGCTAAGGACTTAGTGATAGTATAAGTGCAGTGCCACTTGACTCCTTTGGAGATATTGGAGAATGGTCCCACATATTGTCGAGGAATGGAATTTGAGTATATGGACTATGTGTTGTTCCAATAATGCTCAGTAAGAATGCATGGAGAGAAGTCCCTTGTTTAAGTTCGGTTGCGAAAGGGGATGCAACTAAATTTTATGCATGTCAGGAGAAGAGACGTTGTTAGATACCAGGGCATCAATGGAACCGGTAGTGCTGTGGAGAAACACTGAAAGGCTTAGTTAACCACGAAGGGATATGTGGGACTTTGTGGGCAAGAATTTAATTCTTGGTCTATAGGGGATTGAGAATACTAGCAAAATTGTAGTCACGCCGTGAAGACAGGCAAGAGTTGAGGAAAAGCATGTTACGAGTGCGAGGTTTGCAAAGTTTTTGCAAACGTGCACGGAGAAAAGGGTGTATGGGTGCCCCAGTCAATTGTCTTTCTTAGTCATCCGAGATAGAGGGATGCAGAAAAAATTACATTTGATAAGTGCACCGGTGGGGAAGTTATCAGTCAAGTCGTATCGATGAAATGGATTGAACGTCATGGGAGATAGACGATGATCTAAGCTTATATGTGCTGAGAAAGCCAGCACACACTATGGGATAAAAGTCGATGGGAAGCCGTTCAAAAGTTATCCCTTTATTTGGGAGGCCTAACTGATGTGAAGAAGTGATGCAAGATGCTACTTAACTGAGTGTTGGGAGTGACTTACGCATTACTAAAATGTTGATTCTTATAAAGTAACCAACCCTAAAAGTGCGCCAATTACGAAGAGTGCACGGATTGTAAAGTATAATATACCCAGAGAGAAAGGGGAATAGAGTACCACTTGAGGAAAGATGGCGTAAGTGGGAAGCGGTGTTGAGGAAGAGACATGGTGAGATTATCTCCAGACGCACCACTAGTTGATAGAGAAAGATGGACTCAAAATGAGCAACTGGAATGTGGTAGTGAACCTACGTTTCCAATGATGGAATGAGGAGACAGACTTATAAATTATTGATGGGCTGTGAACATCATAATTAAGCCAACATTGGGGTAGCGGAATGGGGTGACCGGGATGGATTAGTATGTAGTTGAAAAGGAAGAGAGAACAAGTGCACAGTACCGTTCTACATGGTTGTGAATTAGGATGAAATCCTAAAATTCCAACCTATGAGAGATGGTGAGGGAGGAATAGAGATAAAGTTTTATTTTGAGTATGTTGTGTCGCCTACGACTCAATGTTAGTGAGAAAGTATGATAATACTCCCTTACGATAGTGGAATTTTGGAGAAGCCCACTGATCAATTCATAGGTTGAATGTATACCTATATGAGCATATTTATAGGTAGTGTGAGTGCCTAGATGGACGGTACATAAGGATTAGGTTCGTGGGTACCTATTACGAACGATGCATGTACTTTGAGGTGTGGTTCGAGGAGAAATGCCAATCTCTTAGTTCTTAACGCGTGATATGAGGACATTCTATTGGGGTATGACATTTTAGAATATATGAAGTGTGAAATATATGGCTCACAAATTGTCTACTCATGTGCGATGAGATATATATACTTATATTTTGCTCGAAGTGTGATTCCGAGACAATATAACCAATCACTATTGGTGATCGAGGTGGTATTCCGAGCCAATAACCCCAAAAGTGTTATAAAAGGGGGGTGATTATAAAATAAGTGTTAATAGTATATGTTATGTGTAAGATATATATACCTTATGATTTCCAACTTATGTGCGATGATCAGTATGCTTAAATTCTGTATTGGGGTCGATGATGTTCCGGACTAATACATGAAGGACCGATTTGGGGTCGATGATTTTCCGAACCAAATCGATGATAAATTTGGTATCGACGAAAGGTATGAACCAAAATATGCATTACATTTACCTTGGGGTCGAGGGATTTCCGAACCAATGTAAATGATATAATTATTTGGGCCGATGATTTTGCCGGACCAATTTCCCTTATAGTATATATTGTGTGTGAAATATATACCTTATAATATTCTACTTATGAGTGATAGTAGACACATAGATGTTATATATAGAGAGATATACATCAAAAGGGTAAATTAAGTAAGGAGAAACTTAATTTCAAGAGTTAACGTTAGATTGGGAAAATCTATGGAGAAATTAAGTAGTGAGACTTAATTATGATATGTGCGGCATGGGTAACATGTGATAAGAGTTTATAATGAAGCAAGGAATGTACTTGGGGTGACCGTTAGGATGGTATGATTTGATTTTGGGTATTAGAGGATGCAGTGATGTTTAAGGTCCTTAGTCTTAATACCAGCCTTATCCTAATTTCGAGGACGAAATTCCTTTGTAAGGAGCGGAGTATGTAATACCCTGTATTCCTGAATATTATATTTAATTAAATTGGAGAATTAAATGAGAAAATACGGCCTAATTTAAATTATGTAAGAAGAGTAATTTAATGAGATTTATTAAAAATTGTAATTATGGAATATTAATCAAGAGATAGATACCGATCTATATTGCCTCATTATATTTACTTAGTGTGAGTGGTAAATAGTTACTTAACGCGTGTAGAACATGTTGGGGTGAAAAGGAGTAATATTTTTAAGTGACTCAAATGATAATTTAGAGGTCACAGATGAGTCCGGAAGGGTCAAATTAGTCAAAACAGTATACCCGGGGATACTAGTTAAGTCTCGGGGTAAGTTTAGACTAAAACGAGACCGTTCGGGGGCGTTTTGGTCTTTTAACATGAGAGGGTATGGAGACCTACGAATTTGAGAGCCTTTTATCAGCCGTATGAAAGAGGGGTTAGGGTTAGAAAACCCATGTAAACACGAATACCATTAGAGAAAAGGAGAAAACCATTCTCAAGGCTTAGAAGATGCTTTTGAGAAGGTTGGGTTTGGATCTTGCACCCTAGGAGACAAAGGAGGAAGGATTGAAGAAGCGAAGCATCAATCCATCATCAACTCCATGAAATCAGATTCCCTCTATCAAGGCAAGTTGTTCATTGCAAAAATTATAAAGTTATAATACCCATGTGTAGGTTTTTTGAGTCCTTTTGTTAAATCAATATCTTGATAGGAGAATAACGATATTTATATATGTTGGGATAGGAATCGCATGTAGAATGATTTAACATATGGAGAGGATTAATATTCAGAGTAGACTTGATGATTATTTCGAAATAAAATTTGGGTTTTGAATGCATATATGGGAAGAACACCATAACTAGGGTTTTAAGAAATTCTGGTTTTAATTCACTATTTCTTTAAAGGAATTGGGGTTTTGATGTATTTGACATGTTAGAAATTGTCCTAGTATATGTGGAAACATGTTAGGATCATTGGGTCGAAGTTTGGTGGACTATAATGATGTTTGGAGATTTGTTAATGGAGGAAGAGGTTAACAAAGAAGACGAACTGCGTCTGTCCCTGTTCGATTGATCGATCGATCTCGAATGTCGATCGATCGAACCCAGTAGTCGATTGATCGACGTAAGCTATTTTCCCAAATTTTTCTTGTTTAAGGTTTCTTTGATTTCCGGGAAATAATGAGTATCCTACGATTTATATTATACTTATATGGGAGTGAGAACAAGACCAGTAGGTATATTGTCGAGGTCCGATAAGGCCATTGGGTGTAGGACTTGGATTATGGACCGACGAGAATAATCTGATTTAGTAGAGTATCGGGGGAACTCGGAATTGAGTTAAGAGGCGAGGTATAGTCAATTCAAGTAATAGACCAGTAGGGTAAGTAATAACTACTGAAATTATATGTAAGGGGTAACTAAGACCCTTAGAGTTGTGTGAATACTCAAATAAATGCGATTAATGAGATAAATCGTAAAGCGAATATTGTATGGTAGATATAAGAGATTAAAATATTACGTACGAACAGAATTAATAGGTCGGGCGTGTACCTACTGAATTATATGATCTTTTAGGTCGAGAGAAGTATACCTAAATTAACTATGTTAGGGTCGATGAGATATTTCGAACTAACATAGGGTTATTATATGTTTGGGGTTGATGTAAAATGCCGAACCAAACCTTTGACCTGGTGGCGTGATGAAAGAGTCCGAGCCAGAATTTGTGTATATAAATAATTGGGGTCGGTGTATCATTCCGAACCAATTCTTACTTGGGGTCGATGAATCATTTCGAACCAAGAGTCCTTTACGTGTGTGAAAAGGACAAAATAGTAATGACTGATATTTAGTATATATTGTGTGTGAAATACATACTTGATGATATTTTACTTCTGTGTATTAGTAGATTGATATATATTATGTATTTAAATATACATACCGAACTGGTAAGTTAAGTAGTGAAACTTAATTACGAAACGTAATGTTAGATAAAGAATATCTATTTAGTAATTTAAGTAGTGAAACTTAATTACAAAAGTGGGAAGATAGAAATTATGATAATTGTAGAAATTTAGTAGTGAAACTAAACGAAAAGTTTTGAAACATAACATAGGTGAAATGTTACTTGGGTATTAATTAACCTGCACGAGAGTTAATGAATTGGATGTACTGTGTGGGCGATACGAGAACTTAAGTATAAATAAATTCAGATGATTACTTGGTCCTAGTTAGCTTGGAAGATATGTCTAGGTAGGCTAAGTGTAGAACGTTAGGTGTTCACAAAAAAATGAGGGGTGAGTAAACTCAAGAGAGTGTACGAGAACCTAACATGTGTAATCAATAACCGCATTTTATATTGTGATAAACGCTTGTTAAATATTTTCAAAATGTTTTGAGTACTAACTCTTGCTATAAAATATTTTCAAAACCTTTTAGGTTTCCATCCAGAGGGACGCTATGTATGATGATTTCATTCCAGGGACTTGAAGCTGTAGCACAGTGGATGCTTACAGGATTTTTATTAGATGATATCTCTCATTCTGATCTAGTCCAGGATCTCACATTATTCTTTGTATGGACTTGTGGTTCGGTATCAGTCTCAGATGTTGAGTTTCAGACTAGTGATTGTTCTACTATTATTTTGGGATTTTAGCCGATGGTTTATTCGGTATTACTCTTATTCTTCTGTACTCGCACTTTGTTGATTGGGTTATAGTACATGGTTATTTTTATACTTTGTTCCACATGGTTGATTTTTCTATTTTAAGAAAGATAAAATTTGGTAGCGGTCTAATTTTTACTTAGGGGATTAGCAATTAAAAAAATTTCGACAGTGATGCTAAAAATGAACCATTTGAGAAACCTGTTTTAATTTAATAAAGGCCTGATCACCCGATGTTTAATTAGGCGGGGTGTCACAAAAAGTACTAAATAACAAAGCAAATTAATGCGAATTTAGGAGAATTTAAGGAGAGAGGAGAGGAATTTGGAAGTTATTGAAGATCTTGAGTTTGATATTGGATATTGGAGAGAAGAACTTGCACTTGGGTGATGATGGAGGGTACTTAATTCACCAAATTTGATTAAGGTGATGAAAGATGAAGTTTTGATTGGGATTTGGATGTGGAAATCTTGCTGAATTCGAGAGGGGTTTTCTGAGCATTCTGAGAGTAATGGATCTCTGATCTTCTCCCCTTTTGGAATAAGGTTATGACCTCTTTTTTATAGCCCAGAGGCATTGCGAATCAACATAGCCCTGGTCATGCCAAACGGCAGGTGTGTTTAGGCACACTACCGATAGGTAGGGTCTGACCCTGTTGTTTGGCAGTCTCTTTCAGGTTCCTTCGGAAAATTTGTCATAGAGCGCAAACCGTTGAACCTAATCGGGCACGGGATAGACCATTGGAAAGTTAATTTAGTAAACTTCAAAAGTCCTTTGGACTTCTCCCGTGTTCAGGAGTTGACTTTGGTCAAATGTGGTTCGAAAGCGCTCGTCGGTCCTTTGGACGAGGAAACTTCGGATGCAAACGGATCGTTGGTTCACATGGTAAGTCAGAATCATGAACGATGCGGATCATTGGAAAGGTTACGATATGTACTTAGACATTCAAAATAGTTTGACATTGTTCGGGGAGTTGACTTTGGTCAATCGGGGCCTGGAAGCATTCGGTGACCTTTCAGAGTAAAACGGATCGTTCGTTTGTATAAGTTAGAATCGCGCATGGGGCGGACAGTTAGAAAGAGGTTTTAGTTCCCTTTGAAGATTCATTTACTATCGATTGAGATGAAGAGTTAACTTTGGACAAACAGAGCCTGGGAGCATCCGACGACCTCCCGATCGAGTTTCGGGGGAAAACAGGTCGTTCGTCCGCATCATAAGTCAGAATTGCACACGGCATGGAATGTTGGAAAGGGAATTCAGTGCCCTTTGAATATTCATTCAGTATCATTCGAGATGAAGAGTGTGACTTTTGGTCAAACGGAGCCTGGGAGTTCGCGATGGCCTTTAGGTCAGTACCGGGGGTATGACTTGGGTTTGCAATGATGAAGCGAGGTCCATAGGGACCTAAGGAGAGGTTAGGGGTATTAGAATGAGGTGTTTACAATATCGTATTGAATAGGGGTATTCCAGTGGATTCGAGTAAGGTATCGGCAGTGAGGGAGTGAGAACAGCCTACGACACTGACAGAGATTCACAACTTCTTTGGGTTGGTTAAGTATTATTGTAGATTCATTAAAGGGTTCTATAAGATTGTAACCTCTTTGACGAACCTGACTCATAAGGGAGTGTCATTTGTATGAAGTGATCACTGTCATCTAGACTTTGATGAGTAAAAGGATAAGTTGACGTCAGCACCGGTACTTAAATTTCCTAGGAGTGGGGTGAAGTATCGGGTCTACACAGATGAATATTTGTAGGGACTTGGGGATGTGTTACATCAGGAGGAGTGGGATATATCTTATGCATCCCAAAAGATTAAGCCCCATAAGAAGAATTACCCCACCCGTGACCTTGATTTGGCAGCGATCATTTTTACTTTGAGGATATGCAGACATTATTTGCTGGGAGAGCAATTCACATTATTAACGGATCATAAGTCACTTTAGTATTTCTTCACACATAAGGATCTGAATATGAGGCATAGGTGGTGGATAGAATTCATGAAGGACTATCATTTTGAGATCCAGTACCATCCTGGTAACGCTAATGTGGTGCCAGACGCATTGAGTCGACGGTCTACGGGGATTTGGCAGAGGTCTGGAAAGTAAAGTGGAGTGAACTTCGGCACGACGACAAGATTGCCAGAGTGTGTATGTAAGTTTTAACTATCACTCCTGATATTATGATGAGGGTAGTGAAAGATCAGACAGGATCAGTTATGTCAGGACCGAGTACATCACTTATTATTCAAGAGTGCAAAGTCCTATTCGGTTAGCTCATAGGGGGGTCTACGTTTTAATGGGAGACTTCTAGTGCTAGAGGATAAGGATCTGAGACATGAAGTGATTAATGAGTCCCACGGTTCGAGATTTGCGGTACATCCTAGTAGGGATAAGATGTACCAGGACATAAGGAGATAATACTGGTGGCTAGGGATGAAGTGATACATAAAAGAGTTTGTCTCGAAGTGTGTCAGTTTTCAGCTTGTGAAAGTTCACTATCAGAGGCCTTTAGGGATGCTCCAGCATCTAGATATTTCCTTGTAGAAGTGGGAAAAAATCTCAATGGATTTTATTACAGGGCTATCGATGTCGCAGCAAGGTCACGATTCCATTTGGGTAATAGTGGATCGACTGATCAAGGTAGCCCATTTCTTTCCAGTTCGTACCAACTACGAGACGATGCAGTGTACGCAACTATTCATTTTAGAGATTATTAAGATGCATGGGGTACCGATTAATATTGTGTCTAATAGAGACAAGATATTCATGTCCCATTTTTGGCAGATCTTTTATGAGGTAATGGGTACAGACTTGAGGTTGAGTATGACTTATCACCACAGCTAGAGAGGGTAAATCATATGTTAGAGGACATGTGGAGGATATGCATCCTAGATTTTTAGGGATGTTGGGAGCAATACTTTCCATTAGTAGAGTTTGCGTATAATAACTCTTACCAATTTACTATTGGCATGGAACCGTTCGAGGCATTCTATGGAAGACCTTGTCATTATCCCTCCTACTAGATAGAGGTGGGGGACAACAAGCTATTGGGACCCGAGATGATACAGGAGACTTCTACCAAGATTGAACTGATTTGGGGATGTATCTGAATAGTATGCTGACGCGTACCATAGACATGCTGAGTTGGAGGTTGGTGGCCTGGTTTTAGTACAAGTGTCTCCTATGAAGGGGATCATGATGTTCGGCATAACACTCGGGTATGTGGGTCCATTTCCTATAATTAACAGAGTTGTATCAGTGGCCTACAGATTGGGCTTATCGATGCATCTTCAGTGAATACACGATGTGTTCCATATTTCATCGTTGAAGAAGTATATGAGGAGCGAGAAGGCTTTTTGGCATGACCCACTTGAGGAGATTGATTTTCATCCCGACGTCTCGTACGAGGAGAGACCCCTAGCTATTTTAGATTATAGCAAGCATAAGATGCGGTTAAAGGTGGTGCCATTAGTGCCAGTTCAACGGGGACACCACAGTGTTGATGAGTCGACTTGGAAGTGGGATGATGATTTGCGAGAGCAGTATCCAGAACCTTTTACCGTAGGTATGTCCTAATTTCAAGGATGAAATTCCTTTGTAAGGGTGAAGTATGTAATACCCCGTATTTTTACTTATTTGCAATTTAAATTAATTCGGAAATTAACACATAAATTAATTAGGAATTAATTGAGAAAATACGTTTTATTTAAATTACGCGAGTGGAGTAATTTAATGTGACTAATTACTAAATGTGACTATTAGATACGGATTAATATCATGGAATGAATTTACTAAATGTAAATAGTAAATAGTTGATGATTATTGACTTATGTCATAGCGAGTGATATGGGCGTATTTGATTATATCTCAACCGGGAGTCGCGTGTAGACTAAATTGAGGTCGAGATAGAAAATATATTTTTAGTGACTCAGAGGATAATTTAGAGGTCACGAATAATTCCAAAAGGGTTTAAATAGATGAAATAGTATACACGGGGGTATAGTTTGGGTCCCGGGTCAATTTTAGACCAAACTGGCACCTATGGAGGGCATTTCAGTCATTTGAAAAATAGAGGTTAAAGGGCCTACAAAGCTTACAGTCCTATATCTAATGATTAGAGATTCAGTTTAGGATTAATAACACAAAAATACTAAGATATTCCATTAAAGAGAAGAGATAAATCTTTCTCAAAGCTTAAGGGGTGTTCTTGAAAAATTAGACTTTATTCTTGAATCCTAATCATCTATGGAGGATGGATTTGAAGAGAAGATCAGAAATCCATCGTCACCATCACGAAATCATACCCCATTTGTTAAGGCGATAATTTATATACAATTCTTTTGAAGTTATAATACCCATGTGTAGTGTTTTTATGTCTGTATCTGATTAAATCGATGTTCTTGGAAAAAAACATTGGATTTTTGTGCATGATTGGGTAGGACTTGCATGTAGCAATATTCAATATATGTAGAGGGTTAATAACCAGAAGAGATATGATCATTAACACGAATTAAATCTAGGTCTCTAAATGAATGCATGGGAACAACACAAAACTAGGGTCTGTGAAAATGTTTTGGGTTTTGATTTGTTCTTGATTGAATTCGGTGAAGATTTGATATGTTAGAACGTTAGAAATCACCCTAATGCATGTAGGAATGGTTAAGAATAATTGGTTGTGATTTTTGTATAGTATAATGTAAGTTTGGTGAATGAATATTGTAGAAAAATGCATGAAGAAAGCGAATTTGCCAAACTGAACCATATCGAATCGATTCGGCCACGGGTAAATTGATTCAGTTTACCAGAAAACTCAAAAATTTCCCTTTTGGGCTAAAATCCCCAAATCATTGTCGTGAAAACTATCGGGACTTTGTTAAAATAAAAATGAGGGACTTATTATATTTTAGTAGGCCTAGGTGAGGCTATGATTTAGTCTTATTGAGAGAATTAAGATAGGAATGAATTGGGTTAAAGTATTTCGTAATTAATCTGAGAGGCGGATAAAGAATTACAGTGATCTAGAATGAATTGACGTACTGACTAGTAGGGTACGTTAGACTTAACTAATGAAATTATTAAAAGGGGTAACTAGTACCCTTAGAGTTGTTTGAATACTCGAACAAATGCGATAGTGAGGTAAATTGTAAAGTAATATGTACCGTGAGTATTCGAGAGAAATATATTCTGTACGAGTATGATTAATAAGTTTGTGTGTATACCTATTGATTTAATTATATGTGGAGTGAATACATATTATATGATTTATTGATAAGTTTGATGAGACATTTCGAACCTTGTTCGATGAGACATTCCCAACCAAGTTCAATGAGACATTCTGAACCATGTTCGATAAGACATTCTGAACCAAGTTTAAGGGGACAATCCGAACTACTAGTCCTTAATGTGTGATATGGGTACATTATAGCAGAGTATACAGTTATAGTATATATTGTGTGTGAAATATATACCGTACGAATAATCTAGTTATGTGTAATAGTGGACCATTATATGATATGTATCTAAGTAGCGAATTACGTAGAGAAACTTAATTAAATTATTAAAAGAGGACATGCGAGAAATGTCACTTATAATGATATGACATATGAGAGATGTTAAATCGATTAGCGTACTGTATGGGTAGTATGGAGACTTATAGATAGCAAACAGTTCAGTTAGATACTTATGTATTATTAGCTTGGCTAGCATGGCTTGGTGGGCTAAGTAGAAAGGTTAGGCATGCATAATAACTGAGAGGTAAGGAAAACTCAAGAGAGTGTACGTTAATCTTACATGTGTAATCAATAACTAATTTTTGCGTTGTTATAAACTCTTGCTAAATATTTTAAAAAGATTTTGAGTTCTAAATCCTTACTGTAAAATATATTTTAAAACTTTTTAGGTGTCCAGCCACAGGAGCGCCAGACTTGATATTCTGTTCCAGGGAGATGCAGTTGCGACGTAGGTGGATGTTTGCAGGACTTTTCCTAAACGCTTCCATTACTCATTCTGATCTAGTGTAGGATTTCAGTACTATTTCAATGTGGACATGTTGTCCTTCAGTACTTATTCAGTTTTAGTTCAGACATTTGTTTGTTTTCATTTTCGTATTATCAGTTGGTTTTTTATTTTTATGGTCAATGATTATATCAGCGTGACATTTATTTATGATATCTTGTCATGGTTAGGATTCTATATGTTTTTAATGATTTAAGTTAGTTGGTTTACATTATTTCATTGTTGTATCTAATGGAAGATAAAATTTGACACCGACTTAATTAATTGATAAGTGACTAGTAATTATTTTGGTTTTCGACAGTGATGCTAAGAATGGACCATTTTGTAAATCGTATTTTAATTCAATAAAGGTCTGATCACCCGGTATTTAATTTGGCGAGGAGTCACAATATGTTGTTTGGACTGGTACAATTTTCTATAACATGTACAAATATATTGTTGGCCAGTGGTAGTGGTCGTACTGCCCAACATTTTTTTAATTATGCCCAGAATTGTCACGATAAAAAATCCTGACACGTTTGTTACGAAGAAACTTGTTACAGACTTGTGATGGTCTTTGACCGTGAAATTTTTTTTAGTTTTGTCATGGACTTATCACAGTCAAAGTCCAAGAAAAAACTTGTCAGGGTCAAAGACCATTATAGGACCGTGACAAGTCTAATGAACTTAGCGAGGTCTTTGATCATGACTAGTCTGTGATAAAATAAGTTGTCACCCCCAGACTTGTCACAGTTATTGACCTTGACAAGTTTCATTTGTCACGATCAAATACTATGGAAAGTCGACAATTTTGGTGAAGTGACCTACGGTTTATGGGCGGGAGATGAGTGATAGGGACCAATGAAGATGCTTGGGGTGGTCCTAAGATGGGGTGTCTATTGTAGGAAAATTATTACCACATGAATAAACGTGTAGGAAGAAACATAAATAAGTTCACATGGAGAGAGAGAGAGAGAGAGAGAGAGAGAGGATGAGATTAGGGGGAAGAACCATTTTAACAAAAATATGAATACACATTTGAGGAAAAACATGAAAATTTTTAATGCCTGTAATATGCCACAAAAACTATGCAAGATTTCCCTCAATACGTCAAGATTAACCCACCTAAGCACCTTTCAATAACTATCTAAAGTACTTGCATAAGTAGTTTAACATGTAAACAATGACTGAAGTAAAGAAGAAACATTAATTTTCACATAATAAACTTTTATAAGCATGAGAGTGCGCTAGCAATCAATGATTAAACTTGTTTAATTAAATTCCAATTTTAAGCCCAAAAAGAACACAACCACAAATTTGAGGCAAAATCCCCAAAAGGGCAAAACCTTTTTATTTCACTATATCTTGTAACACTTACAAATATAGGGATATACAACTTGACATATGAATACCCTTAGGCGTCGGTTCGTTTTTATCGACAAGAGATCCCGTAAAATCTCCAATCGTCAGCAATGGATAACTAGACTTCTTCTCCACAAGTGTACTCCATATGAGTAGAATAATAAATCTAGGGTTTAAATGATTCATATATGAATTTAGGATAGTGTGGTGAATCAAAATATGTTTCAAACTCTTAAAAATGAAGTCTTTATTTGTAGTTGTTTATACAGAAAACGAAGTTGTAAATACTTGGAAAACGTGAGTGCAAAAAACTAGAATTTATAACAAAATTGAGGCTACATTGTAGCTTAGACGAAACAGGGATGTCGCTCGAATGACGGTTAATGTCGTTTGAACAACTTTGCATGATATGCTTATGTCGTTTGAACAACAGTACGATCTCGCTCGAACGACGTGAATGACGAAACTGAATGCCTCTGCATTTAGAAAAAAATCTTATCACGTAGGAAAACCTTTCAGAACTGAATAACTGTTTATAAAAAAATCCCAAATAAATATATTAACATTAAAAAAACTCCAAATTAAATATTTTACCATAATTATGAGTGGAGTAGTGGGAATATTGAAGCCTCAATGATGTTACACTATGCATGTATGAAGATGATGGATGCGTGAAAACTTCGGATTCAGATTGAGGTTGCCCTGGATGATCGTGTTGACATACTGAATGTAGCGGTATAAGACATACTAGTTGTGATCTATGACACATAGAAAATTTCCTAGATTCTAAACGGACATTTATAAAATCATGTCCTTATAATGCAAGGCCAGAGAGTTGCAATGCAACATTTCTTATCATTTTACCAAATTAGTTTGGTGTGAAATCCCATGAAATGTTTTATTTTATTATATATACTAATCCCAAAAATAATTTCAGCATATAGAACTTTAACTATCAGAAGTTTGTTGGAATACATAATTCAATCCACGAGACTCTAAATGGCATGTAGTTTATTATATGTATTTAGTGTACATGTGTGTTGCATTTTAACTCTAGATTATGAAAAGTAAGCTTTTGCTTTGAGATTAAAGATTATAAAGGGGAAAACATTTTTTATTGGGCTTAGAGAGCTTGAAAAATGATAATATTCGTCATCTTAAAATATTGCACTAATAAGTGTAAACAACTGGAATATGATTGAAAAAATAATTGAAACCTACTTATGATTGTCAATTAAATCTCCGTAGTAAAAATTGAAATAAAAAGTACAAGAGGGGAAAATAATGCTTCAAATAAACTAGTTATCCATCATTATTTCTTGCTTGTATTGACCCAAAACAAATGGGCATATTCATGAATTTGATGTCATTCTTTATACACTCTACAATTTCAAATCATTTATCTTTCACAAAATATAATCTGAATAAATTCCACCTCGATATACCAATTTATAACAGATGATTGTGCCACTATTTTCTCTATCTACATGTCCAAGACATAATTTACGTTTTCCATTTCTTGAACTTGGGCAAAATATTTAACTTACTACAGATTCATCTACAGATAATCCACAGACTATCCCCAACAATTATAACTTGTCTGCACATCACGCAAGACTGCAATCAATATGAAAGTTGTTGTATGTCGTAAATAAACCTGAAACATTCGTATATTTAACACAAATATATTAATCATCCAAATTCATGCAAAACTATATCAAACAAATGGATTTCCCCCCAAAAATATATTTTTAATTTTATAAAATCCACATGCATCGAATGTATAACAAACACATATAATATAGGACAGTAAAATTAGGTAATTAACAAACCCGTCATTTACTGGGGAAAATTCCCACTCGGGTCTAAAATTTTGTTCAATTACATGAGAAAGTCATCACATAGACCGAGTATGATATATAACGTAATAATGTGGATCTTTGTCAGATTTTATGTTTAAATCAAGTATTGGCATAATAGAGAATAAATATACAAGAATTTAAAGCTAGCGTTTTTGAGTTCAAGATATCGAAACCCTAACTCGTGGAAGCCCAAGTGATTGGTAGGGTTTTGATTATATTATGGAATCGTATCAAGTTGTTGAATATCAAGCTAGGGTTTTCGATCTTTTTTTCTTCTCTGTACATTTGAGAATCGAGTAAAGGAGTGGTAGGTTTTTTCTGATGGTAATTTATCGTAAGGAATAGTGACGGTTGAATACTGTTACGAATAACAAAATTAGTCTGTTGTTAACTTTGCATTTTGGTGTAGTGATTTATAGGATATGGTGCAAGTGCATAAACATAAATAGTATCTGGTGAAATCCAGAATAAATGGAAATTTATGAAATAATTGGAATTGGTAACCATGGATAAATATGTAATAAAAATTTGGCAAAACCAAAACATGAAATAAAATGAAGGATGTAGTATTTGAAAATTAAAAGAATAAATAGATGACTATTGGGCAAATAAGGAGTACCATAGTGGGATACAAACCCCAGGTAACACATTGGTATGTGTGCGTAATTTTACATATTTAGAAATCATAAAATATAAAGAGCAAATAATTGAATGCATGGGTGATTCCTTTCACACATCGGGTGCTTGTGTTCAAATTTTGTTTTTAAGAAACATTGGGAATGTGTTAATTTAAGTATAAATTGATTTTTTTTAAAATCAGACAGAACTATTTAAAGATAATCCAAGAGTGGGATTTTTCAAATTAATCGTGTGAGTTATTGCGCTGAAGAACATTTTTGTAATAAAAATGGAAACTTATGATGATAAGCGTTAAGTCTATATAACCTAATTTAAAGGCAATATTTTGGAAATAAAACACGGTTAGTGCATAGGTTGTGTAGTAATTGCATCTAGAGTTGGCTATAATATACTGGATATAGTATTGTATTCATTTATTTCTACCATTCATTTATGTATTACATTTTATTAGGGAACCCCTATTTGGAATTGTCTCATCGTTTTTCCTTTTATCATAAAATGATAGCTGATATTTAACTTTTAAAAGTGTTCTACTGGTAAGTAATTATTTATTATTATGCTAGTAGCTATAATTACTTGAATCCGGTAATGTTTCTTAATGTGTCCTAAACTTATTATTATATTACTTATATGTCTTGAACAGAATTGCATGCTCACTTGTAATTTAAATCGATTAAAATATACTTAAAATATTTTTTAATTTCCTTCTCATTACTTCAAACTTAATGCATTCCGAACCAGATTAACCCACGACTAATCCCGAATTCAGGGTCGGAACGTTACAAAGAACACATAAAAAGATTGTGAATGTTGTCAATAAAGTTAATATTAAAATATCATTTTTTCGAATGTCATTTGTTGTACCTTTTTCACCTAAAAAGGGCAATTGAAATAAAATGATAGAAATAAAAACCTAAAATATAGAAATTAATTAAAAAAATCCACAAATATAATTGCATTGTTTGAAATAAGAAATCTTAGAGAATCAATCTATCAACTTTATTTCACTTAGATAAACCAAAAATCATCCACTGTAGAGAAAATGCAAATCTAATATCAATTAAATTGTGAATAGCCCTCCAATTTATGACAAGAAAAGGACAAAACATTGAAATAAAAAAATGGGTATAGAGATGAAGAAATCATGAGCAACCAAAGGAAAAATAATTAGAATCATAGAGAGGGAGAAACACTGAGAGGTAATGGGGAATTATAGGTTATGTTCGAGTTGAGGATCCTTAAAATATTGAAGATACCATTGACGGGGAATGGAAAATGAAGAAATTCTTTGTAGAGGATGAAGTTGCAAGTATACGGAGGATGGTAAAAAGAAGTTCAATTTTAATATTTTCAAATTAAATCGTAAACTTAAATAGATTAAACCAAAAAACATCGCACCATTTTTAAATTGACAGATATGAGATATGATTTAATGTGTTTTGTACTAAAACATTTAACTAGGTATGAATAAGAATAAAATAAAGAAACAAACCCACAATACATCTACCTATAAGGAAAACGCACAACAAGAAAAACCTCAGACAATTCATCCACACAAATTCACTATGACGTGAAATTACAAAAGTTGATAGATGACTTACAATACAGACTTGATTCCCTTGCAATACTTGACACGTGACACCCCACCAACTCTAATCCTGGGTGATCAGTACATTGTTAAATTAAATAGGAATCATAAATGGTTTCATTCTTAGCATCACTATCAAAAATATTTTAAAAGTTTACTGACCACCTAGTCTTCAAAAAGATAATGCCAAATTTTATCTTTTTATTTAACAATAACACTCCGCAAAAGTAAATACAACAACCAATCCAACGATGCAGTAACAATAATCTAAATCAATCACAAAATAAATAAATGAATAGAATCGTACCGAATAAACCATCGGTTCCCAAACACAAAATCCAACTAACCTCAAATGATATAAAACTGAATCCATAAATACAAAGTCTGATAAATGAATAAATGAACTAATAGAAGGGGTGACATGCCCGAATGAAATAACTAAAATTGCATCCTACTCTAGGAATGAAGTGATTGAAGCATATAATCATAATCCTGCAAGCATCTACTAGTGTTGCAGCTACGCATCCCTGCAACAGATCATCAATCGTGGCATCCATGTGGATAGACACCTAAAAGGTTTTGAAAATATTTTGCAAATGGGGAAGAGCACACATCTTTTGAAAACATTTAGCAAGTATTTATCACAGTTTAAAAGTAGTTATTGATTACACATGTTAGTTCAACGTACACTCCCTTGAGTTCCACAACTCTCAACCAATGTGCATGCCTAACGTCATCTACCTAGCCATGCTACCCAGTCCAAATAATTCTGATCAATAACTATCTAACCATTAGAAGGATCGGCTCCCATGTACTGCCCATACAGTACGTTATAGCATCCCAATCTTTCTGCATTAAGTCCTTAGCTAATTATCTCTTTAACTCTTCCTCGTACCACCCATACAATACGTTATAATAGCACTAATAATTAACATTCCTCATATGTTATTATTATTAAACTAGAATTACATTTCATGTATGTTATCATTAACCATTTCATTAAGTTTCTCTACTTAAATCGTCTTTAGCTATACACTATTTATCTTTACTACCATCGCACACTTAGTGGATTTCTCATTACTAAATCAATTTTGGACATACACTCTTTGCACCCCATACTTTAACATACAAGTAGGATAAAACACATGTGTGTGTGTGTGTGTGTGTGTGTGTTTGTATCACAATATCTATATATACAACTCCAACATCCCCGGGTGAAGAACTATGGTGCGAGTATGCATACTCTGCTATCAAGTCCAAGTGCCTATTGTACTAAATCAAGGACTCTCGGTTCGGTTGCCACTCTCAATCCATAAATCAAATCAACACATATTGGATAGGGATGGAAATTTGACCCGACCCGTGGGAGCCCTACCCCTCCCCTAATGGGGCATGTTTAAAAACCCGATTGATGAATTAGGAGGAGGTATGGGTTTTAAAAAAATTCATTTATTAAATTGGGAGGCTTATGAGTCAAGTTAAATAAAACCACCTCGCCCTGCCCCATTGAACTTGTGCCTACATAATTACCCTTTATATGTATGTTAATTACAATTAAACAATACACACACTCACACACACACTAAAAAAACCCTATATATGTATGTTAATTTTGTAAAAGATCTATGTGAAAACATGGATTGACAATTGGGGGATTGTCTCACATATTGAAATACGAACCATTGTAGACTTCTAGGACTATAATGTAATAATGTTAATTTATTATTTCTAAAATTAACCCAACCCACAGGAGCCCTGGCCCGCCTCGTTTATTAAATAGGACGGTTTAGGGTTTTGGAAACCACCCCGCGCCTTTTATTAAATGGGGCGGGTTAGGGTTTTGGAAAACCCGCCCCGTTGACGTCCCTAATATTGACAGCGAACATATTTCCAAGTCTATGAGTCACGCAAATACCTAAAGTGCCCAATTGACCGTCAAAACTATCGTGCACTCAGATAGCCCGTACCTAGGTTCTATGTTCTGAGCCAGAAGTATAAAATCCCCCAATGGGCTCATTAGGATAAGACAGTCCACGACGTGGAACCTCCCATGATAGCAAGCAACGTAGATTTGTATACACACATAAGAAAATACATAATATCCATACACATAATCTATCCATATGTCACATATAAGCATACACACAACCTATGAATACAATCTGTATAGGTATACACACAGCCTATAAATATAATCCCTATAGGTATACACACAACCTATAAATATAATCCATATAGGTATACACGCAACCTATAAATATAATCCGTATAGGTATACACGCAACCTATAAATTTAATCCATATACGTATACATTCCACCTATAATATAATACGTATAGGTTCACACTTAACCTATAGTTATCCTTCATATGTAGTATAGATATACATCTCTTGAACACTTACCGTACTTCTCAATTTACAATTTATAACACTCTATCGTATTTTCTCGAGTATTATTCTCTACCCGAAGGCCCTAGTTACCCATTAATTTATTTCAGTACTTATACCCTCATATCCTTCTCGTGTTTATCATAGGAACACTCATTCTCTCTGTGATTTGTTTGTAATACCCCGTAATTTTATTGATTTGTATTTAAGGGATTAATTGAATTAAATGAGACTTAATTGGAAATTAATCCTGATATAAATACTAGCGAGATGTGAGTTGGTATTTGATTATGATGTTAAAATTGAATATTTCTGAGTATATATAGTAATATATGAGTACTGAAAATATTAAATTGTCAAGAGTCAGAAATACGACAATTTAGGAAATTTAATCGGAATGCGCGTGTCAGTCGCGTCAAGAATGAATTTATTTAAATTAAAAAGTAAATTATACTTTTATCAACCGAGTGATCATTTTGAGTGCACCAACGCATCCGCAAGGGTCGAAATAGTCAGAAAACACTAGCCGGGGGTTTAGTTTGGGTCCCGAGGCATTTTAGGCCAAACCGGCAACCTAGAAGGGTATTTTGGTAATTTAAAAAATTGAGGAATTAAAACCCACGAATTTTAGAGTTTATTTTTAAATCTTTAAAGAGGCCACTAAGGCCATTACTAGCAAAAGGCAAGAGAGTGGGCTACGGGAGTTTTGAGAGGAGTTAGAGAGAAGTTAAAAGAGGTTCCACCAAACCATCTTCCTTCACCAGCATTTTGAAAGGAAATTATGACCGAAAAGAAGAGAGAGAGACAACCTTGATCATCAACAATGAATCAGAACATCGGATTTAAGGCAAGTTATTTGATGTCATTAATTGCAATGAATATTTTTTCCATGTTTAGTGTAGAAACCTTATGCTTTGAAAGTTTTGGTGAAACCCCAATGGGATTGTTGTAGACACTCTTAATTTTGGTTAAGAATTGCATGTAGAATAATTTTTGGCGAAATTGGTACCCTAAAACTTAACTTGGATGATTTAAAAACGGATTTATGATGAGTATTTAGGTACAATAAAATTTTGTGTTCATGTTCATAGGGTTTGGGGTAAAATTTTGGAGATATATGATAATTGCATGTTGATTAGGAAGATTTGACCCCAAAAATATGTCAAGAAGCGACCTAGGAGTACTCATAGTAGTTTAAAAACATTAAAACGCTATTGGGATGATTTTTGAATGGAATTAGAGAAGATAAAAATGAAGAAAAATGAGTTGGAAATTTTTTGGGCGTATTCTGCCATCTCGTTAGAAGACCTGCCCAGGTCGTTCGAACGAGCTTCTAACGAGATGACAATATCCCTTCTAATGAGTTCGTTTGAAGACTTAGTTTGAACGATACTCGTTCGAATAACCTTGTTTGAACTAGATTTCTAACGAGTTGACAGAATGGCCTTTTTAGGCCTGATTTTATTTTGAACTTCCAGTAGACTTATTTAATTGAGTGTTAACCTCCCTTGTTTGACTGGTGGGTATAGTTGTGAGATTGGAGTAGGTTGAGGATTAAAACTTAGAATTTTTTAGTAAAGCGGATGACATTTATGGATTAGGAAATAAGTACCTAAAATTACGACGTGAGAAGGGTTGACAACTTTTAATGTATATTATTCGGGGATTTGTAAACGTGTAACATTTAATGACGGTATAGGAATGTAAAATATAACTCTATTGATATAATAAGATATCTAAGATGTGTGAATGCTTAGTATATGTGGTTATCTGTGTATAACATACCTACCATACTTGCTATCACGGGAGGTCGGCGTTCGATCAGGGCCATCTAATCTTTGTGTGCCTACGGGGGGATTTAGATTTGGTACCTCGAGGACATAGGTCAGAGAATGACTTATTAAGGAGTTAATAATTCTGCTGATCATGGGAGCGTAGGTATGTGCGTGACTCATGTGATGTGAACTATGTTTGCCTCCATTTTGTGTGTTTGTTACTTGTCGAAATGATTCCTGAGAGATTCGGAATACGTGATCCTTATGTACGTGATGTACCGGGATTTGATAGCAGAGTATGTGTGCACCGTAGCTTAGTCTAGGGGTGCCATTATTGTATATTATGATGAGATTGATATACCGAATTATTGAAATGAACTGTTTATATAAGTACAAGTGTGAATTAATGTAACATCTTTGTAGAGTTAAAAATGGGAAAACTCTTAGTAATTATTATAACTAATTCTGAGTAAAAACAGTAAGACTTCCATCTTATATTAAGACATTGTAAATGAACTTTGAATTGTAAAGTAATGTAATGTCATGGATTGGACTAGTTTGATAGTAGTATAACTAGAACGGGTAAGGGTACGATAGGTGTGCACAATTAGTTGACAGGTGAGGACTCATGTGAGTGAATGCACTATCATGTATTTTATATTTACTATTTAATGATATTAAACACTTGCTGTATTTTAAACCGTTTTCACAATCGGGCTCTGACCCGTTTGCTTTCAAATCTATTTTCTTGTACAATCATTTTAGGTGCCCATCCACAAGGACACCAAGTGTAGGAGTTCCATTATAGTGACGTGCTATACCTGCTGTGGAAGTTACAGGACCTCGATAGTAGACGCCTCCACTTTCTATCTTGACTCTATTTCAGATTTACTCATCTGTAGGGAATGTCGTCCCTTTTCTTTTAGAGACATCTTACTTACTCAGTTTTATTTCAAATCTTGGGTTGCAATTATTTAGTGATTCAGACTTTGTATTCCATTTTATTCAGTATTTCGAATTATTTCCAAGGAGTGTTCGTCCGGATTCATATATTTCTCTATTATTGTAATGTGACTATTATGTGGTTGTGATATCATTATTTCATAATGTAATACTTATTGTATGTTAATCGAATTTAATTAAAATTGACAACTCACTTTTTAAATATTAGGTGGCTAGTAATTGTTAAAACGTTTTTCGATAGTGATGCTATGAACTGAACCAGCTTGATATTTTGTATTAATTTGAATAAAGGAGTAGCTACCCGGTATTTAATTAGTCGGGGTGTTATAGGTGGTATCAGAGCATCAGGTTCTATTGTCCTTAGGATATTTATGGCTTGTTATGTTTTCGCGTAGCTTTCTTTGATATATATCCCTATATTTTATGATTGTTGTATTCTTTTGTGTATGTTTCGCTCTTCAGCTATTTTTAGATAATAACTGCAAACTTATAAGAATTTACTCTCATTTTGATATGCCTCCACGATGTGCACAGCGAGTTCACAGGGATGCTCATACCGAGCCACAGCCTGCACCAGTCCAGGGCTCCTTGAATGCCACAGAGGTTGCCGCTATTGTAGCCCAAGCGGTAAATGTCGCTCTAGTAGTTGTGCAGAAGGCACCCCCTCAGGGGCCAGTAGTAGAGCCTGTACAGGCTCATGCATTCATGTCTGCTTAGGAACGTGTTCGTGATGCTTTTCAGAAAGCACACCCTCCGGAGTTTGCAGGTAGATCCGATGTCGTTGTGTCCAGTCAGTGGAAGAAGAACATTCAAAGTCATTTGAGGATGTATGAGTGCACGGAGGTACCGAAACAGATACTGGCTACTTTTAAGCTAGTAGGATCAACATTGTAGTGGTGGGAGTCCATTACCAACAAGGAGGAGAGAGACATCCTTTCTATACAGGAGTTTTGGGTGCGGTTCGACCGCAATTATTTTCCATCAGTCGTTCACACCGAAATGAGGAGGAAGTTAATGAACCTCAAGCAGGAGGGGAAGACCGTGGTCGAGTATGAGGCCGAATTCGCTAATCTCTTGAACATCGTTCCCGATGAGATTCCGAGTGAGGAGAAAAAGATTCAGAAGTTTATGGATGGGTTGACCTGGAGGATCCGTCAGCACTTGTTGGGCAATATCTTGTTAGCCACTTATTCTGATGTGGTTCAAGAAGCACTGCTTCACTACCAGGACCACCGCTTTCACTTGTCAGAGGGTAAGCGATCAGGAGCCATCAGGGCAGCACAGGGGGAATTGTGCCAGCGGGGCACAATCTGCTCAGGGTCAGCATAGGCAGGGTGATCAGGGTTCCCAGTAGGGGGATTTTAAGAGGTTTCGATCTGGGGGTTTCAGAAATGGTCAGGGAGGTTTTCATCAGGGTCAGCAGGGACAGCATGGCCAACAACAGCAGTTTCATCAGGGTGAGCACGGCCAGGGGAGGAATGGAAATGGCCACCAGGGTCGTGGCCAGCAGGGTCCGAGAGGGGAAAATTTTCTGGGGAAATGTTTCACTTGTGGCAAAATTGGCCACAAATGCCAAGAGTGTCCTGATAGGGGCAGAGCCCCACAGCAGCAGCAGCAGCAGGGTGCTCGACACGAGCCCCAGAGACCTATATTTCCCACCGCCCTCCCAGCACCACCACAGATGCCAACTTTGCCACCCATCCCCGCAATCCCAGTCCAGAAGGGACAACTCCAGTATGGACGAGTTTATCAGCTCCAATAAGCCGTAGGCCCACAGGATCCACCTGCTATTGAGGGTATGTTCTCTATTCAGGGGACTATGGGGCGTATTTTATTTGATACAGAGGCCACACACTATTTCATTGCCACAAGTTTGCACACACTTTGGAGTTGTTAGGCACTGCAGAGAGCACGATTACTTGGGTAGATTCACCGTTGAGTAGGGGTTCTATGATTTCTTTTATCTGTAGAGGTGTGGGTATAGAGATCGGGAGATTTACCTTACCTGCTGATATGTTAGTATTAGAGATGACTGAGTACGATGCGATTGTGGGTATGGATTGGCTAGTTGCATACCGAGCCATTATTGATTGTTTCAGTAGGAGTATTATTTTTGGCGATGCCTTGCCCTGAGGGAGGATCGTCCACTCACTTGTACTATATAGAGGAGGAGACCTCTAAGGAAGTGGTATTACCACTCGATTCGATTCCAGTTGTTAGGGAGTTTGCTGATGTATTTCAGGATATACCTGAATTACCTCCTAGTAGAGAGATAGATTTTGTTATCGATTTGATGCCGGGCACTCGGCCATTTGCCCGCTCATTGTACCGTATGGCTCCAGCAGAGATGAGAGAGCTAAGGGATCAGATAGATCAGTTGTTGGGTCAGGGGTTTATTCATAGGAGCACTTCGTCGTGGGGTGCCCCTGTGTTGTTCGTAAAGAAGAGGAATATATCGTTGAGGTTGTGTGTAGATTACCGGGAGTTGAATAAAGTCACGATACTCCGTTGCCCCGAATTGATAACTTATTCGACAAGTTGAGAGGATTTTCCTTCTTCTCGAAGATTGACTTGCGATCGGGATACCATCAGTTGCGTATCTGGGAACAGGACATCTCGAAGACTGCTTTCTTGACGAGATATGGTTCCTATGAGTTTCGGGTTATGCCTTTTGGCCTAACCAACGCTCCAACCGTGTTTATGGACTTGATGAATAGGGTGTTCAGAGATTTCCTAGATCA
Source organism: Sambucus nigra (assembly GCA_949130495.1). NCBI lineage: Eukaryota > Viridiplantae > Streptophyta > Magnoliopsida > Dipsacales > Adoxaceae > Sambucus > Sambucus nigra. The sequence continues at coordinate 112,947,366 of OX422214.1, forward strand.
ATTCGTCATCGTCTTTATCGATGACATCCTGGTTTACTCCCAGATAGAGGAGGAGCATACCGAGAATTTGAGACAGGTTTTGCAGACGTTGCATTTGAACGAACTATATGCGAAGTACGAGAAGTGTGGGTTTTGGCTGAAGGAGGTACAGTTTTGGGGGCATATCATTTTAGACAAAGGTATATTAGTTGATATAGGAAAGGTATCGACGGTGAGGGAGTGGGGATATCCCACGACACCGACTGAGATCCGTAGTTTCTTGGGCCTAGCATGATACTACAGGAGGTTTATTCGGGGTTTCTCTAAGATAGCAGGTCCTTTGACACATCTGACTTGCAAAGGTGTGCCATTCATCTAGAGCGATGCTTGTCAGTTGTCATTCAATGAGTTGAAGGACAAGTTGACCTCAGCACCTATGTTAGCATTGCCCAGACCGGGAGTGGAGTATCTAGTCTACACCGATGCATCCTTACAAGGACTTGGAGGTGTACTACAATAGGAGAGTCAAGACATAGCTCATGCTTCCCATAAGCTTAAGACTCATGAGAAGAATTACCCCACCCACGACTTGGAGTTAGCGGAAGTCATATTCGTTCTTCGGATTTGGAGACACTATCTCCCGGGGGACAAATTTTGGTTGTTCACAGACCACAAGCCTCTATAATACCTCTTCACGCAGAAGGAACTGAATATGCATCAACGTCGGTGGCTTGAGTTTGTGAAGGAATGTCAGTTTGATATCCAATATCACCCAGGGAAGGCTAACGTGGTAGCAAACGCGTTGAGCCATAGGCCAGTAGATAAGGTGGACGAGGTGTGGAAAGCAAAATGGAAGGAGTTGGGACATCAGGATGCAATGGCCCGATCATTCATGTCTGTGATGACTGTTACACCTCAGATTATTACGAGAGTGATAAAGGCCCAGGAAAAAGACTCATTCTGTCAGGAACAGATAGTTCGATTACTCGCAGAGGGAGCCGAGTCCTATACCATTAGTTCAGACGGGGGATTATGCTTCAATGGGAGACTCGTCGTTCAAGAAGGAGAAAACTTGCGACACGAGGTAATGATAGAGTCACACGGCTCGTGATTCGTGGTACAACCTGGTGGGGATAAGATGTACCAAGATGTGAGACTACGGTACTTATAGAACGGGATAAAGAGAGATATTGCCGTGTTCGTTTCTAAATGCGCCACTTGTCAGCTAATAAAGGTGGACCATCAGAAATCGGTTGGACTTCTACAACCGTTAGAGGTTCCGATGTGGATATGGGAGAGAATATCCATGGAATTTATCACAGGGTTACCTACGTCACAGAGGGGTCACGACTCCATATGGGTAATTGTGGATAGGTTGACCAAGGTTGCTCATTTTCTGCCCGTGAAGACATACTACACTATGGGACAGTATGCCCAGATTTTCATTGTGGAGATAGTTAGACTTCACGGGGTGCCTCTAAATATCGTGTCTGACCGAGATAAGATATTTGTTTCACGATTTTGGGAGAGTTTCTAGGAGGCAATCGGTACGGAGTTACGGCTGAGTACGACATATCACCCGCAGACTGATGGGAAAATAGAGCAGAAAAATTAGATGTTGGAGGACATGTTATGTATGTGCATCCTAGACTTTGGATGTGGTTGGGAGCAGTACCTTCCACTGGTTGAGTTTTCTTATAATAACTCCTACCAGTTCACCATTGGCATGGCTCCATTCGAGGCGTTGTATGGTAGACCTTGTCGTTCCCTAGCATGTTGGTTAGAGGTGGGGGATAACAAACTCCTTAGGCCGAAAGTGATTAAGGACACTTCGGCGAGGATAGAGATGATACGAAGCCGTATTCGGGTAGCTCAGGACCTGCAGAAGAGCTATGTTGATGCCAAGAGATTCTTCAGAGAATTCAAGGTGGGGGACCAGGTGTTACTCAGAGTATCTCCTATGAAGGGGATTATTCCTTTATAGGAAAAAGGGGAAACTGGCACCAAGATATGTGGGGCCATTTCCTATCATCGAGAGGATTGGGCCAGTTGCGTATAGACTTGGGTTACCGGAGCAATTGCATAGGATTCATGACGTGTTCCATATTTCCTCACTAAAGAAATATCTTAGGGACGACTTGGCCCATACTCACATTTCTTTAGAGGACATCGATCTTGAGCCCGATAGTTCCTACGAGGAGGGGCCGATTGCTATTCTAGACCACAACGAGAGGAAACTGAGGTCGAAGACAGTACCATTAGTACGCGTGCAATGGCAGCATCATAATGCCGAGGAGTCCACATGGGAGCGCGATGATGAGATGAGCGAACGTTATCCTGAGCTATTTTTACCAGGTATTCATTAGTTCCAAATTTCGGGACGAAATTCTGTTATTAGGGGGGAGTATGTAATACCCCGTAATTTTATTGATTTGTATTTAAGGGATTAATTGAATTAAATGAGAATTAATTGGAAATTAATCCGTATATAAATACTAGCGAGATTTGAGTTGGTATTTGATTATGATGTTAAAATTGAATATTTCTGAGTATATATGGTAATATATGAGTATTGAAAATATTAAATTGTCAATAGGCAGAAATACAACAATTTGGGAAATTTAATTGGAACGCGCGTGTCAGTCGCATCAGGAATGATTTTATTTAAATTAAAAATTAAATTATATTTTTATCAACCGAATGATCATTTTGAGTGCGCCAATGTGTCCGGAAGGGTCGAAATAGTCAGAAAACACTAGCCGGGGGTTTAGTTTGGGTCCCGGAGCATTTTTTGGCCAAATCGGCAACCTATAAGGGTATTTTGGTAATTTTAAAAATTGAGGAATTAAAACCCACAAATTTTAGAGCTTATTTTTATATCTTTGAAGAGTCCACTAAGGCCATTACCAGCAAAAGGCAAGAGAGTGTGCTACGGGAGTTTTGAGAGGAGTTAGAGAGAAGTTCCACCAAACCATGTTCCTTCACCAGCATTTTGAAAGGAAATTGTGATCGGAAAGAAGAGAGAGAGCCAACCTTGATCATCAACAATGAATCAAAACATCAGATTTAAGGCAAGTGATTTGATGTCATTAATTGCAATGAATATTTCCTCCATGTTTACTGTAGAAACCATATGCTTTGAAAGTTTTGGTGAAAACCCAATGGGATTGTTGCAGAAACTCTTAATTTTGGTTAGGAATTGCATGTAGAATAATTTTGGACGAAATTGGAACCCTAAAACTTAACTTGGATGATTTAAAAACGGATTTATGATGAGTATTTAGGTACAATAAAATTATGTGTTCATGTTCATAAGGTTTGGGGTAAAATTTTGGGATTTATGATAATTGCATGGTTATTAGGAGGATTTGACCCCAAAAATATGTCAAGAAGCGACCTAGGAGTACCCAGAGTATTTTAAAAACATTAAAACATTATTGGGATGATTTTTTAATGGAATTAGAGAAGAGAAAAATGAAGAAAAACAAGTTGAAAAATTTCTAGGCGTATTCTGCCATCTCATTAGAAGACCTGCCCAGGTCGTTCGAACGACCTCGTTCGAACGATCTTCTAACGAGATGATAGTATCCCTTCAAACGAGTTTGTTTGAAGACTTCATTCGAACTACACTCGTTCGAACAACCTCGTTCGAACAATATTTCTAATAAGTTGATAGAATGGCCTTTTTAGGCCTGATTTTATTTCGGACTTCAAGTAGACTTATTTAATTGAGTGTTAACCTCCCTTGTTTGACTAGTGGGTATAGTTGTGAGATTGGAGTACGTTGAGGATTAAAACTTAGAATTTTGTAGTAAACCGGATGACATTTATAGATTAGGAAATAAGTACCTAAAATTACGACGTGAGAAGGGTTGACAACTTTTAATATATATTATTCGGGGATTTGTAAACGTGTAACATTTAATGGCGGTATAGGAATGTAAAATATACCTCTACGGATATTATAAGATAACTAAGATGTGTGAACGCTTAGTATATGTGGTTATCTGTGTATAACATACCTACCATACTTGCTATCACGGGAGGTCGGCGTTCGATCAGGGCCATCTAATCTTTGTGTGCCTACAGGGGGATTTAGATTTGATACCTCGAGGACATAGGTCAGAGAATGACTTATTAAGGAGTTAATAAGTCTGCTGATCATGGGAGCGTATGTATGTGCATGACCCATGTGATGTGAACTATGTTCGCCTCCATTTTAATTGTTTGTTAGTTGTCGAAACGATTCCTGAGAGATTCAGAATACGTGATCCATATGTACGTGATGTACCGGGATTTAATAGCAGAGTATGTGTGCATCGCAGCTTAGTCTAGGGTTGCCATTATTGTATATTATGATGATATTGATTTACCGAATTATTGAAATGAACTGTTTATATAAGTGCAAGTGTTAATTAATGTAACATCTTTGTAGAGTTAAAAATGGAAAAACTCTTAGTAATTATTATAACTAATTCTGAGTACAAACATTAAGACCTCCAGCTTATATTAAGACATTGGGAAATGAACTTTGAATTGTAAAGTAATGTCAGGTCATGGATTGGGCTAGTTTGATAGTAGTATAACTAGAACGGGTAAGGGTACGATAGGTGTGAACAATTAGTTGAGAGGTGAGGACTCACGTGAGTGCACGCACTATCATGTATTTTATATTTACTGTTTAATGATATTAAACACTTGTTGTATTTTAAACTATTTTCACAATCGGGTTCTGACCCGTTTGCTTTTAAATCTATTTTCTTGTTTAAATATTTTAGGTGCCCAGCCACAAGTACACCAAGTGTAGGAGTTCCATTCCAGTGACGTGTTGTACCTGCTGTGGAAGTTACATGACCTCCATAGTAGATGCCTCCACTTTCTATCTTGACTCTATTTCAGATTTACTCATCTGTAGGGCATGTCGCCCCTTTTCTTTTAGAGACATCTTACTTACTCAGTTTTATTTCAGATCTTGGGTTGTAATTATTTGGTGATTCAGACTTTGTATTCAGTTTTATTCAGTATTTCGGATTATTTCCTAGGAGTGTTCCTCTAGATTCATATATTTCTCTATTATTGTAATGTGACCATTATGTGGTTGTGATATCATTATTTCATAATGTAATACTTATTGTATGTTAATCGGATTTAATTAAAATTGACAACTCACTTTTTAAATATTAGGTGGCTAGTAATTGTTAAAACGTTTTTCGACAGTGATGATATGAACGGATCCAACTTGACATTTTGTATTAATTTGAATAAAGGAGTAGCTACCCGTTATTTAATTAGTCGGGGTGTTATATCGTTCTCATTCTCTCGAATTCACTTGCAATGCAAATTATGTCTAATTAATCTTAGTCTTATATCTTCTCATTTATGACTAAATCCCAACCCTACCATTATCCCACTGGAAATGAAAACATATCTCACTATATTTTAAAGGTACCCCAATAGTTTTCCCGCTCATTATTCACAAGATTTAGGGTTTAAAACGAAAACTTCATAATTCTAGCAAACCGACTTGATTCGCCGAAGGGACAAATCGATTCGAAATGTAGCAGGTCTCTAGCTATTGCATTTTTTGAGATTTATCATCATCCTAACTTTCTCAAACCTTCATGAATCTTAATGAAATTTTGAACCAACTTTACTAAACATAATATAACTGTATATGAATGGTTTCCAAGGTAAATCGAACGTTAAATCCTCCCGAATTAATTCCAAGAACAAATTTTTCTTCTGAATTCCTTAAAACCCTAGCTTTAATTATTCATCTCTTTCAATCAAATATCCAAATTTATTCCATTATTATCATCAAATATATTCAAATTTCATTTTCTATTCCTATAGGGATTTAATATACAGGCAAATCTTATCCAAGGTTCATGTGTTTAATTCTCAGAAACCCAAAGAACATCAATTTTATCATCAAATATAAGGCCCTACACTACATGGGTATTATAAACTTTTAGAAACAAGCAAGCTAAACACTTGGATGGAATTGAAAGTTCGTTTTTTTGTAGAAAGGTGTTGGGGTTGGCTTCCACTCCTCCCGATGTACACTCCGGTCGTGGTAGTGGTGCAAAAATGGTCTGCGAAGCGTTAGAACTCCTCTCCTTCCTCCTATAGTGACTCCCCTAGATTTTGTAACTTCTAAATCTTGCACCCTAAACCTACCTGATAATATACTATTGAAAACTCGTAGGTCCCTTTACTTTAAAAATCCAAAAGACCGAAATAGCCTCCCAAGGTGTTGATTTGGCCTAGAAATGGCCCGTGACCAAATCCATACCCCAGAGTACACTTTTCTAACTATCTCGCCCCTTCCAGACACACGCACGTACTCTAAATGACCATTTGGATGGACCATAATCAAATCAAATTTTATTTCCTAAATTTAAGTCCCGACACGACTAAGACGCGCATTCCGACTAAATAACCATAACTGCCATATTTCTCACACACGACAATCATAATGAATTCTTACTAATTTATTACTCGTTCACTAAGTAATACTCAATATAATGCATACAAACAAATATTAACCCTTGTCTTGCTAATTAAGATTTATTTTAATTCGGAGTAATTTCCTATTTATTTCACATTTTAATATAATTAATCCCAATATAAAAATCATTAAAAATACGGGGTGTTACATACTTGCCCCCTAATAACAGATTTCGTCCCAAAATTCGGAAAAAGAATACCTAGTATCGCCGCTCCTTCCATTTCGCCTTCCACTTCTGTCGCATCCCCCATTGGCCTACGACTCAATGCATCTGCCACCACATTTGTATTTCCCCGGATGGTACAGGATGTCGAACTTGTAATCCTTCACAAACTCCAGCCACCTACACTGATGCATATTCAACTCTCTCTGAGTGAACAATTACTATAGTGATTTAATGTTTGCGAATAGGTGAATCCTCTCCCCCAGGAGGAAATTCCTCCAAATCTGTATCACAAATACGACTGTCGTTAACTCCCAGTTATGTGTGGTGTAATTCCTTTCATGAGGCTTAATCTTACTGAAATCATAAGTTATAGCCTGCTCCTTCTATTGTAACACACCCCCAATTCCCTTTAGGGACACGTTAGTAAAAACAACATACTCCACTCTCGTAATAGGCATTGCAAGTACCATTGCGTGTCAAGTTGGTCAATGGCCCCCAATCTTTAAAAAATCCCGAATAAATTATCGGTAGCACTCGGCTAACCCCAAGAAATTGTGTACCCCCGTCAATTTTGTGGGTTTTTCCCACTCACTCACCGTTGACACATTACTCGAATCCACTGATATTCCCCTATCAAAAACATTATGATGTCCCTAGTACACCTTCTCAAATGGTACACGTCTTCTCGACGGCTTACACCCTATTGTTCAAACTAGTGGTTAGTCCACCCTAATCACCTTCTTTTGAAGTACTCCAACTTATTACTTCATTGTTTGCCTTGGTGACTGTGCAACACGTCACATTTCATCCAATAATAGTCCAATACGATGAGCCTACATTCTAATGGCTACCATACTCACTATACTGGGAACTTTCCTCTCCTCTCTAGATGTCGACTTCCCCCTTTTTAAATCATACACTCCCTTCATTGGAGATATCTGCAATCATTCCCAACTATTCGTGTCAGGCTTCAAAATATTTTGATTTGTTATGACATAACTCTCATCATATTACTCCTATTCTTCTCGAAAATCTATAATGTACATTCCTTGTACTTTCCACCCCTTTAATCCCCTATTTTTCGTCTACTCCTCGCCTCTGGTGATACACCTTGCTCACTAAGAAACTTCGTTACCCCTTTGTCTCATTCTAGTTCTGCCTCAGATTGATCAATACATATACTTTCATTCATAATTTTCCATATCTTCTCCTCGTAAATGTTATTGAGGATACAACTAACTAGGGCGCCAATACACCCTATTCCCCATGCATTTATATACTTCCATCTATACGTGAGATTTTTGTCTCAACTATGTCTCATATACTTGGCATCACTATATAATAAGGTTATACTCAACCACCCTACTATTCTCAACTTTAATATTCTCACGTCAAGGTTATATGGATCTACTTGCCTTAAATTGCAATACAACTATTGACTCCCAGTTATAACTACATATATGTAGAATAACTAAGGTACTAAACTCATGTCCTAAAGGGAAAACATTTCCCAACTCCCGACATTCTCTATGTTTCATGCATGGGATGTCTCGCAAAGAGAAATCCAAACTAGACCCCCCCGATACACTACTAACTAACATTATCGATCGTCGAGATCAGTTAGGCCCTCAGCACATGACTTGCACCCCTGATTTCCCGTCCCCTGATATAAAAAGTCTACCCTTCCACTCTCATGTCACTAAGTCAACATCCAAAATGGTGCTCTTACTATCACTAAGTCCTCAATGCTACATAAATAACGAGTTATATCTCTTCACTTGAAAATGAACGGGATTAAACATAACAAGACAACACACTCATCGAAGTCTACGATACCATCCTATATATATATATATATATGTGTGTGGCTAAACCCTCTTTCAGGTGATACCTCGTAAAATAAAATATTTCACCCTGGAATACAAGTACGATGGTCTTACCACACAATCTACTACCTTTTAAATCCTCGGTATCCTGTCACTACGCGAGATCATAATAAACTCTACTTCCCTAACTCTCAAAAGTAAGAAATCATAACATAAATATCCTCTTAGTTAGCACACCAACTCCACTTATCGGTGACACAGAAGAACCCGTTATCCAACGATAATTACATTCATAATGTGGCTGATACCGCAAACGTGCCCACTAAACCCGACTCACCCATGAATTTAAGTTTTACTATACATATACTATGATGAGCATATGTCACCTAAATTTTTCCCCATTCTCTCCAATAATACGTTAATTAATGAAATTAACGTACTTCCAAATGCGGGTAGTGCCGACAGTACTTGTGGCATGCCTGCATATAGGACGTTACAAGTAAGTCCGTACTGTAGTTACTCCTACTGTTGTAAGCAAGTCCGGGGCTGCTCTCCATTCTACGATTATGGCCCTGTTTTCCACATTTAAAACACATTTTTATGCAATCTCTATATTCCTGGATTTGTTGGCCCTGGTGGCTTTGGCTATGCCCACCATTTCCATCGTCCCCTTGGTCTTGATGACTCTGAGGAACTTATCGCTGCTACAAAGGTGATTCTCCACTATTGTTACCTCTTATACTGTCTGATTGACTAACTTCCCTTGTTCTTTTTCTCCTTATTAGTTGGATATGATTTTCTTGGTAGTGTAGTAGTGTGGTAGTAAATGCTTGTGCTATAATACTCGCCACTTCTATAACTGTCACCATTCCTGGTGGTAATTGAGGTACCTGTTGAGCTTGTCCAGCATTAAACTCTCTTAGGGGAAATATGAAATTAGATCTAATTATTTGAGTTCTCTATCAAATACAAAGTAATTATCAAAACAACATAAATGTGCATATATAAAAGAATACAACAATCATATCATAAGGCTTTACATTAAAGAATGCTACGCTGAAATGTAGAAAATATGCATAGATCCTAAGGACACTAGAAACTGATGCTCTGATACCATCTGTGACACCCCGCCTATTTTAATCCTGCGTGAGTAGTCCATTATTTAATCAAACAAGAATGATAAATGGTTTCATTCTTAGCATCACTGTTGAAAACAGTTTAAAGTTTACTAACCACCTAGTATTCAAAATGTCGAAGCCAAATTTCATCTTTTTATTTAACAATAACAACATGCATAATTAAATATAATAAATAATCCAACTATGCAATAATAATAATCTTAATCAAACATAGAATAAATAACTAAATAGAATAGCACCGAATAAACCATCGGTTCCCAAACACAAATACAAATTTTGATAAATTAAATAAATGAACAAACTGAAGGGGTAATATGACCTAATGAAATAACTGAAACTGCATCCTACTCTAGGAATGAAGTGACTAAAGCGTCTAATCCAAATCCTGCAAGCATCCACAAGTGTTGTAGGTACACTTCCTTGGAAAAGATCATCAAGGTTAATGTCCTTGTGGCTGGACACCTAAAAGGTTTTGAAAATATTTTGCAAACGGGTTAGAACACAAAGATTTTGAAAATATTTAGTATGTATATATCACAATTTAAAATCAGTTATTGATTACACGTGTTAGTTCAACCTACACTCCCTTGAGTTCCTCATATCTCAACTAATGTGCACACCTAACGTCATCTAGGAAGCCATGCTACTTAGCCCAACTAATTCTCATCAATAACTATCTAACCATTAACAGGTTTGGCTACCTTTTACCGCCCATACACTATGCTATATCATCCCAATCTTTACGCATTAAGTCCTTAGCTAAATATCTCTATAACTCTTTCTCCTACCACCCATAAAATACATTATAATAACACTAATAATTAACATTTTACGTACGTTATAATTAAACATTTCATTAAGTTTCTCTACTTAAATCATCTTTACTATACACTATTTAACTTTACCACCATCACACACTTAATGGATTTCTCATAATTAAATCACTTTTGGATATGCATTATCTACCCCCCCACACTTTCACATACAAGTAGGTTAAAATAGATGTGTGTGTTTGTATATACAACTCCATCATCCCCCGACTAAGAATCGTGGTGCTAGTGTGCATACTATGATATTACGTCCATGTACCTCTCTTACCAAATCAAGTACAATTGGTTTGGATATTACTCTCAATCCAAAAATTAAATCAACACATATCGGAGGTGTACATAATTCCAAGTCGATGGGTCATACGCATACCTAACGTTCCCAATTGACTGTCAAAAAAATCATTCACTCAAATAGCCCATACCTACGTTCTATGTTCTGAGGCATAAGTCTAATAGCCCCCAATGGGCTCATCGGGATAAGACTATCCATGACAAGGTATCTCACGTGATAGCAGGCATCGTAGGTATGTTTACACACACAAGAAAGTACATAATAGTCATAAACACAACCTATCCATATGTCACATATAGGCATACACATAACCTATAAATATCATCCCTATAGGTTTACACAACCTATAAATATAATCGGTATAGATATACACACAACCTGTAAATATAATCCGTATAGGTATACACGCAACCTATATATATATAATTCGTATAGGTATACACGGAACCTATAAATATAATACGTATAGGTACACACTCCACCAATAATATAAATAAAATAGGGACACACTCAACCTATATTTATCCTTCGTACGTAGTATATATATATATACATCTCCTGAACACTTACCGTACTTCTCAATTTACGATTTATAACTCTCTATTGTATTTTCCCGAGTATTATTCTCTACCCAAAGTCCCTAGTTACTACTTAACTTATTTCAGTAGTTATACCCTCATATCCTACTGGTCATTATCATAGGATCACTCATTCTCTGCGTGATTCATTATCATTTTCCTGAATTAACTTGCAATGCAAATTACGACTAGTTAATCTTAGTCTTAATTCTTCTCATCTATGACTAAGTCCTAACTCTACGATTATCCCATAGGAAATCAAAACATCTCTCACTGTATTTTAAATGTACCCCAAAATTTTACCCTCTCCTTATTCACAAGATTTTGGGTTTAAAAGGAAAACTTCATAATTCTGGCAAATTGAATCGATTCCCTTAAGGGCCGAATCGATTTGAAATGGAGCAGATCTTTAGCTATTGCATTTTTTGAGATTTCTCATCATCCTAACTTTATCAAACCTTCATGAATCTTAACGAAATTTCAAAACAACATTACTAAACATAATATAAGTGTATATGAATGGTTTCCAACATAAACATGACGTTAAAATCCTCACGAATTCATTCCAAAAACAAAATTTTCTTCTAAATTCCTTAAACCCCTAATTTTCATTATTCTTCATCTCTTTCAATAAAATATTCAGATTTATTCCATTATTATCATCATATATATTCAAATTTCATTTTCTATTCACATGGGGATTTAATCTACATGCAAATCCTACCCAAGATTCATGAGTTTAATTCTCAAAAACCCAAAGAACATCATTTTTATCATAAAATATAATTCCCTACACTACATAAGTATTATAACCTTTTAGAAACATGAAAGATAAACACTGGACTTTAATTATAGGTCTAATGTTCTACAAAAAGGTGTTGGGGTTGTCTTCCTCTCATCTCGATCTACACTCTAGTGGTGGTGGTTGTGCAAAAATGGTGTGGGAAGCCTTGGAAATCCTCTCCTTCCTCCTCCAGTGGACTCCCTTAGATTTTGTAACTCCTAACCCTAGCACCCTCAACCTACCTGATGATATAACTCTACAAAAATCGTAGGTCCCTTTACTTTAAAAATCTAAAAGACCAAAATACCCTCTCAAGGTGCCAATTTGGCTTAAAAATGGCCCGAGACCCATTCCATAGTCCTAAGTATACTTTTCTGACTATATCGACCCTTTCGGACACACTAGCGTACTCGAAATGACCATTTGGATGACCCATAAAAATTAGATTTTATTCCATAAATTTAAGTCTTGACATGACTGAGACGCGCGTCCCGACTAAATTACCGTAAATGCCGTATTTCTCACTCACGACAATCATAATGAATTCTTACTAATTTATTACTCATTCACTAAGTAATACTCAATATAATTCATACAAACAAATATTAACCCTTTTCTCGCTGATTAATATTTATTTTAATCTTGATTAACTTCATATTTATTTCCCATTTTAATTTAATTAATCCCAATATAAAAATCATTAAAATACGGGGTGTTACATGACGTATCTTCAATATTCAACCTCTCCCCCATAGTGACACTAAGGAGTCCACCTACAACAATATGTGAGTTCACACACGTGTGGTGTCAATCAATAAGGATCAACAACCATCTACAAATCAAGAACACGGACGTAATGCTTCTTCATCACCACACCACACCACAGACTACACTGTGTGCAAACACCAAACTCGGTATGGAATCCACCACACTAAACGATTCTAAAAAATATGAAGAGAACAAAATTCTTAGTTCCTACAAACATGATCTCAAAGCATACATGATAATGAAACTTGGAACCTAATGAGTTTTGGTAAAACTAAGGTTTTGGAGCTTTTGGGTATGCATAGGAAAATATTTTTGTCAAATGTCACTTTAAAAACTGATGCCAGTACTCCCTTACATAGAAAACATGTTTTTTGAGGCAACAATTTTTTCAAGAAATCTCGTTCGAATAAAAATAAGGATTCGTTTGAACGAAAACAGAAACTCAATCGAACAAACACTAAATCATTTGGACTGACAACTTATATCTTTCGAACAAGCTTCGAACGACATTTTTTCTACTAACAAAGAAATGTTATTTGATGTTTTTTTTAAGTTCATTTGAATGAACTGTTAATCTCGTCTGAACGGATACTTAAAGTCATTAGAATGGCTTAAAATTGAAAAAAGCAAATCCTTTAAAATCTTTTAAAAATATTTTCCAAATATTTAATAAAAAACACAACCAAACAAAATTCCAAGGATCAAAATGTATATGCATTCATACTTGAGAGATCCCTATAAACACGAAGACAAAATGTGGCACTAAACACGACACAGTATGCAATATCTGAAGCTTTTTCGCTCCGTTTTCAATCAAACGTGTTATAGAGTTGAAAGGTAAACATGAAAATCCTAACTTATGACTCAAAATATTTTATTTTTAATTAAGCTAATACATACAAATTGACTATATCAAAAATTTAGCATTAAAAATTACCCCCTTTGGCTATTTAGAATCAAACAAAAAATAAAAACTCATATGGTCCATCAAGCTCTCTAAAAGACTCAATCCCCAACCCTAAATGAAAAAGATACAAACTTGACACACACATACCCTTCGTAGCTTTACATGCTTGTAAATTTTTTTCACATGTTACAAACCTGCACACCTTTAATTTCAAAGAGAATATCTAAGAAAGATAAATATGCATATGAATAAAGTCCCCCTATGTTTAACTATTCCCACCTAGGTATGACGTCTCCCACTAAGATAAATATTATATCCTAACCCTTAAGTGAATGATACCATTTCCCCCACGTTTTTGTTTATGAATAAACAAAGTAAGAATGCATATTAACTGTTTGTCCTCCATAAATCGGATCTCCCCCAAAATCTGAGAACATGTGATATCGATTGGAAATATATAGGAAATAATAATTTCATGAAAGAGTGTGGAGTGCAACAAACATAATAAGGAAACACAAGAACAAATAATCCCAACAATAATTAATTAATACCATTATTGATGAACATTTGATATTAACTTGAATACATAATGAAACATGAGATACCAAGGCATATAAGAATTCAGAGATGGCAATATCATTATATAGCATGACAATTTGATCCAAAGATAAAACACATGGAAAAATGGACTAAATGAAAACGCAAAGACACAAAAGAAAATGATACCATATATATAAATATGAAAAAGATTCCAATGACTAAGGTTCTAAAATATGTAGAGCGTGACCGAGCTGTAGACTCCAAGCCTTAAGCCTTAGAGTTGTAGGCAGGCATTAGGCATAAAAAGGCGTGAAAAGGTGTTTAAGCCCTTTTTAATATATTTTAATATTTTTAAACTATAACAAGGATATTAAAAATACAAAAAATGGACATGCCTTAATACATGTCCGAACATGAAAAATGTCACGTGTAAGCATTAGAGAATTAACCAGTCTAACATTTAGTGCCTCCAAAATTGATTTCCAAACCAAATAAATGAATACTTAATGTGTCTGGTTTTAAGAACCATTGGGATGCTAAACTCCAACTTTCTAGGGACTTTTCTAAGATCAGAGGAAAAATTTCTGAGGAACCTTTCCTACCACGGAGTGTGCATGTGTTGATGCGATAATGAATTCGATCATTGGGTTGACCTTTTCGGTTATGGTGGACCCTCCAAAATAAATTGTGGTATTGGTTATAGCATCAAAATAATTCGAATTATCAAAGGCAGTATTGTCACTACTTGAGTCTCTTAGATCATCTTCTAACTTCAAAATTCTAGACTCAAGAAAAAACTTAGACTCGTCAAACATTTGTTACTCTTTATTAAAAATTTTAATCGTTCCCCAAATGTTATCTCCCTATCCCTCAATGTAAGTGAATTTATACCTAAGTGGCTTTTAACGTGGCCTTAAAACATTTATTTATTTATCATTATCCTTAATGGAACGTTCATTAACCCTAGAAATTTTAGAGTCTTTTAATTCATTCTCTAAAGAACAGGCTCTATCATCAATCTCTTTCTTGGTTATTTTAAAGTTTTAAAATCACCTTTCATATCCGAGAGCTTCTCAAGAAGGACAACTATTCGCATTTCAACATTTCGCAAAAAAAAAAATCAATTTCATCTTTAAAATAAAGAAATATTGTTTAAGAAATTTAATTCTTTTTTGCGAACTTTAAATTCAAACGAGCTAATTTTCCAGCACAATTATGAATCTCATAAAAATCATCTCGAATATCAAAATTTTCCTCATCACTAATCGTATCGTAGAACTTATCACTTTGATTAGGGAGACAGAAAACAACCCTAAAACAACATGAAAAGACAGATCTACACAATAACTTAGTGATCCCCCTCTAATAAGAATTTGAAGTCGCTGGTATACAAAGGATGGTAAAAACAAAAGTCAATTTTTTAATCTTATTTTCAAATTAAATATTAAACTTAAATAGAATAAAACCAATTAAAAAAATTTCACCAATTTTAAACTAACTGCCATGATAAATGATTTTTCAAATTGTATCATGTCCTAAACACATGCATTTGGGTTTCAACAAAAATAAAATAAAATCATAAACCACAACACACCGATGTACAAGGAAAACCCACAACGGGGAAAATATCAAATGCCCCAACCACACAAATTCACTAAGATGAGGAGTACGAGAGTCGACAAATGATTTACAACACAAAATTGATGTTGTGACACCCCGTCTATTCTAATATTGTGTGATCAATCCTTTCTTAAAATAAAATAGCAATCTGGTATGATTTCATTCTCAGCATCGCTCTCACAACATCTAACATAAATATAAACGAATAAAATCAGCCATATAATGAAATGGTAGAATAATTGATAAGTATAAATAAATAAATAAATAAATAACGTGAGCCGAATAAACCATCTATCACTCTAGCTACTCATCCAACTTAAAAAACAACTGATAAATAAAGAATATCTTTGGTATAAATAAAATTCTATTCACCTAGGAGCAACACCCCAAAAGGAAACAATGGAAATAAATTAGAATCCAATATATATGGAAATAAATAAAACGGCTACAATCAAATCCACAAACATCCATAACAACTACTCGCAACGGCACAAAAGTACTAACCATGATATCCCTACTCTTTCTGTACACCTAGGGTTTTTGAAAACAATATAGATTTGCTAGTGGGTCAAAGACTAAAAACCTTTGAAAATATTTTACAAGTATTTAAATGCTTTAAATAAAAAGTGCACCATATTATCCCCACAATTAATTTACTAGTCTCACTCACATGAGACTTATCCACATCTCCCATTCACAGTATGCACATAATGCATTCATTTCATTATCATAATTATACTATCCAATCTAACTAGGACAATAACAATTATCAAATCCCATCCCGCTAATAGTCATGAATAGTTAAATATATACTACCCCCCCCCCCCCCAACTAGGTATACTTTCGTAAACAATTACATAGTTACACACATGCTATAGATAAATATTAACAAAATATAATAACATAGCTGCACCCGTGTTATAAATAGATGTATACATCATATTTCGTATACATATACATATATATTACTCGCTATATATTTACAATCCTTATCCCGAGAGCATGGACGTTGCGGATACATCCCTCGTGCACTATCGAGCTCCAGTATACCATCTAGCAACACTAGGCCACTGGGTCAGAATCTCACCACCGAACCCAAACGTAAATACAAACAAATGGAGGTTGTCATAAACATACGTCAGGGGTCGCAACTATACCACATATCACCCAATCGGTCTCCAAACCAACAAATACTCTCACACATGGATGATGGCCACGTAGTAGTATATGACCTCGGGAATCTATCCAACGTATGTTGGTCAATGCCACGGTGGACTTCCCACAATGTGCAACCTCCTAATGATACCACTACCGAGTACGTATGTTCAATATAAACAAGCAAGAATCACTCCCCCCCCCCCCCCCCCCCACACACACATAAAAATATATAAGTCACCCATAATATGTATGTATATAAAGTACTTACTTCATAAAAAATTCCCACGGCATATTAGTCTAACGATCTCCAAGGTTGAACCAACTTATCGATTATATAATTATTCATTAACTTATATTCATGTTCGTCTCACCCGAACCCATATAATCATTGGCCTAACACACGTACCAACCCCTGATAATATTCCCCAGTAGTCCCTCTCTCAACTGAAAAGTCCATACATCCATTCCCCAAGCACTAACAAAGCATCATAAAAATCCGGGCAGACCAACAAACCTAACTATTCACATGGTATAACGGGCTCAGTTTGTTAGGCTTTCAGACATCGTCTTCTTGGGGTTTCACCTCTTAAACTGTCCAATGGAGGCCTTAAGCCTCCCCAAAACTCAAGTCGACTTTCCAACTCATTATATAAAAATCCCAGAAATATTATAACACAAAATTAAAATGGAATAAATAACCAACACCATAGGATTCCTAATCATTCATTGATTTAAACAACTCAGAATTCCTCAAACATTGAAATTTATTGATTTCTAACAACCTATCATTGTTTTCATGTTCTTAATCATAATCCAATATTTATATCATGCATTTTACAGGTTATGCATATTCAATCATTCTCAAATAAAATCAAAGTTTAAACACAACTCAAACATCTTCAATTAATTCTCAAAACATACATCTTTTAAATATGAGATGTGTTCTAAATCAATTATGAATGTAATTATCCATACAACATGAAATATAAATCAAATAAACACTTAACATGTAATTATCCATACAACATGAAATATCATCTCATTATCTAGGCCCGACACGTGCGGATAGTATGCATCGTCCATATATTATATAAATTCCCCAATGTAAGTCTATATCAACATAACATAGAAAACCATCATATTTTACTCATAAAATATATAATAAATCGAATCTGTATTTAATTATCACACGCACGTAAATAATAATAATAATAATAATAATAATAATAATAATAATAATAATAATAATAATAATAATAATAATAATAATAATAATAATAATAAATATTTATCATTAACTTGCTCAATAATATTTATCAAAATCAATTTAATTTCCTAGTTAAAATAATAATTACATACACACAAAAGTACCGGGTATTACAGATGCCCTTGCAAGCCTTGACTCCTATTTGATCTTTGACATATCCTCCATAGCCACACGTCAGAGTAAAAATTCGCAACTTCCATAACCTCGGTATCCATTAATAGGTCTCAACGACTATCTACGGATCAGAAATATGGATGCAACGCTTTTTCATCGCAAGACCACACCACAAAGTTTACCATCTTTAAATATTAAACCTAGTATAGAATCCATCGCATTGAAATATTCTCAACAATATGAAGAGAATAAAATTCTTCGTGACATAAGCAAGATCTCAATGCAAATAGAATGATGGAACTTCGATCTTAAAAAGTTTAGGTGAAACTAGGGTTTGGTTGCTTTTGGATATGTATAATAAAAAGATTTTCACCAAAAGTCATTTTACAAACTATTGTCGAGATACTTTTATATATAAAACATGTTTTTTGAGGGGGTAAGTTTTTGAGAAATCTCATTGGAACGAAAACATAATCTCGTTCAAACCAAACAGGAACTCGTTCGAACGAATAACTAATCTTGTTCGAACCAACTTCAATTTCAATCGACATTTGTTTTGTTGATAGTGAAATAATGTTTGTTGTTCATTTGAAGTTTGTTTGAATAAAATACTAATCTCGTTCGAGTGAAGACTTAAAGTTGTCCAAATGACTTGAATGAAAAAAATATTTTTCTTTTAAAAATAACCCTCAAACATTTTATAAAAACAAACACCCAAAATAAATTTCCAATCATCAAAATTTATATGCATTCATACCTCAGAGATCCTAGAAAACTTGAAGACAAAATGTCATACTATACATGGAAGGAAAATGTAATCTCTAAAGCATTGCCTCTACGTCTTCAATTAAACACATCATAGTCTTGAAAGGTCAAAATATAAAGAATAACCTATGTCTAAAAATATTTTGTTCAGAATTAAACCTAATAGATACAAATTAAATATGTCAGAAATTTTCCTTAAAAATGAGAAGGAGCGTTATAAAGTATTCTCAATACGAAGAAAATGGGAATAAGTTGAAAATTAATGGATTGAGAGATGTGTTTGGTCATTACTAATGGTTTAATTAGATTTCTTAGAGGCTTAAAAGGGTATAAATGTGAAAAGTTTCACATTATTTTTAAAGCATATTTTAAGTTAGCATACATTTGTTTGAGTTCAAAATCGAGAAAACCAGCAGCTGACCACTTTAACGTTAGCCAACTATGTTTGGAAAATAAAATATTTTTTTAATCTAAATATCTTCTATATACTCTAAAAATCTATACACATCATTAATTTTAGTTTCTTTTGAGTCTATCCACGTACCACTACTCATTTTCTCTCATTTTTTTGCCATGGATGTGTTCAACTGGAGCGGCGGGCTTACGAAGAGCACCCATAATCAGCTCATAAAGAGTCTTATCCTCCTCGCATGTCTTTCATTTCACCACTAAATACTCCTTTATAGAAACACTTTTTCAATTTCTATGTTGTTTTATCTACAAAAAATGAACCACCATCATAGAACTTAAAAAAAGCCAAATCCGTATTAACAGCAGGTTGGTATGAAGAAACAACATAGTTGGTGGTGTTCTTTTTTTTCCCTTTCACTACATCAACCGAAACCCATTACACTAACTCTGCAGATTTGAATTTCTGGAGGTGAGATTAGGGTTGAAAAACTTTTTAGGTCGATTTATGAGAGGTGTAGGGGTGAAGTTCGTGATGATGATTGCGGTGACACGGATGAGGGAGGGAGGGAGGACGGGTCGACGTAAGAGAAGTTGGTGGTAGTGGGAGATGCCTTCTTTACTGGGTGGCAATGAGCGGGAAGATGAACAGGGGGGATTTCATGTTTCTGACTTAAGTCAAGTTTCCCTGTACACAAGTGGACTCAGTGAGTTATGGGGGCTGACAAAGAGATCTCGGTTTATGAGTCATTCGGGTTTGGGGAGGGTGATGAGTAAGAGAAGGTTGTGTTATATCATTGTTTTATTTCAGTATTTGAACTTTGGAATGGGGAATTAGAACACAAATATCTTTTTATTGAGTTTTAGTTTACAAATATGAAAGTAAAACCTCATATGGGGTTGTAACAACAGAATTTTGTTTTGGAGTAAACTATTAACAATCTCTCATGAATTCACCTAATATATATTTTTGGGATTGTTAAATTCAGTTTACATATGTTATATAGCGTATTGTGAGAGAAAAAAATACAGCCTTATTCACTATGTGGGATTATTTGATAAATTTTCAAATGTTGCAATTGTGTTTTCAGCTTACTAAGATGAAAGCATGATTCTTTCAAACTGGATTAGGTGAACAACATCCTGCTAAAGTAATCAAACAGGAGGGATATCATTTTTCTCCCCTATTTTATTTATCAACTTTTGCAAATTTTTTTATTATATACTTCTTGAGTAGTGATCAATATTTGTATTTAATATTTTAGTATCTTAGATAATTGAGTTTTGTTCTTTTTAATATTTTATTTATGTAAATTAATTATAATCTTATGTTGGATTTTTTTTTTAAATTACAATATTTATATCACTATAAATTATTACTTTTTATTATTTATTATTACAAAGGGCAATAATCTCGATAACACAAAATGTGCGAGATGACGATCAAAATTATGTAGCACGTGCATCACACGGGTTTTCATCTAGTATTAATATATATTTATGCATGAATGTTTATTGATTAATGTTCATAAGTAATAGATATGATACATATATGTGAATTATATATATATATATATATATATATATATATATATATATATATATATATAGAGAGAGAGAGAGAGAGAGAGAGAGAGACGGGACCGATCTATAAGAATTTGTTAAGGATCAACATCTGTTAAAAGTGTAAAAAATACTTTGAACTGATTTTTTTCTTGGGTATTTATACATTTTAACAAACCCTCCCCTCTAGTAGGAAAATCATCTCGAAATTTCTTGGATATATATATATATCTATCTATCTATCTATATATATATATATATATATATATATATATAGATAGATAGATAGATAGATAGATAGATATATATATATATATATATATATATAGATAGATAGATAGATAGATAGATAGAGAGAGAGAGAGAGAGAGACGGGACCGATCTATAAGAATTTGTTAAGGATCAACATGTGTTAAAAGTGTAAAAAATACTTTGAACTGATTTTTTTCTTGGGTGTTTATACATTTTAACGAACCCTCCCCTATAGTAGGAAAATCATCTCAAAATTTCTATTTTTCTTCAAAAATTCGTATTTAACAAGTCCTTAAGTAAATAGCCCTTAGTTGATTGTGCGCGTATATGTGTATGTATGTATATTTTAATTATACGTTCACATATTTATAAATTTAAGTTTATATATATGGCGACAATTATGTTCAACACAAATGAATAAGAAAAGGCAATCACCAAAGAGAATAAAGAATGTAAATAACGTCAATCACACGACACAATATTTATGTGGTTCAGCAAGAATGCCTACACCCACGGTGGTGCCCTCAATATTATTTCTCTTTACTCTGGGGAGTGTTTTACAGGAAATAAAATACGTGCCTTTTTCCCCAAGCTTAGGGTTTGTTATATACAAGTTTTTTTCGGGGAGTAAGGGTGTTGAACTCCCCCCACGTCAGTCCATAATCCCTAGAGTATCTGCACGCGAGATTTTAGGAACTAGACTGGGTCGTAACCTAATTGATTATGATGCAAGACTCCCAAACGTTGGGCCGTTCTTATTGGGATACTCGTCTTGGGCCAGAATAACAAATCGAGGTACCCACAATTGCTCCTAAAGTTGTTGGGCCATAATTTGGGCTCAATAATTTTAAATGATTTGTCATAATGGTGTTTTTGTAAATTGTGCAACACTTTCTAAGATTGAAACGCTTCTTTTGAACTCATTTAGGTGGTAGCCCTCTTCGTTTCTCATGCGCTATGATTGGAAACGTTTAAAAATCCTTCGGAGCAATGTTTTCTTGTTGTCATTTCAAGTTGCTTCATACTTTCTAAAGTTCTCCAAGCTCCCGTTGTTGCGCTTTTCATTCCCAGGTCTTCATCCTCCAAATCCAATCTTCTTAATCGTCTTTACTTGTGACTTTGCATCGTCCCAAGCAAAGTTTTTACTTCGTAAGTTCCTCTTGCTCTTTCTCTTTATTTTTTTAGTTTAAATTTCCTTGCATTTATAATTAGGGTTTGTAAATGGCGAAGATAGGCAATAGATCAGTATCTGAATTTAGGAAGTTTTACAACATCCCAGATTAGGTAGACATTGAGTGTGACCCTGTCCCTAAAAATTTTAGAGAAATGGAGGACGCTCACTGGATTCATGTCCTCTTACTGTCCCAAGGGGGTCTTACTTTCCCTCCAAGAAATTTGTTTATGTACTTCTTTGGTTATTTCAATATTATCCCTGCACGGTGTTCGCCAAACATCTGGAAGATTGTTAATGGTGTCCATAGAGTAAATCTCCTTTATGGCACCAATCTAGGGCTTGCTGAGATATGATTTTGTTATTCTTTCTCACGAACACGTTCTAGTCTTCTTTACCTCAAGGTCAGGATTCCTAATAGGGTATTGGTAGTAAATCTACCTGATTCCCACAAGGATTACTGGCAAGAGGGTTTTTTGCTAGAAATTGGCAATTTCCTCCCCATTCTGAGGGTCGAGCTTAATTTTTTCTTTGCTCTTCGATCTTCTTGTTAATGTATGATTTCTCTAATATTCTTCTCTCTTTCTTTTCAGCGAGGAAAAAGAACTTGGAACCTGCTATCGGCGAGGTTCGAGCTGTTGAGTTGGTCAAGGCCTGGAATATCAGGGGAGCTCTTGGCTGACGGTGAACATCCTCGATCAGCAGTTTTTCTCTTAGAGTACAAGAATGTTGGGTACAGCTTTATCACGCGCCCTATAGATAGCATTCTCGAGATAGACATCATTGAATAAGTTGCTACAGATCCCATCCAATTGGATGAGGAAGAGAGCATCTCTGGTTAGGGTAGTAAAGGTGATAATGGGGGTGGTGCTGAAGGTGGTTCTAGTGAAGAGAGCACTAGTGGTGAAGGTTATTCCAGCTTGGAAGATGTTTCAGAAGCTCGAGAGTCTTCAAGTGAATCAAGCAGTTCCAGCGAAGAGGATATGGCTCCTCCCAGGAAGAATCTGATGCGAGATGATAATGATGATGATGTGCTTATTTCTCGACGGTCAAAGAAGCAGAAGTCTGGTAGTGGGGAGGTTTTCACTAGTTCTCAGCCTTCTGTTAGCGAGAAAGAAAAGAAGAGGAGGAAGAAGAGCAGTTGAGAGAGAGAGAGAGAGAGAGAGAGAGAGAGAGAAGGAGGAAGAGAAGAAGGCGGAGGGGAGAAATAAAGTGGAGGAGATCAGAAGAGCTGAGAAGGAGAGAAAGGAGAAGGAAGAGGAGATAAGGAGAGAGGAGATGA
This sequence comes from Sambucus nigra, assembly GCA_949130495.1. Lineage (NCBI taxonomy): Eukaryota > Viridiplantae > Streptophyta > Magnoliopsida > Dipsacales > Adoxaceae > Sambucus > Sambucus nigra. The sequence goes on from OX422214.1 coordinate 112,971,286, forward strand.
GAATGAAGGCAAGTCAAGCGTTGGTGCCTGTGTCTGCCTTGCCCGAGGGAGCCTCTATCGCCATCTCTCCTTAGTTGGCTCATGCGTTGTTCGAGAGAGCAATTTTTCCTACCGATTGTAAGAAGACAATGGGGACTGACCAGTTAGCTATGCAAGCGAGTCAGAGGCTAGCCCTGGTAAGTCAGTCTTCGCTCCTCTATGCTTGCAATATTCTATTCAGTGCTTCTCTTTCCTAATGTTTTCTCTTTTTTGCAGTTCGTGACTGACTTTTCCATCCTATTTTGCACCCATGATGAGTTGGTGAAGAGGAATGCTAATCTGGAAAAGCAGAATGTTGAGCTGAAGGGGAAGAGTGTTAAACTAGAGGCCAGTTTTAAGACTGTTAATGATGCTCAATAATCTTCCGCTCTTTCCCTTACTGAGGCCAATCGAGTGAAGGAGGCAGCGATCAAAGAGCTTAACGGGATCCGGGAGTCCTATAACTTGGTCTGCACGAGCAAGTTCGATGTAGTGGAGGAGAACAGGGTGCTGGTAGAGAAGGTGAAGAAGGTGGAGGAGAGCTCGTATAATGTCGGTGGGCTACTGCGTACGAGGATGCTGAGGTTTAGATAGGCTACATCAACCGACTGAACTTCAAGAAGGGCTGGAGTAAGTCTCTTTTGGCTGCTGGAGTGGACATTGACTCTCCAATATTCGATGAGCATGATCCAGGCTCGAAGCCAACTGTGGATGAGGCACCTGCGCCGACCATTGATGGTGGTAACCCTATTTCTTAGACTATCTATGCTAGTGCCCCTTTTGAGGGAGGTGTTCCCGCTGTGGCAGATAAGGGAAAGCAAACAACGACCTCAGAGCCAACTGAGGTTGCTAGCTAGACTATTCTGAAACTTTTTTTTGTATTTTTGCTTTGTAATTTTCTTTGGATTATCGATGTACTTGGAAACTTAAATTTTAATGAAATGAAATCCTTTCCTTTTCTTCCTGCTAATTTCTCTACTCTTTAATTCTTTTTATGGCTTGTAGTTGATTGATGTGGATGAATATATACCTGATACCTCTCAATTGGGAAGGATCTTTGGTCCTAATGAGAGCACTCAAGTTCTCCAAGCCTTTGTAAGGATTTACAAGTCTCTGAGATTGAGGAATAATAGCTTTAAGGGCCAGTCTGAGATCGTCGCCAAACTGAAGGACAAACTTCAGGAAATGGAAGAGGTTGGTGCCTCAGTCCAAGAAGAAGTGAAAATTCTGAGAGCTAAACTCCTGGATGAGTCCGAGATCAATCAAGTCAGAGAAGTTCTTCAATAGGAGAATGAAACTCTAAGGAGGGAGGTGTTGCGACTCAGGGAGCATGCGTCGAGCATCGTAACTCGAGTTTTGTGAGGTTCCTCTTCATTAGCTGGTTCGCGAGCTGGCACAGGGCCAAGTGCCACCCCTCAAGTTTTGCGAGGTTCTACTTTATCGGCCAGTCCACGAGCTGGTACAGATGCGAGGGGACCCGCTATGGAGATGGACGAGCTTCGAGAAGATGTTCATCGAGTATACGTGATTGCTGCTGGGCTTAAAAGAGATGTTATGTGGCTGAGGCATCTGTTTAAGAAAGGACCTCGACGAGTGTGGCCTGATGGTTATGACTAGGGTTGGATAGATGCTCTTATGAGGTTGGCAGAGTTTGAAGAGTTATCCTTTATTAGGGGATGGTTGAGTGCCCTTAGGGAGTTGCAGGTCCCCAGGAACTCAATTCTCTGGTATCATCACGAGATCTCTCCTTCAACTCTGAGGCCTAATCCTTTCAGGAGGGACGACCAGTGGGTCCCTATAGATGCTATCCCTAGGCAGCTGTTGGATCCAGATGCGAATGAATTTAAGGAAGAATTAGCTCCTCATCCGGACGACGGATGAAGATCGCAAGTGGCTGATTATCTTACTCAGAGGCCTAATCCTCATTAAGATTTCTTAATTCAATGTAACTCTTTGTAAATGTAATGAAGTAATAAAATATTTATGTTTTGGGCATTTTGCCGACTTAACATGTGTTATGTATTTTCACTTAAGTAATTTTTCATTTGATTATCTTGGGATCTCCGTAGCCAACTATATTTGATGTGGGTAGAGTTATTTTATCGTGTGAGTATCCTCCCAGTCTAGTATTCTTATGAGATACCATGCTGCTCCACTTTACCCTTTAGTTTGTGTCGTCACAGTCCCTTAGACCTAAGTATGGAAATGGCGAGGACACACCTGGTGTTGGATGTTCTATCCGATCAGGTTTTTTGAGCCAAACATTGTTTGGTGACCAATTTGATTTGGCCGAACTGCCTAAGGGTCCCCTGTAGGGCTTCATGTATTGCCAGGGGCAATGCAAAGAGGTTATTCGTGTTTCATAACGAAAACCTGAGGAGGGTGACTCCGTACTTTTATATATCGAGCAATATGTATGTCGCTTGGAAAAGGTGTGCAAGTTATAAAGTACACAAAACAAAATTAACACTTCATAGAATGCCACTGTCGAACAACCTTTTATTAATAGTAATGAAAAATGAATTGCCAATTCCATTAATGTGATAAAAGATGAAAAAACTAAAAATAGAATTTTTTTCAGGTTCAAGCTCGGGGTATCTCTCTTCCCTCCATTGTTTTTAAGTGATAGGCTCCTTGTAGGTCGTCCCTTGTCACCTTAAATGATCCCTTCCAGTTTGGACCCAGCTTGCCATCGGATGGTTTTACTGTGTTGCCAAGGACTTTCCTTAGGATATAGTCTCCAACCTGGAATGCCATTAGATTGACCTTATTGTTATAGTGACTTGCGAGCTATTGTTGATTGCTCGCTAGTCTCACTAGGGCTAGCTCTCTGCATTTTTCGGATAGGTCAAGTTCAGCGAGTAGTACTGCATCATTCTCGCCATAGTCGATCAGGGTGAACTTCATGGTGTGGAGGCCATCTTCTAAATGGATGATTTCTTCCATTCCATATGTTAGTGCGAATAGGGTTTCACCAGTTGCTCGTCATGGGGGAGTGCGGTAGGCCCGCAAGATATGTGGTAGCTCGTTCACCCATGCGCCTTTGGCTTGCTCTAGTCATTTTTTCAATCCATCGATCACTATTTTATTGGAAGCTTCAACTTGGCCGTTGCTCTGGGGGTAGACTACCGAGGTAAAATGGTGCCTGATCCTATGGTCATTGTAAAAACTATACAAAAGGTTGCTCTCGAACTGCGTTCCATTGTTAGTGATGATGGTTCTAGGGATCCCAAAGAGGATAATTATGTTCTTCCATATGAATCTCATCATATCTTCATCTCTGATGTTTTCCAGCGGCTCCGCCTCAATCCATTTGGTGAAGTAGTCTATCATGACCAACAGATACTTGCGATTGTCGATGCCCACGATGTCCATTCCCCATTGGGCAAAAGGCTAAGGGCTGGTAAGTGATCTTAGGTCACTGGCACGTTAGTGGACCATAGGAGCATGTAGCTGACATTTTTCTCATTTGAGAGTATATACTCCAAAATCTCTCTACATATATGGCCACCAGTAGCCTTCCTTCATTGCTCGAAAATCTAGTGATCACCCTCCAATATGGCTCCTGTAGATTCCTTCGTGATGCTCGTATAGAACATGATCGACGTCCTTTGGGTGAACACATTGGAGGTAAGGGCTAGTGAATGATCTCTTATATAGCTTGCCCTCGGGAGATAAGTGAAAATGGCAGCTTTGACTCTTATCTCATGAGCATCCTTTTTATCATCTGGTAGTGCACCATCCTTCAAATAGTTCCTCAGGGGGTCCATATAACTCGGTGCTGATTCGATCTGGAGAATATGGACCATGGCTGGAAGCTCTTCGCTCTGGTTGATGCTCAGCTGGGCGAGGAAGTCTATAGGGATTGTTCTCTTTAAGTCGGAGTCGATTGCTCAACTCAAGGTTGATAAGGCATCGACATGACTGTTTTGTCCTCTGAGAAATTTTTTGGACACTGACTTCCTCAAAGTTGGAGATTAACTTTTTCGCTAAGGTAAGGTAGGCTGCCATTCTTTCGTCCCTCGCATTGAAGTCCCCACTTATCTAATTGGAGACCAATTGTGAGTCGCTGAACACCTGTAGTTATTTTGCACCCAACGCATGTGCCTTCTGTAGGACTACTATTAAAGCCTCGTATTCTGCCTCATTGTTGGACGCTTCAAATCCAAGTCTAATCCCCTGCTCGAGAATTGAATCTTCTGGGGTAACGAGCACAATGCCTACTCCTTCCCCCTTTGAATTGGAGGCTCCATCGACAAACAGTCGCCAGACACCTCATGTTGAGTGATCTTCCCTCTAATCCCTATACTGAGGTTGGTCACAAGGTTGTTCGCCTGTGAACTCAGCAATGAAGTCACGAAGGACCTGCCCCTTGATTGAATTCCTTAGTTGAAATTGGATGTCAAATCATCCCAGCTCGACTGACCATTTTGACAGTCTGTCGAACAGATCCACTTTTTGCATTACTGCTTTAAGGGGATGTAACGTGAGGACGATGATAGAATGAACTTCAAAGTAGTGCTTCAGTTTCCTCGAGGCTACCACTAGTGCAAAGGCGAGCTTCTCTAGTGGTAGGTATCGCTACTCGGCATCCAATAGGGTCTTGCTCGCGTAGTAGACTAGGTGTTGGATTCCTATTTTTTTGCATACCAGTGCAAAACTGACAGCGTGGCTGGAAACAGCGAGGTATAAGTATATGGAATCATTCTCTTGAGGTATCACGAGCAAGTGTGGTGTGCTGAGATAAGCTTTGAACTCTTCTAATGCTTTCGATCAATCTTGACTCCACTCAACTGTTTTGTTTTTCTTCAATAGCTAGAAGAATGGCTGGCACTTTTTAGATGACTTTGAGATGAATCAATTCAAGGCTGCGATCATGCTCGCGAGTCTTTGTACGTCTCTTATCATGCGAGGAGGTTGTACCTTAGTGATCGCATCAATCTGGTCCGGGTTGGCTTCAATGCCTCTCTCACTAACCAAGTACCTGAGAAATTTTCCTGACTGGACACCGAAGGAATGTTTGCTTGCGTTGAGTTTCATTTAGTATTTCTTGAGGATTTTGAAGGTCCTTGATAGGTTTGAGAGGTGGTCTTCTTTTTGCCTTCTCTTGACGAGCATATCTTCAATGTAGACTTCCATGTTATCTCCCATCTGGTCTTTAAACATCTTGGTGACCATCCGTTGTTAAGTTGCTCCAGCATTTTTTAGCCCAAATGGCTTAACTTTGTATCAGTATAGTTCAACGGTGGTGATGAACGTTGTCTTGTCTTTATCTGGTACATACAGGGGAATTTAGTGATACCCCGAGTATGTATCCAGGAAACTCGTCCTTTAATGAGTTATTGTGGCGTCCAGCAACTGATCTTGATTTAGGAGGGGGAAACTATCCTTAAGGCAGGCCCTGTTAAGGTCAGTGAAGTCGATACAAACCCTCTATTTTCCATTATTATTTGGAACCACTACTAGGTTGGGCAACCATTTAGGGAATTGAACTTCCAGTATGGATCCTACATCTAGCAACTTCTCTACTTTCTTTTCTACATCCTTGGCCTTCTCAGGCGTAGTTTGTCGTGCCTTCTCCACGATAAGCCTAAAGGTGGGATCAACGTGCAACCGATGGCAACCCACACAGGGGTCAATTCCAGGTATCTCTTACGGTTCCCAAGTGAAAACATCTAGGTTGCTCCTTAATAGTACCGTTAATTCTTTCTTCTCTTGATCTGTGAGAGAACCTCCAATGAAGAACATCCTTTCTTTCTTTCCACCTCCAGCTGCGACTTCTTCCAGGTTCTCAATAACCCGCTCAGAGGGGAGGAGCCTGGTCTCCTCCACTCCGGGTCTTCTATATTTTAGCTCCTATTTAGAAGGTATCAAAGATTTTTGTTCTTCAACCTTCTCTTTGACCTTATCAGACTTCTTTTCTGGTTTTGGGTGGATGTACACTATGAAGCACCTTGTTGCCATCGCTTGATCTCCATGGATCTCCATTACTCCTCACTCAGTCGCGTACTTGATCTTCTGATGGTAGGCTGAGGGGACAACCTTCATTGTATGGAGCCATCCTTTGCCAAGGATAGCTTGGTAGGGTGGGCCAATGTCGATTACTAGAAACTCGATCATTTTGGAGGCACTTCCTACCCCCACTGGTAGTACGATCTTTCCTAAAGGGATAGTCACTTTCCCAGCAAAGCCAACTAGAGGGATATTGGCTTCCTTCAAGTCGACAATGATTAACTTCAATTTCCTGAAGAAGTCGAGGTACATTACCTTGGATGAGCTTCCCTGGTCAACGAGCAACTTGTCGACATCGTAGTTTACTATTCAGAGGATAATGATCAAAGCATTATGATGTGGGGTTCTTACTCCCACTAGGTCTTTATCCGTGAACACAATGTGTTTGCTGTAGTCAACGTCATATACTCGTCGTCGCTTCCCTGAATGTGTCTTTGCTGGATCGATTTGAAAAGCTTATATTACAGCTATAAGTTTTTTCAATTCCATCTGAGCTGAGTTTCCCTATATCTTCTTTAGATCTGATGCCCCATGAATCACTACGAACTCTTGGCCAGCATCGTCCTTGAGCATGTTATCGTGCCTTGTGTCTCCGTTGGCAGCAATTTTCTCCTCCTTCTTTTCCATAAACTCATGCAGGTGCCCGGTCTGGGACAACTCTTTGAGGTGAGACTTAAGAGCCTTGCAGTGCTCACTCTTATGTCCTCCTTCCTTGTGAAAAGTGCATCTCAGCGCATTGTTTCTTTTTTAGGGATCTCCTCCCACCTTTCTGGGCCACTTGACGAATGGATCGTCCTTGATCTTCGCTAGGATCTTATAGATTGGTTCTTTGAAGACAGTGTTCACTACCTGAAATGCTTTCGAAACATCTTTCTTATTTCCATTCTTGGAGCCACCCTTGCCCCCATTCTTGCCTCCCTTCTTCTGGTTCTCGGCCTTGTCGCTGACCTTGTAGGCAAGCTTAGCTCAACTATTTTCCCCTGCACTGAGGTGGGTCATATCCTCAACTTTGGCATACTTCTCGATAAGAGCCGTCAAGTCATCGATGGTTGTGGCCTCCTTCTTAGTCAGGGATTATTGCAAGAGGCAAGATCTGGATAGGCCAATCTTGAAAGAGGCCACTTCTACCTGCTCCGAGCATTCCTCGACCTCGTTGAACAAATCCTAATACATTTTTGCGTAGTCCCAGAGGCTTTCCTCGGGCATCTTCTTCATTGTTAGCAAAGCATCCATCATCTTTGGATAGGAGCTACTGGTAATAAAGTGAGCCATGAAGAGCTCTGCTAGGGACTCAAAGCTCCTGATGGATCTGTGAGGGAGTCTCTCGAACCACTTCTCGGCTACATCATGCAAACTCAAGGGAAAGATTCGACACATTAGTGCATCCCTGTGGTTTCAGAGAGTCATGGCCTGCTTGTACTGCCTAACGTGATCGATAGGGTCACTCTTTCTGTCATAGATCTTGAATCTCGGAATTGCGAACTTCTTGGGGGCTTCTTATTCTTCTATCTCCCTTAAGAAAGGGGATTTCATCTGGGTCCTAAGAGTTCACCGAGACAGCTCTCTGGTCGATCTGGCACCCCGATGCGCTGGGTGCTGGCCATTTCTCTTTTAACCAAATTTTGTATGTTATCATTTCCTCGAGCTGGGCTTCTGCAACGGCGAGCTGGTCATTATTGTTCGAGCAAGTCATCATCTGATGAGTGTTCATCGATCCTTTGGGATCCGCATCTAGGGCTCCTTCCTTGGCTGCGAGACTTGCTCGCCTGAGGGCTAGGAGTGCGATATTGACGTCGCCCGGTGCTATGATGGTGCTCTTTTTCCACCCTTTCCAATATAATTTTGAGGCGAGCATTCTCAGCTTCCTTCTTGCGAGTGACCTCTCCTTGCTCCTGGAGCTTTGCCTCATAAGCATTGATCAATCTGGAGATTTGTGTGGATCTGGAAGGTCCCTGAATTTCCTTTGAGGCTTGCCGCTCTGGGTGAGCCCTTTGATCTGAACGTCAAACTTCAGATCTAATCCTGTGAGGGGAAGAATATTCTTGGATGTCACCTGCTTTAGGGGCATTGCTATTGTGAACAGATATTCCAAACTCTTTGTTGGTGAGGGATTTCTAAAAGGAAGACAAACATTTTCCACAAACGACGCCAATTATGGTGAAAATTATACTCAACACAAATGAATAAGAAAAGGTAACCACTAAAGTAAATAAAGAATGTAAAGAACGTCAATCACACGACACAATATTTACGTGGTTCAGCAAGAATGCCTACATCCACGGTGGTGCTCTCAATATTATATCTCTTTACTCCGGGGAGTGTTTTACAGGAATTACAATACGTGCTTTTTGCCCCAGGCTTAGGGTTTGTTATATACAGGTTTATTTTTGGGGAGTGGGGGTGTTGGACTCACCCACATCAGTCCATAATCCCTAGAGTATCTGCACGCTAGATTTTAGGAACTAGACTGGGTCGTAACTGAATTGATTATGATGCACGACTCCCAGATTTTGGGTCGTTCTTATTGGGCTACTCGTCTTGGGCCAGAATAACAAATCGAGGTACCTATAATATATATATATATATATATATATATATATATATATATATATATATATATATATATATATATATATATATATAGAGAGAGAGAGAGAGAGAGAGAGAGAGAGAGAGAGGGAGAGAGGACCTAATGAAACAGTCTTTTCACATTTTTCTTGTAATTTTCATTATTAAACTTTGATGGAAGTGATTCCTTGAATTTTAATATGTTCAATAAGCTATGGAAACTTTTGGTTATTATTCATGCAATGAGCTAATGACTGAAACATATTTTTATTTAGTATTATGGTTGCAGTTGGAGGAGAGTTAGGTTTCATGATTTTAATTGGTAATTATTTATATATTTAATGGTTATTTTCTATTTTTTCATCTTCATTTTAGTTTTGTTCTTGAGACCATAAGGACTATGAAGAAGATAAGGTTGCAAACAGGGGCGAAAATATTAAGGTTACAAAAAGGAAAAAATAAGTCTTTTTAATTGGAGAAAATGAAAGAAAAAATATTAAGGTAACCAATGAATTATTTCAGTCAGATTTTATAACAACCAACCGATGTGAAGTCTGGTAGACCTCAAATCACATATAATAATAATTACTAGACCAAAAATTCCAAATGACCCTAGGTAGGTATCAAGTCTCAACTCCTTTTTTGAATAGTATTATATGTCTATTATTTATGAACGATTAAATATCCATCAAATATATATAATATTATATAATCACTTGATAAAATACCCTTAACATATAACATATGTCATTTATAAACTATTGTCCACGCTGGTGGCACGATCTCCACCCTTTATTGTCTCTAGTATCCAAATAACGACCGCCTACAACAAGCGAGTTTTCATTAAAATGGGGAGGAAATATTAGGTGAGGGGTCTTTTGTTAACTAGATAGGTGTTATTGATGGTAATTATTACAAATAGGGCTAATTACACTAAATCCACCTAAACTTTATCCCTTCTTCACTTCACTACCCAAACTTCTTTTTTAAAACTAAACCCTCTCCACATGTTACAACACTTCATAATACATCCTAATACTAATGGTTTTAAAATTTCGGATGGAAAAATAACCACGTGCCACGCACATCAGGTTATCTTATTACTTAATATAAAAACGGTGTCTTTGCAGAGTTGATAAACACGTAGCAACAATTAATTTTACCTCATCAATAATAGCTTCTCTTAGAATGCTCGAATCTCTTCATTTCACAATCCTTCCAATGACCTTCATTAAATATCGGTTGTGCTTACTCTCCTCTCTCCCCATATATTTCTTACCTAACGTGTATAAGATGGTTCTACCTAATGTAAGCTTCTTTCATCTTCATCCAAATAATTTTTTGTCTCTTATTCTCTTAGTGTCTCTCTTTCAAGTTCACCAAATAGTTTTTTGTCTCTAACTCTCTTATTATCTCTATATCAGTTTCACTCTTATCTCTTTCACAACTAAGATTCTCCATGCTTCGTGCAATGCTATGGAGATGATCCTCAAAGTGAGGAAGATTATATACACCTCATAATATCTCTCATATGGTTCGAGGTGGGTGGGTCAAAATCGGGTAGAAGATATCAGGTTAATGGGTTCCGGTAAAGGGATCTTGGTTTTGGGTTTGATAGGCAGGTCGAGCATTTGGGTTTTGGTGGGTTTTGTGATGTGAAGGTCGAAAATGACTAAGGGTCTTGACCGGTTTGGTTTAAGGCCGAATGGGATTTGGTGGTATGGATTCGGGTAGGAAGTCGTCGATAGTTGGTCTGTGATGACCAGATTTTAGCTCCAGGTTTGAGTTTCACCGAAGGTTGAGTACGGTGGTCGGATTGGAGTTTGGAGGTCTGTCCGGAGGTCGGGGAAAAGGAGGTTGGTTTGGTGAAGTCGATTTTGATAATGGATCGGACTAGAAAACAACAGGTATGGATGTGTAGATGGAGGTTCCAGAGATCAAGCCATGGTTGGCTTCGCCCCCGAATCTGTTTTCCATAAAGCGTACTGTTGGCCACAGACTCTAATAGCCATTAAAAGAAACATCAATTTTGAATGTCTACTAGAAGTTAACAACCATTAAAAAATATGTTTTTTTGTTTTCTTTTGGAGCATTAAGAAAGATAGAGATCAAAAATATTTTTCGATCTCATATTTGGTTTTATGGTAGGAGGTAGCATTACTGACATTAAGGAGTTCTTTTATCTTTCTTAACTTTCTACTTTTCATTTTGGCACAATTTATATAAAAAAAATATTGATATTTTCTTTGTGTGCTTTTGGGTCGTGAAATGTAAAGAAGTTTATTTAAATAAATACTTTAACATGCCCTCATATTGCGCGAGGCTTAAACCTAGTTATTGACAATTCCTATCTAAATGGTTAGTTTTTTAAATATGTACACCAGATATAATATATCTTTATCATTTCATATCTTTCTCTTACTCACATTCTCTAACTCAAACACCATCACATCATCACTCTCTATTTATTTCCTTATTTTATGTTCTTCTTCCTCTATCCCTATCTTTGATATACAAAAAACATGCACATGAATACACACAACACACATGAACACGTGCATGCACATGAACACACATACAACTCATAAAAGAAATTAACTCAAATCTTATTCTTTTATTGCATTTTTAGAAGGTTTTGTGCACACACACACACACTAGCGTATGCCCATGCCTAGAGGCATGACAAAATTGTTTTAAAGTACGTAATCACGAAACGACAAAAATTCTCCAAAGTACGTAATCGCGAAACGGTAAAAAAAAAAAATCAAAGTACGTAGCCACAAAATAACAAAATATTTCAAAGTGGGAATGCAGATAATTTTGAATATTATAAAATTGTGTATAATGTAAATAATAAATATTGTATATACTGTAAGTCAAAATAATATAAAAAATTTAGGCATATTTTACAGAAGTACCAAAACCCGTAAAATTTAGGCATAGTTCAGAGAAGTACTAAGGCATTGTTGAGAAAAGTACAAAAGGCATGAAAATAATTTTAAAAAGTAATAAGATGTGTACAATTTATGTTGTAATTATTTTACATATAATTCAGAGAAGTAAAAACAATTTTGAAAAGTGGGCAATGTTTCCTCTAATTATATGTATCCAACTTACTTAAAAATAATTAATAAATACACCAACATATAGTCCATTTTGGACCTCCTCTAAACAACATCGTCTTAACGAATTTATCATTTTTTATTAGTTTCAAAAACATTACACAAAAATCCATAATGAGAATTGGGGAAATGACTACGATGATCATCAAGTGACTTTACCGTTGAACAATGACAAAAAAAGAAAAACATTATGTTGACAATAGTACGATCAAAACATAACAAGATATTGATAGAGTTCTAAACTGCACTGAAGATGAGCATCTTGAACTTGGCCACGTTAATAGCTTTGCATCACATTATTAATGATTGAAGAAAGTTGTAAACTCCGATCGTACATATAGTTGTTAAACTGCATTCAAATAAAATCTCATATCAACCACAAAAAAAATACTTGCATCAAATAATTTAATAATACCCATTAATATATGCATACCCATTAATGAATGCAACTGTCACTGTAAACCGCGGAGAGACTGACTGTGAATCATACAAATAGCATAAAAATGCTTAGAATACAACCGATTCAAATTTAAAACATAAAAGGAGAGACAACCTATTTCCTGATTATGATATTTATTACAATCAGAGATGTATAGATCAAAACACAAAATTCCATGCTTAAACAAAAGAATAATTTACAAACAAACATGTTACAATTCTTTGCCTAAAAAACACATCAAACGGGGAGACATTTATAAAACAATATAAATCCTGCACAATATATAAAATTGTTTTTGTCATAATAGATAGCACATGGACTTTTTGGAACATTAAAAATTGTGAATCAAGTGTACAATGTGCTTATTTTTTAGGAAAAAATATTACTAGTTAAAAAATATTTCTGACGAAAATATAAAACATAAAAGAAATTAGACTTAAAAGCATTATAGAAATCAAGGCTGATGTTCTTATCCATGCTCTGCCAAATCTTGATTTTTGTTGAGTTGATTTATTGAAGAAATGTCGATTCATAGGAGAGAAAGATCCTAGCGCAGCAAATCTTCATTCTTGAATTGAAGACTAAAAATGCCCAAATTTACTGCTTATAATAAGCTTTATCCACCAACACGTTAATCTCCTTCATGCTAAGTGATCCATGTGTACGACATTAAAAACATTAATTTTCCGATGCCGAAATAAAAAGAAAGTGAAAAGTAATGTACGTCTTGTAGAACATATCATTTTTTTGTCATAATAGATAAAACATGGACTTTTTGGAACATTAAAAAATTATGAATCGAATGTACAATGTGCTTATTTTTTAGGAATGGATATTAGGTCATCTGTAGTGGGAATGTCTAAATTGATTACGTGGAGATGTAATTTTAGATTGTTTTGGATAGATTGTTTGGCGAGGTTTTACACTGGGACAATGCAAATGAGGGACGTGGCAGTGTTGGACGTTAATAATTTTACCGCCCAGATCTGGGCGGCTATCATTTTACCGCCCAACAATGCAAATGAGGGACGTGGCAGTTACCGTTTGGTACTTATATATTTTTTTTTTTGTAAATTGAGGTTGGGCGGTTATATGTTTACCGCCCAGAAAATCTGTGCGGTTTTATGTTTAACGCCTAGTCTGGGCGGTTTTGTGTTTAACGCGCAGATTACGTAGGGCCCATTTGCACATTGTGTTTCGGGTGTTTACATTTGCATTTCGGCTAACTTTTCTCTCTCCTCCAACTACACGATTGTTTACCCACTGTGAGATGTAAATGTGTAGTTTTACACATTTACATCGCCCAGTACAGATGGCCTTAGACTTAAAGCATTATAGAAATGAAGGAAGATGTTCTAATCCACTCTCCACCAAATCTTGATTTTTGTAGAGTTGATTTGTCGAAGAAATGTCGATGCCTGGGAGTGAAAGATCCTGTTGCAACAAATCAGCATTCTTGAATTGAAGACCAACAAGGACCAAATTTATAACTGCCTCCAGATTTCGCATCGTGTCATCAATGAAAATACAATGTATTTAATGAAATACTCCATATTTTTGTTTGGAATGCAAAGGAAATTTTTGAGTTTCTCTACACCATTGGTCATTCAAAAAGAAAACAACATACTAAAAGATAGCCAATCAAACTATCATAGGGACTTTCAGGGATTCCTCCAACATTACTATACTGTTAGAAGGTTACTCAATCTTCGTGATGGATGTTCATCAGCTGCACAGAATAATTTACATGATAAAGTTTGAGCTTCTCATCACTATAAGAAAGTGCCAGCATATGAAGAATGCATATATCACCGGATGTGTACTTAGCAGAGTAGTCGATTCTAAGATCACCCATGATAGAGTCAGTAAATTTACAATCTAATTCCTGCGAATGTCCTAATCATACAAAAAAATAAACTTGAACAGTTTGCACATAAAGCCTTGAGATGCAAATTTGAACAGTTTTAACCCAAAAGGGTGCAACCAAAACCTTGCAAAATAGATATCCAATAAAGTTTGCACCCAAAATCTTAGATATTGAAAACCATTCAATGCTTCTGATGAATAAATTTGAGTATTGTTCTTACTTTTTGTGATACTTTTTTCACAAAAATATTGTAAAAAGTGAAATGTGCATAGACCGATAAAAACCTACATAATAGATATGCTTAAAAAATAAAAATAAAATAGTGTAGATATAGAAAGCAAACAGAAAAATAGCGGCAAAAAGTCTAATGTATTTTTTCATATTAATAACTTAATTTAAAATCTATTATAGTGTTTTTATACCTCAATTCATAATCAAATACATTTACACGTGTATCTTTATCCAACACCTATAATCTAATAATAAAATAGTTAAGAAAAAGGAGTTAAACACCCATGTAGGAATTATTTCAATACCCTAAGAGTCGAGGTATACCATGTTTATTGACAAGTAGGTTTAATTATGTAATTCCTATATGAATAATGTGAAAGAGAAAATGAAAAGATTAATGAAGTGCAAAAAATATAAAAATAAGAAAGAAGCATAAAAAGAGCATGGTATTAAAATAATAAGGCTATGGGGTTTTAAACATTGAAAACACTAATAAATCCTGTCTAAAAGTTTGAAAACGAAAATCCCAACACCATCGAACCTTAACTGTATATCAGTGAATTTCAATCGAATCTCCATGCACAAACTAAAATTGAAACCCACATCTAAATGTAATTTCAAACGTAGAGGAATATATATATATATATATATATATATATATATATATATATAAAGGTGGGTATCAACAAAAAATATTCACCTTGAAAAAGGGAAGAAATTAAAAATGGAAATGAGTTACCCTTTATCTCTCTCTATTCAGCAACAAAGAAAATAGGCGCAAAGGGTAACTCATCCTCCATTCTAATGTGTTACCATATATCTCCCTCTATTTGGCAGTCAAAATTGAAGTCGAGAGTCTCCCATGGTTTCTCTAGCGCCACTCCCCCATGCTCTTGATGGAGCTTTCAGCTGAATCATCGATGTGGGATTTGGGTGTTGATTGGTAATAATTTGGGATTGAGTGTTATTGTTGTTTGAGAAGGTGGTTTCGGGTTGAACTTGGGGGAGGTTAAGTGAGATGATAATGTTTGAGTAGAGAGAGAGAGAGAGAGAAAGAGAGAGATTACAAACATTGTGGGTGGATGAGTGTATAGGAGAGTGGGGTGAGAAGGGGTGTCTTTTAATGTGTTTTTGTCAAAATAGGGTTCTGTTTTAATTAAAGTGAATGATGGGGAATTAATTAGTGAGAAGGAAAAGAGGAAGAATTCATAATTTTAAGCTATAAAATAAGTAGTGTAGAAATATGAATAGTGATGCATTTGAAATTAATGGAGGGAGTTGATCTCAACGCTCCATTTTGAAAACATGTGTAAGGATGTGGCACTCATCCGCACCGTTAAAATGTGTACATAATTCAAAAAAAAATTATTATATATATATCAACTTGGCATTCCGTTTGGAGATTAATATTTTGAAATCTCAAATTTTGAGAAGAGTGCGCTTGTGTTCAAATAAGAAAGTTATTTAATTAAACTCAGTTTTAGCAATTAAGTCCTAAACATGCACCTAGGTGTGATTGATGATGATAAAATCAAATAAGAACATTCAAACACACAAATGAGGAAAAATCCCCCAAAGGGGCAAAACCTTTTATTTTCACTATAATTTTGTAAGAGAACGGCGTACACGGATTACAATGAAAATATGTGACACAGAAATACGTTCGGGTGTCGGTACTGTTGTCGGCCGCTAGAACTATCCCTTTCCAGTAGGGCAGCAATGAAGAAGAGAATGTATTCCTCACAAATTACTCCAGATGAGTAAAAAATCCTCTTGAAGGTTTAAAGATTCACACACATATATGGGAATGTTTTTGTGAATCAAAAAAGGTTTAGAAAACCTTAAAAAGATGAAGTCTAATTCTGGACACTTTTCGCAGAATTTTGAGATTACAGAAAGACTTGAAAAACGTGTAGAAGGAGAACGAATATTTATACAAAAATCAAGGCGGCGGCTCATTCGAACGAGATAACAATGTCACTCGAACGAAGGATAGAAGTCGTTAGAACGAGATCACGCGACATGCCTATCTCGCGCGAACGACATTCAAAGTCGTTTGAGCGAGCTCGTCATTCAAGGCACTTTGCTTCTACATATAGAAAAATTTCTTCTTTTGATAAAAAATTAATCCAGACTTCAAAAATAATTTTTAAAAAAATTTCCCAAATATTTATTTAAATATTTAATGCTCCAATAAAACTTTTTACCGATAAAGCGTAGTGGAGTAGTGGGAATGAGCTGAGTAGCACGTCGCATGTAGCATGATGCACGTGGAGATACTGGATGCATTGAATTCGGATAAAGGCCGTCGAGGTTGATCGTGTTGATGTGCCGAATGTAGCGGTATCAGATATACAAACTGTGATCTTGGAGTAAATAGAAAATTCATAGATTCTACCCCAGACATTTATAAAATTATGTCCTTACAAATCTCCCCCTATGTCTATGCCGGTACATACATAAAAAACCCAAATTATGCAATCAAATGACATACAAGATAATATCCCCATTAAACTCTCAAACTGATAATACTAAATGACATGTCTTTCAAATCTTCAACTCTTCAGAAACTTCAAAGCTTTTCTCATCGAGGTGTGCAATTCAATAATGAACAATGTTGTACCTACACACATGAGATAAGACAAATACCCATGGCAAGCAATAGTTTGAAATATAATGATATGCAAAAATTGATGATCAAATTAAGCTTAAGCAAATCATTCATAAATCAACCAACCACCAAATCAAATTTCCCCCCATAATTATTCTCCCCCTTTTTATGATATCCCCAGATAGACAGATATGAGAAGCATAAAAGAATGCACATGGAGAATGACACACGAGAATAAACTGCTATTTTTTTATTTTTCAAAAATTTTCACACGTAATATACAACAAAGAATCACACCATGAAAGAACACAAAAACAACCAAGTCGATGATAGCTTAAATGTACGGGTGTTATCAAATTCGATAGGAAAATCAATGCATACAAACATGACATATGTGCTCAATAAATATCGGATACTCCTAACGAATGAACTCAAAATCTTCCTTTGGTGTAAAAAGGTGGTAATATGAGACATCGACTCAATCAAATCAACAAATCAAAGCTCAAAGTGATTTCCACACCAATAATGTCCAAAAATATTTTATGCTTTTTTAGGACTTTCAAGGAAGTGCAAACCCGTTTATAGTCTCCAACCAAACTCCCTCAGATATATATTTTGAATAGAGGCATTCTAAATTCTCAAACTTTGGAGAATTGATGGTGAAACCTAATGGTCCATATTTGGCATATATTGCTTTTTTTTATTGCCTTTAATTTTTTCGGGCTCTTTTAACCTCTTTGGACCCCGGATAATAAAATTCCTCCATTTTTAGGTTCTTTTTAATGGTGGCTTAGAATCGCAAAGGCTAAATGAACCTTTCGTAGCCCTTCCCCATTTTCAAATAAACACACAGTCTCACCAAAATGATTTTTACATGAATTCCAATCTTATCAAGTTTTATCGCATATTTTTAGTTGTATAGACAGAATTGAGATGGAAACACTTAAGCCAATATGTGATTGACAAGTACAATAATCAAATATAGTCGTGCATGTGTGCAATAAAGGAGATAGGATTCAAATATGTAGAAATATATCACTAATCACATCTCAAAGACTCCAATCAATGTAAAGCACATGGATGAAATGATGTAGCGTCTTAAATCTCTATCAAACAGTCACAAGGATAAATGGAATGAAGTTGTGACTCGGCTATCTTAAATGCTCATCCATAAAAGGTGCAAATAAAATACAAAAATCTTTTGGTGTTTTTCTAAAAATTTTTATAAAAACCAAAATCTTTTTGGATTTTTCAAAAAAATAAATAAATAGTTGTACAACAAAGCAATAATACATATAAAACAAACTAGCAATAGGAAGCATATGATATGAACATGAAAAAAGCATCATATCCTAGACATAGACCAACCCCTCAGTCAACTATGCAAATCCCCAAAGACTTCCTAAGACTCTCAAATCTAAGGGCATCTAAAGGTTTTGGGAAAATATCGGCTAACTGACGGTGGGTGGGTACGAAACTCAGGGATACGACTTTCTCCTCAACTAACTGATGTATAAAGTACTCGCATATCCTGATGTGCTTTATGCGCGAATGTTGGACTGGATTGCGGGATATGTGTATCGCACTCGGGTTATCACAGGAAATAGTCATGGTGTCCTGTGAAATCCCATAATCCTCCAACATTTGCTTCATCCACAAGAGTTGGGTGCAACAACTCCCGGAGGAGATGTACTCAGCCTCCACGTTGGACAAAGAGATGGAATTTTTCTTTTTGATTAGCCAGGAGACAAGAGTAGAACCAAAATATAAACACCCATAAGAAGTGCTCCTATAACCATCTACATCCCCGGCCCAATCGGCATCCGAATAGGCGGACAAACGGTCATCGATATCAAAGGAATACCAAATACCATATGAGAGAGTCCCACTCACGTATTTAATAATATGTTTTAGAGCAAGTAAATGTGACTCTATCGAGGATGCCTGATATCGCGCATAGACTCCAACACTAAAGGGTATATCGAGATGACTGGCAGTCAAGTAGAGAAGACTACCTATCATACTCCGATACAAGGTTTTCTCTTTGTCATTGCCTGAAGTGTCCTTACTAAGCTTGGTAGTGGTACTCATAGGTGTACGTGCGTGCTTAGCGGAGTCCAACCCAAGTTTCTTCATTAGGTCTCTAGCATATTTAGATTGGGAGATGAACATCCCATCCTCCAGCTGATGAACCTGGAGACCAAGGAAGAAAGTAAGGTCACCAACCATGATCATCTCAAACTCACTTTTCATCTCCTCCTCAAAGTAATGAGCATGTTGGGAGCACGTGGATCCAAAGACTATGTCATCCACATAGACCTGGGCAACCAAAATAGCACCGTCATCTCTCCTGATGAACAACGTCATATCAACTCCCCCTCTCTTGAAGCCATGGGCTAAGAGATAGGAAGTAAGCCTCTCGTACCAAGCACGGAGTGCTTGCTTCAAACCATACAGGGCTTTCCTCATATAGTAGATGTGCTCCGGGTGCTTAGGGTCTTCAAACCCTTTTGGTTGTTCCACGTAAACCTCCTCCTGTAGAATTCCATTTAGAAAGGCACTCTTGACATCCATTTGATATAACTTGAAGCGCATATGACATGCGATAGCTAGTACTAAGCGGACGGAATCAAACCTCACAACAGGAGCAAATGTCTCCCCAAAGTCTACACCTTCTATCTGTGTGTAGACTTGAGTGACCAACCTAGCCTTGTTTCTGATTATGGTACCATTTTCATCCATTTATTTTTGAAAATCCATATGGTACCTATCACATTAGTCTCACTAGGTCGGGGGATAAGTTCCTAGACATTATTCTTTTTAAACTGAAGCAACTCATCCTGCATAGCTGATATCCAGTGCTCATCCTTGAGTGATTCTTTATGATTCTTGGGCTCGACTTTAGATGTGTAGCAAAATGGCTAACAACGTTCTCGAGCTGAGCACGAGTCTTGACCCCTAAAGTGGGATCACCAACAATGGCAGAAGGGTCATGACTCTTGCGAACCCAAGCAGGTGTGTCCCCTAACACGGGAGTAAGGTACACAGAGTGTGGGTGAGTTACAAGTAAATTACAGCCAGAAACATCCTCATCCTCATCCTCACACTGAAGGCTAGAATCAATAAACGCCGAAGGTTCGTCATCTTGCACGGTGACGTTTATTGACTCCATAACCTTAGAACTCTTCAGGTTAAAAACTTGGTACGCTATACTATTCGATGAATATCCGAACAGTATTCCCTCGTCGCTCTGGGAGTCAAACTTTCCTAATTGCTCTATATCCCGTAAGATGTAGCATTTACTCCTAAAAATACGAAAATATGCAAGGTTGGGTTTCTTGCCAATCCACAATTCATAAGGCGTCTTAAGAGTGTGTGGACGCAGGTAAACCCTATTCATCATGTGGCATGCAGTAGACGCTGCCTCTACCCAAAATCTCCTAAAAACCTTACGACCTAGAAGCATAGATCTAGACATTTCATGGATCGTCCTATTCTTTCTCTCAACAATCCCATTTTGCCGAGGAGTCTTCACAGCAGAAAACTCATTTTTGATCCCAGTAACAGTAAAGTTCTACCTTTGCTTCCTTAAATTCAGTGCCGTTGTCACTACGTATCCTGTTAATAGTAACTCCATGTTGATTTTGCAAGACACGACACTCGGTCGCTAAGAACTCCACAACATCGGATTTTTCCCTCAGGAAACCTACAATCGAGTATCTGGAGAAATCATCCACCATCACGAGGATATACCTCTTACCACCCAGACTCTCAGAACGAGTAGGACCCATAAGATTCATGTGAATAAGCTCAAGTACACGAGAGGTGGTAATGGAATGCAACTTCCTATGGGGGCTACGAATTTGTTTTCCCAGCTAACAAGATCCACAAACCGTCAAAGTTGGCTTTCCAAGTGAAGGTAAGCCACGTACTAGGTCCTTTATAGCTAAACGAGTTAGATCTCTAACATTCACGTGACCTAGGCATTAGTGCCATAAATCCATAGGAGTGATCATGGAACTATTTTAGATAAGTGAGGATGTGGGCTCAGTCCCATAGCAATTATCCTTTGTTCTCACCCCTCGCACTAAAAGTTTACCAGCTTGATTATAGACATAACATGCGTCCCTCTCAAACTTTACGGCAAAGTTAGCGTCGCACAGCAGGCTAATGCTGAGAAGGTTTGCTTTCAAACCTTTGACGTACAAAACATTTTCTAGCTTAGGAAATCCTGGTAACTCTACAGTACCACGTCCTACAATGCTAGACTTGCTCCCATCTCCAAAGGTGACTCTGTCATCTTGATAATCCTCAAGAGACATAAAAATGAGACATCACCTATCATATGTCCGGAGCACCCACTATCAAAATACCACTGTGAGGTATTGTGTGTTTTGAGAGCGACATGAACAACAAAGGCCTTTTTATCTTTCTTAGGTACCTAAGTAGAGGTGACCTTTTGTTTACCTTTATTGTTGTTGGTTTTTGTCGGAATGTGAGAAGCGTTCACTAAAGGTAAAGACATTCGTCGGAATTCCTCCATCAAACTCTGTGATGTGGCAGCTAAAAACTCAACTCGCTCTCTCAGGCTGGTAAAATCATCAGTATGTTGTGGTGAAGCAGTAGTACGTCGTGTCTGACCCCTGCTATAGAAAAAATCCCTGAGGTGGCCTTTTCTTTTGCAATATGTACAAAAGAACACAGTCAAAGGCGAAACTTGGTTTGCTTTCTTGGTCAAACTCTCCTTCGAGGTTTTTTACGATGGCCATAAGGAGTCGTGGTAAACTCAGGAACTGGTCTAGGTGCAATTTGGGGCGTGGAGGCACCATCATAACCTATTCCCTGCCTATCACCAAAACCTAAAGAGGGGCCAAGGAGCATGTTTCCCATCTTCCCAGATCTGTCCCCGATTTGAACCTTCACTTCTCGTGCTCTCTCAAGATCATTATTAAGCTGGGCTACAAGGGCTTCAAGTTTCTTTCGAGTCTCCACGGAGGAATGGAGCTCTCTCGTAAGACTAGACACTTATTTTGTCAAGTCCCCTCTCTCTTTCTCAAAACAACTCTCTCTCTCTCTCTAAACAAACTCTCTCTATCTCTAAATAGACTCTCTTTCTCAACTCAGGTAGATTCTCTCTCTCTCTCTTTTCTTAAGTCTTCCTCTAAAGCGGTGATCCTTAGAACTAATGCTTTATTACGCTTTTTAGTTTTAAATGACTCAGAATAAAGCTCGGCATATGAGCATTGAAGATCACTCTCGCTCTCACTTATGTCATCCTCCCCCTCACTCACATCGATCTCACTGTCGAGGTGTCCCTATGAAGCAGAATCCTCATCGTCGCGAGGAGCACTATAAGTACTCACATGACTTTCCATGAAAGCGGTGAAGTTACACTCATGTGGTGATTCATGTCCAAAATCTACCGACTCAACCTCACTGTCGTTACTAAGGGTAGCATTAGGGACAACTTTGCCCTTTTCTCTGTTCAGCCTAGTAGCACACTCAAAATCTCTATGACCCCTACCATCGTAGTCAAAGCATCTCTCACTTTCGTTCTTAGGAGGATCTTTAAAATCTTTTTCATTTTTCTTTTCAAACTTATTTTTCTCAAATTTCTTTTTATCTTTAAAGTTACCATTTTTCTTGAATTTGAGAATTCTCTTTAATTTTTTAGCAAATAGGGACAAATCATCTAAGTCAAAATCGCACTCAGAATCTGACATATCTGTCTCTCTTTTTCTAGATGACTCTCCCCTCTTTCTCGCCGACCCCTCACTCTTTCTTTCCTGGGCATTAAGTGCAATTCCCTTATCTTTAGACTTGACAGATTTAGGAAACATATCAATTTCATATGTTTGAAAGTCTCCTACAAGTTCTTCCAATTTAAGCGTATTTAAATTACCCATAGAATTTAACACGGTGCCTTTGGGGATAAAACGCTTAGGCAGTGATCTAAGAATCTTTTTAACAACTCAAGCATTATGAATGTGTTCACCAAGATTAAAGCTAGTGTTAACAATATAAAATAGTCTAGCATAAAATTCATCAAAACATTCTGATTCAAGCATGGTGATTGTTTCAAATTGAGTTGTTAAATTTTGCAGTTTAGACACTTTCACAACATTAGTACCTTCATGGGTAAGTTGCAAAACATCCCATTCCTCTTTTGACGTGGTGCACATCATTATGCGTCTGAACTCATTAGGTGTGACAGAGCCAGAAATAGCACTTAAACCCTTAGAATTAAAAGATGACCATTTAAAATCTTCTTCAGTCCATGTAGTGACAGGTTTTAAATTAGTCACGTTTTTAAGAGTGACGGGGGGAGGTGTCCACCATCTTTCAACCAAAATCCAGACACTTTCATCAATTGCTTTTAATGCAGATCTCATGCAGGCTTTCCAGTATGCATAGTTTGTCCCGTCAAAAACTGACATTTTATTATACAACTTCTCCATTATGAACACACTTGTTTCCAAAAATCAATTTTTTCAGAAAATTGATATCTTAGAAAAATTTTGCTGAAAATTACACGGTAAAGTTGTGTAACTCGCTCTGATACCAATTTGAGAAGAGTGCACTTGTGTTAAAATAAGAAAGTTATTTAATTAAACTCAGTTTTATCAATTAAGTCCTAAACATGCATCTAGGTGTGATTGATGATGATAAAATCAAACAAGAACATTCAAACACACAAATGAGGAAAAATCCCCCAAAGGGGCAAAACCTTTTATTTTCACTATAATTTTGTAAGAGAACGACTTACACGGATTGCAATGAAAATATGTGACATAGAAATACCCTAGGGTGTCGGTTCTGTTGTCGGCGGCTAGAACTATCCCTTTCCAGTAGGGAAGCAATGAAGAAGAGAACGGTTTCCTCACAAATTACTCTAGATGAGTAAAAAATCCTCTTGAAGGTTTAAAGATTCACATAAAAAAAGGTTTAGAAAACCTTAAAAGAATGAAGTCTAATTCTGGACAGTTTTCGCAGAATTTTAAGATTGTAGAAAGACTTGAAAAATGTGTAGAAGGAGAACGGATATTTAAACAAAAATAGAGGCGGCGGCTCGTTCGAACGAGATAGCCATGTCGCTCGAACGAAGGACAGAAGTCGCTCGAACAAAACATGCCTATCTCGCACGAATGACATTCAAAGTCGTTTGAGCGAGCTCTTCGTTCAAGTCACTTCGCTTCTACACTTAGAAAAAATTCTTCTTTTGATAAAAAATTAATCCAGACTTCAAAAATAATTTTTAAAAAAATTTTCCAAATATTTATATAAATATTTAAGGATCCAATAAAACTTTATACTGATAAAGCGTAGTGGAGTCGTGGGAATGAGCTGAGCAGCACGTCGCATGTAGCATGATGCACGTGAAGATACTGGATGCATTGAATTCGAATAAAGGTCGTCGTGTTGACGTGCCAAATGTAGCGTTATCAGACATACAAACTGTGATCTAGGAGTAAATAGAAAATTCCTAGATTCTACCCCGGACATTTATAAACTTATGTCCTTACAAATTTGTTTATTTTTGGATATTTTTTGTTTAAATTTCTATATTTTATTTTTTTAGATTTTTTTGGATATTGTCGATTTAAAATTTTAGATTTGATTTTTTTGGAGATTAAAAGATTGAAATTTCTTGATTTGGGTTTTTTGAAGATTGTTGGATTAAAATTTTCAAATTTCTTTTTTTTAGATATTAGGTGAAATTCCCACGTTTTAGGAATTTGGTTTGGATATTTGTCATTATAATATTAACACGTTTTAAAAATTTCTCGTAAATTAGTTATAAGATTTCTTGGCTTGAAGATTTTTTTATTTGAGTGTTTTAGTTGGGAGATTTTGCGTCTTAAATTTTTTTGAGTTTTAATATTTTTTTGTATTTTCTAATTTTTTTTAAGTATGTTTTTGTAATTTGTTGAATTTTATAAAGTATTTTGCATAATTTAAGGTATAATGCACGGATGTGTTGTAGGCAATGATCACTATAAGAAAAATGTTACAATCGTGTCATCGGCATGGACATCCACTAGTCTTTATGAAATGAATCATGTATGTTTTACTATTCAAAAAACATAAGATAATTAGGGGTTGGGATATATTCAACCTCGTAAAAAATACAAGGTTGAATTATATTCACACACTATTTCAATACAATCATATTACACCCCATTCTAATTACACTTTGATTTGAAGGTTGAGGTTTGATCTCCTATTAAAATCTAACCTATGATATGTATCTAGTAAGAGTTAAAAACTCTATGTCATTAGCACATGCCTCATATCTCTCTCTCTCTCTCTCTCTCTCTCTCTCTTTCAAAATCATGATTTCATTTCAAGGGTTTTTATTTTACTCAATCTTTTACAAATCAAGCCTATTATTGTATGTCTCGCCCTTTTCTTTTTCCATATTTTTTTTTAACAGCAAAGATGATTTCAAGAAAGAAACTTCTTACAGATATCACCAAGATACATAACAAGAAAACTTGTATCAACTAGAAATCGGCGGTTAGAAAAAGTAGAAAGAGCAAAAAAAATAATACCACTATGAACACAAAAAGAAAACGGCTAAAGGGCAAAAAAAAAAAAAAAGAAAAACACCAAAAAACCGATGCAGTCACCATGGGAAACCTTCATCCTATTCCAGTACGCGCAACGGTAAGAAGCAAGTCTTGATCAAGAAGATTCTTCAAAGGATGAGGAGGAACGCTGAGCTTGTTGGGCGGAAGGAATAGTTTGGACTTCATCTTCACCACCCAGTCAGCCACTAGATTTACCGATCTACGAATGAGTAGTAGTCGGATCGATGGATGAGCTCTAGAAATCTCTCTATCTTTTTTTTACAAATTTGTTAATTTCCCACATAGATGAAGTAGAGTCCTTGAGGCATGCCTCCACTTTGATAGAGTTTATCTCCCAAATAATTTTGTCTAAATGGTTAGGTAAAATTAAAGAAGTAGCCAGATCCACTACTTTAGCCTCTCTTTCCAAGGCCGAGGAGGCACAAGCAACCGAGACAGCTTGCCCATCCACCACCTTACCTTCACTGTCTCTACAAATGAAGCCATAAGAACCACTTTTAATATTAGAGAAAAAGACCCATCACTATTAATCTTGATCCAATTTTCGGGGGGGGGGGGGGGGTGATTCCAGCAACGAGAAACCAAATTAGGACGATGAGGAGTTTTCCTCAAAATGGGCATAATATCCTTACAACTCTTACTGTAGTTGACATCTAAAGGCACTGCTTCAGAAATAATATTGGACAAAAATATATCAGAGGAATTAAAAGTAACATAATTATTAGTCTTCCTAATCATCGAACACAAACATGAAAATAAAGACCTTGCATCCACATTAAACTCACACCATTTAGATAGCGATTCCAGGACCCCCAACATCCAATCTTCAACTTGATTTGAGAATGTAAGCAACACGTTGGTTGCAAGGGGGGATTTATCCCAAAGTACAGATGTCCATTGACATGAAAAAAGTATGTGCTCAATGGTTTCCTTTCCTTTCCTTTGTATCAAATGGGACACATGGGACTAAATTTCAACTATTTTTTCCTAAAGAAAAATTTACAACCAGGATATTTGGACAACATCTCCATAGAAAATTTTGCACTTTGGGGGGACCTTTAATTTTCCAAATATTTTGCCATATGAAGGGATCAGGAATAAAAGAGGACTGGTCCTTCTTAATAGGAGTGTGTCTATGGAGTTTTAAGGCTTGGTAGGAAGAAGAAAATGTAAAAGACCCATCAATAGAGTGGGGACAAATAGCAATGTCTAAATTATTTGCGTCTTAGAGAGGAATGTCAAGAATATCCTGAGCAACAGTCTCGGAGAAGAGATATTCCATACGATCATTGTTCCACCCAAAAGGGGTAAAAATAATAAGGTCACTCACTTTTCTCCAAATAGATTGGATAAGGGGCTGAGGGGGACAACTTTTCCCAATCCATCTAGGGCCCCAAATGTTGATGTTTATCCCATTACACACTTTCCAAATCACCTCATCCATGAGAATTTTCCTACCATTCATAATGCCATTTTAAATCCAAGAACCCCTCCTCTTTCTAGGGACCTCCCAGAAATAAAAATTAGGAAAATAGAGTCCTTTGAGGACTTTAGCCCATAGGGAGTGAGGGTTGGCAAGTAATCTCCAATATTGGTTGGCCAAGAGGGCTTAATTTTGTCTTTTAATATCTTTAAACCCAAGTCCCCATAGGCCTTTTGGATTAGAGATGGGCCCCTAAGCTTTCCAATGGATCCCCTTACTCGATTTTTTCTTGTTCCACCAAAAGTTAACAATTTTGGCCGATAAGTCCTTACAAAAACCCTTAGAAAATTGAAAGATAGACATGACATAGGCTGGGGGAACTTGTAAAACTACCTTAATAAGGAATTTTTTACCCACCTTATTAAGAAATTGTTCATTCCAACCACCCATTTTGTTGAGAATTTTATCTTTAAGCCAAGAGAGAGTTTCTTTTTTAGATCTCCCCCAATCCGAGCGGAAGCCTAGATATTTACCTGGTTTCTCTAGGATAGGGACCATGAGAGTGTTAGATAAATCTTGACAAAGGTTAGGGGACATGTTTCTACTATAAATAAGCCCATATTTTAGAAGATTTATTTTTTTCCCCGAAGCATAACAATAGGAGTTCAGGCACTCCTTAAGGGTTTTAAATTCCTCTATAGAACCTTTGAAAGAAAAAGAATCATCCACAAATAACATATGGGATATAGGAGGGAAAGAACTAGCAATATTCGTTCCTTTTAACAAACCATTATCCATATATTTATTGATGATAAGAGATAGATAGTTGGCCCCGGTGATAAAGAGGAATGGAGAAAGGGGATATCCTTGCCTAAGGACCTTGGAAGGGGTGAAACTCTCACCACCCACTCCATTAAAATTGACTTTAAAAGAAACATTAGAGACATTCTCCATGATTATATCAAGCCATTTAATGTAAATACCCAGGATTATGAGAGATTGTTTCAGGAATTCCCATTCAATCCTATCATACGCTCTATTCATATGAAGTCTTAGGGAATAATAAAAGGAGGTACCAAACCTTTTTCTTTTAAGATACACAAAATATCCTCGGCTACAATGATGTAATCTTAGATAAGTCTACTAGAAACAAAAGCACTTTGGTGGGAAGATATAAAAGTTTAAAGAATAGGTTTAAGACGGGACTCCATGATTATAGAGATGACCTTGAAAGAAAAATTAATTAAAATGATGGGTTAAAATTGGCTGATGATGGGTCTAAATTGGATTATCACTTCAGGATTAAGGGGGTTGGGTGATTAAAATGATATTCGTTTCATTTAGCTATTTAAGAAGGTGGCCAGTGTTGAAAAAATTATTAAAAGCCTTGAGTAAATCCCATTTTATATCATCCCAAAATGTTTAATAGAAAAAATCTGGCATCCCATCAGGCCTAGGAGCTTTTGAAGGACCCAAATAAAAAATAGCCTCCCTAAGTTCCTCTATAGATATAGATTGTAAAAGAATTTTATTCACATTATCATAAACAACACAGTGGATAAGATTTTTTTACCAAAGAAGTATATTTTCTCCCATCAGAAGTGAAGAGAGTCTTGAAATACTCTATGATATGGCCTTCAAGAGCATCAGGACCCTCCAACCAACATACCTTCGAGTCTTTGAGTTTAGTAATGACATTCTTTTGGTTTCTTTGAATAGTAGTTGCATGAAAAAATTTAGTATTTTTGTCCCTGAAATGCTACCACTTCACCCTTGATCTAACTTCCTAGAACTTTTCCTCCCGAATCTATAAAGCCTTGTTTTTATTAGTAATGGTTTTCAACATCCCATCAGAGTACCCACTCTTTGGACTAGACTAGATGACCCCCAACTTATCCTAGAGCTTCATAATTTGAATTTCTGCATTTTTTAATTTCCTGTTGCTCCATCTAGAGAGGGTTGCCTTGGTGTTGAAATTCTTAAAAGACATCTTAAGCATATCTGAGCATAAAACTGGATAATCCCACCCTATTTTAACAGCATCATGGCACTCCTCATCCTCAATCCAAAACACTTCGAATTTGAAGCACACTCTTTTACTCCTAACTGGTTGAGTGCTCTGTTCAACTATGGGGCTATGATCAGACCCAATAGTCGGCAAAGTAAAACCCACAGTATTTGGGAACCTTAGACACCATTCCACATTACTAAAGGCCCGATCAAACTTTTCCCTTACATTACCCGCATCTTTCCTCTTATTATTCCAAGTTAGTTTATACCTTTTAGCTTCGGGTTCCAAAAAGTGACACATGTTGATCATATCATTGAAGCAGGAAATTTCCCTCCCTCATTTAGGTAAAATCCCCTCCTTTTCATCCTAAGAGAAAATATCATTAAAGTCCCCCAATCAAATCCATGGATTATTAATACTTCCATCCACTAGAGTAAGCCTTTCCCATTGATCTTTGCTCATATCAAAGTTCGAGTTCCCATACGTGAATGTGACTCTCACGTTAGAAACTATATCATCATCAACAAAAACAATGATATTGATAAAATCCCTAGATCTTTACAAGATAGAGATAGTATTATTATTCTTCGAGAATACACAGGTACCTCCAAAAAAACTAAAAGGATCCACAAAGAGAGCATCATTAAACTTGAGTAACTGTTTCACAAAGTTAATTCTGTGACTCTGAGATTTTATTTTCGACAGGTATACAACATTTGTTCCTTTAAAATGCAAGTGTTTTGAAGAGATTGAATTGTCAAGGATTTAGCTAGAATGATCATTTCTCTTAAGGGGACCATTACGGGATCCCGTATACCATGTTTATGTCCAAAGACATACTCATGTTAACTTCAATATACACCAAATTCTCTTCAGAATATTCCACCATTTCTACTTCGATGACAGTCCTTTTTCTGGTTTTTAGTTTGATAATTTTCCTCTTTGTATTTTTTAAAGTTACCCCATATTGGTGGGTTTGAGATACCCCCACCACTTCATTAAGGTCAGTAAGAAAAGCTGCATTCGATCCATGCCACAAATTTTCTCCTTTTTTACCTTCTTACTTTTAGTTTTTCCATTGCTGATTTTCTGAGTTTCAATGATATTATGCAGGTATTTCTCATCAAATGGGGGGTGTTGGGTGGCATAATCTTAAAGCCCCTGACCATAGATAAAGTGCGAGATGTCTAGTGGCTGAGTACTGAGGGTTTAAGGGGGAGGGTGGGGATTATTCCTATGTTATTTCCTTTGATATGTCTAAAATGTTAGCGTAGAAGGGTTTGGCTACCGGGGTAATTTTCTTTTTGAAGTTTGGTGGTTTGGGAAGGACTTAATTTGGTTGGGTTTGGCCTAGAGTATGGGTTTGAAGTGTTTAGGATTTTCTCATGTGAATGATCTAGTCCAAATAGCTTCAATGGATGGGCTATTTTTATTTAATAGGTCTTCTTGGTTTGGGTTGGTACAATTTGACTTGGGATAGTTGGCACAGGGAAGAAAGCAAGTGGAGAGGCATTAATGATGTTACTAAGGAGTAGTTGGTTGGATGGATTTGGATTTTCAAGATTAAATGAGATAAGACATTGCTCATAAACCACTTATGCTTTATCAGAGATATTATGGTTTGATTGGACTAATATATCAGAGGGAGATAAGGAAGTGTAGTTGAGAAAGTCTTTATCCCATGACATAGGATTAGAAGTAGATCATTTGAGGTAGTCAGCCATAGATAGAGGGCTACTTATTGGACTTCTAGTAATGGCTTGGGGTTGGATATTAGATAAAATAGGGAGTAGGTTCGGTGGGTCTAAAGGGCAATCATTAATGCCATTTAATGCAGGAGTGGAGAACCGTGGAGAAGTACAACATTACAATTTCTTACGAAAGAGATACATGGATTCTTTTAATGAAGGTGAGGTAGTCATACATCTTCCAAAAGGAACCTCATGATCCAAAATAAGTATATAGGGATTAGTGCAATCCTCTTCAACCTGGTCTATCCTTCCATAATTAAAGCAAAATCTTTTAATTTTTTCGAAAGTAAAATTAATCCACTTGTCACGTTCCTCACGTTGCAGAGTGAAACCTCTAACCAGAGGTTCATTGATTGGCAAGATAACCTTCAATCACATATATGTGTAAAGGCTTGATTTTATATCAACAAGAATGAACGTTCCAAACCTATTACCTATTATTCTTCCACCTTCATCATTGTACCTGTCTTTGGGGAGTCCATGCACACAGACCCATACCTAAAAAATGGAAAACCCAATCTCATTTGTAAACAACATTTCATCCCAAGATTTTAATATTAGTGGGGAGAGTTCTAGTATTCTTCCAGCATTGGCCTCATTAGTGAAGTCAAAACTGAAGGTATTGAATTCATTTTTGGCAACTTTAACCCCGCATTTAGCTTTCAATACCTTATTAACAAGTCCTTCAATTTGGTTAATATTGGAGTTTTTGTCAGAGATTAATTCCCTATAAGGACGGAGAGGCTTACACCCTCTAAGGTAGCTGATTTAGGACGTGAAAATGACATAATCACTTAATGGCAGGTGATCAGTAGTAAGACTAGTAGCAACGACCCTTCAGCAGCAAGAGAAACAGTTAACCCGGGACCCTACCAACCTAGAAAAAGATGTGAACAGATAAAGAAAATAAAAAAGGCTAAAAAAAAGGAGGAGACTGAAGGAAAAAGAGAGAATTGGTGTAGTGTAGAAGGAAGAAAATTAGTCTCTAAGAAGTAGAGAGAGAAGCTCTAACAGATAAAGAAAAAAATTGAGGAGACAAGTTTGAAGTGTACAAATGGAGGATAAATGTTTGTTTTTTCCCATATTCAACTCTCATGTTAACTCAAAAACAAGGTCAATTTTGTAACATTCTCTACTAACACTGAATAGATACTTATCTTAATCAATCCATACTCTTTTCTCTCTCATTTGGAAAAACCCACTACATAATTTCTAGTATATCTGTCATTTAAAAAAAACGGGGTAATAGTTAACAAGTCCCTTTCATTTAGTCAATGAGGCAAGAGATCCTTTGACTGAGTCAATGGTATCAAATGTCCCATTTTTCCAACTCAGCACATTAAAATGACAAATACACCCTCAAATTACTTTTCACAATTGTTATGTCTTTTTTTGCCCAAACAAACCCATCAAATCTTTAAAAGTCCATAATTTTAAATCTACAGATCCCAAATTCACAAAATTATATCTTTGGAATCCACTCATCAAGATTTATTAAACAAGACCCGTATTCGTTTTTTTTTACGAAAAAATCGAAACAGATAAATTTACTGTTTTTGTAAAAGCTCGATTTGTTCTGGAAATAACTCCTTTTGTTCGACGAAAACTCTTCTTCTCCATCTTGGGCAATGGTGTCACTGGCGCGGAGAGAAAGAAATACTCTGGCGAGAATTTCGATAGTCGCCAGCGAGATTTTTTAGTGGGCTATTCTCGGCGAGTCTCTGATGAGGTGGGGTTGGTTTGGAGGTATAGTTGGGGATTTTAGAGAGAGAAAGAGTATGGGATTATAGATAAAGAGTAAGTGGATTTAAAATGAGTATGTGCGAGGGTACATTTGTCTAAAAATATGTTGTATAGAATGAAAAAAAACTTGATGCATTAAAAACAATCAATGGGATTTAAAGGCATTTTTATTCAATAAATAGGAGTAACCTTAAATTATCCCAAAGAGGCACCCACTCTGTTGGGGACAACTTGGCCCCTCCAATCAATTATTTGATTTACTTATATTTGTAAAGCATTTTAATGTTATGAGGGTTTGTGTCATTGGCAAGAAATGTATTATATGAATGATGTATATTTATAAAAAATAATGATTGAGTATTATTCATTGGGTTTTGATTCAAATAACATTATATGATTCAAGCATTTACCTTATCAAGTTATACGTTGGCTTATATCGGTCTCATTCGTGCATAGTGTTAACGAAAATGTACTTTATCCCTAATTAATTAAGTTAGTTTAATTAAATGTACATTTTAGTTTAACTTAATATATTGATTTTGATGATTCCAAACATATTTTCTATTAGGTCTTTCTATAAATATGTTTTATTGTATAATATTCATAATATAATCTTGTTAATATACCATTATATATATATATATTTATTACATATCTATTCTGAGTGAGTTATATATTTGTTTTATGTTTAAGGTATTTACGTATGTTGTACATTTAACACATTAGGCACTCATGCATATATTTATAGTGATAATACGAATAGTAGTCTAAAACTGTTTTTTTGTAAAATTTGAAGTTATCTTATTTTATTTTATTTTAAATTTTCGAAATATTTTTTAATACAATTTTTTAAAAATGAAATATTTTCATATGTATATATGTTTATTCGTGTTACGCATATAAGTTATATATATATAGTTTTTACTCTCATATGTGTAGGTGTATGTGTCTTACGTGTATATATAGATATATACTATCATATGTGTGGAGCTTAATGTTTATATCTCTCTTAACACTGATGGTATTGTTTCAGAAAGATACTTATCCACTATATTTTTTTTCGTATTCTTTTATAACTGATTGGACCTAAGCTCTTTTGAAAGTACCTGATTTCGGCATTACCTATTTTCGTACTATTGCCTATTGGTAGCCTCAAGCAATTGTCTTTTCAATCTTAGAGTTTTTTGTCTCTTCCACTCCTATGGCTGTACCTGTCTTCGGCCGCACAAATTTTTTAAAGGGCCCTTGCAGCTGTTGACTGTACGACTTATCAGTAGATGTCTTCTCCAATCTGAAGCCTCACTTGCTTGCGTCGCCACCAAGGGTGAACTGCCATAAAGACTTGGCCATAAAGTTTTTTTTGCTGGCGTCATTACCTAGGAAGTTGTGACACCCCGACTAATTAAATACCGGGTAGCTACTCCTTTATTAAATCAATACAAAATGCCAAGTTGGTTCAGTTAATAGCATCACTGTCGAAAACATTTTAATAATTACTAATCACCTAGTATTTAAAAAGTAAGTTGCCAAATTTTTAAGTTAAGTCTGGTTAACATGCAGTAAAAGAATAATGGAAGAACAACATAATCCATTCACCATAACGAAGTAATGAAATAACCAACAAATAATAATAAGAAGTCCGGAGGAAAAACTCCTCACAACAGTCCCACAACTGAAAATAATAATACAAGTTTGAATCCTGAATTAATTACATGCCCGAAGTCTGAATAACTGAAATAAATGAAATGTCTCTAAAAGAAATGGGCGACATGCCCTACAACTGATAAATCTGAATATAGAGTCAATATAGATGAAGCATCTACAAGCAAAGTCCTGTAACTTCCACAAGCAGCTACAGCTCGTCACCTGAATGAGGATCCTAAGCATGGTGTCCTTGTGGATGGGCACCTAAAATGGTTTTTACAAAAATAGATTTGAAAGCAAATGGGTCAGAGCCCGAAAGTGGAAATCATTTTAAAAACATCAAGTGTTTTATTAACATTAAAATATTAAATGCAAAATACATGTTAGGACGTGCACTCACATGAAATTCTCACCTCTCGGCTACATGTGCACTCCTAACGTACCATACCCATCTAAATAAAATACATATCTAACCAAACCGTAATAAGTTCTACCCCTTACTACTCGATTCCCATATTACATTCTAACGTTATCAATTCAATAGAGGGCTTTACTTAAACTCAGATTTTCAATAAGTAATACAATTCACTATCGGTTAACCCGTTATGATTTCTCAAAACATTAACATAACTTTATACACAATACCAACATGAAAGTTCCCATTAATTAAGTGTATATTATTCACATCATAAATATACAATACAAGCACCCCGAGACTAAGCTGCGGTGTACACATACTCTGCTATCCATCTCGGTACATCACGTACATAAGGATCACGCATTCCAAATCTCTCAGGAATCATTCTCAGATAACAACATCACAAATAATGGAGGCGAACACAGTCACATCACATGGGTCACGCACATACCTACACTCCCACGATCAACAGACTTATTAGTATCCCAATAAGCCCTTCTCTGACCTATGTTCATCGAGGTAACCAATCTAAATCCGAGCAACACAAGGATTAGAGGGTCCTAAGCGAACGTAAACCTCCCGTGATAGCAAGTATGGTAGGTATGTCATACAAATAGAATCAATACATATACTAAGTATGCACACATCTTAGTAATCACCATAATATATTGGTGGTACACTTCTCATTCTCGTACCGACATATAATACTACACAATTTATATGTTCCCGGTTAATATAATATGTTAGGCCGTCAATAGTTCTCGCATCGTAATAGACACTCACGTCCTACTCATATTTT
This sequence comes from Sambucus nigra, assembly GCA_949130495.1. Lineage (NCBI taxonomy): Eukaryota > Viridiplantae > Streptophyta > Magnoliopsida > Dipsacales > Adoxaceae > Sambucus > Sambucus nigra. The sequence goes on from OX422214.1 coordinate 113,006,534, forward strand.
CCTTTAGGTTCAAACTACACTTCTAGGTTTGACTCCTCATTATATCCCAAACATCCCAAATATATCAATTAATCATCAAGGGAAGGTTATCTCTACATATACACAAAGTTACGGGACACTCGGGATCAAAATAGGCTAAAAAGCCTAAACTGTCGACTCGTTCGAAGTTTCGTTCGAACGAGGCTGTTCGAACGAGAGTTCGTTCGAGCGAAGTGGGCTTTCTAACGAGGTCTCGTTCGAACGAAAACATCAAACGAACTTCACCCTCATTAGAAGTCAAAGGTCAACTCGTTAGAAGCTCGTTTGAACGAGCTCGTTCGAACGACCTGGGAAGGTCTTCTAAAGAGTGGCCAGATTCGAGCCCAGATTTCCCTTTTTTCTTTTTTTTAATTTTCTTCACTCCTAATCCCACATAAAAATCATCCCAACATCATTTTAAGGTTCGTAATTCGTACTAAACATTCATAGGTCATAATCAAACGTTTATATAGGGCCAACTCATCTTAAACATCATCAAATCTTCAAATCCCTTCATTTATCCCCAAATTATATGAACATGAACCCTAACATTTATAATTCATCAACGAGCCTAATAACATCCATTTTTGTTTCATCCAAGATATTATTAACATCAGAATAATCGACTACATATAATTCTACATGCAATTCCTCATCAATATGCAAGATTCTAGTTCCAAATTTAATGGGTTTTTCATCTAACTCCCAAACAAATATGATGATAACAAATTTCTACGCATGGAAGAAGCATTCTCTGCAATTAACTGAAATTAAACCACTTGCCTTATTTGAATCTTTGATTTTTGATGTCGATTTGATGGAGTATACTCTCTCTCTCTGCAGAATCCTTCTATCTCTTTTTCTACAAGTCTTCTTCTCCAAAGTGCTAAAGGTGGCTAGGGTTTGCCTTAGGAATTTTTGAAACAATTCTAATAAGCCCCGTAGTCCAATAAGTCTTAAGATGTGGTTAGTGGGTTTAGTGGGGAATTACCAAGTCAGCTTTTTAATTCCCAATTTTCGTAGGTTTTAATTCCCAAAAATCCAAAATTACCAAACTACCCTTATACGTTGTCGGTATGGCCAAAAAATGCCTCTGGACCCAAACTAAACCCCCGGCTAGTGTTTTCTGACTATTTCGACCCTTCCGGACGCGTTGGCGCACTCAAAATGACCATACGGTTAATAGAACTAAAATTCACTTTTTAATTAAAAAATATTTCCCTGACGCGACTGTCACATGCGTCTCAACAAAATTTCCAAATTGTCGTATTTCAATCTCACGACAAATTTCATAATTCAATATTCATATATAATCATATATGCACATTATAGTCAAATACCAACTCGCATCTCGCTAGTATTTTAATCTGGATTAATTTCCAATTAATACGCATTTAATTTAATTAATCCCATAAATAAATATCACAAAAATACGGGGTATTACATACTTCCCCCCTAATAACTGAATTTCGTCCCGAAATTCGGAACTAGAAAGTACCTGGTAAGAACAACTCTGGATAACGTTCGCGCATCGCATGCTCGCACTCCCATGTGGACTCCTCGACATTATGATGTCGCCACTGAACACGCACTAACGGAACTATCTTTGACAGCAGTTTCCGCTCACTTCGGTCCAAAATAACAATCGGCCCCTCCTCATAGGAGCTATCAGGCTGGAGATCTATGTCCTCCAAAGCAATGTGAGAATGAGCCAAATCGTCTCTAAGATATTTCCTTAGCGAGGAAATATGAAACACATCGTGAATCCGATGCAAATGCTCCGGTAACCCAAGCCTATACGCAACCGGTTCAATCCGCTCAATAATAGGAAATGGTCCCACGTATCTCGGTGCCAACTTCCCTTTCTTCCCGAAACGCATAATCCCCTTCATAGGAGATACTCTGAGCAAAACCTGGTCCCCCACTTGGAACTCCCTGAAGAACCTCTTCGCATCAGCATAGCTCTTCTACCGATCTTGAGCTACCCGAATGCGACTCCGAATCAATTTTATCCTCGCCGAAGTATCCTGAATCACTTCCGGCCCAAGTAGTTTGTTGTCCCCCACCTCCAACCAACATGATGGGGAATGACAAGGTCTACCGTACAACGCCTCAAATGGATCCATGCCAATGGTGAACTGGTAGGAGTTGTTGTAAGCAAACTCCACCAGTGGAAGATACTTCTCCCATCCACCCCCAAAATCAATGATGCTCATACGTAGCATGTCCTCCAACATCTGGTTTGTACGCTCAGTTTGCCTGTCGGTCTGCGGATGGTACGCCATACTCAACCGCAATTCCGTGCCCATGGCCTCCTGAAAACTCTCCCAAAACCGTGAAATAAATATCTTGTCTCGGTCAGACACGATATTTAGGGGAACACCGTGAAGTCTCACTATCTCTAAAATAAAGAGCTGGGCATACTGTCCCGTAGTGTAGTCCGTCCTTACGGGTAGAAAATGAGCGACTTTGGTTAACCTGTCCACAATTACCCAAATGGAGTCGTGACCTCTCTGTGACGTAGGCAACCCCGTGATAAAGTCCATGGAGATGCTCTCCCACATCCACATCGGGACCTCCAATGGCTGTAGCAGTCCTGCCGGTCTCTGATGATCCACTTTTACTAGCTGACAAGTGGCGCATTTAGAAACAAACTCGGCAATATCTCTCTTCATCCCGCTCCACCACTACTGTCGTCTCATGTCTTGGTACATTTTGTCCCCACCGGGATGTACCGCGAACCGTGAGCCGTGAGCCGTGCGACTCTGCCATCACCTCGTGCTGCAATTCCTCCCCTTCCGGAACTACCAATATCCCATTGAAGCGTAATCCCCCGTCTGAGCTAACGGTATAGGACTCGGCTCCCTCTGCTAATAATCGAACTATCTGCTCCTGACAGAACGAGTCATTTGCTTGTGCCCTTACTACCTTCGTGACAATCTGCGGTGTAACAGTCATCACAGACATGAACGATCGGGCCACTGCATCCTGGTGTCCCAACTCCTTCCACTTGGCCTTCCACACCCCTGCCACCTCATCTACTGGCCTCCGGCTCAACGCGTCTGCTACCACGTTAGCCTAACCCGGGTGGTACAGGATATCAAACTGATAGTCCTTCACAAACTCAGGCCACCTATGCTGTCGCATATTCAACTCTTTCTGCATGAATAGGTACTGTAGGGACTTGTGGTCCGTGAACATTCGAAACTTCTCCCCCAAAAGGTAATGTCTCCAAATACGAAGGGCAAATACAACTGCCTCCAACTCCAAGTCATGAGTGGGGTAATTCTTCTCGTGAGGCTTTAGCTTACGGGAAGCATAAGCTATGGCCTAACTCTCCTGCTGCAAGACACCTCCAAGTCCTTGTAAAGACGCATCGGTGTAGACTAGATACTCAACTCCCGGTCTCGGCAATGCTAACACAGGTGCTGAGGTCAACTTGTCCTTCAAATCATCGAATGCCAACTGACAGGCATCACTCCAGATGAATGGCACACCCTTACGAGTCAGATGTGTCAAAGGATCCGCTATCTTCGAAAATCCCCGAATGAACCTCCTGTAGTATCCTGCTAGACCCAAGAAACTACGGATCTCCGTTGGTGTCGTGGGCTGTCCCCACTCCCTTACCGCGGATACCTTCCCCGGATCAATAGATATTCCCCGATCGAAAATGATGTGTCCCAAAAACTGGACCTCCTTCAGCCAAAACCCGCACTTCTCATACTTTGCATACATCTCGTTCTGACGTAGCGTCTGCAAAACTTGCCGCAAATGCTCGGCGTGCTCCTCCTCTGTCTGGGAGTAAACCAGAATATCATCAATGAAGACAATGACAAACTGATCTAGGAAATCCCTGAACACCCTATTCACCAAATCCATAAACACGGCTGGAGCATTGGTCAAACCAAAAGGCATAACCCGAAACTCGTAAGAACCATATCTCGATAAGAACGCAGTCTTCAAGACATCCTCTTCCCTGATATGCAACTGATGGTATCCCGATCGCAAATTAATCTTTGAGAAGAAAGAAGCTCCTCTCAGCTGGTCGAATAGGTCATCGATTCGAGGCAATGGATACTTATTCCGTATCGTGACCTTGTTCAACTCTCGGTAGTCCACACACAATCTCAGTGAACCATCTATCTTCTTTACGAATAACACAGGGGCACCCCATGGTGAAGTACTCCTCCGTATAAACCTCTGACCCAATAACTACTCAATCTGATCTCGTAGCTCCCTCATCTCAGCTGGAGCCATACGGTACGGTGCGCATGCTATAGGTCTCGTATCTGGTAGTAAGTCTATGACAAAGTCTATCTCACGGCTGGGGGGTAGGCCTCGTATCTCCTGAAACACATCGGAATACTCCCTGACAACTGGGATCGAATCTAAAGGAATAACAACCTCCTTAGAGGTATCCTCCTCTAGGTAATACAAATGAGCGGTCGAGACTCCCTTTGGACGAGGCATCGCCACTACAAACATCTCTTGCCCCGGATGGCAAAAACAATGCTCCCACCGAAGCAATCAATCATGGCTCTATAATCTGCGAGCCAATCCATACCGATAATCACATCGTGCACATGCATATCTAATACTAACATATCTGCAGGTAATACTAGACTACCAATCTCTACCCCCACTCCCCGACATATAAAGAAAATAAGTGACCCACTCCCCAATGGTGAGTCTACACACGTCACTGTGCTCTCTGCTGTGGCTAACAACCCTAAGGCTTTCGCAAAATGTGTAGCTATAAAGCAATGTGTACCGTATCAAACAAAACCCGACCCATAGTACCATGGATAGGAAACATACCTTCAATCGCAGTGGTGCCTGCGGAGCTGCTGCCTGGTGGACGTTATAGACACGTCCATACTGTAACTGTCTCTACTGTACAGGAACTGCTGGAATGGATGGAAGGGCTGGCACCTGGGCTGGAGCTGGGAGGGCTGGTGGAAAAAGTGGCCTCTGTGGCTCATGTCGAGAACCCTGCTGCTGCTGCGGGGCCCTGCCTCTATCAGGACAGTCCTGGCATTTATGGCCAGTCTTGCCACAAACGAAACACTTCCCCGGGAAGTTTCCCCCTCTCTGTCCCTGCTGCCCCCGGCCCTGGTGGCCGTTACCGTTCCTCCACTGGCCCTGCTGGCCCTGCTGAAACTGCTGTTGACCATTGTGACCCTGCTGGTTCTGATGGCCGTTTGGACCCTGATGGCCCTGCCGGAAACCTCCCTGTCCGTGCTTGAAATTCCCTGACCTGAACCTCTTGTGATCCCCCTGTTGGGAACCCTGATCACCCTGTCTCTGCCCCTGAACAAATTGTGCCCCACTGGCACCATTTCCCCCAGTCCTGCCCTGATGGCTGGACTCTCATGACCTCTTGCCTTCAGTCATGTGAAAATGATGATCCTGGCAGTGTAACAGTGCAGCGTTAACCACATCAGAATAAGTGGCTAACGAGAGGTTCCCTAACAAGTGCTGACGAATCCTCCATGTCAACTCGTCCGTAAATTTCTGTATCTTCTTCTCCTCTGTCGGTATCTCATCCGGCACAATGTTCAGAAGATCAGTGAATTCGGCCTCATACTCGGCCACAGTCTTATCCTCCTGCTTGAGGCTCATCAACTTCCTTCTCATCTCCGTGTGAACAGCTGACGGAAAGTACTTGCGGTCGAACCGCACCCAAAACTCCTGGATAGTGAGAGTATCTCTCTCCTCCACGGTGGTAATAGACTCCCACCACTGCAGTGCAGACCCCACTAGCTTAAAGGTAGCTAGTATCTGCTTCTGGACATCGGTGCACTCATACATCCTCAGGTGCCGCTGAATGTCGTTCCTCCACTGACTCGAAACTACCACATCGAAGCTACCCGCGAACTCCGGAGGGTTTGCTTTCTGAAAAGCATCACGTACACGTTCTCAAGCAGATGGGAATGCATGTGCCTGAACTGGCGCGGCTACTGGCGCCTGAGGTGGTGCCTGCTGGACTACTTCTAGTGCAGCATTTACCACCTGGGCCACAATGGCTACAACCTCGACGGCATTCATCGTGCCCTGAACTGGTGCGGGCTGTGGTTCTGGCGTTGCATCCCTGGGAACCCGTTGTGCACATCGTGGAGGCATCAGAAATAAGAATGAAGTTTATAAGTTCGCAGTTATAAACTTAAAATAGCTGAAGAACGTAGCATATACAAAAGAATACAACAGTCCTAAAATATGGGGCTCTACATCAAAGAAAGCTCAGCGGAAACATAATAAGCCGTACAGATCCTAAAGGACACTAGAACCTGATGCTCTGATACCACCTGTGACACCCCGACTAATTAAATACCGGGTAGCTACTCCTTTATTAAATCAATACAAAATGCCAAGTTGGTTCAGTTAATAGCATCACTGTCGAAAACATTTTAATAATTACTAATCACCTAGTATTTAAAAAGTAAGTTGCCAAATTTTTAAGTTAAGTCTGGTTAACATGCAGTAAAAGAATAATGGAAGAACAACATAATCCATTCACCATAACGAAGTAATGAAATAACCAACAAATAATAATAAGAAGTCCGGAGGAAAAACTCCTCACAACAGTCCCACAACTGAAAATAATAAGACAAGTCTGAATCCTGAATTAATTACATGCCCGAAGTCTGAAAAACTGAAATAAATTAAATGTCTCTAAAAGAAATGGGTGACATGACCTACAACTGATAAATCTGAATATAGAGTCAATATAGATGAAGCGTCTATAAGCAAAGTCCTGTAACTTCCACAAGCAGCTACAGCTCGTCACCTGAATGAGGATCCTAAGCATGGTGTCCTTGTGGCTGGGCACCTAAAATGGTTTTTAAAAAAATAGATTTGAAAGCAAATGGGTCAGAGCCCGAAAGTGGAAATCATTTTAAAAACATCAAGTGTTTTAATAACATTAAAACATTAAATGCAAAATACATGTTAGGACGTGCACTCACATGAAATTCTCACCTCTCGGCTACATGTACACTCCTAACGTACCGTACCCATCTAAATAACATACATATCTAACCAAACCGTAATAAGTTCTACCCCTTACTACTCGATTCCCATATTACATTCTAATGTTATCAATTCAATAGAGGGCTTTACTTAAACTCAGATTTTCAATAAGTAATACAATTCACTATTGGTTAACCCGTTATGATTTCTCAAAACATTAACATAATTTTATACACAATACCAACATGAAAGTTCCTATTAATTAAGTGTATATTATTCACATCATAAATATACAATACAAGCACCCCGAGACTAAGCTGCGGTGCACACATACTCTGCTATTCATCCCGGTACATCACGTACATAAGGATCACGCATTCCGAATCTCTCAGGAATCGTTCTCAGATAACAACATCACAAATAATGGAGGCGAACACAGTCACATCACATGGGTCACGCACATACCTACGCTCCCACGATCAGCAGACTTATTAGTATCCCAATAATCCCTTCTCTGACCTATGTTCATCGAGGTAACCAATCTAAATCCGAGCAACACACGGATTAGAGGGCCCTAAGCGAACGCAAACCTCCTGTGATAGCAAGTATGGTAGGTATGTCATACACATAGAATCAATACATATACTAAGTATGCACACATCTTAGTAATCACCATAATATATTGGTGGTACACTTATCATTCTCGTACCGACATATAATACTACACAATTTATATGTTCCCGGTTAATGTAATAAGTTAGGCCGTCAATAGTTCTCGCATCGTAATAGACACTCACGTCCTACTCATATTTTCCTTTAGGTTCAAACTACACTTCTAGGTTTGACTCCTCATTATATCCCAAACATCTCAAATATATCAATTAATCATCAAGGGAAGGTTATCTCTACATATACACAAAGTTACGGGACACTCGGGATCAAAACAGGCTAAAAAGCCTAAACTGTCGACTCGTTCGAAGTTTCGTTCGAACGAGGCTGTTCGAACGAGAGTTCGTTCGAACGAAGTGGGCTTTCTAACGAGGTCTCGTTCGAACGAACTTCACCCTCGTTAGAAGTCAAAGGTCAACTCATTAGAAGCTCGTTTGAACGACCTGGGCAGGTCTTCTAACGAGTGGCCAGATTCGAGCCCAGATTTCACTTTTTTCGTTTTTCCAATTTTCTTCACTCCTAATCCCACATAAAAATCGTCCCAACATCATTTTAAGGTTCATAATTCGTACTAAACATTCATAGGTCATAATCAAACGTTTATATAGGGCCAACTCATCTTAAACATCATCAAATCTTCAAATCCCTTCATTTATCCCCAAATTATATGAACATGAACCCTAACATTTATAATTCATCAACGAGCCTAATAACATCCGTTTTTGTTTCATCCAAGATATTATTAACATCAGAATAATCGCCTACATATAATTCTACATGCAATTCCTCATCAATATGCAAGATTCTAGTTCCAAATTTAATGGGTTTTTCATCTAACTCCCAAACAAATATAATCATAACAAATTTCTACGCATGGAAGAAGTATTCTCTGCAATTAATTGAAATTAAACCACTTGCCTTATTTGAATCTCTGATTTTTGATGTCGATTTGATGGAGTATACTCTCTCTCTCTGCAGAATCCTTCTATCTCTCTTTCTACAAGCCTTCTTCTCCAAAGTGCTAAAGGTGGCTAGGGTTCGCCTTAGGAATTTTTGAAACAATTGTAATAAGCCCCGTAGTCCAATAAGTCTTAAGATGTGGTTAGTGGGTTTAGTGGGGAATTACCAAGTCAGCTTTTTAATTCCCAATTTTCGTAGGTTTTAATTCCCAAAAATCCAAAATTACCAAACTACCCTTATACGTTGCCGGTATGGCCTAAAAATGCCCCGGGACCCAAACTAAACCCCCGGCTAATGTTTTCTGACTATTTAGACCCTTCCGGACGCGTTGGCGCACTCAAAATGACCATACGGTTAATAGAACTAAAATTCACTTTTTAATTAAAAAATAATTCCCTGACGCGACTGTCACACGCGTCTTAACAAAATTTCTAAATTGCCGTATTTCAATCTCACGACAAATTTCATAATTCAATATTCATATATAATCATATATGCACATTATAGTCAAATACCAACTCACATCTCGCTAGTATTTTAATCCGGATTAATTTCCAATTAATACGCATTTAATTTAATTAATCCCATAAATAAATATCACAAAAATACGGGGTATTACAGAAGTGCTTTCAACAGATTTTGAAAAATCACTTCTCTCCTTCTTAATTAAAAGCTGCCGTAAGATTGATTTAAAAAAAAAAATCCCTTTTCTCTCTCTTAATAAAAGCTTGAGTTGTCGACCAAATAATTTTTTTTTACTAAGTTAAGTTATCATTGTTTTTATATGTACGTATGATGACCTATATATATATATATATATATATATATATATATATATATATATATATATATATATATATATATATACATATATATTATGTCAGTTGTATGGAGATATTCTCTTGTGTAGTATTAATTAAATATCTGTTACCATATTTTTTTAAAAATCAATCTTTTATATTCTACCAGATTTCCTTTGAAATCTGTTGATTTTATCCTTATGATATCTGATATTTTTTGGACAGTTAAGACCATTGGACTTTTGAAATAACTTGCTTTATCAGACTTTTATATGAATCACTCGTCTTTTACACAATGGTATATATGAGATTATTCTTATTTTCAGACTAACACTTCTCCATCTATACATCAGTTATGTTCTTTATCTCTTGGACTAACAATCTTCTTGCAGATGGGTTATCTATCAAGCTATCATCATATGTCATATATTCTCAGATGTCTATTTCTATGCTACAACAGCTATATTTATTATTGGAGAAGATAAAAATAAAGAATCTGTATATCAGATTTTGAAATCATTTTTGAAGCCTCATCATCTCAGCAAATCAGGAGCATTTAATGCTCAAATTGCTTGTGTCTAACAGCTAGTTTTCAAAAGAGATACTTAAAGAGCTTTCAAGTGCTGCAGAAACACACACAAAAAAGAGGAATATGAGCAAGAACTAGACAGATTATTGAGAGCAACTGAATTTATTATTCAGCTATTTTCTACACATTCAAGAGAGCCATAAATTTTGTTATCTGTTCAATCATTGAAGAAGAAGATCAGTGTTTGCTTCAACATCATTTATTGAAGTCTCAGAAACTCAGATTACAAATTATATTAAAGAGTTTCAGTATTTTATTCTGTACAAAAAAAAATCAGATTTATTGTGAAGCTTTGCTTTGGTATGTACCGGTAATTGGTTCCTACCCGTAAGTGGGCCACGGGGTTTGAAGCTCGGTGTTAGCTTGCAAACACTTGTATGCGATGGTTTGATCCTACCCGCAAGTGGATCAGATTTAGTGAAGCGCAAAGGAGACAGGAGCTCTAGGCGCGTGGACGTAGGCCGGGATTTGGCCGAACCACGTTAAATTTGGTGTCATTTATTTTCAGCCCTTTTATTTATTTGCACTTGCTAGCTTAATCTAATATTTTCAGCACACATATTTTTGCAATTTAATTAAATCCGAAATTTAATTTAATTAATATTTAAAAGGTTAAAATAAATAATTTTTTTTATTAAATAATCTATTTCAGAATATTATTTTTGAAATACGAAAATTAATTTAATATTCCTAGTGTGTTAAAATCTGCAATTCTAGTTGTCTAAAATTAGTTGATTAAATTCATTTGATATTGCTAAATTTATTCTTTACAGTCTTATTAATCTGAAATTTTGTCCAAGTGATTGAAATTTAATATTTTCCTATAAACTTAATTTAACTTAATTTTTTATAAATACTCAATTCACCCCCCTCTTGAGTATAATCTGGGCAACACATAGTTTGGGATGCAAAAGGTAAATATTTTAGTGCAAGAATAGTTTATTAAAATTTTAGTCATTTTAGGCTTGGTTCATTGAGTTAGTATTCTACCCCCCCCCCCCCCAATTCATTTATGTATCAATTTTAACTAGAATTTAGGATATAAATTATTATGGTTTATTTTTATGTTTATTTGTGTTATTCAAGGTTTGTCACATATTAATGTTTAAATATGTTTGTGACTTATCTGCGATTATATATGTTATACAGGAAACATGAGTTGTTTTGAAGACCTAACTCTTTTAAAGCCCTATTCAAGTATACTCACTCTTCAACTTTGAGCTTGATTTTTTATGTTATCTTAATTTTTAAACTTGATTTCTTAAAGTTTATTGACTTTCAGATATTAGACTAAAAATATATAAATATGTATTGTGAGTTCAATCATCATTTATCCCAATTGCAATTTTGCATGACACAATGAAATTTATTTAGATTGTTAAATTATGTTTTTAAATAATTTTGTGTTTTTTGCCACTTATCTTCTTTAGTTTGGGTACTTTGGATCTACTACATTTTTTTACATAACTTATTTCTTGCAGAAGAGGATGCCATACTCCTTCCTCTCAGTTGTGAGCCTATGATTAAAAAGTTAGTCTCTTATAAATCAATAGTTCTTGTAATTATTGATTCTTATTCTTTTTGGCTCACCAGTTACCTGATTTAAAATAATATTGTCCCAAATAGAAAGCTCTTATTAGTTCTTGAGTAATTTTTATTAACATGTTTAACTTTTGTGTTTGTGTTTGAGGTGCTTAATATAGGTATTTATGAAAGCAACTATAGTACAAACTGTATGAGGATTATTCACTATAACTCTTTAGTATGACTTAGTATTTTTTTTTTGTATTTTTTTCAAGATATTATATTTTATAGTATATAACTATTAAATTAGTTATATATACCTATTAAGTTTCTTTTCATTATTACTACATTAATTTTTCATTTTTAGGTTAAATATTAAACTAATTTTTTGATTGAAGGTGCTAGCAAAACATTAACTTCTTACAAATTTTAAGTTTTAAGTTGGTTTGTTATTAACTTTTTAAAACTGATGTTTTGCTTATATTTACCACCAACTTCATGAGCAAACTCTTTAGTTTGTGTCTTAAATACAATTTAATTATCTTTCTTGCCTTGGAAACACTATTAGAGATTAATGTTTGATTCAAATTTTATGTTGAGGCACCGTATTTAGGTTTATGTTTCTTAATGTCATCTTTTTACTGAATATACGTAGTTCCATGAGAGAAACTTGTGCCCCCTACATTACAAGCTTTGTTTGAAGCCCTTACTTCATTTATGGGATATTTGAAGAAGACCCTTTCTAAAAACCTTTCTCTAATATAAGGGAAGCTCGAACAGCTTTCTTCGTATTCGTTAGGGCATTCGTTTTCTTGCCTGTTAGTGTCCTTCCTTTAGCTGGCTTCGCCCTATCTATTAATCTTTATTTTCAAATGTATATTTAGGAATATCTCTTGTTCATAGATCTTGAAACTAGATTCATATACATTTAGCACAGATTCTTTAAAACCCCATTGTCACTCACATTGAATATCCCCCCACGTGCCATATTTTGTTAAATGTCTACATGCACCCTCATTCGTACCTAGACACACCCGTATGCCATATAAGAATAGTAAGAATTCTAATAATAAATCATATATACCATGTCATTTGAAATTTTTACTCGAGTTTAGTGCATGTTTTAGTCAATCTTTGAGAAATATCATTTTGCTTTAAGAGGCTTTTGGAAATTATTATTTGAAAACCACTTATACAGAGATCGGGACATTAAAACATATATAATAACATTAAATTACTATTTGATTTCTTTTTGGTTGTAAGTTGTGATGATAACAATTGAATGTCACTAATCACTACAGACGTGTAACAAGTTTATACATAATACGTACGTTGACACTTTTGTGGTGATATTACCTGTTTCGTTACTTTTATCTTGAAATTTTAATAGATTTAATTTCATTTTATAATCATCATACAACTCAGTTTGCAAATAAACTGAAGTTTTATATTAGATCTCTAATATCGCAAGACTCAATGAAGTTCCAAAATAGTGGCACTTTTAATACATCTCATATGGTTAGTTATCCAATATCTCAATGTGGAATTTTGTTTTATTTGAAATTCTTACTACCATGTATATCCCTTGAGAGAATCATATGGTGGTTGTCATCTCACCCCATGTTAACATGTAATGAATCAGTTAAAGTTAGGAATTAAATGAAAATTGTTGTTGTCCTCTTTTATTCGAAATATTTCATATTATTCAATAATTATCAATAGACTTAGTTGATACATGCATTAATATATATGCTATGAAATCATATTGTATTTGAGATATGACATATAACAATTGTGGATGTAAAATCTTATTCACTATCTCATTTTTCTTATAGATTTCTTAACTAAAAAGCTACATTGTAGAAGTAAATGTTGAAGCTTCATATTAGTTGGTTCTAATACTTCCATTAACTATTTAAATGATTATTAAACTATGTGGTGTTCTGTGTGTATGTGTTTCTATATTGCTTGCATATTTTTTCTTCCTAAAAGTTTCACTGTAATATGCTTAGTAGAAGTTTTTCTTAATTCCCTCATTTTAGTAACAAATTATTGTAAGCTCTAAGTGGATATTATTTCAAATTATTTACCATGATTTTATGATATATTAATAATTTTTTATCCATATATCAACAATTCGGATGTCTAGTTAGTTTCCTATCTAGCCAATGCATAGTTATATTTTTTTTAGTTAGTTGGGCAGGTGATAAAGAACATGCTTTAAATCCGCTGGGTTCTCTTAAATGAAGTTAATTGTTAGCACTTTTCATGTAAAGTTTTCACCATAAAGAATTTTATTGTGTTCGATTCCATGTTCTAAAAAATACTATAGTATAACACTAATGAGATATGTTACTATCACATGTATTTCTGAAGATACGTAACATATAACCTCATACATCTTAAAGAATAGAAAAAATTATTTATTGTGACGTTTGTGTGACACCCCTACTTTTGGAGAATATGGAACTTAATTAAATTGGTGATTTAGGAATTTATTTAATTTGGATAAATTATTTAATTCTGTGATTTTGATTTAATTAATTCAGTTTAAGTTTAATTTCACGCGTGCCGTATTTTAAGTTTAATTCAGATTGTGATTTCGAGGTCACAAATAGTTCTGAAAGGGTCAAAATAGTAGAAAAAGTGTATCCGGGCGCATAGTTTTGGGTCTCGGGGTGATTTTGGACCAACTCGACACCGTTTAAGGGCATTTTGACCATTCGGGAGTTTGAGGAATAGAGAACTCCAAAGATATTAACTTTATATTTTCCATTAGAGAAAGGGAACTAGGGTTAACACAAATCTAAAGGAAGAGAGTCCATAAGAGAGGAAGAGTAGGGGAGAACCAAGCTTCCTACACCGTTTTTCATCCCGAACGCGATAGAATCGAGATCGGAGTGAGGGGAGAACGACCACACCATCATCCCAATGAATTTCAGACTTGATATTGAGAGGCAAATATTTAAATGGCAATTTATTTTAAACATGTTATAATACCCATGTAGAATAGGGTTTGGTTTCATGTTATTGGAAGAAAAAAATAATTTTTAATACATGTTTGGGTAGAAATTTTATGTAGAATGATTTGATATCCATAGAGGATAATAAAATAGAGATTATATGTTATTATCCACAAATTTAATATGGGTTTTTGATATATAATGGTGGAATAACATAAAACCTATGGTTTTGAGGATTAGATGATTAAATCCATTCTTGAATGCTATTCATAATGTTTTGACGTAAAAATGACGGTAAAAAGTGTCCTAATACATGTGGGAAGGGTTTGGAATAAATAGTTTGCAGTTTGGTGGAGAAACATGGAAGTTATAGGTGTGTTAATGGTTAAAATGCACATGCAAAACGAAGAAGACGAACTGAAGAGCGTCGGGCCGGTTCGGTTTCCATAAATGTAAAATTTCCATTTTAGCCTAGAACTCCTAAATTGTTGTCAGGAAAACGTTGGGGAAATTGTTAAAATGTAACGAGGGATCTATTATATTAAAGTAGGATATGATAGGGTTATGGGAATTTAATCTTACCGAGAGATTTAAATATGATGATTAAGTGGGATTAAACGACAATTTAATTAATTCACGAGAATGAGAATGTAATTATGGGAAAGCGTGAGTGATCTTATGGTAATTAACGTGATTCGGTAGTGTAGTGTATGGGTGGTAAAGGTGACCTCGATTGGTTTGAGTTTTATTAGATACTGGTAACCTAGTTGTATTGGGTAGAATGACCATGCATGGTTGAGTATGAAACGTTACGTACGCACTATAAATGAGAGGTGAGGAACTTAAGGAAGTGTTCATAGCCTAACATGTGTATTGATTCGTCACTTTTATTATATTTTATACCCCGTTAATTTGTACATTCTAGCATTCCCGTGCATGTATTTCCCGGTTCTTATACTCATTTATTGACTAAACCCTGAATTCATCATATATACTTTGTATGTGTCTTTATTGAGCTTTTATAGGTCTCGAGAATGCATTTTGGAAAGTTTTGTTTTGATCCGGAAAAGTTCCGTTGACACTTGCACAGTCGGGGGCATTTTGGTAATTTCAGCACTCGGGTTTTGTTCCCGATTTCTTCACGGAAGTTGTAGACCTTCTTCTTATCTTCGCGTGGCCTCCAACGGTGCTTGAATCCGACCTCGAACGAAGAAGTTATGGAAGTTTCGGTGAAGCATGGGACAACTAATGCATATATAGGCAACTCTCCTTCTCACAGCAGGCCCGAATCGATTCGCTGACTGTGCCGAATCGATTCGGTTTCATACAGGGGCAAATCTCTACACTTACGAATCTATTCGGATTTGGCACCGAATCGATTCGGCCCAGCATTTCCAGCTTTCTTCTTATTACTAGTTTGCCATTGTGGTGGGATTTTGGGGATATATCCCTTGTTTTTCCTCTTTTGTATATATAGATTACTTTTGTTAGATTTTTGGAAGATAGAAAAACACTCTCTTCTCTCTCCTAGGTCAAAGTTCATTTATGGTTCTTATCACTTGTAAAGCTTTGATTACTAGCTTAATTGTTGTTATTAATGCAAGAAAGGTTCAATTACTTCTTCTCTACTTGTCCTACTAGCTTTAATTTGCATTTAATTCCATCTCTTGCATTGGTTTGTGTTTAATCTAGATAACGAACCTAAATATGTTGTTAACTAGCATGGGTAGTTTAGTTTCTATTATGAGTAGCTAGACTTATGATTGGGGATCAGAATCCCACCTTGGATGCTTGAACTTAATATTTAGGGTTTGGTTCATAATTGTTCTAATGGAACTTCATGTGTTGGTATTGGAGTATCATAGTTTCTTAACTTCTCTTGTCATGCAAGGGTTAGTTTTTGAAGCTTTACTACAATCCCAACCCATCAAGCAATAATTAATTAATCCCTAATCCTCCATTGTTGAGTTTAGTCTCTACATGGTTGATGTTCGGACTTAATTAGTTATGCTCGATTAGAATTAATTTCAACCATGCCTTTTAATCCCCTTCTTTGTGAATCCGAGGTGGGAGAATGATCCTCGATCCCTTTAATTTCTTGAACTCAAGCTTATCTTAGTTCTTTTCATAGTTCTGTAATTATTAATTAATTAGCTGATCATCAATAGTATGTTAGTTTAGAGACTACTCTCAATCACTTTTCCAAACTATTAAATCATCTTTTACACTTTAACTTTTGTGACGTTCAGAGAATCCCTTTACCCTTATCCAGTTCTCTTAGGAGTGTTTCAATCCCTGTGGATCACGATTCCGTACTTACCGGATATTACTTGTTGCGATAGATTTGCACTTGAATCACAAGCCATATTTTTGGAAGCACGAAGTTTTTGGCGCCGTTGCCGGGGATTGGCAACTATCTTAGGGTTTAGAAATTCTCTTTACACTATCGTTCCCTGTGGTCACCGTGACATCACGGTTTCCAAAAATCAATGTAAAAGCACTTGTAAATGCAAGACGAGAGTAGTAGCAATTTAAATCCTGTTCGTGAACCATCGTTTAGTGAACCCTCGGATTATTGGAGACCTTTACCATTAAGTTCTCATTCTAGTTCGATCTCATCTTCTTCGTATACCTAGGCTCACTCCGATCCCACAACCATGGCCGATAATGTTAGTGAGCACGGTAGTCAAGGGGTTGCACCCGACCCCCCGTATAGGACTATGCGTGATTATTTGCAACCGGAGATGGCCAACTCTCCGTCTTGTATCATTTTTCCTTACAATACCGCGCAATTCCATTTTCGTAATGGAATGATTCAATTACTTCCTACTTTCCACGGTATGGACAGTGAACAACCTTACCTTCATGTTAGAGAGTTTGAGGAGGTGTGCGCTACCTTTAGCGATCAAAACTGTCCTCTAGATGTCACACGTCTCAAGCTTTTTCCGTTTTCCTTAAAAGACAAGGCCAAAACTTGGCTTTGGCCTTTAGCTCCTAATTCCATCGGGAGTTGGCGCGAAATGCAAGCGCGGTTTTTGAAAAAATTCTTTCCAACTCATCGCACCAACTCTTTAAAGAGTCAAATCCAAACATACGTTCAAACCGAAGGTGAATCATTCGAGCGATGTTATGAGAGATTTAATGAGGTACTTCATAAATTCCCACACCACGGTTTCGAAAAGTGGAGATTAATCTCATTTTTCCACAATGGGCTTACACTTAATGCGAAACAAATGGTGGAGACAATGTGCTCCGGTGAGTTCTTTGGTTTAGATCCTGATGATGCGTGGGCACATTTCAAATATTGTGCCGAGACCACCCAAGCATGGGATACCTCGGATCCGAACAAAACCAGTTCGCGACCTTCGATTCCGTCCTCGTCTAACCCTGGTATGTATCACCTCACTGACGAGGCTGAGATGAAAATGAGATTAGATAAATTATCTAAGAAAGTTGAGGAGTTCGGTTCAAAGGTTCGAGATCCCGTTGTTCAAACTCATTCCGTAATTGAGGAGTTGTGTGCCATTTGTGACACTAATGCTCATTCGACCCAAGAGTGTCCTACTATTCCGGCTTACAAAGTGATCCTCCATGACCAAGCGAACGCTATGGGAGTTTTTAGAAGATCCCAAAACGTTCCCGACCAAGGGTTTAATCCATCTTGGGGTAACCAACTCAGTTACCACTATCAACAATCTCGTCCTCACCCGCCTCAGAATTACCAACAACCGTACAACCAACATCCCCCATCCCAAGTTCAAATGCAAGGTCCCCCTCTGGGACCACATCCACCAGTTATACCTGCCTACGCGCACCCGAACAAGAGAAGTCTAGAAGAGATTTTTCAATCTTTTGTGACTTCTCAACAAGCCACCAACGCTAGGCTCGAAAAAGAAATTTCCAAGTTGACTGCTTCTTTGAGTGTGAACGAAAAAGGAAAATTCCCGTCACAATCTCATGGGCCCGTTGGGCAAAATAGCATGAATTCCGATGTTTCTACTCCTTCCGATCAATGTAGGTCTATGGAACATGCTAATTCCATCACCACTCTTAGGAGTGGGAAGGTGATTGAAAATCCATCTGCACCTTTCCCGAAAGAATCCGACGAGGTCACAATAACTCCCCGAGAGAGTGAAGTGACTCCCAAAAAGAAAATTGATAAGTCGCCGACCAAGGGGCCGGAAACTTCAGTCCCTTGTCCATTTCCCGCACCCTTCCCTCAAAGGCTCCTTCCCATTGTTAAACCCAACAAAGATCAAGAGATCATGGAGACATTTAAAGAAGTAAAAATCAATCTCCCTCTCCTTGACGCAATTAAGCAAATCCCTTCCTATGGTAAGTTTTTGAAAGATTTGTGTACCTTTAAGAGAAATCATGTTTCTCACAAAAAGGTGGAGTTGACTGAACAAGTTAGTTCCATTTTCCAACACAACACGATTCCAAAATTTAAGGACCCTGGGTGTCCAACTGTCTCGTGTATGATCGGAAACTTCGCCATTAATCGCGCTCTTCTTGATCTAGGAGCTAGTGTGAACCTCTTGCCTTATTCGGTTTATCTTCAATTGGACTTGGGAGAACTTAGCCCTACCAAAACTAAAATCCAATTGGTCGACGTCTCCACCAAAATTCCACGGGGCATCTTGGAAGATATCCTCGTCCAGATATACACTTTTGTGTTCCCGGTCGACTTTATCGTTCTTGATACCCAACCTGTCTTAAGCCCGAACAATCAACCTCCCGTCATTTTAGGACGACCATTCCTCGTGACCGCGAATGCTTCGATCAACTGTAGGAATGGTGAGATATATCTGTCTTTTGGGAATATGACATTAGATGTTAATATTTTCAATGTGTCGCACCTCTCGAGTGACGAGGATGATTGTGTGAAGGAGGTGAATTTCGTTGGAATGATATGTGTGGACGACGATTTGATTGCGAGGGAAGAAATTGAGTGGAGTGTGTTAGATGTGTGTTTTGACATGCTAGGCGAGGGGGATGAATTGAGCAATTTTGATTCCGCTCCAATTGATGACTCTATCATTTCCGAAACGGACATTTGCATAGAGTCATCAATCCCGTGTAGGTGGAGTTGCTCGGAGAAGAATAGGGTAGAAATTATCTCTATCAATGTGTGCACCGACCCTCCGGTCCGTCACTATAAGAACCCATGCCCCCTTTTTTCAAATCTTAATCCGATTTTCAAAACCAAACGCGGGTCCAGCGGTTGGGGTAGTCCACTTTGGATAGGTGTCATATCCTCCGATCTTGAACCCGATATAGTCGTTAAGTGTATGAGCCTTAGTTGGAGCAAAGTCAGACCGCGGGTAAGGATAGGTGTTCACATTATGAAGTACGTCCTAATAATCTCCGCGAATTTACAACCGGACGTCGTACGCAGCTGCCCCGTTAGCAGGGATGATTCGGTTCGGTGAAATATCATTTTTTGGTGCCGAGAAACCCCCGGCATGTGTGGGGTTGCAAATTTTTGGTTCCGGACCAGTTATATACTTATGGTACATCATTTTGGTCCAAATAAATCCAGTTGAGGTGGCCCCAAAACATAAACCTCATGAGAATTGAAAAATCAGCTTAACAGAAAGTCCATTCCCAGCTCCCGAATCGATTCGGATTAATACCAAATTGATTCGTCCCTTCCCAGTAGCAAACCATAGAGTCAGCGAATCGATTCTCTATTTCAGCCAAATCGATTCGGTTAGTCCAAAGTGTCAGGTCCCTTCTCCCGAATCGATTCGGATTAATACCGAATCGATTCGGCCCCTTCCAGTGTTCAAATTCCAGAATCGCGAATAGATTCGGCTTACCTACCGAATCGATTCGGAGCACCTGCCACTTAAAAATCCCCCATTCTGTTTTAATCCTCTTCTTATTCTTTCTCCTCTCTTACCTGCGAACCAACCTCTCCCATATCATTTCCTGTCCTCCATTCTTAGTCAACCTCATGGCTTCCTCTTAGAAGGCATCCTCATCTAAGGTATTAATTGAACCATATTAATTCAATGTCATTCCTTATTTAGTGTTTTTGGTATGTAAGTAGGGTAAAATGCATTTTTACCAAATCCACATGTTTTCTGCATGAAACTCCTTATCTTTTCATTGGTTGTGATGTGAAACCAACAAATACTACTTGTCTAAACTGTTTTGATGATTAAGTAGTATTTGTTGGGGGTTTTCCACATTGAAAATGTCATTTTCCCCCTACTTTCTATACATTGGACGCTAAATGTTCGATAAATTGCCACTGTGAAGATTTTGTGCGCTAAAGCTTCATCTTCGCACATTTTATCGCACATTGGTGTAGAATTATCCTTGATTGAGTGCGGTGTGCGTCGGTAACGTCAATTTGACCATTTTTTCCCAACGCACACCCACCGATTCCTTTTCGATCCTGTTTCACGCTAAATTGATTTTATGCATTACACTAATTGTGTATGTATCAAATTGATTTTTATTATAGGTTTCTTCGGTCTCCAAGCCCACATCCAGCATAATTTTGGGTCGGGGAGGTTTCGAATCCTTCCGCTCCAAACAGGAAAGGGTCTGGTTCCATGCTAAATTTTCTTTGGGTCGCCCAATTACTATTGAGCGGCCTGTGCACCTTGAGGATTTCCCTGCCTCTGTCCGTCGGTACTTTCAGAAATTTAATTGGGAAGCTCACCTTGCACGGGCGGGGGAGGTCAATGATGAGCACGTTCGTAGGATCTATGCATCTCTCGTCCCAACTGGGGACATAACTTTTGAGGTTTACGTGCGGGGTAGGAGAATTCCTATTTCTAAGCCTCTCTTAGCATTGCATCTCACTGGGGCCGATAACCCTGAGGATTTTGATTACCCTTGCGCCGATGAGGGGAGGCTGACTAATGAGATCCTGATTGAGCGTCTGGCGCCAGGGAATGTTTGGGCTGGGGAGACTTTCCCCACATCTCTTATGCCCGACAACCACCGCATCATCCACCTTGTTGCCGTAAATTCCATCACGCCGACCCAGACCAAGGCTGTTCTTCGCTCCGCCCAGGCCCACTTCCTTTACCATCTCTTGGACGCTAATTCTATTATAAACCTTCCCGCATTGGTACTTCAGCGGATGCTAAAGGCCGCTTACTGTGAAAAGAGTACCACTACCCTCCCGTA
This sequence comes from Sambucus nigra, assembly GCA_949130495.1. Classification (NCBI taxonomy): domain Eukaryota; kingdom Viridiplantae; phylum Streptophyta; class Magnoliopsida; order Dipsacales; family Adoxaceae; genus Sambucus; species Sambucus nigra. The sequence goes on from OX422214.1 coordinate 113,028,175, forward strand.
CGCGCGATTGGTTTCCCGTATATGTAGAGATGCGCATTGCGAGGTGGCGAGTACGGACTACATTCCTCGCCTTCCCAAGTTGCTTGGCGAGAAGGCCATTGAGAAGAGTCTTGGAAAGGATTATTGGGAGAGGAGAAAGAAGCGAATATTGGATGCTCCTGCTATTGCTCCTGACGCTGCGGATGCCCCGGATGCTCCTATGCCGGATATTCCGAATGTGCCTCATCATCTCCCACCTCCTGCCTCATCTTCTGTTGACCCCATCGCGTATCTCGGGGTGCGGATGGATGAGCTGCAGGCGGATTTTTCCGAGTTTCGGGGCGCTTATATGTCTAGCTTTGCATTATTCCAGGCCGATTTTTCTGCTTATCGGGGCGCTTACGAGCGCGATATCTCCATGATTACTCGGGCGCAGATGGACTTATTTTCACATCTCCGAGGGGGCGAGGCTGCTGTGCCTCCGTACCTTTATGACCCTTATGCCTCTCGTGACCCCTCCGCTCTCGAGTCCCCGAGCCTTCATCCGAACGATTTGTAGGCCGCGGTCATCCTACTTTCTCTGCTACTGATTTTTGTGGTTCTTATATTCATATTTTTGGGTTTCTATCTTTGTAGTTGTGTATTAGTGTGGGGAGGAGAGAGTACATTTGTTGTATTTTCTAATTTTGGTTTTATTGTGCCCCATGTACACAACTCTTAATTATTAATGAAATGACTCATTTTCTGTTTCATATTTCTTCTTGTATATATCTCTTTAGTATATATTATTGTTTATGGTACTAACTTGTAACAGGCATGCCGTTGCGCGGTTCTCGAATTACTCCTTACGGGGTGACTATTTTCATACCCCTTTTCCCTTTTTATCCCTACTAACATTGGGGACAATGTTTCATTCAAGTTAGGGGGTATGGTATACAATTGTGATGTCGGTTATCATGTTAGTAGTAATTTTTTTTTTTAATCCACTATGATTTCTTATATGATCGACATATCCTATTGTATAGCTATGAAGCATGCTTTGAGTCATTGATTTATTACCCTTTAGCCCGTTATTGTTTGCATTGTGAATAGCATCATAAAATTAAACTGTGAAGCTTTGAGCATATACACAAATAATTATTTATGATTTGGTTTAAAGTGTTTCAAATTAATTATTCTTAGGCGCATGCTATACCCTTACAAAAGTGAAAATTGAGACTTATCATCATTTGTGAGCGTAGACACCCACTCTATCTCTTTCTTGTCAATGAACTCGTTGACGATCTCATTTTCTTTTCATTTAATTGCATACTAACTGATTTATCACTTGAGCATGATTTTCAATGGTGTTGAGTCCCGCGAATCACATGAAACTCTAGGAAAGGATTATAGGCCCTTGTTGTTAACCCATATGACCTTGACCTTTCCCTTAAATGTTTCCCCTAGTCAAGCCCCTTGAGCCTTATTATTCCTTTCATTTCAACCCCAAATCCCTTTTCCAACTCCACATTGGAGTCCTAAACCCTTATTTACTCCTCACGTACCTTGATTAGGGATTGTTCCTGGGATTGAATGATGTTGTTTATATGGATTGCAATCAAAGAAATCAAAGAAAAGCTATGAGAAAATCAAAGAAATCAAAGAAAAACTATGAGAAAATCAAAGAAATCAAAGAAAAGCTATGAGAAAATCAAAGAAAAGCTATGAGAAAATCAAAGAAAAGAATAAGTATCGAATAAAATGGGTCCTTGTTGTTTCCCATTTCCCCATGTGCATGAATATCAAAGTCTCACTCTCATGAATACATTGCTTGTGGAATTTGATTTCGATTCCAAAATTTGCCCATTAAATCCATTATCCCGCGCGCTATTCCCGAATCTCCTTTGATCCTACACACATCCCTTTCTGTTCCTAACCCTAACCTAGCCTAAATTCTATACCCCAAAAGTCCTATTTGATCCTAGGGTGATGTGATTCAAAGGTCGAACATTAGCGATAATCTGTTTAAATGCTTTTCTCTTGGTTAATATGCGATATCCTTTCATGAGATTGTATTTTTCACTTTTATATTGCGTTCTTCATTGATGACATGTGTGTGGCCTAGTTTCCCCTTACAATTACTCTTAATGCCCGCATGTCCCGTGTGTGTTACATCCCATTTCTAAGTGTTTCATTTGTTAAGTGTAACAACCAGAGAGAACTTGAGTATGCATGCCTTAGCATTTATATGGATTTTAAAAGTTTTGCCAAATATAAATTACCACATGTGTCCGCTTATTTCGCATTTCCATGGTTTCGATTTTTATTTGAAGTTATTTGTTTAATGCCGATAATTGCTGTCTTTTGTGTGAGCTTCGTTCACTTTGTTGATAAATTGTGCTTCTTAGATATTTGTTGAGCTACGCATTGGATTTTGCCGTATCATTGTATGAGTTGATTTGATGTTTGTGGGTGTCATCCCTGGAAACCCTCACGAGACCTCACTCGTACCCTAGGGCCAGCTAGGGGTTTAAAAACGGCTTATTGCATAAGTTAAATGCAATCGTTCGCCTACGAAAGTGGCATTTTTCCTTCGTTGTACATATTTCTTATATTTTGGTTGCGTTGTTGGCCCTTGTTTCTTCATACTTCATTGCTCGGGACTAGCAATGTATAAGTTAGGGGGTGTGATTCGTCACTTTTATTGTATTTTATACCCCGTTAATTTGTACATTCTAGCATTCCCGTGCATGTATTTCCCGGTTCTTATACTCATTTATTGACTAACCCCTGAATTCATCATATATACTTTGTATGTGTCTTTATTGAGCTTTTATAGGTCTCGGGAATGCATTTTGGGAAGTTTGGTTTTGATCCGAAAAAGTTTCGTTGACACTTGCACAGTTGGGGGCATTTTGGTAATTTCAGCACTCGGGTTTTGTTCCCGATTTCTTCACGGAAGTTGTAGACCTTATTCTTATCTTCGCGTGGCCTCCGACGGTGCTTGAATCCAACCTCGAACGAAGAAGTTATGGAAGTTTCGGTGAAGCATGGGACAACTAATGCATATATAGGCAACTCTCCTTCTCACAGCAGGCCCGAATCGATTCGCTGGTTGTGCCGAATCGATTCGGTTTCATACAGGGGCAAATCTCTACACTTCCGAATCGATTCGGATTTGGCACCGAATCTATTCGGCCCTGCATTTCCAGCTTTCTTCTTATTACTAGTTTGCCATTTTGGTGGGATTTTGGGGATATATCCCTTGTTTTTCCTCTTTTGTATATATAGATTACTTTTGTTAGATTTTTGTGAGATAGAAAAACACTCTCTTCTCTCTCCTAGGTCAAAGTTCATTTATGGTTCTTATCACTTGTAAAGCTTTGATTACTAGCTTAATTGTTGTTATTAATGCAAGAAAGGTTCAATTACTTCTTCTCTACTTGTCTTACTAGCTTTAATTTGCATTTAATTCCATCTCTTGCATTGGTTTGTGTTTAATCTAGATAACTAACCTAAATATGTTGTTAAATAGCATGTGTAGTTTAGTTTCTATTATGAGTAGCTAGACTTATGATTGGGGATCAGAATCCCACCTTGGATGCTTGAACTTAATATTTAGGTTTTGGTTCATAATTGTTCTAATGGAACTTCATGTGTTGGTATTGGAGTATCATAGTTTCTTAACTTCTCTTGTCATGCAAGGGCTAGTGTTTGAAGCTTTACTACAATCCCAACCCATCTAGCAATAATTAATTAATCCCTAATCCTCCATTGTTGAGTTTAGTCTCTACATGGTTGATGTTCGGACTTAATTAGTTATGCTCGATTAGAATTAATTTCAACCATGCCCTATAATCCCCTTCTTTATGAATCCGAGGTGGGAGAATGATCCTCGATCCCTTTAATTTCTTGAACTCAAGCTTATCTTAGTTCTTTTCATAGTTCCGTAATTATTAATTAATTAGTTGATCATCAATAGTATGTTAGTTTAGAGACTACTCTCAATCACTTTTCTAAACTATTAAATCATCTTTTACACTTTAACTTTTGTGACGTTCAGAGAATCCCTTTACCCTTATCCAGTTCTCTTAGGAGTGTTTCAATCCCTGTGGATCACGATTCTGTACTTACCGGATATTACTTGTTGCGATAGATTTGCACTTGAACCACAAGCCATATTTTTGGAAGCACCATGTATCTAATCACTGTTCATTGAAATTGAAATTTAAATGCTTACTAAATATTTTGAAATGATTTTTACTTAGGCTCTAACCCGTACTTGTAAAACTTTTAACAAAAACCTTTTAGGTGTTAAGCCATATGGATGTCATGCAGGATGATCTGTTGAAGGGATGCGTAGCTATAGAACTTGTGGATGCTTGCAGCATTATGAATTAGTCACTTTAGATGATTCATTCATAGTGTAGGGTGCAATTCAGTATTTTACTAGGGTGTTTTGCCCTGAGTTATATCATTTATGTCAGTCAGACTTTGCATTCATATTTTTATTATGTTGGAATTTTATATAGGATTTATGAATTGAGGCTTGATTCGGTATTATTTTATCTCAGTCATTTATATTGTGGATGGATTTATATTTCTATTCCATAGGATTTTAATAATGGTAATAATTTTCTCTTGTTGTTGTTGTTTAATAAAAATATAAAATTTGACATCGGCTTTTGAATGCTAGGTGGTTAATAAACCTTTAAATTATTTTTGACAAGTGGTGCTAAGAAGGAACCAAATAAAAATCCTATTTTAATTTAATAAAGGCCTAATCACCTGATATTAAATTAAGGGGGTGTCACAGATGGTATCAGAGCATCGGGTTCTAGTGTCCTTAGAATTTGTACGACTTTTCACATTTCATCTTAACATTCTTTGATATAGAGCCTTATGATAGTATTATTGTATTCCTTTACGAACGTGCATTTATTTTCTTTTGCAAATGATTTAGTATTTGAAGGTGAACTTATGCATATCTTGATATGTTTTCAGATGCCTCCCCGGAGAGATAGAGAGGTGAGAGTGGCAGCCAGAGATGAGGTGAGAGAGGCTGGATAGGAGCCACATGTACCACCGCCATAGCCACCGCCAGATATGATATCGACGACACATGTGGCCGAGATACTGGCCCAGGTTGTCAATGCTACTATGACATCCATGGAAGCTTTCTTCCCTCAGCTCCAACCATAACTGTTAGTGGCACCCGATGTTCAGGCCCAACCATGGCCGTCAGATTGACAGAGAGAAAGGGAGGAATTTCAGAAGGGTCACCCACAAGAGTTTCATGGTAACTCGGATGTAGTAGTGTCAAGTCAATGGGAGAAGAACATGCAGTGCTACCTGCGCCTGATTGAGTGCATTGACACTCATAAATAGTTATTAGTTACGTTCGAGTTGGTGGGCACCGCTTTGCAGTGGTGGGAGTCTGTGACCACAGCCGAGGAGAGAGATGTGATGACTATTGGAGAGTTCTGGGTGTGGTTTGATCACAAATACTTTTCGTGTGCTATTGAGACAGAGATGAGGCGGGAGCTCCTCAATGTGTCGAAGGAAAATAAGACGTGGTAGAATACGAAGAAGAATACACTCGGTTAGAAAATTTTGTGATAGATGAAGTGAATACTAATTATAAGAGGGTGCGTATGTTTATGGATGGAATTTCCTGGAGGATCCGATAACACTTATTGGATAGTCTGACATTGAAGACGTACACTGAGATGGTTATTGCAGCAGTACTTTATTATCAGAATCAACACATGCACATGAGGATTGGAAAAAGATCAAATGAGTTTAGTGAGACTGGAAGTTATGATAGGAGCAGTGTGGGTGGGGTGTAACAGCAATAGGAGAGGGATATATAGCAATGGAACTAGACCAAGAGGTTTAGGTCCGGGGGTTATCAATCTGAGAGAGGTGGATTCAGGTAGGGTCAGCATGACCCTCAGTAGTATTTTTTTCCTCACGACCACCCGGGCCAAAGGAATGGCAAGGGAGAATAGTAAAGACAAGACCAGTGGTAAGGGGGATTTCCTAAAAAATGTTTATATTATGGAGAGACGGGACATAGTAAGAGAGATTTCCTTGAGAGAGTTAGGGAAATTACAGGATGAGATTCTGAATGTACAACCACTTTAAGAGTTCATGGTTCAGTTCTAGCATAAGGAGGCCACTTAGGAATCTAGTGACCGTGCAAAACAACTAGAATATGGAGGTAATATTTTGTTTTTATCCTTATGAGCATGGATTTTGTTCGGGTGACATGGATGCATCACTGTATATGATTGTTAACACTAGAATTCATGAGTGAGTCAAATTTAATGGGGGCGTTGGTCCTAATAACCTTATTAAGTATTTATATATAATTACCATGTGGTAGCGGGGCTCTTTGGTGTCGCATACGAGAGAGAGGGTGTGTGCACTAAGAGGGCATTTATATTACATGTTAGTTTACTGCTCTTCGAGAGTTATGAGAATAGATTAGACTATTTTTTGATATTTGACTGGTTAGGGATGTGTTGCATGATCATAGATTATGATAGTGAGATCTCGTGTTTGTTGTCCTAGGGTATGAATTGTTTTTGCTAGGTATCACCTGAAAAATGGTTGAGCGTATATATATATATGTGAGAGAGTGTGTGTGTGTGTGTGTATATATATATATATATATTAGGTAGTAGACTTCTGTGTGTATGTTGTCTAGTTATAATTGATCTCGGTGTGTAGGGTCGATTATTGATGTGATTCAAGGTAGACTGGCTTATTGTCGAGCAAAGAGATATAGCTCGTGACTTTTTAGTGCTAAGAAACTAGTAATAGTAAGAGCGTCATGATATATGTTGCTTGTGTAGCATGAGAGTGGATGGGTATACTTTTATGTCAAAATATGAGTATTTGAGGGTTCGTACTATGGACTAAGGGCTTAACGGATCTCGACGACTGACAATTTCAGACTCCATATTATAGGACCCCTTAAGTCTATCCTTAGGTCCATAGCACCTCTTTATTCCACTACAAACCCTAGGTCACAATCTGAGTATCGATGTAACGGCTAGTAGGCACTCCTGGGCCCCGATTTGACCCCAATCAACCCTATCTTCAGAGAAAAACTCTTTGAATCTTTGAAGGGAACTGAAACCCCTTTCCAACAGTTTGATCTGTGCACAAAACAGCATAATCTTTTAGATGAACGGTCAGTTTTCCCCTAAAAATTGATTTGGAAGCCACCGGGCACTCCCGAGCTCCGTTTGACCTAAGTCAACTCCTCAGCTCGAACGAGACTGAATGAATCTCTAAAGGAAACTGAATATTCTTTCCAATGGTCCACCTCATGCTTGATTTGGAATTACGATACGGACGAATGATCGAATTTACTCTGAGAGGTCACCGAGCACTTTCGGTCCCGGTTGACCAAAGTCAACTTTCTGAACCATGCGAAACTCTTTGGAATGTCTAAGTACATCTCCTAAACTTTCCAGCGGTCCACCCCTTTCTGACTTATCATTCAGACGATTAATTCGTTTCCATCTGACGGTCTCCTATCCAAAGTATCGACATGCGCTTCTGAGACACATTTAACCCAAAGTCAACTCTCGAACACGGGAGCAGTCAAAAGAACAATTAAAGGCCTCTGAATTACATTTCTAATGGTATGCTCCACGTGTGATTCGGATTAACATAATTTGTTTTATGACCATTTTTCCAGGAAAATATGTACGAGACTGCCAAATAGCAGGTCCCAGACCCTACGTATCGGCTGTGTGTCTATGGTCACTACCGATTGGTAGGACAAGGGTTAACCTGATCAGTAACCCCTTGACCCTATAAAAGGAGGGCATGACCTCACTACCAAAAACACCTACAGCTCATATAGACCAGCATCATGTAATACCCCGTACTTTTATTGATATTTATTTATGGGATTAATTAAATTAAATGTGAATTAATTGAGAATTAATTCGGATATAATACTAACGAGATGTGAGTTGGTATTTGATTATAATGTGTATATATGAAAATATATGAATATTAGAAATATTGAAATTGTCACGAGATTGAAATACAGCAATTTGGGAAATTTTGTTGGGACGCGTGTGACAGTCGCGTCAGAAATGTAATTATTTTAATTAAAAAGTAAATTTTATTTCTATTAACCGTATGGTCATTTTTAGTGCACCAATGTGTCCGGAAGGGTCGAAATAGTCAGAAAACACTAGCCGGGGGTTTAGTTTGGGTCCCGGGGCATTTTTAGGCCATACCGGCAACTTAAAAGGGTAGTTTGGTAATTTCGGAATTTTGGGAATTAAAACCCAATAAAATTAGAGGTTAAAATCTGATTTAGTCTTTACCCACTAAACCCACTAACAACACTAAATGACTTAATGGGCTACGGGAGTTATTGGAAAAAGTTTTAAGAGTTTCCTAAGGCAACCTCTAAACCACCATTGTAATCTTGGAGAAAAAAACTGGTAGAGAGAGAGAGAGGAAGGAAAATTCTGCAGAAAGAGAGAGAGAGAGAGCAACCTCCATCAATTCAACATCAAATTCATAGAAAGATTAGAGGCAAGTGGTTTAATTACGTTATTTGCAACGAATGATTCTTCCATGCTTAGACATTTATGAAAATTTCATTATTTTGGGAGATTGATAAAAACCCATTGAATTGGAATTAGAAATTCACATTTTGATAAGGAGATTGCATGTAGAATCCTGTTTGGGTGATTAATCTGATAGTAATACTTCTTTTATTTCACAAAAACGGATTTAATTATGTCTATTGATGCCTTTAAATTTCTAGGGTTCATGTTCATCAAATTTGGGGAAAAATTGGGAGATTTGTTAGTTGGGTGTTGTTTAGGATGAATTGACCCCATATAAACGTGGTAATACGATTTAAGTATGTTTAGGAATATTTAGAAACCCTGAAATACTGCTGTAATGATCCTTAGATGAGATTAGAGGTGAAGAGGATTGGTAAAAACGAAATGGGAAAATTCTGGGCTCGAACTGTCACCTCGTTAGAAGACCTGCCCAGGTCGTTCTAACGAGCTCGTTCGAATGAGATTCTAACGAGTTGACTGTTGACTTCTAACGAGTGGGATGTTCGTTCGATGCTCTTCGTTCGAACGAGATCTCGTTAGATGCCCACTTCGTTCGAACGAACTCTCGTTCAAACGAGACTTCTAACGAGTTGACAGATTGGCCTTTTTGGCCTGATTTGAATTCTAGTGCCCCGTAACCTTATATAATTGTACAGATAACCTTCCCTTGTTAACTATTTGGTATAATTGGGAGATTTGGGATATTTTGAGGAGTGAAACATAGAAGTGTAATTTGAACCAAATGATATTTATGGATTAGGACGCTAGTGACTATATACGATGTGAGGATTTTGACGACTTATATATTTATAATAACCGAGGATATGTGAATGGTGTAACATTATAAGTTGGCATGAGAATGAGAAGTATACCGCTAATAATTATGGTAATTACTAATAAGTGTGCATGCTTTGTGTGCCTACGGGGGGGATTTAGATTGGTACCTCGAGAACATATGTCAGACAAGGACTTATTGGGAAGTTAATAAGTCTGCTGATCGTGGGAGCGTAGGTATGTGCGTGACCCATGTGATGTGACTGTGTTCGCCTCCATTGTTTGTGATTGTTGTTATCTGAGAACGATTCCTGAGAGATTCGGAATGCGTGATCCTTATATACGTAATGTACCGGGATGGGATAGCAGAGTATGTGTGCACCGCAGCTTAGACTCGGGGTGCTTGTATAGTATATTTATGACGTGAATAATATACGCTTAAATAATGGGAACTTTCATGTTGGTATTGTGTGTATAATCATGGTAACACTTTGTGAAAATAAAAAGGGGAAATCTGTAGTGAATTGTATTGCTAATTATTGAGAATCCGAATTTAAGTAAAGTCCTCTATTTAATTGATAACGTTAGAATGTATAATGGGATTCGAGTAGAAAATGGTAGAACTTATGACGGTGTAGTTAGATATGAATGTCACTTAGATGGGTACAGTACGTTAGGAGTGTACAATTAGTCGAGAGGTGAGTATTTCATGTGAGTGCACGTCCTAACATGTATTTTGCATTCATTGTTTTAATGTTATTAAAACACTTGCTATTTTTAAAATAGTCTCCACTTTCGGGCTCTGACCCGTTTACGTTCAAATCTATTTTTGTAAAAACCTTTTAGGTGTCCAGCCACAAGGACACCATGCATAGGATATCCATTCAGGTGACGAGATGTAGCTGTTGTGGGAGTTACAGGGTCTTGCTAGTAGACGCTTCTTTTGTCTTGACTCATATTCAGTTTCATCAATTGTAGGGCATGTCGCCCATTTCTATTAGAGACGTTTCTTATTTCTGTTATTCAGATCTTTGGCATGTAATTAATTCAGGATACACTGTTTTATTTCTTTCAGTTGTGGGATTGTTGTGAGGAGTTTTCATCTGGACTTACTATTAATTGTTGGTTACTTTATTGAGACTTTATGGTGTACGGTTATATTATTCTTTCATAATTCTTTTACTGCATGTTAATCAGACTTATTTTAAAATTTGATATCTTACTTTTTAAATACTAGGTGGTTAGTAATTATTAAAATGTTTTCGACAGTGATGCTATTAACTGAACCAACTTGGCATTTTGTACTAATTTAATAAAGGAGTAGCTACCCGGTATTTAATTAGTTGGGGTGTCACAGGTGGTATCAAAGCATCAGGTTCTAGTGTCCTTTAGGATCTGTGAGGCCTATTATACTTCCAGCGTAACTTTCTTTGATATAGAGCCCTATGTTTAGGATTGTTGATATCTTTGGTGAGATTTCATTCTCCTGCTTTGATATATATGATAGTGAATCTTATTTACAATCAAGTGTGTTCGTGTGCCAAACGATGTAGTACGTCAGGTGAAGACAGTTGGGCGAACAGCAGGAGGCAAGGATCAGTTGAGATTAATAAATTAATTAAAGGAAAACCGTAGTCGAGGTCACCCATTGATTGGGCATAAATATTGTATATTTATCCCCCTAATTTCAGTACATTTGTGAACCCGAGTGATGTAACATATATGGATTTGATTCACATTTATGCTACTAACCTTCGTGGCGAGTATTTCGTGTTTCGTGCTTCTCTTATTGGTTTTACAGGTTAATTATGCAAGCAGTGCAAAAGAGGAAGCAAGACAATGCTAGAAAAGCTAAAAAGGCAAGTTCAGGGGCAATTCGGTAATTTTTCAGCCCGATCCGGAAGGAGAAGTCAACTGGAAAGTTGAAGAGCTCAGAACAACGAGAACACTGGAAGAAACGGCACCCAAATCTCTCCATCAAAGATAAGAAAGGAGTAGAAAACGTCGTTGCCGACCATTTATCTCGGCTTTCGTCTGACGTACTTAGTGATCCCATACCCATAGACGAGTATTTTCCGGATGAGCAACTATTTGCTACTTCTTCGTATCCCTGGTTTACGGACATAGTGAACTATCTTGTCACGGGAGCCGTCCCTCCCGATTGGACATCGCAAGATAGGAAGAGGTTTCTTAATTGGTCGCGCATGTTCTTTTACGATGATCCTTTCCTCTTTAAATATTGCGCCGACCAAATCATCCGACGATGTGTACCGGATGACGAGATACCGAAAGTCATCCAATTTTGTCATTCGAAAGCATGTGGGGGCCATTTCTCGACGAAAAAGACGGCCGCTTAAATTCTACAATGCGGCCTCTATTGGCCCACAATCTTCCGGGATACGAATGATGCTTGCAAGTCATGCAATAGGTGCCAACGAATGGGAGCCATTTCTCGACGCGACATGATGCCCCTTACCCCCATACTCATCATTGAGATATTTGATTGTTGGGGTATTGAATTCATGGGTCCCTTCCCCCCGTCCTTTGGTTTCCTATACATCCTAGTCGCGGTAGACTACGTTTCTAAATGGGTGGAAGCTATAGCTACTAAGACTAATGACAACAAAGTGGTGATAAAGTTCCTACAGGAACACATACTCTCTCGCTTCGGTGCACCGAAAGCGATAATTAGCGATAATGGCACGCACTTTTGCAATAGGCCATTCGAGAAGCTCATGAGAAAGTATGGTGTCGTCCACAAGGTTGGGACAACATATCACCCACAGATGAATGGGCAGGCCGAGCTAGCAAATCGGGAGATCAAGAACATTCTTGAAAAGACCGTCAATCCTACCCGGAAAGATTGGTCCCTTAGATTGACCGATGCACTATGGGCCTATCGTAACGCATTTAAAAATCAACTTGGCATGTCTCCTTTCCGTTTTGTGTATGGAAAACCTTGCCATCTTCCTGTTGAGCTTGAACACAAAGCGTATTGGGCAATTAAGCAATTGAACTATGCCTTGGACAAAGCCGGTGAAGCCTATAAGCTTCAATTGAATGAGCTAGAAGAACTACACAATGACGCGTATGAGAACGCCAAAATTTCAAAAGAAAGGATGAAACTTGCTCATGATAGCATCATTCGACGAAAAGAGTTTCATCCCGGGAAAAAAGTTCTTCTCTACAACTCTAGGCTTCACCTCTTTCCAGGCAAGTTGCGGTCACGATGGTCCGGCCCGTTCGTCGTAAAGACCGTTTTTCCCCATGGAGCTGTTGAACTAGACGATTTAAAAGGGGAAAACACGTTCAAAGTAAATGGTCAACGCCTAAAGCCATATCTAGAGGCGTGTGCAGAAGAGGTCGACACAATTTGGTTGTCGGACCCCGTTTATGGGGTCAATTGAGCTGAGAAAGTGAGGTCGTCGCACCCCCGACGCGTATGGGGTGAATTTGTATGTATAGTAGTCGTGTGTGAATAGGTTAGTTAGGAGTCTGGAGCCTGAGTTACGAAAGAGATCGATTAGCACGCACTTCGAGGGAGTTAGTACGCATTACGAGGTTGAATTCGAGGAATTTTTAGGAATCCCGAGGGTCTAGGAAGTTTTTAGGGGCCTTATGTACAAGTTAGAGGATGAGAGAGAACCTTAAAACGGAGAAAAGAGTGAATTCCAGCGTTTGGACCAGCATATCACCCCAAACCCCATCCAGAACTAGTTCGGGGGGGCGAACCGGTTCGCAGTACACCCCAAACCGGTTCGGGGGTACCTGGAAGATTCTTCCCCCTTAAATCCAAATTCATTCCCCTTCCCTCCATTATTTCCCCCCTCTTACCCATTCTTTTTTGTTCCCTCCAAATACTTCCCTCCTTCCCAAATTCATCCCAATTCACTCCCTCCCTCCTCTCCTTCCCAACCTTTCACATTTACCACCAAAACATCACCCCTTCACACCTATAAATACCCCACCACCCCTCCTCGATTTCTCATACCAAAACACTCTCCCTCACTCTCTTCCCTCCCATATTTTTTTCCCTCTCCTCTCTCTTTCCTTCAAAATGCCAAGCCCTCGCCGCATCAATCTCCGCCCCAAAAAATATGATTCTACCACCGTCCTTGATGACCCGAGTAAGGGGGTCTTTCGATATGCCCAAGAACATCATTGGGCCGAGCAATACTTCTCAGCTACTCGCCCCATTCACATCGAACGCTTCGTTGATTGGGGCCAACTTCCGGGCGATGTCACCGCCCGATTCAGCCGCCCCGGGTGGTGCTCCTTCCTCACCCCAACGAGCACTAACGTATTTGATGCCGCCATTCGCCAATTTTATGCGACCTTGGTTCGCAAATCCTCCACGCTTCACGAGGCCTACCTTGACGGTATCACTATTCCCTTCTCGGTGGCCATCATCGCACGCAAAATGCGTGCCAAAGGGGTGATCCTCCCCGTGCCCTTCCAATACCCCAACAATGGTACCCCCCACACCAAAGAAGAATGCATTGTTCTCATGGCACCCGGGGTGGAATGGGTGCGCGAATCCTTTCCTATTGGTGGTTTGGCCGCTACTATGCGCTTCACGAACCTCATTGCTTGTGGAGCCATCCACCAAATAACTAATGACTCGGTGGTCCGGTTACGGCACGCCAATTTCCTTTATTACTTTTTGGACCCCGAGAGCACCATCAACCTTGCCCAGCTCTTCTACGCGGATATCCTCAATGCCGCCTATGATGAATATGGCAAAACTGCACTACCTTACGCCTGTTTCATCACGGAGCTCTTGATGGAAGCTGGAGTGGATGACCCCGAGAAACAAATTTGAATTCCTCGCACCATTGGCGGCACGTCCACCACTCGAAGCGAACGCCAAATGCGCGTAGCTCACCCCGACCGTCCCATTCTCGAAGAGGATGTGGACAAAGAAGTTCATGAGGAACCGATGATGTACGTCGATGAGGACGAATTTGAGGATGATGAGGTGGATTCCGATTTCGAGCCCCCGGGGAAAACTTTGAGAGTCGCCTTTCGGCGGTTGAGTCCCGTCTCGACGGGTTCATCAACCAATACAATCAAGATCAAGCGGCTTACCGAAGGGACACCCGGATGATGTACCAACTCCAAGTCCACCTTCACCACCTCAACTTCGGCGGTCCTCCTCCCCCCTTCTTTTATGACCCATATGATCCAAATGCACCCAGCACCTCCCACCGACCCCCACCATGACCTTTGATTGTTTTTACATTTTGGGTGTGGATGTTAGTTGTTGTAGGGATTTAACATTGTCCACAGTTGTTTTCCCATTTCTTTTGTAACACAGGCTTCTCATTGTAATAATACAAGCTTGCATTTTTTTCATATTTGTTTGTTTTATTTTTCCGCACTTATTATTCGCTTTGAGTTAGATTTTAGTCCTTTTTTCTTGAGGACAATGCAAAAGTCTAAGTTAGGGGGGGCTACAAGTGCATATTTCTAAAACTTCACAAATTTTCAAAAATGCCCAAAAAAAAATTCCAAAAAAAATCATTAAAAAAAAAATAGAAAAAGAAGAACAATGAGCAATAGCCCGAAAAAAGCACAATTGAACATCATTAATGACGTTTCCAATTCCAACATTCCATACCTCCTTCATTTTACCCAATGCAACCTTCAACCCGAAAAAAAAAGTCCTAACCAAGTCCAAATTGCGAAAATTGATTACCGCGTGGAGAGCTAAGACACCAAAAGATAATATAAGAGGCTAAGTGCGCGACATAAAGGCAATGATCCCGTTTTTAAAACCGTAATCCGTTGATGAGATCCTTTCATCATAAAGTTTCCGTCTTTCTACTTGTATGCGTGAATTTGCTTCCATTACATTTACTCTTTATATCACGCATGCCGAGAGAAACGCCATAATCCGTGAGATTCGTTTGTGAGAGCGTTCCGTGAGAAATTGAAATCAAAATGAATTTTCGGATAAGTAACGTAATGATCAATCAGTGAAAATTGGCGGTTATATTTCCGGCTTCGCACACACACACTACGATTTGAGACTCGTAAATATGACTTAATGATGACTATTTTCTGGAAAAGTTTGAATTGCTCAATTTTTGCGTATTTTGAATTTTCTTTGAGTCGAATTTTGTGGGTATATTCACTGCAAACCCTCACGAGACACAACTCGTCCTACTAGGGTAACCTAGAGGTTTAAAGGCTTGTTGCATGCGCTAAATGCAATCGCTTGACCGCGAAAGAGGTGCTCTATCCCAATAAAGTCTTTGATGGATCCTTACTCATACTCTCATTCTTTTACATTGCTCGGGACGCACAAAGTTCTAAGTTAGGGGGTTTGATTGGGCATAAATATTGTATATTTATCCCCCTAATTTCAGTACATTTGTGAACCCAAGTGATGTAACATATATGGATTTGATTCACATTTATTATACTAACCTTCGCGGAGAGTATTTCGTGTTTCGTGCTTCTCTTATTGGTTTTATAGGTTAATTATGCAAGCAGTGCAAAAGAGGAAGCAAGACAATGCTAGAAAATCTAAGAAGGCCAGTTCAAGGGCAATTCGGTACTTTTTCAGCCCGATCCAGAAGGATAAGTCAACTTGAAAGTTGAATAGCTCAGAACAACGAGAACACTGGAAGAAACGGCACCCAAATCCGAGCTACGGTTGATAATTTATGCCCAATTGAAGTTGAAGAAAAATCCAAGAATAGAAGAAAAGAAAAGTCAGAAAAATCCTAAGTGTAGCACTCCAGGCCAGCATACCTTCACGAACCCCAGGCCGAACCGGTTTGGGGGGGGCGAACCGGTTCGGGGTACAGGCCGAACCGGTTCGGGGTCCCTGATGCCCGAATTTGCTCCTTTATTCTGATTGGTTCCCAAGACCCCTATTAGGTTAAAACTCTCAAAAATTGTAGGGAACGAGGGCAGCAACTTAGGAACAGCCATTAGGGATAGTTTTAATCAGTTTTTGATAGAAAAAAGAGGTAGGAACATCTAGGAACATCAAGGGAATAAATTGCTTCAAGATTCAATTGTTACGGGTTTGTTTTTCAAGTTTTAATTCAAGATTCAAGATTCTTGTCATTGTTCTTGCATGCTTAGTTTTCGTATTCGATTTAACTTATTGTTGCTTTCATAATACATCTTTACATGTTTCAATCTTGTTTCATCATGATTTCATACACATGCAACGTTATTATTTCATGCATTAGTCCATTTAACATGTCCGGCTAGGTTTTAAAGGTTGGGATGCATGAACCCAACCTGATGTGTTAGTGTATGTGTATAACGTTAATCCGATGAATTTAACGATTGATTTTGATCGTATCTCATAATTACATAATAATTGTGGATCTTTATATCTCGTTTGCCTCTGGGTACTCGTGATGATTTAGAGTACAATTTGAATGCAATTACCGCGATACTGATTTACTCATCCTCAGATTAGGTATGACGCGGGCTTGAACCTCGTATACATAATGCTTGGCAGTCCTAAATTCCGGGTCGGATTAATCGGATAAATTTATTATTAACGTTGTCACTGCATTGCACTAGGGTTGGGGGATTGTATTCCCATCCTGTTTTCTCACCATTTAGGTTAAAAAAGTTTTGATTCAATTTTTCACTCATAATTCAAGTAACTCAGTTAGTTGCATATTTCATCATAATATCATAATTGCATTTAACTTAAACAATCTCAAAAACCAAAACCAAATCTTTTCCTTTCTTTTTAGAGTCATCGTTAGGATTCCTCCGTCTTATCCCGTCGTCACAACTCCATTGTCCTTTTTCCCTGAGGATCGATACCTGACTTGTCGGATTATTACTTGAACGACAGACTTGCACTTGAGCCTAGAGAGTAATCACGGTAGAGACACATTCTGAGTCGTGTCACCTATACTAGGGTACGGAAGTCCTGGACGGTCCAGACGGCCAAGGCGTGACTTGTGACTTCCAAGCACAACAATAGTTGAAGGTGGTGTCAAATCAGACACATCCAACAAGGTTGGAATGGGAGAGAAAGAGTTAGGTGTAATATTGAAGAAAACCAGCAGAAACAATACTCGAAAGGCGAAGACGGCATGTGCTAGCCAAACGAACGCAATGTATCCAAAGGCTTGGACTTGTGTCGGAGTATGGCCAATCAAGAGTGAAAATTTGAGGAAAATTTTTCTTGTCTCGTGATAGCGGAGTTTCAATGGGGAGAAACAATCACCACACTTATAAGTGGAATTTGACGTCGAGAGAAGGCGTACACGAATGGTTTGACCGTAAGTTCCTTGATCAGATGTTCAGGTTGAAAAGCGAATGTTATTCTGAACTCACATAAGAGGGCCAAAGAGGGGTCAACTTGTGAGGAGAAATTTAATGTCGTAGCGAACCTTACACCGGGTGGAGAAGGTGGTATGGAGAAGAGAATGTTAAAGGGAGAATCTACATACAAGAAGAATTGTTAGCTCTTATGGGGAATTCTTCTTGGATGATAAATACAGATAGTAATAATATCGCGTGGTGTAAATTTGGAGGTAAATGTTCCCTTGGGTAGGGAGATACAAAAATCGAAGAATTTTTATAGAATAAGACTGGGAAAATGGTGTTGGAGAAACACCACAAGGAGGAAGACCTAACGGAGAAACCGTTAAAATAATCCGATAGCGGAATTTCTACCGAGCGATGGTAATTTCAGTAAGAGAGGTGGAAACCTAGTAGTTTTTTCCTTAGGTACATCAAGCTAAGGGAACAATGGAGATAGTCTTCAGAGCTGAGACTACCAACGTCCGAGGAAAGGACCACTTTAACATGGTCAGGATGACCGAAAATAAGTGGAGTATGTGTAGAGGTACTTTGTGGGAGTGAAAACCCGTACATTTTAAATGTTTCCCGATACAAGAGTAGGGATCAAGGTATTGTGCCTGGTAAGGTCAACAGTTATTGAAATATCCGGTTTGGGACAACATGTGTGGTAAGTCCAGGACCCATTTGAGCAGCCGGGACGATTATTAGAATAGAAGTATGAGTTATATCCTCAGATGAGGATGAATGTTATTTGTGGCATGGATGAGTTACTACATTTGCTACAATTGTTATTTTCACTTGAGAATCGAGTTTAGTGAGTATAGCAGTAATTTTATTATATATAAGAACAATTTCCCTGATAGTGTGGGGGTTACTTTTATTGTCATCCGCGGAGGATGAATGGGTATGTTAATAGCAGTTTATGCTTTATCGAAATTACTCGTTTTAGTGCTGTGTTATATGAGTATGATATGATCTTAATTATTGTTTTATGTATATGATTATACCGATAGTGTGCTGGTATTGCAAGTTTATTGGGATTACTACATCGGGGTAGCATGTTTTGTTCTGGCGAGGCCCCATCTGTTAGAGGGTCGGGCTCGCAATTGTACTTCCGTGCATATATATATATATATATATATATATATATATATATATATATATATATATATATATATATATATTGTGATTTCAAAGGGGTAAGTGGTCTCGGATATTTAATCCCAGTATGCGTAGGGATTTCATTGTTATGAGTCGTATGTGATTGATTTACTAGTCTACAAGGAGTTAGTTGGTTTTTATAATTAACGATAGAGAGGTCGTAACAAAGAGTGCATTGTTTTATCACCCGCTAGAGATTTGGGAGTTTATACTCATAGTTGTGTGTCTGGGGAAGGGAATTTGAGGGTCTCAAAATGTCTCGCATGTTGTATATGAAATGTGATTTCCATCACTGTAAAAAGAAAAGTATCTTTCAGAAGGAGTTCTTTGTTTATGTATAATTGCAAACTGAGAAGAAACTTTGTTGTTAAAAGACGAGAGTGTAGGGGTACATATTATGGACAGGGCTTAACGGATTCTGATGACCAACAATGTTAGGTAGTAGTGTATCGGGGGGGTTCCTTGTTTGGAGTTCGCTTTGCGAGACACCCCACGCATTAAACTTAGCGTAAGGTTGGTAGTAAGGAAATGTGTGGCCCTTCGTTCATGATTTGGATACCTCTATCGTTATGGGAGTACGTAGTTATAACGGGAAGTTACAAGGAGTAAATTATGATGTAAGGCCATTAAAGCCAGTTGTTAAAATATATGTAATAATAATGTTGGTTTTGTCACGGCACGTTGAAGGACGCATTGAGGATAAGGAGGATTTAGGATTTCTAATTCATAAGCGATTGAGAACGCCCAAGTGGTATAGCACTGTTATATTTACAGTGACAATAAAGAGTTTGGGATTTGTATGAAGCGTATATAATGTTTAAAAACCGTATAGTTGGGTTATAAGGGGCGTAGACATCTTGATTTGCTAAAGTGTAAATCAAAGGAAGAGGGAACATAGACGGGTGAGATTATTACTTATGAGATTAAACGTCATAAGAAAAGGTATAAATGAATATCATGTGTAGTCGGTGTAGCACGTTCAAACTTGGAGAAAAGGCAGTAGAAAACCATTTATTAAAAGGATATCTCTTGAGAAGGCGAATAAATTATTATGAGCAATTTGGAGTAGAGTTTCGATCAATCAAATGTTGTGAATGACTCAAGAGTAAATAGAGTGAGAATGTTAATAAGGTATAAGGAGTCCGGATTTTCACAAAGAGGTGAGAAAGTGTAAGGGTCGAAACTTTGGCATACGCCAAGAGAAGCAGAGGATCGTTAAGTATCACTTAACGGGAAGGAACATTTACAAGAAAGTCAGCATTTAAAGGGGTGTAGTAAGTAGTAGAACGGTTGGGTGTTAGATGATTAACCAATTAATTTTGTATCCAACCGATGATTCCAGGGATGGAAGAGTCAAGTTAGTAAATTCCTTGAGGGGTAACAAATTCCTTCAAATACGTGAGTCATGTTGTTCAGAAGGAGACAAATTGTTATATACTTGATTGGTTCACACTATTAGATAGTGGACACGTCGGTACGTGGTTCGACGTAGTATTATTTAGAACTGGGATGAAATCCCCGAAATCCACATTTAGGTGGGGTGACAATAAGTAGTGGGAAATAACGATTCAAACTGAGGGTTGTATAACCTATAACCCGAGATGCAGGCGCAAGGTGATTCACGACTGATGGATTGTATGAAAGAAATTTTGGATTCATTGCGATATTTTCAATTCCAAATCGGGTATAACTAGGGAGGTATATTGTAGTCATGAGGAGGAGATATTACCCAATGGTAGAGTTGGGGGAAAAGCACCCGTATCTATTTATGGTGGACAAGGTGCATATAAAGGTTTGTGTGACACCAACAGGCTGAAGTGGTTTTCCCTTGTGTAAAGGTCACAACGTCGGGATACTTCAAGGAATGGACAAGGGTAGTCAGATGTGTTATTGATTCATCCCAGGATGGGAGTTTGGAGTTTTGATAAACGCGGGAGTTACTAGTGAGGTGCGGACTCACAATACTAATAAAAATAATGCGGCTAATGATGTATAGGCTATTTTTATTCGAATGTTGTTTAATAAGAGCACAACGTGAGGTGCATTTATCGAAGATTATTCTGATAAGGTATCAAGTATGTTAAACAAGCTTGTTATGAACAAGGGCTTTAGTGATTGAGATTTTCTTTATATTTTGTTTGAAACACTGGAGGGTACCGAATTTTTCCAGGTATGCCTTAATTTTTCCGAATTTCGGGACGAAATTCTGTTATTAGGGTGAAGTATGTAATACCCCGTACTTTTATTGATATTTATTTATGGGATTAATTAAATTAAATGTGAATTAATTGAGAATTAATCCGGATATAATACTAACGAGATGTGAGTTGGTATTTGATTATAATGTGTATATATGGCAATATATGAATATTGGAAATATTGAAATTGTCGCGAGATTGAAATACGACAATTTGGGAAATTTTGTTGGGACGCGTGTGACAGTCGCGTCAGAAATGTAATTATTTTAATTAAAAAGTAAATTTTATTTCTATCAACCATATGGTTATTTTGAGTGCGCCAACGTGTCCGGAAGGGTCTAAATAGTCAGAAAACACTAGCCGGGGGTTTAGTTTGGGTCCCGGGGCATTTTTAGGCCATACCGGCAACTTAAAAGGGTAGTTTTGTAATTTCGGAATTTTGGGAATTAAAACCCACGAAAATTAGAGGTTAAAATCTGATTTAGTCTTTACCCACTA
Source organism: Sambucus nigra (assembly GCA_949130495.1). Classification (NCBI taxonomy): domain Eukaryota; kingdom Viridiplantae; phylum Streptophyta; class Magnoliopsida; order Dipsacales; family Adoxaceae; genus Sambucus; species Sambucus nigra. The sequence continues at coordinate 113,049,665 of OX422214.1, forward strand.
AACCCACTAACAACACTAAATGACTTAATGGGCTACGGGAGTTATTGGAAAAAGTTTTAAGAGTTTTCTAAGGCAACCTCTAAACCACCATTGTAATCTTGGATAAAAAAACTGGTAGAGAGAGAGAGGAAGGAAAATTCTGCAGAGAGAGAGAGAGAGAGAGAGAAACCTCCATCAATTCAACATCAAATTCAGAGAAAGATTAGAGGCAAGTGGTTTAATTACGTTATTTGCAACGAATGTTTCTTCCATGCTTAGACATTTATGAAAATTTCATTGTTTTGGGAGATTGATAAAAACCCATTGAATTGGAATTAGAAATTCACATTTTGATAAGGAGATTGCATGTAGAATCTTGTTTGGGTGATTAATCTGATAGTAATACTTCTTTTATTTCACAAAAACGGATTTAATTATGTCTATTGATGCCTTTAAATTTCTAGGGTTCATGTTCATGAAATTTGGGGGAAAATTGGGAGATTTGTTAGTTGGGTGTTGTTTAGGATGAATTGACCCTATATAAACGTGGTAATACGATTTAAGTATGTTTAGGAATGTTTAGAAACCCTGAAATACTGTTGGAATGATCCTTATATGAGATTAGAGGTGAAGAGGATTGGTAAAAACGAAATGGGAAAATTCTGGGCTCGAACTGTCACCTCGTTAGAAGACCTGCCCAGGTCGTTCGAACGAGCTTCTAACGAGTTGACTGTTGACTTCTAACGAGTGGGATGTTCGTTTGATGCCCTTCGTTCGAACGAGATCTCGTTAGATGCCCACTTCGTTCGAACGAACTCTTGTTCAAACGACCTCGTTCGAACGAGACTTCTAACGAGTTGACAGATTGGCCTTTTTGGCCTGATTTGATTTCTAGTGCCCCGTAACCTTATTTAATTGTAGAGATAACCTTCCCTTGTTAACTATTTAGTATAATTGGGAGATTTGGGATATTTTGAGGAGTGAAACATAGAAGTGTAATTTGAACCAAATGATATTTGTGGATTAGGACGCTAGTGACTATATACGATGTGAGGATTTTGACGACTTATATATTTATAATAACCGGGGATATGTGAATGGTGTAACATTATAAGTTGGTATGATAATGAGAAGTATACCGCTAATAATTATGGTAATTACTAAGAAGTGTGCATGCTTAGTATGTATGATTTTATGTGTATGACATACCTACCATACTTGCTATCACGGGAGGTTTGCGTTCGCTTAGGGCCATCTAACCTTTGTGTGCCTACGGGGGGGATTTAGATTGGTACCTCGAGAACATAGGTCAGAGAAGCACTTATTGGGAAGTTAATAAGTTTGCTGATCGTGGGAGCGTAGGTATGTGCGTGACCCATGTGATGTGACTGTGTTCGCCTCCATTGTTTGTGATTGTTGTTATCTGAGAACGATTTCTGAGAGATTCGGAATGCGTGATCCTTATGTACGTAATGTACCGGAATGGGATAGCAGAGTATGTGTGCACCACAGCTTAGACTCGGGGTGCTTGTATAGTATATTTATGACGTGAATAATATACGCTTAAATAATGGGAACTTTCATGTTGGTATTGTGTGTATAATCATGGTAACACTTTGTGAAAATAAAAAGGGAAAATCTGTAGTGAATTGTATTGCTAATTATTGAGAATTCGAATTTAAGTAAAGTCCTCTATTTAATTGATAACGTTAGAATGTATAATGGGATTCGAGTAGAAAGGGGTAGAACTTATGACGGTGTAGTTAGATATGAATGTCACTTAGATGGGTACGGTACGTTAGGAGTGCACAATTAGTCGAGAGGTGAGTATTTCATGTGAGTTCACGTCCTAACATGTATTTTGCATTTATTATTTTAATGTTATTAAAACACTTGCTATTTTTAAAATACTCTCCACTTTCGGGCTCTGACCCGTTTACTTTCAAATATATTTTTGTAAAAACCTTTTAGGTACCCAGCCACAAGGACACCATGCATAGGATATCCATTCAGGTGACGAGTTGTAGCTGTTGTGGAAGTTACAGGGCCTTGCTAGTAGACGCTTCTTTTGTATTGACTCATATTCAGTTTCATCATTTGTAGGGCATGTCGCCCATTTCTATTAGAGACATTTCTTATTTCTGTTATTCAGATCTTTGGCATGTAATTAATTCAGGATACACTGTTTTATTTCTTTCAGTTGTGGGATTGTTGTGAGGAGTTTTCCTCTGGACTTACTATTAATTGTTGGTTACTTTATTGAGACTTTATGGTGTACGGTTATATTATTCTTTCATAATTCTTTTACTGCATGTTAATCAGACTTATTTTAAAATTTGACATCTTACTTTTTAAATACTAGGTGGTTAGTAATTATTAAAATGTTTTCGACAGTGATGCTATTAACTGAACCAACTTGGAATTTTGTATTAATTTAATAAAGGAGTAGCTACCCGGTATTTAATTAGTCGGAGTGTCACACATCACTGATCTCAACCACATTCTCTCGAAATCAGTGAAGTTGCTCAATGTCAAGTTCCATTCAAGTTTACATTCCCATCCTTTTCCTACCCAATTTAGTAAATCACATTCTCTCTCATCGAACATCCATCTCACATTTACGGGAGTTCACACAAGATCAAAGATCATGCTTCAAGGAAGGTTCAATTTCCTCCCTCTCTCTTTAAATTTCTTGTTTTTGCATAACTTTCATTAGATTCATAATCTAGTACCTACTTTAGTTCATACCCATTTATATCTACTTTTTTATTAGTATATTGCACATACTTTTATTTTCTATATAAAAAACTAGAACAAATTACGCCTATAAATTCTGAACGAGCTTATCAGTCACACTTTTTCAAAACTAAAAACACATTTTTCTACACACACTCATATAATAAAATCCCATTTGGATATATGGGATAAATCCCACCCCCATATCGCATCCGAACTACATGGACTTTGATTCCTTTATGGGATACGTAGGCATTTCAAATTAAAACTCGAGACTCAAGTCCAATTTTCTAATTTTCCTCATTTTCATTCATGTATTAATTAGCGTTTCATCCAACACATATTGTTGTTTTATAATAACGATCAATATCGCAATAAATTCACAAATCATTTTTCTAGATATATTATTTTGGGTACATTTCTACGGATGACCTCACTCTACCTTTCCCATGGTGTGAGTTGAACGATTCTGATCTCCATTATATATACACGCACACAAACTTCATGGATAAATAAAGGAAAACAAAAACACTAGCCCATAAGATCCCAGAAGGGAGGCGTGGGTGCCTAGCACCTTCCTATTTCGTAACTTATGCCCCGAACCTTCGGACTCTAGAGGAGGCGACATGTTTTTTTTTCTGTTTTGAGAAAAATAGACTGGTGAATCCATATCTTTACATTTACCCCACACCGATGACGACTGAAGCACACCCTAACTGGATGCAATACCTCTTCCAGCCACACCGAGGCTGCAGATCGGGATGGCCATAGTGGATAATTTGCTAGTGAATGTTTCATAAGAGGTCTAGATTCTCTTTGCATGCGTGTTTTGTTTCCCTGTGTGCGTATGCACCTTCCTGTATATATCCTTCCTCTCCTCCATTATTTCTTGCACATATACCTCATACTTGTATCACTACTCACTCACACACTTATTTAGAAATTCTCCATGTACACTTCACACCACGTGCTCCTCCTTCTAATGGGGCACCACCAACCCAACTTCCTATGTCGAATCTTGCCCAGCCAGGTGCTAACTTACTCGTGACCATTGATTCGAAGGAGGAATAATTGAACAAGGTCATGAAGAACTTGGGACCTCAAGATGTTGACTAAGAAATTCAACCAAGTTAGACTCTCGATGAATTACATGGACTACACCCACATGTCTCCATATCCTAAAGCCAGGTTACTAGAAAGTTTAAGATGCCTTATATCGAAAAGTTCGGGGGTAGTGGGCCTCTAATTGTTCATCTTCGCAGTTATCACCAAGCCATGACTCTCCTATGGGCATCCGAACAAATAATGGACCAAATTTTCAAATAAACCTTAAAGGACAGCACTCTTCGATGGGTCTTATCTCTTGGAGAATCTAGAATCTGCAGTTGGGAAGACGTTGTGCACGAGTTCATGTCACAGTACAACTACAATGAGGAGTTAGAGGTTCCCCCGCCGTGATTTAGTGTTGTTCAAGAAGAATCCTGGGGAGTCAGTCAGTAACTTCATAAAAAGGTGGGGAGAGAAAGTAGCCACCATGACCAACCGACATTCCGAAGAAGAGCAAGTCAGCATTTTGAGGAAGAACTTCTTACCCCATGTCTTAGCAATGATGGGAGGACAATACTACCCTCATTTTCAAGCTCTCCGAGAAGAAGGATGCAGATCAAAGAAGGCCTTGCCAAGATAAAAGGTGAACCAAAGAAAGTATGTGGACAATTCGCTCCCAAAAAGTTTGAAAAGACAGTCAGTACCAGTGCTTCAACCTTTAATAAAATCTCTAAGCCTGGCACTTCATGGGCACCAGAAATCCGCCCTCACCCAGTCCGATAGGAATAAAAAGAGCTTCCTGCCCCTCTATGCAATGATGACTAGGCCTTCTTAAGCCAAAACCTTATCAAACCATTGGACCCTCGTCCATTACTAAACCCACTTCCTAAAAATTTCTAGCCAGATGCCCATTGTGATTTTCACCAAACTATTGGCCATACCACCGACCAATGTTTCCACCTCCGAAATGTCATCCAAGGCCTGATTAACTGGGGTGTCATTGCCCCACCAGCCAATCCTAAACCAAAAACTACCCACAATCCACTTCTAAATCATACAAATGCCATCTTCCTAGAAGAAACCCCAGAATTTGACCATTATACCCAGATCATACCAAGCAAATCACCAATCATACCCATATACTCTCCCAAACCTCTCCAAACATGACTATACTTTGTCCTAAACCCTACCAACTTCGCCGATCAGGCCTTATCACTCCTTACTAGAGCATGCATCATTGTTCTTACCCATTCTAGAGGTAAAGATATGGAATTGACAGAAGTATTGAACCAAATCCAAGAGTTTGGGCTGAAATTGCTCCCCAGATGACCATCGACTATCAGAGATTCAGTGTGTTGTTATAAGAAACTGGAAAATGGGCCTGAGAGTCAAACAATTGGGTGGTACCAACCGATGAAGTCGGTTTAGATGATATGGTCCAGACGATAGTGGATTTATTCTGAATGACCGATAATATTTGTAGTATTTCCGAGATACTCGATGCTCTGAAACTACAAGGGCGCCTAGTCCCTTCCCTTTTACATCTCCTCGCCAGATGGGATGACTTACAAGAAGAGGTCGTTGAAGTTGTGGAGTGCATTGAATTTTCATGGAACGATGATATCATTGCCACCGGGTGGGGGGACGACTTCGATGATTCAGAAAAGGTTAGTCCGATCGTCAACATATACGGGATGATATCAATTGAGAAGTTGCTAGGAGAAATAAAAAATGTGGTTGAAAAATTCGAGACAAACGAAGAAATAGGTTTTCTATTTTTCCCCTCTTCTGTGAACCATATGACCAAGTTAGGGAGGCATTACCAAAACCTAAGCCTATCACAATCAACATGCGACAAAGGTAAGGGCATTAAGAATCTTCCTATGCTAGACATGACCTTTGAGGAGATCAAGATCCTCGATTAGTTAAAGAAAACCCAAGCCCACATCACTCTGTGGAGACTATTCATGTCTTCTTAGATACACCAAAATTCCTTGATCAAGTTACTGACAGGATCCACAGTTCCTTCTTCTACCACGCCAGAAGAAGTAGTGAATCTGGTCGAATCTCTAACCAGTACACCAAATATGTCGAATTGTCACGGTCATTGACCATGATAAGTCCAACTTGTCAAGGTCAATGACTGTGGTAATTTTGGGGGTGACAAATTTTATTATCACGGACTTATCACGGTCATTGACCGTGATATGTTCATTAGACTTATCATGGTCCTGACAACCGTTACAACCTTTAAAAAATTATCACGTTCAATGACCGTGATAAATCTGGGCAAAATTTTAAAAAAATATGCTGTGCATTTTGGCCACTACCAGTGCCCAGCAGTATACTTATACCAGTTATAGCAAAATTATACCTGTTCAAACAACATATATCCAAATACAAATAGAAAGAATGCACCAAATCGTTGAATATATAATTCTATATCCAAACAAAAATGTAACAAATCAAAACAATTTAAATATAATCGAAGTGTCCAAATAAAATAGATACAAATAATGTCATGTGGTAGGTTTGAGGAGGAAGTAAGACCACACGATATACGCATTGAGACACCCCTGAATATGCATCATGCCGCATTATTTTCGCAACCACAATGGGGAGTTCTCCTTCCTGATTATCACATGCACAACGAGAACTTTGGGCTCCATGTCTTGAAGAGCACATCCATGAACCAACATACCCTGGATGTTATTCGGGACCCTCAAACCCTTAACTATCCGTGTGCCATCAATTGGTCTAGTATAAATATGCTCATCCAACCAATTGTTGTCAAAGGTTGCTTAATGAGAGACAAGTAGGGGACTGGATCATCAGTCGGTGAGTCTACAAGTGTCGGTGATGAATCATCGATGTACCAATCCTTGTACTCCTCTACCTCCTACTACTTCCCCTTCCCCTTGCCCTTTTCGCCAAACGAACGCTTCACAAATGAGAAATTATCTTCGACCGTCACCTCCAACTTTGATAGCTTCACATCATGCGAGTCCACCTGATGAGCATACTTGGTGTTGCTCGTCTGAAATTTGATGATCCTAGATTTGGCCACCCGTGAGCTCACCCCCCTCCCCCCATTGTCCTCCCCTTGCGATCAACACCAATCACTTGGCAGAGTGTGTCTGTGGATAAAGATGCATTTTCGGCATCGGATTGTGACTCATGCACTTCCTTAAACTTTGCCCAAAATGACAAAAAATGCACGATTAGTTAAATAAGTAAATAAAAAAAATTATAACGTATTTAACAAAAAGTATACTGTCGGATTACTTATAATCATGGATGCAAAGCTCGGGGAAACCTCTTTATATTTACCCTTCTTCAACTGAATTTCCACGTAGGCATCGAGCCTATGAGGCCTACCCCTAGGTCCACTCCCCGTCCCTCGAAATTAAATAATACAAAATTAGTACCGGGACCACAAAGTATAATAATGCAGAATAACATATTTCTATAATTATAGAAAAATAAAAACTTACCATCATCCTATGCTCCACCTCGGCATAATACATCTGGCCAGAATAGTCCACATCCGTCTTTTTTGCCTTATTTTCCCTCCTCGATTGGCGAAATGATAATTAGCTATCCTCGATCTCATTGTTAATGAACTTCTTCCATTATGACAATGAGATTGGCTCCTTCGACGGGATGAACTCATGCATTCTGATAATGGAGTCTCGGGTCTTCCCAAAGTACCGGGCCCGTAAATTTTTCTTCCATGTCTTGTGTTGATCCCTCAACTGCTCCAAGATATAATCGCGGAGTTCTGGGTCTAGGATGAATTAGTCATGTCAAACAAATACAATGTTAGTTGCGAATAAATATAAATTGAAATTGAAATATAAGTACAAATATAAATACATTACCTGTAGTGCCGCCCAAATAGCTAAGTTGAGCTCATTTGGCACCTCCCTCCAACTAGTGTACCCCGGGCCGATAATCGTCTTTACCATCTAGAGGGATCTAGCATACATCCCTATTTTTTTCTCGATGAACATTCCCAATTTTCCCCATTTGGGTGCGTAGGGGCTAAGGATCCCTCGTCGCCTCCGTTACCTCCGAGCCCAGAAGACATAATCATTATCATCATCATCATCCTTGTGCCGAATACGTAATGGTTTAATCGATACTTTTTGTACTCTTGTGCCATGAACAAGGGTCCAGTGGCTAGACAAGCAAGCCTTGATGTCACATCACCCGCCTTGAAGAGATGAGAATATATATAGTATGTTTCAATTAATTATGTCTTATTTATATTCGATTTTTATATTTCAATTTATAATAGTAATTCCAATTTCCTCCATCTCCTCTAAAGGGTGTGTGGTCCTATCCCATTCAAGACCGCATATTTTTGTAATATACATAACAACTCATGCACATTGTTACGATTTGAGAAACATTCGGCAGCATATCCCAATAGTTGTCCAAGTACACGACGTAGATTGCAAAGTGTGAGTGTTATTTCAATTGATCAATTGAAATGACACTCACACTTGACAATCTAGTATGTACTTAGAGAACATTAGGATACGACTGCAGAACTTCCTCCAAAAGTAACAACTTTCAGCCACAAAGAATATTATTATATAGAAATTATACAGTCCCAAACTGTCCAAACGAGACAATTCAAAAGATCTCATTACAGGGGTAATGACTCTCAAATGGGTCTAAGGTCTATTGAATGCGTATGCATAAGAACTAGAAGGCTAGTATCTATGTGCATTATGTGTAATTATAGGTATGTTTCATTTAATTATGATGAGTCCGTGCTCATGCCACTCTTGAACGGGTCGTGACACAAAGTAATTTTTGAAAAAAGTCAAAAACTCCCCCTCCCCCCATATTGATAATAAACCAGTGGTCGTACCACTTCCAAAATTAACTAACTCAAGAAATTAAGACAATATAATTATTTACGGATTTATTAGTGTGAATTAAATTAAGTGTTTTAAAAAAAATTGACAACCAACTTCCATATCCAACCACATCCGTCCAATATAATCCACCAGCAACAACAAACCAACAAATATGTATCCCGTAATCCATCTAATTCATCTACTCAATTAATTCAATAATAACAATTTCAAACCTAAATAAAAATAAAGATGCAATATTTATAATGTCCAATCAACATTAACAATTAATTTCAAGTCCTAACTAAACATTAATTTAAAATCCTAAATCAACATTAACAATTAATTAAAGTCCTAAACTAAACATCAATTAATTTCAACACACACATATACACACACGCATACATACCCCCACACCCCCTGCACCACCACCACCCTCCCCACGACCACCACCCGCACCACCCCCTGCCCCACCCCACCCACACACCTACTCACACACACACTAACCCAACTCCACCTCAACCCCCACACGTAAATGCCCCCCCCTGTCCCCCTCCCCCCCACCACCACACTACACATACACACACACACACACACACACACACACACACTACCACATATAAATGCACTCACACAAACCCACCACCCGCCCCACGACCCCCTAACCTTTCCCTCCCACCACACACACACGCACTCATACACACACCCCTATACATGAACACACACATGAACACATATACACACATATACACTCATATATACAAATGAAAGAGAAAGGAAGAAGAAAATAATACCTTAAATCGTATAGTGAGGGGGAGAGCAGTTGCTTAGAGAGAGAGGGAGAATGGGGGAAATAGAAAATGGTGGGAAAAAATAAGAGGGAAGGGTTTTTTCCTCACAAATTTGTCATGGTCTTTGACCGTGACAACTTTATAATATTATCACGTCATAGATTGTGATAAGTCCGTGACAAGTACATTTATCACGAACTTATCATGGTCAATGACAGTGACAAGACTTTGTCACGGGCTTGTCATGATCATGGACCGTGACAAGGGTGGCCGGCTCAAAAGTGACAATTTGGTATTTTTGGTGTGGTGAACCTCTACTAGAATGCTCTCCTTCTCTGAAGAAGAAATCCCTAAGATTGGTCCAGACCACAATGATGCTCTCAACAGCTCTGTCGAAGTCATGGGAAAGATTGTCCTGCTCTCTCTTGTCGATAATGGATCAGCTCTAAATGTCTGCTGTTAATAACCCTCAATTTCTTAGGACTGAAAGTGAGCAACCTTGCTCCAACCTCTGTCGCAGTACGTGCCTATGATAATACCCCCTGAAGTGATGGGATCTGTAAACGCGGTTGGAGAATCCCCGGGTTTTAATAATGGCAAAATTAAAATATAATTTCCTTTTAAATAAATGCGGAAGCGTTGAATGATGGTGATGGTTCAACAAATAAACAAGGCCGAGTTTTAATATCTTCAAAAAACCAATTACAACATAATTCAAGTCCTAGAAATTTGTCTAAGTCATAATTAACAATTATACAAAGTTAGGCTAAACCAAATTAATGCAAGTGACTTGACTAAACCAATTTTACCCAATATTTAAATTTAAGTTCCAATTTAAATTAGTGTGATTGTAAAACCAAATTTTATCTTGAAAATAATCTAGCATGCGTTCTAAGTGATATAGAGCAAGATAAAATCAACAGTCACACTACACCGCGATATACGAGGAAAAACCCACTAACGGGAAAAAACCTCGGGACGGCCCTAGCCTCAAATCCACTAAAAACGGTATTACAAAATACAAGACAAAAGACTTACTTCCTAAACTCGAACCCTCTCAAGCCGTGATGCTCCTTCTTGTACCAACCTCCAATTAGCGGATAACCAACGGACCTCCACCGTGGTCTCGGAATACACCGATGGGACTTTAAACGGTCACCGTCACCCGATCATGGAGCCTTTCTCCAAACGGGTAGAATCTCAACAATGTCTTCTTTGTGATGGGGTGTAGAAGCAAACCCGAAACGTCTCTTGAATTCGGTAGAGAAAACCGGTGCCAAAAACTCCAAGTAAGGATATGTATAAATAGAACTTGGAATAAACAACAATGGGTGTAAACTAGAGTGTATATGAATTTTCCATTAAAAATTGACACTCAAAACTTGAACATTTTCCTAAAATAATTTTGCTCTCAAACTCTCTCTAAGAGATGGATATGGAATGGAAAAGTTAGGAAAAGTTCATTTGGAAAATGTGTTTCCCGCACATAATTAAGCATGAAAAAAGTTGGTTGAAAACCAAGTGGAAGAGTGGGGAAAAACTGCAAAAAACTGCCAAATAACTGTTCCCGCTGGAAGTTCGTTCGAACGAACGTGATTCTCGTTCGAACGAGACTTCTAACGAGTGACCAGCCTGGGCTCGTTAGAGGTTCGTTAGATACCTCGTTAGAACGAACGACATATCGAACGACATATCGAACGACTGTCCAGTTAGGGTCGTTGGCAAAACTCGTTCGAACGAACCTGGTTCGAACGACAAAACTCGTTCGAACGAAATCTGGTTCGAACGAAAAAACTCGTTCGAACGACATTTCAAACGAACAAACAGAAAGATTGAAAAATTCGATTTTGGCCCAGAAACTTTTATAAACTTTTATATACTTATTTTTTAAGTTTCTAATTGATTCTTTCTGAAAAATAAAATGCAGTTTTAATTCACCTAACACCCAATACAAATTGTTCCAAGCTCCTATATACATATAAATACATTCATACCTTGGGAGCATGGAACCTAAGTTGATGACGTACAAACGAGGCACATAAACTACGGCATGTTGATGATGCTTTATACTCTTTGCCGCTACGTCTTCAACAAACACTTCATAGGTCTTGAATATTACAATTAAATAAAATCCTATGAATAAATGTTTTTGTCCGGAATTGAGCCAAAACTATATATGGACTCAATTGGAAATTTGTGTCCTTACAAATCTCCCCCTTTGGCTATTCCGGGACAAAAACCAAACAAAAAATCCTAAAGGGCCGTCAAGCTCACTAGACTCAAAACATAACCCGCCCAATCTTGACTCAACCCAAGGATTAAACTCTTTGCCATAGAAAGATGCCGCTTTAGAATAATTCCTGCACACTTAAGCAAACTCATCAAATGCATAGGTAATATCAAAATATTAAATGCAATTAATTAATTACTCCCCCTAAATTAATTCTCCCTTTAAACACATGACCTACTTAGAAAGACGTCTCCCCCTAAGATAAATCTCCCCCAAACGAAGATACGATAATAATAGGATTAGATACCATTTCTCCCCCTATCATCATTCTCCCCCTTTTTGTTCGGGAATAGGCAAAGGATAAAGAACTAATAAACAGCATGTGAAAGCTTAAAGTGATAAGACATGAAAGCATATGGGCTATTAAAAGCAAGGCAAAGACAAACAAATATCATATATATATAGACTAAAAATATATCAATGAAGCACTTGTATATATATAGATATAAACACACACATGACACAAAATACAATAAGTTTGCACACTCGTATGGCAAAAATGTGTCATATGGAAACGGAAGTGTAGGGGTGTGAACAAGCAACAATTAAATTTAGACCCAAACACTTAAGAAACGTTCACGGAGTTCTCATTTGATTGCAAACTTCATCACAGTTAAATATAACCTCATGTGACAATATAAAGATTGAACTCAATGAACAAACATACACAATGCATACAAGCCTAGCATGATGATGATTCTACAAACCAAATAGAGTCATGACATTAAAGACAACTAGGATAAACGGACATTGTGCAAACCGTTGATATATCATCCAATTCTCCCTCAATGAGCATATATATTCTTTTGTTTTTGAATGAATATATCAAACAAACATAGGCCTTGGCAATTGCTTTCTGTTTAATGCCAAATATTCTTTTTTTAGGCCTTTGGATCACGTATTTCTTTTAGATCCAATCAACGGTGGCTTACTATCGCAAAGGACTTAATTCATCCTTTCGGAGCCCTTCCCCGTGCATTTATGAATTTATCATGTTTTCATTTTTCACACAAATCTCACATGCAACGGATTTTGACATGCACTAGTCCTCCTAGGTCATAGATATGTAGATGACTAGATTGATAGGAGAACACCTCAAAAAGCTCAAATATAACATGTGACATTAAGATTTCAAAAGAGCTCGTGCATGTGTGAATAGAGGCATATAGAAATAGAATCCATTTAAACAATACAAAATCCAACTACTCCATATAAAACATGGTAAAGAACATTTTAAGGATTGAAAATCTAAACCAAAAGTTCTAGCCACATGGGAGCGTAAACGATAGGATTCAAACACAAGTATATGCCACATAAAGTGTGTCAAACAAAAATACACACAAAACAAAATCTTTTTGAGTTTTTTAACATTTTTTAATCAAAAATAAATATATATACTCAAAAGACTAAACAAAAATCATTTGTATTTTTCATTAAGCTTAAATGAAATAAATAAAACACAAATGATAAACAAAAATCTTTTTATATTTTTCAGTTAAATCAAACACAAAATATAATACAAAAAGATAAACAAGTCATGATTTCTAGCATGAGATATGAAAATAGGCAATGACTAGAAAATGACTAAACAAGCATACATTTAGCATATGAATATAGCATGAATTACAAACGCTAAAGTATGCAAACACTAACACATTTATCCTTTAGATTTAGCAAGGGAGGAGGCATGTGTAAGTAAATGAGAATCAAAATCCCTATTTTGTAAGGCAACCAAGTCGGATTTCCTAACCCAAATTAATGAAGAATTACTATCTTGGGGTGTAGGAACGTTAGCTATCGTGGTTACTTTACTATGGGATTTTCTAGGAATTCGTTTAAGATCTAAACAAAATTTCCTAAGATGACCTTGTCGACCACAATGTGTACAAGTAAGACCATGTCGAAAAGATTTATCTAAGGAGTGATCATTAATTGCATTCCTAGAAGATTCTCCTAAAACATTGGTTTTGACTTTAGGGTTAAAATCATTACAAGAATTGAAGCCTAAACCAAAAGTGTCATTTTTAATTTGGACCGTTCCTAACATTTTATCTAGTTTTTCCGAACGACACTCCAAATCAAATTTGACATTACTAGAATCTTTTAATTTATTTTCCAATTCTAAAATGTTAGATTCTAGTAAAACATTTCGCTCTTCAAAACCAAGAAGCTCCTTTTTCAAGGATTCCATTAAACCCCTAAGGCTATCTCTCTCGCCTTCTACATAGTTAAGCTTCTCTTGAAGAGTTCTCTCATGTGTCCTAAGGTCTTCTATTAAGGCACTTTCATCAATGACCTTGACACTCTCTCTTAAACTCGCTTCTAACTTCAAATTAGCTCTTTTCAATTTAATAGATTCTTTATATAATTCATGAAAAGCATTTTGAAGTTCACTCATATCAATCTCATCTTCATTTTCACTCTCTTCTTCTTTTTCACTCTCACTATCATCATAAATAAGAGAATCATGTACAATGACCTTGGAAGTGGCATGTGCTATAATTTCATCATTCGATGAGTTCTCATTATCACTCACATGTGCCATAAAAGCCACAAAATTTTTCTTAGTGGGGGATTCGGGCTTCTCTTCCTTATCACTATCACTAAGGGTCGCATTATATGAAATGGGTCGTTTACCCTCTTTCCTTCGTTTAGTGGGGCACTCAAAAGCCCTATGGCCATAACCTTCACAACCAAAACATTTATTGGACTCGTCCCTATCAATATTTTCATTACTAGGTTTAGGGATCATATCGGCTTTAGAAATCTTCTCGTTTTTATCATGTTTATAAGATTCAAATTTCTTAAAATCATTTTTAACTTTATCTTTGTTAAATTTAAGAAATTTTCTAAATTTACGAGCAAACAAAGCCATGTCTTCCGAGTCACTATCACTATCGCTCTCTACTACTTGTTCGACCTCTTTTCGGGCTTTTAAAGCAACGCCCTTTTCAATTTTCTTTTCAGTTTTAGAGGGAAACATATCTAGTTCATAGGTTTGTAAATCACCTACAAGCTCTTCTAATTTCGTAGAGGCTAAAGTGGGTAAAGAATTTAAAACGGTCACCTTTGGAATAAATCTATCGGGTAGTGACCTCAAAATTTTCTTTACAACACGGTCGTCAGGTATTTTCTCTCCCAAGTTAAAGGATGAATTGACAATATCAGAAAGTCTAGCATAAAATTTATCAAAAGTTTCTTTTTCATCCATTTTGATAGTTTCAAATTGAGTGGTGAGGTTTTGGAGTTTAGAAGCTTTAACGACACTAGTTCCTTCATGAGTTAATTGTAAAATATCCCAAGCTTCTTTAGCGGTTTCACACGTCATAATACGTCGGAATTCATCCGGTGCGACAGCGCTAAATAAGGCATTTAAACCTCGGGAATTAAAATTAGCAAGTTTAAACTCATTTTCAGTCCATCTATCAACGGGTTTGGGAACTTGTTCATTTTCAATTAAATGTGTTGGTGGGGTCCAACCGTTAACAACAGACATCCAAACACGTTCATCGATAGATTTAAGTGCCGATTTCATTCGCGCTTTCCAATACGCGTAGTTAGAACCATCAAAAATAGGAAATTTTGAAAATGGGGAAAAATCCATTTTAGCCAAAAATTAAAGGATCTTTAACGAAATAATTTATCGTTTTTGGCTCTGATACCAATTTGTAAACGCGGTTGGAGAATCCCCGGGTTTTAATAATGGCAAAATTAAAATATAATTTCCTTTTAAATAAATGCGGAAGCGTTGAATGATGGTGATGGTTCAACAAATAAACAAGGCCGAGTTTTAATATCTTCAAAAAACCAATTACAACATAATTCAAGTCCTAGAAATTTGCCTAAGTCATAATTAACAATTATACAAAGTTAGGCTAAACCAAATTAATGCAAGTGACTTGACTAAACCAATTTTACCCAATATTTAAATTTAAGTTCCAATTTAAATTAGTGTGATTGTAAAACCAAATTTTATCTTGAAAATAATCTAGCATGCGTTCTAAGTGATATAGAGCAAGATAAAATCAACAGTCACACTACACCGCGATATACGAGGAAAAACCCACTAACGGGAAAAAACCTCGGGACGGCCCTAGCCTCAAATCCACTAAAAACGGTATTACAAAATACAAGACAAAAGACTTACTTCCTAAACTCGAACCCTCTCAAGCCGTGATGCTCCTTCTTGTACCAACCTCCAATTAGCGGATAACCAACGGACCTCCACCGTGGTCTCGGAATACACCGATGGGACTTTAAACGGTCACCGTCACCCGATCATGGAGCCTTTCTCCAAACGGGTAGAATCTCAACAATGTCTTCTTTGTGATGGGGTGTAGAAGCAAACCCGAAACGTCTCTTGAATTCGGTAGAGAAAACCGGTGCCAAAAACTCCAAGTAAGGATATGTATAAATAGAACTTGGAATAAACAACAATGGGTGTAAACTAGAGTGTATATGAATTTTCCATTAAAAATTGACACTCAAAACTTGAACATTTTCCTAAAATAATTTTGCTCTCAAACTCTCTCTAAGAGATGGATATGGAATGGAAAAGTTAGGAAAAGTTCATTTGGAAAATGTGTTTCCCGCACATAATTAAGCATGAAAAAAGTTGGTTGAAAACCAAGTGGAAGAGTGGGGAAAAACTGCAAAAAACTGCCAAATAACTGTTCCCGCTGGAAGTTCGTTCGAACGAACGTGATTCTCGTTCGAACGAGACTTCTAACGAGTGACCAGCCTGGGCTCGTTAGAGGTTCGTTAGATACCTCGTTAGAACGAACGACATATCGAACGACATATCGAACGACTGTCCAGTTAGGGTCGTTGGCAAAACTCGTTCGAACGAACCTGGTTCGAACGACAAAACTCGTTCGAACGAAATCTGGTTCGAACGAAAAAACTCGTTCGAACGACATTTCAAACGAACAAACAGAAAGATTGAAAAATTCGATTTTGGCCCAGAAACTTTTATAAACTTTTATATACTTATTTTTTAAGTTTCTAATTGATTCTTTCTGAAAAATAAAATGCAGTTTTAATTCACCTAACACCCAATACAAATTGTTCCAAGCTCCTATATACATATAAATACATTCATACCTTGGGAGCATGGAACCTAAGTTGATGACGTACAAACGAGGCACATAAACTACGGCATGTTGATGATGCTTTATACTCTTTGCCGCTACGTCTTCAACAAACACTTCATAGGTCTTGAATATTACAATTAAATAAAATCCTATGAATAAATGTTTTTGTCCGGAATTGAGCCAAAACTATATATGGACTCAATTGGAAATTTGTGTCCTTACAGGATCTATAAATCTTGCAATAGGGGCTGGCCATATAAATCCGATTATTGAATTCCATGTCATCGATATCCTAACATGTTTTAATATATTGCTCAGACGACCGTAGATCCATAGCATCAAGGGCGTGTCTTATTCCCTTCATCAGAAACTGAAGTTCTTCACCAATAGGAAGGTCATCACCATCTTGGGCGATGATGATAATATCGAGAATGCAAGCACTCGCAATCCAGTACTAGAGATACAGCATGGGACAAATGATATGCTTCTATCAGGTTTCTGGGTTGAACCACTTATACTCCCAACATGGGACGATTTCAAAGAAAAGGTTTTCCATAATATAACCCTCATGGCAACATGAATGTAATACATATGTTTAAGAGCATACACTTTATGCATGGAATGGGGATGGGACAAAGATAACAAGGGATACTTGAACCCATTGTGTTGAAGAAGGCCTTTCCTAACTGCGGCTTGGGCTATCAACTGTCAAAAGAATAACTCAGAATGATCATCCAACCTTAACTGAAGAGAAGGATAGAAAGTGACAAGACTATCTTGAGAGATTTCTTAAACAGAAGATTTGTCAGAGAAGGTGAAGATTTCCCTTTCTATGGCTTTCCTGAATCGTGCTACGATCTTGTGGACAAAAAAATAAAACCTAGAATGGAATTCATTTTCCAAGATAGCTACTCATGGGCCGAGAGTTCCCAGCATCAAGTGCAACCACTCATTGGAAAATACCATGGTTGTACCAGAGATTCTGAGGGAAGTGACTCTGAACATTCATTAAATTTGCAAACACTGAGGATAACACTCTGCATGATCCACAAAGGGGATACATCATCGGATGTAACCCGTTTGATCGAAGTTGATGATGCACCTCTCCTCAATCGGCATGCTTCACCTATGCCACCTGCTGATATAAACTTAACCCCGATGTTTATCCCATTTCCCCTTGTTTTGTTGTTCCTCCTAACTCTGATGTAATCGAAACCTCCTTTGATAAGGTTCTCAATGTTATTTTTCCTATTAATGAAAAAAATGAAGATTTTGAGTATCTTGTTGTGCCTTACATTAATTGTATTGATTCTAATCAAACCCTTTGTTGGTGCACGTAGACCCCCAATTTTCAATATTCAAATATAATTAACTTTTAAATGCCAAATAAAGAAGGTTCCTAACACAATTTAATTTTCAAAATTTATTTAATTTTTCTTTTCTTTAAAAGATGGAAAATAAAATAAAAACAAATTTTAATTTCTAAAACAAAATTAAAATAAACCCTAAGTGAGTAAATTATGGTGAACACACACACACACATACACACACACACACACACACACACACACACAATATTCCCACAAACCAATATTTGGATTTTCTCACAAACAAAAATAACACTTGAAGTTAACAATGAGAAACTTACTTTTAGCCCAAAATTAATTTAACACAAGTCCAAGAAATTTGCCTAACAATAAATATTTAATTTTTGCAAATTAGGCCAAACCAAAATTTACCAAATTAAGGATAATGACTTGAATTAAATTAATTAAATTATAGCCAATCTAATTTAGCACCAAATTAAACTAGAGAAGTGAATTGAACCATATTTTATCTTTTAATCCTAAGCATGTGTTCTAGGTGATTGGATAGATAAAATAAATTGACAACCACTACACCGCGATGTACAAGGAAAAACCCACAATAAGAAAAAACCTCAGACGGCCCTAGCCTTAAGTCCACTAAGTATAGAATTTTGCAAGTACAAGACAAATGACTTACTCAACTCGACTCAACTCCCTTCAAGCCCTTGACGCGTATTCTTGTACTAACCTCTGCTTAGTCAAAAATCCTAGAATCCATCGGAACCTTGGAATCCACCAATGAAGATTTTTAGGATAACCGTCAACCCTTGCACAATGCCTTTCACTGTGTGAGTATGCTGCAACAAAATAATGAACTTCTTATTTATGGGATGTAGAAGTAAACCCAAACAAACTCTTCAATTCAGTAGAGTAGAACCCGGTGCTAAACACTCTCCAAGTAAGATATATATATGTGGTACTTGGAATAAACTAATATGGGTGTAAACAAAAGTGTTTAAGAATTTTCTTGAAAAACAAACACTCAAAACTTGAACCTTTTCATGGAGGAATTAAGATCTCAAAAATCTCCCTTAGAGGTTGTAGAAGATAAAAACGTTAGGTTTTCAAAGTTGGTTCCCGCACATACTAATTCTAGAAAAGTTAGTGGGAATAAAAGAGTGGGATCATGTAGAAAAACTGTTAAAAACTGCCAAAAAGTTTTCCCGCCGGAAATCTCGTTCGAACGAGATTTTCGTTCGAACGAAGTCTCGTTCGAATGGACTTATAATAAAATTCCAGAGGCGAAATGGGAAAATTCATTGGCAAACTCGTTCGAACGACATTCACATTCAAACGAAAAACTCGTTCGAACGAAAATATTGAACGAAGAGACGATATGTTCATTTTTCAACTTTAAGCCCCAAAAGTTTATTTTAAATAAACATTACACCCATTAAAGTATTCCAAGTCTCCTGTAAATATATAAAATCATTCATACCTTTGGAGACCTGAAATATGAAGTTGATGACGCAAAACGAGGCACTGAAACTCGGCAATGATGTTCTCTTGAAAAGCAAGGCCGTAACCTCTTCAACTTTAACATGTCATAGGCTTGAATGATACATAAGATCACTTTCCTATGACTCAAACATTCTTGTCTGGAATTGATCCAACACTACATAAGACTCAATTGGAGACTTGTGTCCTTACAAATCTCCCCCTTTGGATATTCCGAGAAAAAAATCAAATAAAATCTTAAAGGGCCGTCAAGCTCTACTAGACTCAAAAACTACCCACCCAAAAATAGAAAACTTAACTAAAAACCCAAGAATCAATAGCTTTGCCGATGAAAGTTGCCACTGACAAGAGTTCTTGCACACTTAAGCAAACTGTCAAATGCATAAGGAATATCAAGAATATTAAATGCATGAAAAATAAATACTCCACCTAAATTAATTCTACTTTTTCAACTAAAATTTACCTAAAAAAGTCGCGACTCCACCTAAGTTAAATCGCCTAAACTAAAGGTTTAGTAACCACTTCTCCCCCTTTTTGTTCAGGAATAGACAAAGGATAACTAATCCGAAACATATGATGAAAAGACTATGATACCAATTTGATAAATAAGATACTAAGCATATGATGTCAAACAAGCATTTTGCAACTAGTTAGATACCAATTATGAATTCAAGCATATGCGGACTAGCTAATATGGCAAAGAATAAACAAAATAAAATATCATATATATGTATACACACTAGATATGAAGTATATGCAAGCACACATATATAGATATAAACACCACAGATGACACGAAATACATTAAGCTTTTCACACTCGTATGGAAAAAATGTGTCCAAATACATGTGGTAAACGGAAGTGTAGGGGTGTGAACTAGTAACAATTAAATTTTGACCCAATCACTTAAAACATGTTCACGGAGTTTTCATTTGATTGCAAATTTTATCACATTTGAATATAACCTCATGTCACAATATAAATGGAACTCAATGAACAAACATACACAATGCATACAAGCCTAGAATTTTGATGATTTTACAAACCAATAGAGTCATGACATTGAAACTACAACTAGGATAAATGGACATTGTGCAAACCGTTGATATACCATCCAATCTCCCTCAAAATATGCATATATATTTTAATCTTTTAAATGAATAAATCAACTAAACAAAATAAGCCTTGGCAAATATTTTCTATTAATGCCATTATTCTTTTAGGCCTTTCGACCACGTATTTCTTTTAGGTCCAAGCAAACTGTGGCTTACTAGCAAATGGTGATATTTCCTTTCCGAACCCTTCCCCGTGCACAAACATATATATATATATATATATATATATATATATATATATATATCAATCCTCGCGTGCAATGGATTTTAACATGCACTAGTCCTCTTAGGTCACATAGCATATATATGACTAGATTAGTAGGATAACACCTCACAAAGATCAAATAGACATGTGAAGTTATAATTTCAATTGAGCTCGTGCATGTGTGAATTGAGGCATATAAAAATAGAATCCATTATAGCAACACAAAATCCAACTACTCCATGTAAGTATGGTAAAGATCATTTTAATAATTGACAATCTTAACCAAAAGTTCTAGTCACATAGAAGCGAAAAATAAGGGATTCAAACACAAGTATATGCCACATAGAGTTTGTCAAACTAAAATACACACAGAATCAAAAATCTTTTTGAGTTTTTGAAAATTTTTAAGCAAAAATAAAAATATTTACTCAAAACACAAACAAAATCTTTTTTATTTTTCATTTAATGCATACTTAAAATGAAGTAAATATAATACAAAAGATAAAAAAAATTCATAATTCTAGCATGAGATATGTGATAAAGTAATGACTATAAAATGATAAATAAGCATATGATTAGCATGATAATATAGCATCAAGTATAAAAGCTAAAGTATGCAAATAACTAACACACTCAACCTTTAGATTTAGCAAAGGAGGTATCGTGTGAGAATCAAAAATCATATCTTATAAAGATACCAAGTCGGATCCCCTAACCCAAACTAATGATGAATGATGATCTCGGGGTGTAGTAATCTTGGCTACCTCGGTTGCCTTACGTTGGAATTTTTTAGGACCTCATTTAAGATCAAAGAAAAACTTCCTAAGATGACTTTTTCGACCACAACGTGAGCACCTAAAGACTCGGCAAAAATACTTTCCTAAGGAATGATCTATAACATTGTTCCGAGGGGATTCTCCTAAAATATTGGTTTTGTCTTTATGAGTTGACTCATTACAAGTATCGAAGCCTAAACCACACATGTCATTTTTAATTTGGACCGTTCCTAAGATTTTATCTAATTTCTCCGAACGAATCTCCAAATCAAATTTGACTCTACTTGAGTCTCTCAGTTTCTTCTCAAGTTCTACAATCCTAGACTCAAGCGAGCTATTTCTCTCTTCAAACATAAGAAGCTCTTTTTTTATGGATTCCATTAACCCTCTAAGGCTATCTCTCTCGCCTTTTATATATTCTAGCTTCTCACAAAGAGCTCTCTCTCGTGTCCTAAGGTCATTAACTAATGCACTCTCACCAATGACCTTGGCACGCTCTTTTAAACTAGATTATAACTTCAAATTTGTTATTTTTAATTTAATAGATTATTCATATAATTCTTGAAAAGTAATTTGAAGTTCACTCACATTAACCTCTTCTTCATTTTCACTCTCTCTCCTCTTCACTCTCACATCCATCAAAAAGAAGGGAATCATAAACTTTGGCCTCGGAAGTGTCATGTATGTGTATATCTTGATGGGAAGATTCATTATCGGTTCTCACATGACTTGCCATAAACGCGACAAAGTTGCGCTCAAAGAGGTAAGCGGGTCCCTCATCCTTATCACTCTCACTAAGGGTAGCATTATATGAAATTGGTTGTTTACCCTCTTTCCTTAGTTTAGTGGGGAATTCAAAATCCCTATGGCCATAACCATCACAACTATAACACCTATTAGACTCGTCCCTATTAAGGTTTTCATTAAAAGTTTTTGGGATGTTTTCGGCTTTGTCATGTTTAGAATTTTCACATTTCTTAAAATCATTTTTAAATTTATCTTTGTTAAATTTAAGAAATTTATGAAACTTCCTAGCAAACATAGCCATATCTTCCGAGTCACTATCACTCTCACTCTCTACTACGTGTTTTTACTCCTTTCGGGCTTTCAAAGCAACTCCCTTATCTATTTTTTTTCAGTTTTAGAGGGAAACATGTTTAGTTCATAGGTTTGTAAATCACCTACGAGCTCTTCTAATCTCGTAGAGGATAAAGTAGGTAAATAATTCAAAACGCTCACTTTAGGAATGAACCTATCGGGCAGGGACCTAAGAATTTTCTTTCCAACTCGATCGTCGAGTATTTTCTCTCCCAAATTAAACGATGAATTAACTATATCGGAAAGTCAAACATAAAATTCATCAAAAGTTTATTTTTCATTCATTTTGATGGTTTCAAATTGAGTGGTGAGGTTTTGAAGTTTATAAGCTTTTATGACACTAGTTCCCTCGTGAGTGAGTTGTAAAATATCCCAAGCTTCTTTAGCGGTTTCACACATCATAATGCGTTGAAATTAATCCCGTGTGACCACGCTAAACAAAGTATTTAAACCTCAGGAATTAAAATTTTCAAGTTTAAATTCATTATCACTCCATCTATCTGCGGGTTTGGGAACACGCCCATTTTCTACCAAATATGTGGGTGGGGACCACCCGTTAACAACTAACAACTAATCCCTCTCGTCGATAGATTTTAGTGCCGATTTCATACGCGCTTTTCAATAAACATAATTGAAACCATCGAAAATAGGAAATTTTGAAAATGGGGAAAATTCCATTTTTTAACCAAAAATATTTAAAACGACCTTAACGCAATAATTTAGCGCTCCGACTCTGATACCACTTGTCGGTGCATGTAGACCCCCAATTTTCAATATTCAAATATAATTTCCTTTTAAATGTGAAATAAAGAAGGTTCCTAACACAATTTAATTTTCAAAATTTATTTGATTTTTCTTTTGTTTAAAAGATGGAAAAAAATTAAAAATAATAATTTTTAAAACAAAATTAAAATAAAACCTAAGTGAGTGAATTATGGTGAACACACACACACATAAAATTCACACAAACCAATATTTGAATTTTCTCACAAAAAAAATAACACTTGAAGTTGATAATGAGAAATTTACTTTTAGCCCAAAATTAATTTAACGCAAGTCCTTGAAATTTTCCTAACAATAAATATTTAATTTTTGTAAGTTAGGCCAAACCAAAATTTACCAAATTAATGTTAATGAGTTTAATTAAATTAATTAAATTATACCCAAACTAATTTAGCATCAAATTAAACTAGAGACGTGAATTGAACGATATTTTCTCTTTTATCCTAAGCATGCGTTCTAGGTGATTTGCTAGATAAAATAAATTCACAACCACTACGCTGTGATGTACGAGGAAATGCCCACAATGGGAAAAAACCTCGGACGGCCCTAGCCTTTAAGTCCACTAAGTATGAAATTTTACAAGTACAAGAAAAATGACTTACTCAACTCGACTTGACTCCCTTCAAGCCACTTACGCGTATTCTTATACCAAGTTCTGCTTAGTCGATAATCCCGAAATCCACCGGATCCTTGGAATCCACCAATGAAACTTTTTAGGACAACCATCAACCCTCGCACAATGCCTTTCACTGTGTGAGTATGTCTCAGTAAAATAATGAACTTCTTCTTTATGGGATATAGAAGTAAACCGAAACGAACTCTTCAATTCGGTAGAGTAGAACCTGGTATCAAACACTCTCCAAGCAAGATATAAATATATATATATATATATATATATATATATATATATATATATATATATATATATGTGTGTGTGTGTGTGTGTGTGTGTGTGATACATGGAATAAACTAATATTGGTGTAAAGAAAGTGTTTAAGAATTTTCTTGAAAAACAAACACTCAAAACTTGAACCTTTTCATGGAGGAATTAATCTCTCAAAATTCTTTCTTAGAGGTTGTAGAAGATGAAAAAGTTAGTTTTTCAAAGTTTGCTCCCGCACATATTAATTCTGGAAAAGTTAGTGGGAATAAAAGAGTGGGATCATGGAGAAAAACTGTCAAAAGGTTTGCCCAACGAAAATCATGGTCGAACGAAGTCTCATTCGAACAACTTTCTAACTAAGTTCCAGAGGCCAAATGGGAAAAGTCATTGGTAAACACGTTCGAATGGCATTCTCATTCAACGAAAAACTCGTCCAAACGACGATATCGAACGAAGAGAAAGAATGCTCATTTTTCAATTTTAAGCCCAAGACGTTTATTTTAAATAAACATTACACCCATTAAATTATTCCAACTCTCCTACATATATATAAAAGCATTCATACCTTTGGAAACTTGAAATATGAAGTTGATGATGCGAAACGAGGCACTGAAACTCGGCAATGATGTTCTCTTAAAAGCAAGGCGAAAACGTCTTCAAGTTTAACATGTCATAGGCTTGAAGGATACCCAAGAACACTATCCTATGACTCAAATGTTTTTGTCCGGAATTGAGCCAACACTACATAATACTCAATTGGAGACTTGTGTCCTTACGCCGTTTATGATGATTATTTTGCAAATGAAAAATTCTTAATTAATCTAAATAAGGTTAATTTCAAATAATATTACCATGTTCAAGTTGATGAAGATGAAACTATTATTATTAATCTTGGTTCTAGCATCGAACTGCGCATGATTACACTACACCAAAATGGTCAAATTGACACCCTTCAATCTCCAAGCCTTGTCACGGTCATTGACCGTGACAAACAAAGATGCATTTTTTGTCACGGTCAATGATCGTGACAAGGCCGTGACAAAGGTTTGTCATGATCATTGACCATGAGAAGATCGTGACAAGTATAGTTATCATGGACATTGACCATGACAAATCTTATAAACTTATCAGGGTCAATGACCATAACATGTCCGTAACAATTATGTCAACAAAAAACCTTCCCTCTTCTTTTTTTCCACCGATTTCTCTCTCTCTTTCTCTCTAAGCGACTGCACTCTCTCTCTACGATTTTGGTAAGTTTTCTCTGTCTATTTCTCTTCCATTTGTGTATATCTGTGTGTATATGTGCATGTGTATATATATATGTGTGTATAAATGTGCGTGTGTGTATGTGTGTGGAGTATATATGCGTGTTGGGGGTAGGGGGCAGGGCTGGGGGAGAGGGGGTGTATATGTGTGTGTGTGTGTGTGTGTGTATATGCGTGTGTCTGAGTGTGTATAGATATGCAAGTGTGTATGTGTGTGTATGTATGTGCATGTATGTGTATATGTGTGTGTGTGTGTGTACGTGGTAGTGGGATAGAGGGGGCAGGGCTGGGGTGGGGGGGGAAGGGGGTGGGGGTTGTGTGTGTGTATGTATGTGCATGTGTGTGTGTGCGCGCGCTTGTGTGTGTGGTGGGGGGGACAGGGGAAATGGGGCGGGGAGTGGGGCTTGTCAATTTTTTTAATTAAATTTTTATTGGTTTATTAGATATTGCTCCTCATATGCATGTAGTGCCCCTTGTAAAAGAATTGATTGATTAAATATTGATTGGTGTTAATTTTTTTAGTAAATTAATAATTAGTGTCCCTTTCATCTGCAAGTAGGATTACCCCTCATTGTAAATTAGTAAATTAATAATTGTATGCTTTAATTGTTAGTTTAATTTATGAAAATAATTAATTGAGTAGATGAATTAGAAGGAGTATGGGATACACATTTGTTGTTGCTATTGTGGTTGGATTATAGTCGATCGATTTTCGATTGGTTAGTATATTTGAATTGGATTATATAAGCTTAAAAGAGGTTGTATTTTACTGTGACTAGGTAAGAGTTGAGGATAAAAATGCTTGTAAAGTTGATCCTAGAACCCATTTGATCATGGTTGACTTGTCCATGTTGAAGAGCAACGACCACGTGAGTGATGAGTCGTTTGTTTGTGCATTTCAAAAGGCCAACCAAGTGTTTTACTCAGAGTATATCAAGGACGAGCCATGGTCAATTGTCCTACATGTGACAAAGCGTCTAAATAGTAGTTTGGACGACTTGGCTGCTCTTACCGAATATCAATCCATTTTTTATGATAACCCGAATTTGAAACATTTTTTCAATTTGTAATAAATATTCCAATTTGTACTTTACCATTCCATTTTTAATGATTTTAATTGATTTTCTTCACTTTATCATTTTCACTCTTTTTATCTTTATCTCTTTCCTTTGTATATGTATGTGGGGCGGGGGGGAATATGTGTGTAGTGCCCATATGTGTTGACAGTAGGGGTGGGGGTGGGGAGGTTTCGAATTTTTAGTAATTGTACATATTATGAGTTAGATGTTGTTGTTTTGGAATTCAGAATTAAGGTGTTAAACAGTAATAATTCATTTGGATTTATAGTAATTGTACATATTTGCATGTCTTCTTCTAATTCATTTGGATTTGTACTAATAAAAATATTTTTTTACAGAAAATGTCTCATTCATGTATTAAGGCGAAGATGATGATGCTAATTATGCTGAAGTCATTTGGGCTCGGTGGTAGCGGGGGCGACGAGGACTCTTCGGCCCTAGGATCCCTAAATGGGGCAAATTGGGGATTGCCGTTGAGAACAAGACGTGGCAATTAGCGAGATCCCTCGAGCTGGTAAAGACAATCATCGACCCGGTGTACACTGTCTCTATTTTATTTAGATATATGATGTTTGAACAGGTACAACATTGCTATAACAAGTACAAATATACTGCTGGGCGATGGAAGTGGCCATATTGCCCAGTATATTTTTTTTAAATTCTGCCCAGAATTGTCACGGCAATGAGCGTGATAATTTTTTATTAAAAGTCACGAGTTTGTCACGATTATTAACTGTGACTAATATTATCATTGTCATTGACCGTGACATGAGCGTGACAAGTCTAATGAACTTATCACGGTCAATGACCATGACAAGTTCGTGACAACAAAAGTTGTCACCCCTAGAATTGTCATGGTAATTGATCATGACAATTCGGCAGATTTGGTGTAGTGTTAGGATAGGGGTTAACCTTGACGAGAATGAGTGTGAACAACTAGAAGGATTACTAAGGGAGTTCGTGGATGTCTTCCTATGGTCTTACGAAGATATTCCTGGCCTTAGTCTTGAAATAACTCAGCATGAGATTCCCACTCTCCCATAATGCAAACCAATTAACAAAAACTGTGAAATCTCCGCACCGAATGGTCATTGAAAGTTAAAGAAGAAATGGTCAAATAGTTGAACGTTAGTTTCATACATGTAATCGAATATCAAACATGACTATCCAATATCGTACCCATGACAATATCAGGAGGGAAGGTTCGCATGTGTGTCGACTACTGAGACTTGAACAAGGACTCTCCAAAGGACGATTACTCGCTACCTAAATATCAAAATGATTATGGATAACACGACCAATCATGATCTCAAGTCATTTGTCGATGGGTTTGTTGGATATAATCAGATCAAGATGCACCCAAATCATCAAGAGAACACTGCATTGATCACCCCTTAGGGAACCTTTTGCTACATTGTCATTCCATTCGATCTTAAAAATGAAGGGGCTACCTATGAGAGGGTTACCACAACCATTTTGCATGATCTGATACACAAGAAAGTCGAGGTTTATATGGATGATATGATTATCAAGTAAATGACTAGGGAAGGTCATGTTCCCACTCTTCGAAAGATATTCGAGCGACTACAATGATATTAGATGCAACTCAACCCCCAGAAATAAATTTTCAATGTTACAAAAGGAAAACTCTTGGGATTCATTGCTATAGAGAAAGGGATAAAAGCAGATACTGCCAAGCTAAAATCCATACTCGAGATGTCACCACCCCGAAAGGAGAAGGAAATTCTAGGATTCCTTAGAAAATTATAGTATATCAGTCAGTTCGTCATCCATGTAACTTCCATCTGTGATCCTATCTTCAAACTCATTCGAAAGGATTCGATCAAAGTTTGGAATGAAAGCTTTTGACCGAATAAAGTAATACCTAACCCGACCTCTGGTACTCATACCACTGCAACATGGTCTTCCCCCACTCCTTTACCTAACCGTAACAGATACTGCATCTGTGGCTTTTCTATCCCAATACCTTGAAGAAACTCAAAAATAGATATATATCTACTACGCCAGTCGTTAGTTGGTCAGGTACAAAATTTAACTACATAGCCTTGGAAAAAGCAAGTGTCACCCTTGTCTAGGTCACCCAAAAGCTACGACACTGCATGATCGCCTTTCCCATAATAACTGTATCCCGAATGGATCCTATCAAGTACTTGCTTGAAAATACGGCTTTATCCAACTGAATGGCCCGTTGGTTGATGCTTTTAGCCAAGTTTGATATTGTATATGTCACACAGATAGCCATGAAAGTAAGAGACATTTCTAATTACCTTCTTGACTACCCTATAGAAGAAGGGGATGTCTAGATTTTCGAATTGGCAGATGAGAATATCCTCTATAGATCCCAAGAAGACCTTCGATGGAAGGTGTTCTTTGATGGAGCTGCAAATAAGAAAAGGTATGGCATTGAGATCCTAATAATTTCCCCTGATGACTCTCACACTCCCATTGCCATTAATTTATATTTTCCTTACACCAACAACATGAGTGAATACGAGGCATGCACGGTAGGCCTCAAAGTTGACCTTAAGAAAGGAATTCGATACCTCGATGTATATGGGGATTCATCCCTCATCATCGATCAAGTCCTCAGAAGATGAAGAGTCAAGGACGAGAAAGTCTTACCCTTCCATGTGCACTTAGAAGAGATAGCTTCCCAATTCCAAGAAATCACCTTCCACTACATGCCCCAAGCAAAGAACAACCTATTCGATGCCCTTGCTACCTGAGCCTGAGTGATCGACATGCCCGAAGGAATAACCATTGCCCCTTTCCTTATCCAAAATCAAGATAAACCAACCCACTGCTACCACATTGAGCTCATCACTAAAGAAGATCCTGAGATAACCAACTACTGATACTATGATATTTGGCGCCTCCTCAAGTATGGTAGGTACCCCCAAGATTTTGATAAGAAAGATTGACCAACCCTCCACAGATTGGATGCACAGTATATTTTCTGTGATAAAGAAATGTTCAAGAGAAACTTTTATGGAACTGATTTGCACTGCATCGCAGGGGATGACATTAGAAAGATGATGTAGAAAATCCATGATGGGGAATACGAACCCCGCATGAATGGCCATATGCTCGCCAAGAAAATCATCCGACAAGGTTACTACTAGACTACCATGGTTCAGGATTGCACAACCTATGTTTGAAGATGCCTAAAATTCCAGCAGTTTTCCAACCTACAACACTTGCCTCCATGAGAATTGTACAATATGACTTCTCCTGAGCCTTTCTCCACTTAGGGTATTGACATCATAGGGAAGGTTACACCCAAAGCGTCCTATGGGCATGAATTCATCTTACTTTCCATTGACTACTTCACTAAATAGGTCGAAGCCGAGTCATGTGCAATTCTGAATGCCAAGAAAGTGGCCAAGTTCATCAAGAAGAACATCGTCTCCCAATATAGGGTCCCGTACAAGCTGGTCACAGATAACGGATTACATTTTGAGGCAAAAATTACAGAGGTGGTCGATGATTATGGGATCAAGAGACACAAATACTCTCCATACCGACCTCAAACCAATGGAGCAGTAGAAGCTGCCAATAAGATCCTCAAATCCATCATCGGCAAGGTAACTAAAAGTTGTTAAGATTGGGACGACCGGATCCCCTATGCCCTCTGGGGATACCGCACTTCAGTTTGAACCTCTACTGGGGATACCCTTTATTCTCTAGTCTACGAAATGGAAGTAGTCCTACCCGTGGAGCTGTAAATCCCTTCACTGCACGTCATGCTAGAAAGGAAGGTCAGCGAGGAGGACTGACATCAAAATCATCGCAATGAGTTGTCACTCTTGGATGAAAGGATATTTAAATATCTATACCACATTGAGAAACCGAATAGGTTCGGTGTGTGATAATGATTTAAATTAAATTCGCAAGTTTCCAAGAACCCTTATTTAATTAGCGTCTACTTTTAAACCAAATAAGATCAACCCTTAAACATGCATCTAAATCAACCCATCAAATATAAAGCATGTGACACAAAGTTAAGGAAAAATCCCCGAAGGGAAAAACCTTTTATTTCTAGAACTTTAAAGAATTTACAAGACCATTGACTTACATACAACCTGATAATCGCCCACAAGTGTAACGCACGGTGTCTTCGGTAAACCTTCAAAGCAACGGCTAGAAACACTGTGACACAGAAATACCCACAGGTGTCGGTTCCTATGTCGGCGGCTGGAAGTTTCCCTTTCCAGGAGGGCAGCAATGAAGAAGAGAACGGCTTCTCCACAAGGGTTGAATAATAGCAAAGCTTGTGTTCTAGGGTTCCAAAAGATTCACAAAAGTAATTGAAATTTTTGGTGTGAATCAAAAAGATGTTTGGCACATCAAAAAAATGAAGTCTTGTTGTGTTTTATCTCTTAAAAATGTTTTCTCAAAGACTTAAAAAAAATACACCATCGGAATAGTAATATATATAGGAAATATAAGATGGTGGGTAAAAAACACACAGAACTGCTCGAGTTTATCCCAGGCGAACCGGTCCGGCTTGGGGGCGGATCTGTCCGGATGACCGGATCGGTTCTTTTATTCCAGGCATCATCGGTTCGCTTGCGGTCCGGGGTATACTAGATCTACAGCAAGAGACTTGGTCCGGTTGAGGGGCGGACCGGTCTGGTGGCGGATCGATCTGGTATAGAGGCGGACCGGTCCGACTTCCCAGAAAAATAAAAACATTTTATAATAATTTCCCAATACTAAATATGAACTTTAAGGAACGTAAAAACAAAATTTTACCAAGTTCATTCTCGCAGAGGCTATGATGTTGAAGACACTTTGATATTCGGATCTATTGATGTAAATGTGATCTTGAGTTTCTTCAACGGTGTAACGGCATACGACATACAAATTGATAATGGACAAAAATGTCCTTACACACATACAAGGATACCATCACCTTATAGCGCGATCATTCAAAAAGAGAGTTAAGGATCGCACTGTCCGAGAAGGGGACTTAGACCTCAAAGAGATAGTAGAACCCATCTGGGACCCCATAGGGAAATTCAAGCCCAAGTAGAGCAGACCCTATATTGTGAAGAAAATCCTATCCGACGGTGCTAATATTCTCACCGACCTAGATGGAGAAGAAATGGCACATCCAGTCAACTTGGACCATCTCAATAAATTATATCCCTAGTCTAAAATCTTAGCGCACTACGACTCATCTCATCTCCCTTCTATTAAAAAAATATTCATTTCCCTCTACTCAGAACTATGTGGGGTCTGATCCTCTAAATAAAAAAAAATCTTGCAAAAAATGAATTCTAGAAAATTTTCAAAACCCTCATAGGTACATAGGCAACTCATCCATTTTACATGAGCACGGTCCCCTTCTTTTTCATAAAAAGCTATTCTTTTCTTATCCTCGAGAACGATAGTTCATTTTAACATATACATGAACAAAAGGATTATTTATGCCTTAGAGATTTGTATAGATAATTCAAATACAAAACTCAATAAGAGGCACAACTAGATGATAAAAAAACTCCTTTATTTCAATTTTCAAAAATTTAGTGCGACGGCATAAGGAGTCAAACAACTTCCCTTGTCAGCCTACTCCTACCTTCCTAAAACCAAAATAAAAACAAGTCCCACTACTTTGAAAAATAACCCTCAAATTATTCCAAAACATAGAACCACACCCATCATAGAGGCTTCACATATCCTACTCACGGCTACCAGAGGAACCAACCCCATCATCACCCACATCCTGGGGTCCCCAAACTTCCCCTACCTGAATGGAGTGTCGAAGACACTCCATAGAAAGATAGGCCCGGACTAGCTTGGGGAGAGCCACGAAACCTACCTACAAGGTATCAGATACAAAAAACCACATTTTCCCAGTCTCCACAACCTACATCTTAGCCACTACCTTTTTCCACAACCACTTCATGTAGTCCCCTGAGACATGCCAGACCCACCCAGCAGACTATGAAGGACGAGATGATGGTAGGCGATTCTCCCACACAGAGACAAGCCACATGTGCATACGCTCTGTCAGATTCTCCATAGGAAACAAGTTCAGTGCCCGCGATGGCACAATTTTTTCCCAACCAAATTGACGCAGTAGCCTCCAGGGAAAGTAGAAAGAGGTCTGCCGAAAGCCTACTAACTCAACATATTTGTACTCTTTTTCGTTCCATAATGGGCAATAACTCCCCCCATCAAGGCACTAACCAGCGCAAGCCTCGAGCCCCGTGCTCCACGAGTCAGTTTTCTCAACTCTCGATGTACCGGCCTATAGTGATGAAATAGCGTGAGTAGAATTTTGGCACCATTGGCAAAGGATACTCAGGTGAGACCACCATGCGAAACCTCTCTGATAGCCACATGAACAACATTACAGGACTACCCCTCAAAAATTTGGAACGACCTTGCCGCCAAGCATCTAGACCATTCGAAGTCTCAGCTAGTATTACCGCAGCATGATTACGATGGTAGGATATCCAGAAAATAATAGCTGTAAGTTGGGGGTCCACCAGTACTTCCCTAGTTACCAATTGTAGTTTTGAAAACAGTCCAGAATGAAGGCCCCAGAATAGCATTACCGACACCCTACAAATGCATAGAATAAAGCACTGCAGGAAGAGAAATCATCCCTTCTGTGACCAATGACCTAGCTGCCTAAGGTGAAATATGGAGAAGTCCCACCAACAGCTCCCTAGAGGACTGGAAAAACTCATGCATAGTCGCTGCAACACTGGATTTATCCCCAGCATGATAGAAAACTGTTCATAGGCCGGGAATATTTCTTCCAACCCGAAGCTAAAGACATGGTCTTTGGGGTACCAGAACTCTACTGCCTCCATTAGCATATTCCATTCTATGGGACGATTGCGCCACAAAGAGACTCACCGCATGTTGAAATCGTCGTAGTCAACATTGCAGGAACACATTACTTTTAAAGTTTTGAGGTAGTTTGCAAACTCAACACTACCAGGGAGAGACATATCACAAAAGAAGAAGAAAGTGAGCAAATAAGGATGTAAAGGAAAAAATAATGTGGAAGTGTGAATAAAAGCTCCATCCACATCCCTATTTTTACTTGAAAACTCTTAAGCAAAGACAATAAACCCTACTGAAATTAGAGGAAAACTTACCCCACAAAGTACCAAGCAATTAAAGAAAGCGCAATCAAAGATTTGGGTTGATTAAACTGTACTGACATGATGCGAAGCAGGATAGGGGTCGTGACGATCGGCAACCCCCTATTTTTAGGAAATCCCCTTTTTCCTTTTTAATCAAAATAAAAAAACTCAATAAAAATAATTTTTATTTTAAGGGAATTTCGAATTTCCTTATCCTTATGTTTTTACTTATCCCATTTTAAAATAAAATCTTTCTCCAATGATGATACTTGACAAAAAAGAGAAATTAACAAAAATTCATTTTATTTGCATATATATTTGATGTGTTACATTGATTTTGCAGGAAAAATAAGGAAATACAACGGGACTAGGCCCGAACCCACCTACAATCTCTCTCTCTCTCTCTCTCTCTCTCTTTCTCTCTATATATATATATATATATATATATATATATATATATATATCTTCTCCTTCTCTATCTCTAGGATCCTTTTTTCTTCTAAGACGGGATGACATGCCACCACTCCTCGAGATAGACCTTTCCTCAAATGAGGCAGAGGACAACAAACATGAAGGAACTGGAATCTCATCCCGAATGTGGGAAGTTTTCAAGGATAGCCAATCCCTAATGTCCCTCAACCAAGTGGTGGAGACCGGGATATGCTGCAAAAGAAAATAGAAAGGCGCAAATCAGTTAGTCTGAGATAGAGGAAGAAATCAGGAAATCAAAAGAGGAAGAGACAAAAGTTATACCTCAGTTCGAAGGACCTCCTCTCTCAAGCCCAAATCCTCTGGGTCCATCACATTAGGACGGTGCAGCATACGCACCAACCCTCCATCAGCCCATCGAAACAGCTGTACAAAGAGAGCCTCCAAAGTCGTCGTTGCTGTTTGATGTCGTCGCACCACCTGCATTGTGGGAGGACCCCACCTCGCGACTCAAACCCACATGGGGAAGAGGCATCACATCATATATGTTGGGTGGCATCAACCATCTTGACACAAAGTCCATATAACCATACCTCACTGCCTTGTCGATATATGATGAGTAAGGCTCACCCATCATCACCTCTACCCTTGCATCGTCAGAAATCTCCCGCACTCCCTCATATAAACTAGGGGCATCGTCGGTGGCATCGCAACTTCATCCTCCATAATCTTCAGAATAGTCTTTTCCCGAGGTACCAAGAGTAGCCAAACTCATGCACCACCAAACGCCGCATCTGTGCATGTCCCCCAGTCAACCCCATATGCTGGATAGCCATCCTCCGGAGATAGAAGGTCACCTAAAAATTCCTAATAAGAGAAGAAATATAAATATCAAGAAAGGATCATTGAAGTAATGACAGTCTCAATAAGTAGGACTTACCAGCTCACTCGTCAGGCCATTCAAGACTTGAGACACCGTCTTCAGAGAATGGGACTTCTTCGATTGTCAATTGGACTTTCGCCACCGATACATCCAACAGAAGTCCCCAATAGGGTCATCCTTCAAAAATATCAATTAGGTGTTAAACCCAATCACCTCATTGAACCACATCTGCAAAAGATCAGCAATTAAGAAATCAAGAATAAAATGCATAAAGGAAAATGCGAATGCATAAAGGGAAATGTGAAAAATGAAGAATACCTCAAGAAAATATGTGGCTCCAGTAAAAGTTTATGGGTAGCACCGACTGAATGCATCAAGATAATAATAAAGGTTTGTCGAGGTTAGGCTCCCCCAATCATAAAGACAGATGTCCTAAAACACCCTCAAGAACGGCAGAAACCACACATGGATGACGTCGCCACTCGTCGCCACCAGAAAACCTCCCAACACTAGCAAAATAAACAAACAAGCCATCTACCACACCTGTCACCCGTCACTCTCATCAATCCTCCTCCACAGTAAAAACTCCCTCAAAATAGATAAACGAAGAGATTCCCCAGAGACCACCCTCTCCACCTCACCTAATACCACCGTTACTGCCTCCGGCGTCACCCTCAAAGTCCTATCCACCTCAATCTGCACCCCCTTGCAACCTAGCCCCAGTAGCTATTGCACGTCTATGGGAGTCACCGTCATCTCCATAAAGCCAAAATGAAAGGTGTGGGTGGTGTCCCACCACCTCTCCCCCGGAGAATAGAGAACGGTCGTTAGAACGAGGCATATCATTCAGAGAAAATGCCAGTCTCCCAAAAATGGTTGAGGACACCATCTAACGCACCATAGATGGAAGGTGATCCCAAACATCATTAATCCCCGTCATCCCTCGGGATTGCATAGTCGATATAGAAACATCAGACTGTCAAAAGAGAAAAGCAAAATCCCTTGTCAAGTTCAAGAAATAAGGAAATCTCGCCAAGAAAAAAAGGAAGAGAATACCAAAAGTCATCAATACTAACATAGCCGTCAGGGCTCACCACCCTAGAAGAGTGATAATGCGAAGGCTCACACAAGAGAGTACGATCATCCACCATTGGCTCGAATGAGTCGAAAGAGTTTTCTCTGCCCAAAGCAAGGGAAACCCTAGCCCTCTATTCCAAACCTACCCAATCGTCAGCATGAAGCCATGCTATGTGTGTTGCGCTACTTGAGAACTCATCCATTTTTTGAATTTTGAATGTTAGAACGATTTATAGAAGGTAATTGCAGGAAAAGGCAAGTCCGAAAGTTGTGAAAAATGAGGAGAACTCGCCCCCTTTTTATAGGAGGTTAAGGTCCATGCCAATCGACATCTCCTTACCACCCACCAATTGACACTATCCTTCCACCTTCCCGAGTTACACCAAAAGACCGTGTCACTGTCGTTTGGCACTCTTCCAACCATGCCGATCGGCACCCACTTTAAAATTTCTTAAAACAATTCCCCAAAAATGCTAGAAAAACCCAAAAAAATCTAGAAAATTCCCAAATTTCCCAATTGGATTTTAGAACCCTTTTTTCTAAGAATTTTTTTTTACCACACTCATTCCCCTTATAGAACTCTTATGTCCCCAGTGGAATTCTCAAAATAAATTTTATGTCTCCCCAACAACGTCTCCGAAGGACAGCATAAATTTCCCAGCTGAGAATCGTCCGACCCTCGGATCATTCCCTCTTCTCCAGCGAAACCCAAAGTGAAATGCTTCCCCAAATCCCTAATGGAACTACAAAACATAGATACCTAGTGGAGCCTCTAAATTTCCCAAAGAAACTTAAGCCCTCAGAATTAGCTGTGACCGGCATAATTGGTCACTTCTACTTAAACCCTCGGAATTGGCTTCAACCCTCAGAATTGGCTTCAACATGAAAATTGGTCGCTTCTACTTAAGCCCAGAGAATTGGCTTCAACTCTCAAAATTGATCGCTTCTACTTAAGCCCGCGAATTGGCTTCGACCCACATAATTGGTCGCTTTAACTTAAGACCTCAGAATTAGCTTCGACCCACAGAATTGGTCGCTTATAATTAAGCTCGCAAAATTGGCTTTGACCCCCAAAATTTGTCACTTATACTTAATCCCAAAGAATTGGTTTGACCCGCAGAATTGGTCGCTTCTACTGAAGCTTGCAGAATTGGTCACTTCTACTTAAGCCCTTAGAATTGGCTTCAAACCTTAGAATTTATCGGTTTTACTTAAGCTCGTAGAATTATTTCGACCCTAAGATTTGGTCGCTTCTACTTAAGCCCACAGAATTTTCTTCGACCCAAAAATTGGTGACTTTTATTTAAGCCCTCAGAATTATCTTTGACTCACAGAATTGGTTGCTCATACTTAAGCTCGTAGAATTGGCTTTGACTCGTAGAATTGGTCACTTTTACTTAATCCATCTGAATTGGCTTCGACCCTCAGAATTTGTTACATCTACTTAAGCCCGCTGAATTGACTTTGACCCATATAATTGGTTTCGATCCGTAGAATTGGTCACCTTTACTTAAGACAGCAAAATTGGCTTCGACCCCCAGAATTGGTCACTACCTACCTTTTACCTCAATACCTCTTTAGTCCTTAGAATCATCCATCCCCAGCATCCCCTTAAGTCATCAAAATCGACCATGACCCTCTGAACTACTCATCCTCATCCATTAGGTCCGTAGAGTCGACCTCTTCCTAAAAACATCATATGGTGTATATTCAATAACTTTCACTTATTCCAATCTCACTCGTCGAGGGGATTTCTAGACACCATCTTCTAGGACACCCTAAGCCTCTCTTTAGGTCCCTAACACCTTTGCATTTAACTACAAACACTAGATCGCATTCCAAGAACCGATCTAGAGGCCATCAGGTGCACCCGGACTGCCCCGATTTGACCCAAATCAACTTTATCGTCAGAGTGAATGCACTTTGAATCTTTGAATATAACTAAAACCCCTTTTCCAATAGTCTTCCCCGTACATGGAACAACATAACCATTCGAAGGAATGATCAGTTTTCCCTTGAAAATTGGTCTAAAGGCCATCGAGCCCTCCCGAGCTCCATTTGACCTAAGTCAACTCTACAGCTAGAATGATACTGAATGAATATCTGAAGGGCATGAATATATTTTCCAACGGTCCACCCCGTGCACGATTTGGACTAACGGTACGGACGAATTATCTGTTTCACTTTGAGAGGTCACCGGACGCTTTCGGGCTCCTGTTGATGAAAGTAAACTTTCCAAACCAAGTGAAACTCTTTATAATGTCAATGTAAATCTCCTAAGATTTCCAATGGTCCACCTCATGTGTGATTTTGACTTACCATTCAGATGAATGATTTGTTTCCGTCCAACGATCTCCCATCCAAAGGACTTACAGACGCCTTCGAGCCCCATTTGAACCAAAGTCAACTCTCGAATAGGGAAGAAATTTAGTTCTACGATCATTTTTCTTTGAAAATCTACACGAGACTGCCAATTAGTAGGTCCCTGACCCTACCTATCGGCACTGTGTCTAGCGTCATCTGTCGATTGGCAGAACAAGGGTTGTGTTGATCAGTAACCCCCTAACCCTATAAAATGAGGTCATGACCTCACTACCAAGCACATCTACACCTCAAATCCATCAGCATCACTGATCTCAGCAACATTCTCTCAAAATCAGCGCAGTTTGTCCATGTGAAGTTCTATTCAAGTTTACATTCCCATCCTTTTCATACCCAATTTAGTAAAACACATTCTTTCTCACTCAACATCCATTTCACATTCAAGGGAGTTCATACAAGATCAAAGATGAAGCTTCAAATAAGGTCCAGTTTCTTCGCTCTCTCTTTAAATTCCTTGATTTTGCATAAATTTCAGTAGATTCATAATCTAGTTCCTACTTTAGTTCATACCCATTTATATCTATCTTTTTATTAGTATAATGTACATAGTTTTATTTTCTATGAAAAAAAGGTTACGCCGATAAATTTCGAATGGGATAATCCATCACACTTTTTCAAAACTAAAAACACATGTTTATACACACACACATATAATAAAATCCCGGTCGGATCTATGGGATAAAACCCACCCCCATATTGCATCCGAACTACGTGGACTTGATGCCTTTATGGGATACGTAGGCATTTCGAATTAAATCTTGAGACACCGGTCCACTTTTCTTATTTTCCTCATTTTCATTCTTGCATTAATATACATATTATGTCTGTTAGCATTTCATCGAACACGTATTGTCGTTTAATAATGCAGATCAATATCGCGATAAACGCACAAATCATATTTTCTATATATATTATTTTGGGTACATTCCTATGGATGACCTCACACTACCTTTATCATGGTGTGAGTTGAATGATTCCGATCTCCATTATATATGTACATGCACACAAACTTCATGGAGAAAAAAAAGGAAAACAACTACACTAGCCCATAAGAGACCAAAAGGGCGAGATGGGTGTCTAACACCTTCTCATTTCATAACTTATCCCACGAACCTTCGAACTATTGGTTTCGTATGCATCAGTTTGTCTTTGATGCCATCCTCTCGAGGTGACAACATGTTCTTTTTTCTATTTTGAGAAATATAGACTGGAGACTCCATATCTTTAAATTTACCCCACAGCGATGACGGTCGAAGATCCCCAAGAGGGACGTGATACCTCTCTGAGTCGCACCCAGGCTCGGGATCAGTATGGCCACAGCATTGTTAGGTAGTAGTGTATCGGGGGGTTCCTTATTTGGATTTCACTTTGGGAGACAAACCACGCATGAAACTTAGCGCAACGTTGGAAGTGGGGATATGTTTAGCCATTAGGACATGGGTATAGTACCTTGGGTATTATTCTTTTATACAGCTATATCTGAGGGATAATAACTGAGTTATATTTTAGGCTAGTGGATCCACGTAACGTTTGTGTACTTATGCATGGGTATAGGGTGTATGGGCGCCCTAGGTAGTTGAATTATGTGAATATCATCCACGATTAGGGGATAGTGGAAAAGTATGTAGTGGTCTTATAAATGGATGATTTAGGTAGCGTACAAATCTTGGAGTACAAGACTTACTTGAATTTCGAGGACGAAATTCCTTTGTAAGGGGATAAGTATGTAACACCCCGTACTTTTGGAGAATATGGAAATTAATTAAATTGGTGATTTAGGAATTTATTTAATTTTGAAAAATTACTTAATTTGGTGACTTAGATTTAATTAATTCAGTTAAAGTTTAATTTTATGCGTGTCGTGTTTTGTGGTGGAAATAAGATGATTTTATAAAGTGACTCAGATGGTTATTTGGAGGTCACAGATGGTTCCAAAAGGGTCAAAATAGTAGAACAAGTGTATCCGGGCATATAGTTTGGGTCCCGTGGTGATTTTGGACCAACCCGACTCCGTTTAAGGGAAATTCGGTCATTCAAGAGTTTGAGGCATAGAGAAATCAGAAAATATTAACTTTATATCTGCCATTAGAGAAATGGAACTAGGGTTAACACAAAGCCAAAGGAATAGAGGCCATAAGAGAGGAGGAGGAGGGGAGAACCAAGCTTTCTACACCATTTTTCGTCCCAAATGCGACGGAACGGATATCGAAGTGAGGGGAGAACCACCATACCATCATCGCAATGAATTTCAAACCTAATATTAAGAGGCAAGTATTTTAATGGAAATTTATTTTAAGCATGTTGTAATACCCATGTGGAATAGGGTTTGGTTATATGTTCTTGGAAGGAAAGAATATTTTTAATACATGTTTGGGTAGGAATTGCATGTAAAATGATTTGATATTAGTAAAGGATAGTAAATTAGAGATTATTTATTATTATCCATGAATTTAATCTATTTTTTTTTTGTATAATTGTGGATGAACATAAAACTGAGGGTTTTGAGGATTATATGATTAAATCAATTCTTGAATGTTATTCGTAATGTTTTGATGCAAAAATTACGTTAGAAACTATCCTAACACATGTGGGAAGGGTTTGGGACAATTGGTTTGAAGTTTGGTGGAGAAGCATGGGAGATATAGGTGTGTTAATGCTGAAAAATGCATATGCGAAATAAAGAAGACGAACCGCAGAGCGTCGTACCGATTCAATTTCCTAAAATGTAAAATTTCCCTTTTAGCCTAGAACTCCAAAATTGCTATCATGAAAAATTTTGGGATATTGTTAGAATGTAATGAGGGATCTATTATATTGCAGTAGGGCATTATAGGGTTATGGGAATTTAGTCTTATCGAGAAAATTAAGACAATGATTAAACGGGATTAAACGATAATGTAATTAATTTCCGAGAATGAGAATGTAATTACAGGAAAGCGTGAGTGAGATTATGGCATGAACCAGTAGGGTAAGAAAGGCTTAGCTATTGAAATAGAATAAGGGGTCACTTGGTCCCTCGGAGTAGAGGATCATACTCCATTAAAGGCGATAGTGAGAATAATCATAAATCGAATGTACGGTGAGTATTCAAAAGATAAATACTACGTACGGATTATTATTATAGGTTGGGTGTATGCCTATATAAATTTATTATTATACGTTGTGTTTGTACCTATACGAAATAAACATATGTATAGGTTATGTGTATGCCAAGTATATGCTTGTGTGTATGTGGACATACCTACGCTACTTACTATCATGAAGGTCCCCCGTAGTGGGCGATCCCACCTTGACGATTGATGATTCCAGTGAGGTCTGGATTTGTGCCCCAGAATATAGTGTTGTTAGTGGAGAACTATGTGAGATGAATAGTGAAGCTGGCAGGTCGTTTGGGTACATTAGGTAAGTGCGCGGCCCCAAACATTTAACACTATGTTCGCCTCCAATATGTGTTGGTTTGATGAAGAGTTAAAAGAGATATTACCAAACCGATAGTCCTTGATTTAGTACAAAAGGTACTTGGACTGATAGCAGAGTGCGTAAATGTTCATTAAAGTGATTAGTCTGATGGATGTTATATTATATATATAGTGTGTGATATATGTGTGACAGTAGTGAGACTTAATAGTGTGTATCGAAAGAGATTAATCTACTTATGTGTGATAGTAGTGAGAAGAAATAGTATGTTTCTAAAGGACCATTAATCTACTAAATAATGGATAGTAGGTAGATTAGATAGTGTACATCTAAATAATGACGAATCTACTAATGTGTGTATTGTAGGAAGATAGATAGTGGATATCTAAAATAAAGTTTAAGTAGAGAAACTTAAATGGTAAGGCTTGAACGATAACATACGTGAAATGATAACTTGGGTTTAATAATAACATAAATGAGATGTTAATTCATAAGGGTATTCGGTAGCGTACTGTATTGGAAGTACGGGTAAGTTAAGGAGAATCTTAACTAAGGATTTAATGGTAATTACGGTATTTGGTAGCATACTGTATGGGAGGTATGAGAAAAGCTAGACTGATTTGAGGTTTATTAGATACTGGTAACCTAGTTGTATAGGGTAGAATGACTAGGCGGGGTTGAGTAGGAAATGGTACATGTGCACTATATATGAAAGGTGAGAAAATCAAGGCAGTGTTCGCAGCCTAACATGTGTATCTAATAAATGTTCATTTCAATTGAAATTTAAATGCTTGCTAAATATTTTCAAATGATTTTTACTTAGGCTCTGATCCGTACTTGTGAAACTTTTTTCAAAAACCTTTTAAGTGTCCAGCCACAGGGACGCCAAACAGGATGATCTGTTCTAGAGATGCATTACTAGTGTAGGGTGCAGTTCAGTATTTCACTTGGGCATATTGCCCTCAGTTATATCATTTATGTTAGTCAAACTTTGTATTCAGATTTTATTATGTTGGACTTTTATATAGAATTTATGAACCGAGGTTTGATTTGGTATTATTTCATCTCCGTCATTTATATTGTGGATGGATTCATAGTACTATTTCATGGAATTTTAATAATGGTAATAATGTTTCGTTGTTGTTTTTGGTGTTGTTGTTTTTGGTGTTGTTGTTTAATAAAAGATAAAATTTGACATCGACTTTTTGAATACTAGGTGGTTAGTAAAAAGTTTAAATCGTTTTCATCAAGCAATGCTAAGAATGAACCAAATGAGAATCTTGTTTTAATTTAATAAAGGCCTGATCACCCGGTATTGAATTAGGCGGGGTGTCCCAGTTTGTACCATTTTGAAATTTTCTATAGCTTAAATTCTACGTTATAAATGTTATATACTGGATATGAATATTTGTGATTTTGGGCATGGATTGGCTTGTCAAGTATCATGTAATAGTTAATTGTTATGGGAAGAGTATAGTCTTCATCGTTCCGGGACAAGAAATGTTCTTGGTGGTTATGCCTCGTTTAGAAGGAGGTACTAGTACTTATTTGTATTGTATTGCGAAAGAGACTTCTCGGGATGTAGTTGTTCCCTTGGATATGATTCTAGTTGTTCAAGATTTTGTAGATGTCTTTCGGGAAACACCGGGTTTGCCTCCGATTCGGGAGATTGAGTTTGTGATTGATTTAGCACCTGATACGAGACTGATTACGAGAGCTCCGTATCTTATGGCTCCCGCTGAGATGAGGGAGTTGAGAGATCAAATTCAGCAGTTGTTGGAGAAGGGATTCATTAGGCGTAGTACGTCGCCATGGGGTGCTCCGGTGTTGTTTATGAATAAAAGGAACGATTCTCTCCGGTTATGTGTTGACTATTGAGAATTGAATAAGGTCACCATCCGGAATAAATACCCTTTGCCTCGTATTGATGACTTATTTGATCAACTTAGGGGAGCGTCATACTTCTCTAAAATAGACTTGAGGACGGGGTATCACCAGTTAAGAATACGGGAGCAGGATGTATCCAAGACCGCTTTTCTGACGAGGTATGTGTATTATGAATTTTTGGTTATGCCCTTTGGACTAACCAATGCCCCCGCCGTGTTTATGGATCTCATGAATAGGGTATTTCGGGACTTCCTGGACCAATTTGTTATTGTATTCATCGATGACACCCTTGTGTATTCTTTAACGGAATTAGACTATGCTACTCATTTGAGGTTGGTCCTACAAAGATTGAGGGATCACAAATTGTATGCTAAGTTCGAGAAATGTGGTTTTTGGTTACGGGAAGTGCAATTTCTGGGTCATATTGTGACTTCACAAGGCATTTCAGTGGATCCGAGCAAGGTGGTTGCGGTGAGGGAGTGGGGTCAGCCCACGACACCTACCGAAATTCCTAGTTTTCTGGGTTTGGTGGGTTATTACCGTCGATTTATCAAGGGTTTCTCAAAGATCGCTAGTCCTTTAATAAATTTGACCCGGAAAGGGGTGAAATTTGTTTGGGATAACTATTATAAGGCTGCTTTCGATGAGCTCAAAGATATATTGACTTCGGCTCCAGTACTTTCATTGCCAAAGCCGGGGTTGGAATACCTAGTCTACACCGATGCATCTCTACAAGGATTAGGAGGTGTACTCGAACAGGAGCGACGGGCTATCGCATATGCTTCTCGCAAGCTCAAGCCCCA
This sequence comes from Sambucus nigra, assembly GCA_949130495.1. Lineage (NCBI taxonomy): Eukaryota > Viridiplantae > Streptophyta > Magnoliopsida > Dipsacales > Adoxaceae > Sambucus > Sambucus nigra. The sequence goes on from OX422214.1 coordinate 113,094,506, forward strand.
TGAAAGAAATTATCTAGTGCATGACTTAGAATTGGCCGCAGTTGTCTTTGCCTTGAAGATTTGGAGGCATTATCTCCTAGGGGAGAAATTTAGTCTTTTCACGGACCATAAGTCGCTGGAATATTTATTTTCACATAAAGATTTAAACATGCAACATCACCGATGGTTGGAGTTTGTGAAAGACTATCAATTTGACATCCACTATCATCCTGGCAAGGCGAATGTGGTAGTGGATGCTTTGAGTAGAAGGCCCAAAGAAGAGTTAGCTGATGTTTGGAAGGCTAAATGGAAAGAGCTCAGTCGCGAGGATGCGATGTCTAGGGAGTTCATGTCAGTGATGACCGTTACGCCTACAATTGTGGAAAGGGTTGTAGAAGCCCAAGGAAAAGATAAAGGTTGTGAGGACCACATATGTCGACTACTGTCCGAGGGAGAGGAATCCTACTCGATAATCTCAGAGGGTGGACTACGCTTCCATGGAAGACTCATTGTCCCGAAGGAGGAGGATTTGAGATGGGCGGTGATGGCAGAATCTCACAGTTCTAAATTTATGGTACATCCTGGTGGGGACAAATGTATCAAGATATGCGCCATCAGTATTGGTGGTCAGGTATGAAGCGAAATATTTCTGAGTTCGTATCTTAATGCACTACTTATCAGTTGGTCGAGATAGATCATCAGCGATCGACAGGTTTGTTGCAACCGTTGGAGATTCCGGTATGGAAGTGGGAGAGCATATCGATGGACTTTATTACAGGTTTACCAAGGTCACAAAGTGGTTTTGATTCAATTTGGGTGATTTTCGACCGCTTGACTAAGTCGGCACACTTCCTACCCGTGCGTACCAATTATGACACTACTCACTATGCCCGATTATTCATCGCGGAGATTGTCAGACTCCATTGGGTGCCTTTAAATATCATTTTTGACCGAGACAAGATTTTTGTTTCCCACTTTTGGCGAAGTTTCCATGAGGCTATGGGAATTGAATTTAAGTTAAGCACTTCTTATCATCCTCAAACAGATGGCCAGACCGAACGAGTAAACCAAATGTTGGAGAATTTGCTCCATATGTGTATGCTCCATTTCAAGGGTGGTTGGGAACAATATCTTCCTTTGATCGAGTTTGCTTATAACAACTCATACCAATTTACTGTTGGGATGGCGGCCTATGAATATTTTTATGGTAGGCCTTATAGATCACCCACATGTTGGTTGGAAGTGGGGGATAATGAATTCCTTGGACCTGAAATGATCCAGGATACTTCTTCTAAGATTGAACTCATTCAGAACCATATTCGGATAGCTCAATACCGCCAAAAGAGTTATGCCGATGCAATTAGGATACACATGGAGTTGGAGATTGGGGACCAACTCTTCGTGCGAGTGTCACCCATGAAAGGTATCAAGCGTTTCGGAAAGAAAGGGAAGCTTGCGCAGCGTTGTGTTGGACCTTTTCCCGTTATTGCTAGGGTGGGTCCAGTGGCGTATCAACTTGCCTTACCGGAACCTTTACAACAAATCCACGATGTGTTCCATGTCTCTTCTTTGAAGAAGTATAAAAGGTGCGACGGTGCCCTTTGGCATATTCCTTTCGAGGATATCGACTTGCAACCCGACATTTCATATAAAGAACAACCCATTGCTATTTTAGAGCATAGGGAGCGTAGGTTGAGGTCTCAAGGGGTTCCCTTGGTGCGAGTCCAATGGAGTCATCATAACGCTAAGGAATCAACACGGGAACGTGAGGATGATATGCGGGAAAAGTATCCGAATCTCTTTATTCAAGGTACGCCTGAATTTTGGGGGCAAAATTCCCTTATAAGGGGGGAGTATGTAACAACCCTCACTTCTGAGAGCCTATTTTCTATTTATATACTACGTGAAGTAATTATATATAAAATGTTGGAATGTTGAGTAAGTATTAATTTCATGAGATAAGTTAATATTTACTAAAATGTTGCATATTTACCATATGTGTAGGTAAATACCGCCATGTTGTGTTTGATTATGTCATAAGATTTAAAATGAAATTATTGCTTAAAAATGAAACAGGAACTTAAAATGAGTTTTAAAATTTCCAAATGATGATTTGGAGGGTTTAGTTAGTTATGGGAGGTGCGAGATAGTCAAAATGTGTGCCATTTTGTATTTTGATGTTTTGGGCACTTTTGATTGGTTTTAGTATATTGCGTATTGGGAATCATTTTAATGTGGTATTAACCACTTAAGTTTGGAGACTTTACACTAATTCCCCGATTTAGTCTTGCTAGGCATTTTATTTCCCTTAAGCGAAATTGTTAACCTAGAGAGAGAGAGAGAGAGAGAGAGAAGAGAACTTTGGAGAGAAAGAGAGATTGAACATTTGGTTATTGATCATGCATTCATCTTCCTCAAATCTGAGATTGGAACCCCAAGGCAAGTTTTCTACTTGCTATTATGTTATTTAAGATGGATAATTAGTATGATAGTTGTGTATTAGTTTTGGTTTGATAAAGCGGGGGATTTTTATGGATTTAGGGGTTTTGAATCCTTGGAGGTTGATTTGGTTGGATGTTGGTATATATCATTGTTGGTTGATGTATTAATAATCATTTGGTAGAAATAAATGAGATTAGTTTGGGTAGTTTGGAGTTGGGGGTATTTTTGGAGTCCAAGACTCCATAGCCAAACTTGGCAAATTCGCAGGGGCGAATCGATTCGGCCCCTGGGTGAATCGATTCGCTTAGGGGAAGTTTTCCAGGCCTGGTACCCGAATCGATTCGGAATTTATAGAAAGTTGGGTTTGTCACCCGAATCGATTCTCTTTCAGGGCGAATCGATTCGCTTTCAAGGCGAATCGATTCGGTTCCTGCAGTTTTGAGTTATTTTTTTTATTCAAATTTTATCCTTTTTCTTTAGGCTTAGGACTTAGGAACCTTATTTAATGAAGTAAACTTAGAGTCCTAGAGTCTTAGTTGAGTTTGGTCGCCACCCTAGATTAGAAATAGTTCATCTGGGGTTTATTCCATGGGTGCTTAAAGTGATGTTTAGGCATTACTTTTCTTTTTACAACTTATTAGGAGTTCAGGAGTTAAAAGCCCATACTTGGAGACTTTAGGGGCTCATTGGAGGTATATAAAACCTTGGTACTTGGAGAATCATTATGATCACTTGGAGATTAATTCGGGACTTAAAACGTGATGAATATTAATGAGTATATCCAATGATTATGGTTTCAGATATAATGAAACATATATGATTAATGGAAGTGAAAATGTGAATTAAATTGGTAAATGTTAATTTACTTAAACACACCTCTCTAAATGCTATCATAAGGGAAGATAGCGCATGAGGTGATGTCCCCTGGCTAGTGAATGCAGGGAGACTATAGTCCTCGGCCATATGCGGGTTTGTTATATGTTTTATTCTACGCTAGTGAGGTGATTTCGGGTGAGGTTATGACTCACTCGCAGGCATATGGCCACTTCCCGATGTGCGTTAGGTACCCAGGTTGTCTTGTTTTATGGGACCTGGAAGATGATAGTCATTTAGGGGCGCGCCCAGTGGGGAAACTCAGAGGGGCGATCTTAGAATCGTTATATGTATAAGAATATGACCATTCTAAATCAAGTGGGACTTGAGATATGTTAATGCCATAAGAATAAATGATGGTATTATATTCCTGTTAAGGAATGGAAATTGGAATAAAGTGGTAAATAATGATGGAGGATTTTAAATTTATGATGTCTAATTATATTCTCTTGCATAATTTAGAAAATGCATATCATTTAAACTGCTTTATGATGCTTTGTGATTAGGTTGTTAGATTCTCATCTTCATCATTCATGATTAACTGTTCATATCTAGCATGCTTCTTATTAATCTGGGAATCATATAATAATCGGGCCCTGACCCGTTCATTTTCCATGTTGTGTATGTTATTGTATCCGCTCAGGTGCTCCGCCGCAAGGGCGCCCGTGTAGATATGCACACTCCAATACTTTTGAGGAGCTGTAAGATTTTGCGAATATTACAGGATGTTTTATTAGACGCCTTCATTTTTGTATTCTAGATATGATCGGGTCTTTCACTCGGACGTGTGGCCCAAACTTATGTAATTGTTTAATGGATGTATTATGTAACTATTAAATTGTTGTAAGATGTTGTATGTAACTGTGGACCGACAGCATATTCGGTCCCCTTATTGTATACTCGTTCTTGTGGTAATATAAACCCTTTTGGAATTCCACTTTCTCTTCAGATTGGGTTGTTTAAATTATTTTCTTAACTTGTAATAAAACTAAAATTTTTGGCAACCCATTTTCAAAATTATTGGGTGGTTTTCCCGTATACTTATTTTATTATTGTGATGTTGAGAATGATTTCCATCCATGATTCCGTTATGTTGGAGTATCGGGCTGGCCACCCCTTATTTCGGATTGCGGGTTTTCACATGATGATAATTCAAAAATGTCTAGATTAGTCTTAAAAACATGCCGTTAGAAGGTGAAAACTAGAACTAGCGCCCGAATGGCCCCGTAAGAGGCACTAACACCTCGCGTGGGACGAATGGAACTCGAAGAAACTGACCGCATAGTCACGGGACTCCCGGTTTGATAATCTGACGATAATTTGAAAATATCTACACTTTGGCTTGAAAACAAGCCGTTAAAAGGGTAAGAACCCAAACCAACCCCCAAATGGACCCATAAGAGGTATGGGCACCTCGCACGGGACCAATGTAACTTATTGGAACTGATCCCGTAGTCACGGGTCTCCCGATTTGTAAATATGACAATAATTTGAAAATATCTAGATTAAGCTTAAAAAATGTCATTAAAGGGTGAAGCCCTAAATCAGCCCTGAAACGGTCCCGTAATAGGCAGTAAACCTCGTATGGGATCAATGTAACTCGTAGGAACTAATTGCGTAGTCACGTGTCCCCCGTTTTGAGATTATAACGATAATTTAAAAATATCTAGATTAGGCTTAAAAATAAGCCGTTAAAGGGTGAAAACCTAAACTAGCCCCCAAACGGTCCTGTAAGAGGCATGAACACCTCGCACGGGTAAAATGTAACTTGTATGAACTGAGAATTTAGTCACGGGTCTCCCGGTTTGAGAATATGACGCTAATTTAGAAATATTTAAATTATGCTTAAAAACCTTTCGTTAAAGGGTGAAAACTCAAGCCTGTCCTCAAACAACTCTAAGAGGAACTAACACCATGCATGAGACTAATGTAAGTCGTAGGAGCTGACCACATAGTCACAAGACTTTCAATTTGAGAATATAATAATAATTGCAACTCGTATATACAATTTTTTAACTTGAATAAAAAAAAATTATTCTTACTTAGTTACTAATATCATCTCTTTTTTGTATCCTTTTTTTTATAGGATAACATTTTATCGTTAGCTTTTATCTATGTGGAACACATGAAGAAGTCAATGGTTTACAACGAAGGGATTATTTATTTAATTTCGTTAATATGCAGGATTCTACTTTTTGTGTTATGGTCGTGCGAGCTTTTGTAGTTTTATTGTTAACTTTTATGGCCACGCGGGCTTTTATAACTTTATTGTTATATTTTAAGTCCGTGTGGACTTTACATTACGCAAGTTTTATAATAGCAAGTTTTAGAATGTCCAAAAAATAGGGAAAACTTTGTCCAATTTTTTTTGGTCTCTGAAATATTAAGACTTGTAATAATTTGATGTTTGTATATACATTAGTTTATCAACAACATGCGAGATTCTCAATATGTAAATTTTCTTGTTAGTAAATAATTAATTTTTTTTGTTTGATCCTGAGAGTGCGCCAGCAATCAATGGTTAACTTGTTTAATTAAATTCCAACTTTTAATCCCAAAAATCCAAACTCTTGCAATCAAATTGTGACAGACAAAATAAATAAAACCAAGAATGCAAAGTCAATAAAAATATGTGAAAAAATCCCCCAAAGGGGCAAAACCATTTATTTCACAATAATATGTAACGACTTACAATTACAGCAAAATACAATTTTAACGCACGAATACTCGCAGGCGTCGGTTCGTCATTGTCGGCGGCGTTTGTCAGCGAGATGCCCCTCAATAACTCCAATATCAATAATGGATAAAGACCCTTCTTCTCCACTAGGTTACTTGTAACACCCCGTATTTCTGTGCATTTAAATATTTAATTAATTTGGGTAAATTTTAAATTATGTGCGTGCTGAAATTTAATTGAATTAATTATGGTAATATTAATGGGAGAGTAAATGGTTGATTTTTATGAAAATTAATTGCTAAGTGAATAGTAACAATTTCTTTACGTCATAACATGTATTAGTGATGTGGCATCTATTTATCTCAGCCGGGAGTCGAATATTGACTAAGTTTGGTGTGAGATGGCAACTTATAATAAATTAACTCGGATGTCAATTCTGAGTGTACAATTGAGTCCGTATGGGCCGAGAAAGTCAAAAAAGGTTACTGGATAGTGGTAAATCGATCACGGCGTATTTTTGGGCAAAATTGGGCTCCCACGAGAGTATTTGGGTCATTTTAATTAGTCCCATATGGTTAAAAACAGGATTGGGAGATAAAAACCTAAATTCAGGAGTTGTGGGAAGCCATAACACAATTGAGAGAAATCTAAGAACGTAGAGGAACAAAAGAGAGAACTCCTTGGAGCCAAAAGGGAAGAACAAGGGAAGTGTTCTTCAACAAAGCAAATCTCTACAACAAAGGATTAATCAGACTCTACGAATCATAAGGCAAGTGGTTAAACTTGATTTTATATAAATTATTGATTTCAATTCAAATCATGGTAGGTGCTAAAACATGGTTTTGAATTAGGTCGATACAAATCGTTTTTTTAAATTTGTGGATGTTACGAATCAAGTTTTGGGGATTGATCTGATAGGGTTTATCAAAATATATTATACTGTGAAGAAATTGTAAGATTATAGATTTTTTTTATTGTAAAAGTTGTGGAAAAATCATTTGGATGTATGTATTTATTTACAATTGGAGATATAAATTCGGAATTAAAGATTTTTGGGATTTGTGTTGATTCGTAGAACTTGCTATGTAATTCTGGATTTATTTATGGGTAAGAAAGGTTTTAAGTTCTTGTTAATGGTATAGGACGAATTCTAGACGAAAAGGGAAAAAGTTGAGGGTCGTTCGAACAACCAGGACTCTGGTTTGAACGATAGTAATTGTCGTTCAAATGACATCACTTGTCGTTCGAACGATGTCATTTCTCGTTCGAACGAATGGAAAAATTCAACCCATTTTTGGTTTTTACTGTACTGATCAACCTGGGTGGGAATTTAAGGGAGCATTATGTACAGTAAGGAAGCGTCTTAAATCTGGGATGGTTTAGGATTTTAAGAACAAACAGTATAAGGTTGTTTTATATTTAAAGTGAGAGAGACATTAAGGTTGGAATTAATTAATAAGTGTGTGTCAAACTTATTAAGGGAATTTGGGCATTTGAATTCTGAATAATAATCGGGCCAAGTAAGCGAGTCCGGGTATATTGGTTGAGTGACGTCAAAGTATCTAATTAACTATTATGAGGAATGTTTTAGGCTAACTTCTATGGACATTATACACTGTAAATCCGAGATTAAACTTGAAATATATATACGGTAGTGTGATAGTATGTATATCATGTGTGCTTAAATATCGGTCATTAGATATTTATTTAATTCATATACTCTAGGGCTATCGAGGGATATTGCATGATGTGGGCGAATACACTGGATTGAGGAGTAAGGTGAGTATACTCCCAAGTCATAGCGTCCGTTATATGGGTGATGGGCTTATCTCACTTTCAGGAAAAAAATATGACCGCCTCTATTACGTTTATTATTTACGTTCCAATTCGGCGGACCATGGTTGTCTCGAAACTCTAGGTGGGACTCAGTATCCTTGGTTGATAACACTTGAGAGGATACATCTGGTGAGTTATTACTCGGGAGGATGGGCTATTAATATATTCGACATACGTGTGAATGTTGTAATATGGTTTACATATATCATGTGATAAATAGTTTTATATGTGTAATTAAATACATGAAATAAATTGTATTAATCTTATAACTATTGTAAATGTTATATGGACATAAAGGGAAGATAATTATTTAAGTTAAAGTGATGAATAGCTTATATATATATATATATATATATATATATATATGGACATAAAGGGAATATGTTGTAATATGGTTTACATATATCATGTGATAAATAGTTTTATATGTGTAATTAAATACATGAAATAAATTGTATTAATCTTATAACTATTGGAAATGTTATATGGACATAAAGGGAAGATAATTATTTAAGTTAAAGTGATGAATAGCTTATATATATATATATATATATATATATATATATATATATATATATATATATATGTGGTGACAATTATTTTGCAACACAAATAAATATCAAAGAGGCAATAATCAAGAAAAGATAAATAAAATGCAGATCACACAACAACAGGTGTACGTGGTTCAGCAAAGATATGCCTACGTCCACGATGGTGCAGTCAGTCTTATTTCTCTATATTATGAAGGATAAGTACAGAGAATACAGCTTGTCCTTTGCCCCGGACTTAGGGTTTAATTTATACATGTATATGTTGGAGTAGTGGGGGTGATGGGTTCCTCCTTATTAGCCATCTCCCCTACATGGGATCGCGTTCCCCCATAACTTCTCTTCATGGGATCGTGGGGTAATCGGATCAACACAAAAGGTGATGGGCCTGGGCTTTGGGCCGCTAAGGAGAGGCTACTCGTCCAGGCCTATGATGCAAAATTCAGGGTACCCACAATTGCCCCTAAATTTGTTGGGCCATTTTTACAGGTCCAATGAATTTAAATAATCAGCTATTATGGTTGATTTCTTTGAAAACTGTGAGGTTGCTTTGGCGGCAACCGCTTCGCTATCCGTGCGCTATGATTAGACTTGAAGGCTTGTTGGAATAAGACACATTTTCTCTTCGTCGCTTCAGCTTTTCCAGCAATCTTCCATCTTCTGAGAACTCTTACGCTTTGTACCTTCTGTTTTCGATCTCTACTCTCGTTGCTTCTTCGCCATTTGACCTGATCTTCTGTCTTGTAAGTCTCTCGTGCCCTTTTCATTTTCTCTTGAGTTTATAGTTTTTCTTGTGTTTTTCCAATGGCGAAGATTGGGAATAGGTCAGTCATTGAGTTTAGAAATTTCTACAACATTCCTGAGTGGGTAGAGATTGAGTGCTGCGCTTCGCCTCCTAGGAACGTTAGGGATATAGAGGATGCGCATTGGATTCACGTTTTGTTGCTCTCCCAGGGGGGACTTACTTTTCCCCCTAACGATATGTTCCTTCATTTTTTTAGCTATTTTAGTATTGTGCCTGCACAATGTTCTCCCAACGTATGAAAAATAGTGAACGGCGTGCATAGGATAAACCAATTATACGGCACAAGGTTAGGGCTTGCCGAGGTCTGCTTTTGTTACTCCTTTTCTCGTACGAGTTTAGGTGTTTTGTACCTTAAGGCTAGGAGTCCTGACAGTGTATTGGTAGTAAATCTACCTGATTCCCATAAGAACTACTGGCAAGAAGGTTTTTTTGTTAGGAATTGGCAATTCTCCCCCCATTATGAAGGGTCGAGGTCTGAGAGGTTCACTGTTCCCATTTATGGGGAAGAATATATAGGTAGATGTTATATTATTGCTTCAATCTTTGTTGACTTGTGATTTTTCTAATCTCTCCCTGCTTTTTCTTTCACAGCGAGGACAAAGAATTTGGAGCCTGCTCTCAGTGAGGTCCGTATCTCAGAGCTGGTGAAAGCTTGGAATATTAGGGAGCCTTTGGTTAACGGCGAGCATCCTAGGGCTGCTGCTTTTTTGCTTGAATACAAGAACACAGGATCCAGCTTCATAGCTCGACCTGTGGATAGTGTTCCAGACTTTGATTCTTCCGTAGAGACTTCGGCTGAGCCCATCCAGTTGGACGAAGAAGAGAGCAGCTCAGAAAGTGAACCTGCAGGCATTGTGAGTAATTTGGGTGCAGGAAGTGCTGACAGTAGCAGTTCTTCTGAAGGAGATTTTGAGGCTCAAGACTCGTCGAGCACTACCAGCAGTTCTTTTGAAGAGATGCCTCCCAGGAAGAATTTGATCAGAGATGACGATGATGATGATGTGTTCCTTGCACAGAGGTCCAAGAAAACGAAGACTGCCTCTGGGGCCATAGCTACTGGTTCCCGGCCTTCTTCTCAGGAGCAAGAGAAGAAGAGGAGAAAGGAGGAGCAGGTGAGAGAGAGAGAGAGGAAAAAGGAGGAGGAGAGGAAGAAAGTGAAGGAGAAAAAGAAAGTGGAGGAGAGGAAGAGAGTGGAGGAGAGAAAGAGAAGAGAGAGAGAAAAAGAGGAGGAGAGGAGGAAGGTGGAATCAAGGACCAAGACGGGTCAAACCCTGGTCCCAGTGTCTGCTTTGCCCGAGGGGGCTTCGGTGGCCGCCTCTCCTCAGCTTGCCCCTGCACTGCTCGAGAGAGCAGTTCTTCCTGCAGATCGCGAGAGGGCGTTGGGGTCCGATCAGTTGGCTCTGCAGGCTAGCCAGAGGCTCGCCTTGGTAAAGTTCTCTTCTAATTCTCAATTTCTTTTAACCAATTTTGATGGTTTCTTCTTTCTGGTCCTTTCCTTATTTTTTGCAGTTTGTGACCGACTTCGCTGTGCTCTATCGCTCTCGCGACGAGCTGGTGAGAAGGAACGGTGAGCTGGAGCAGCAGAAGTCTACTCTGGTAGCCAGGGGTTCTCAGCTGGAGGCCGATCTGAAGGCTGCTGATGCAGCTCGAGCTTCATCTTCCTCGGCCCTTGCTAATTCTGCTCGCAAGAGAGACGACGCTATCAGGGAGCTTGGCGAGCTGAGGAAGGCGTACGACCTGGTGTGCTCGAGCAAGTTAGACCTTGCAGAGAAGAACAGGATTCTGGCCGAGCAGCTAGAGGCGAAGAAAGCCAAGTCGGCCACTCTTAAGGAAGATTCGTACAACTCTAGCTGGGCTGCTGTGTATGAGGACGCTGAGGTTCAGATAGGCTATATCAGCCGTCTGAACTTCAAGAAAGGGTGGAATAAGGCTCTCGTGGCTGCTGGGGTGGACGTTGCATCCCCCCTCTTTGACGAGAACGACCCAGGGCCAAAGCCAGTCGTAGATGAGGACCCAGCCCCAACTGTTGAAGGCACCAACCCTGTCTCTCAGGTGACCTCTACTGACTCTCTGTTGGTCGAAAGGACAGAGGACATCCCTGCAGAGGGTAATGCCCCCGCTGATGCTGACAAGGACAAGGGACCATCCGAGGTTGCTAATTGATAGGGCTTTGTAATTTTTTCTTTTTGATCTGATGTAACCTCGTTCATAATTAATAAAAAGACTTCATTTCTGTTTATGCTGATCTCTTTCTCTTCTCTCCCTTTTCTTTTTACTTGTAGTTGGTTGATGTTGATGATTATATCCCTGCCACTTCCCATCTGGGTAGGACTCTTGGTCCTAATGCAAGTCCTACTGTTCGCCAGGCCTTCGCTAGACTTTGCAGGTTTGCTAAGTTAAGCAACAAAAAATATAAGGATCAATCCGAGCTGGTGGCTAAGCTGAAGGATAAGCTCCAGGAAATGGAAGAAATTGGTACCTCAGTGCAGGAAGAAGTTAATGAGCTGAGAGCGAAGCTACTGGAGGCCACCGAGATCAACCAGGTTGGGGAGTTTCTGCAGCAGGAGAATGAAGACCTAAGGCGGGAGGTCTCGAAGCTTAAGGAGCATTCGTCGAGCATTGTTCCAGTAGCCCTACAAGGCTCTTCTCCTTCGCGAGCTGCTCGGCCTCCCCTCCCGCGTGCTGGTAGGAGTGCCAGGGGTAGGAATAGGGAAGTCGAGGAACAACATGAGAGGGAAATGGAGGAGCTACGCGGTGATGTTCGGCGAGCTTATGTGACTGCTGCTGGGCTTCAGAGGGACATCACCCATTTACGGCATTTGTTCAAGAATGGTCCTCGACAAGTGTGGTCTGATGGCTACGATCAAGGCTGGCTGGAAGCTTCGATGAGACTATCAGAGTTTGAAGAGTTATCCTTCATCAGGGGGTGGTTGAGTGCCCTCAAAGAGCTGCAAGTCCCGAGGAACTCGACGCTGTGGTATCGACACGAGATGTCCTCCTCCACTCTGATGCCCAATCCATTTAGGCAGGATGATCGATGGATACCGATTGATGCTATTCCCCGGCGATTATTGGAATTGGACGCAAATGAGGTTGTGGAGGAGCTCGCCCCTGCTCCTGATGATGGAAGGAGAGCTAAAGTTGCTGATTATCTTGCTCGGAGGCTTCCACCTTCTTGAGATTTTGTTTTTAATTATTGTAAATGCTTTGGGCGAGCTTCGCCGACTAAACATGTACTATTATTGTTTGTAAATATAAAAGATTAATGAGAAGTTCGAGTTTTGGGCATTTTTGCCGACTAAACGTGTTCATCAATCTTTTTGTATCTTTGTAGCTTCAGAATCTTTTTTATTTTGTCATGTGAGTGTCCGCCCAGTCCAGTATAAGAATACCATTGTGCCCTCCCTTTACCTTTTAGGTCGTGTCGTCACACTCCCTTAGGCCTAAGTAGGGCAATTGGCGAGGACACACCTGGTATTGGATGTCTTCATCCGGTCAGGATTTTGTTTAACCAAAGTAGGTTTGTTGCCTAAGAATACTCTGTAGGGCTTCGTATATTGCCATGGGCAATGCTAAGAGGCCTGTCGTGCTTCATGACGATGACCTGAGGAGGGGTGCTCCCCTGCTATGTCAACCATTATGCCTGTGATTTGAAAAGGATGTGTAATAAGATAAAACTGTTACTTTTTAGAGAGTGATCAACTGAGAGATTATTATTGGCGAATTGAGAAATGAACTTTCCTTTCACATAATGAGTACAATAAAAGATCTAACAATATAACTCCTAAAAATAGAATTTCTTGAGATTAGCTACGTTTCATGCTCGTCGTATCTCTCTGCCCTCCATCGTTTTCAAATGATAGGCACCTCGCAGGTCGTCTCTAATTATCTCATAAGGTCCTTCCCAGTTCGGGCCCAGTTTGCCGTCTGATGGCTTCGATGTGTTGCCCAGGACCTTTCTTAGAACGTAGTCCCCAATTTTGAATTTCCTCGGATTGACCCTTTTGCTGTAGTGCTTCGCGAGCTGTTGCTGATAGCTTGCTAGTTTCACTAGGGCAAGTTCCCTGCGCTCGTCGGCCAGGTCGAGTTCAGCGAGCAAAGCCTGATCGTTCTGGCCTTGCTCGACTAGGTCGGATCTCATTGTAGGTAATCCTTCTTCGAGTGGGATGACCGCCTCCATTCCATATGCTAGTGAGAATGGCGTTTCTCCCATGGCTCGCCTAGGAGTCGTTCTATACGCCCATAGAATATGCGGTAACTCGATTGTCCATGTGCCTTTGGCTCGTTCTAACCGTTTCTTCAATCCAGCGATCACCGTCTTGTTGGAAGCTTCAGCTTGTCCGTTGCTTTGAGGGTAGGCCACTGAGCTGAAGTGGTGCCTGATCCCGTGTTTATCGCAGAAGTCCTGAAAAGGGCCACTCTCGAACTGTGTTCCATTGTCAGTGATGATGGTTCTGGGGATTCCGAATTGAGTGATTATATTTCTCCATATGAACCTCATCATGTTAGCATCTCGGATGTTCGCCAGTGGTTCTTCCTCGATCCACTTGGTAAAGTAATCAGTTGCAACCAACAGGTATTTGCGATTGCCGGCAGCGGTGGGCAGTGGTCCCATGATGTCCATTCCCCACTGGGTGAAGGGCCAGGGACTGGTCATAGATTTTAATTCGCTGGTGGGCTGGTGGGCCATGGGAGCGTGAAGTTGGCATTTTAGGCATTTGCGGACATATACTACGGAGTCCTTTTGCATGTATGGCAACCAGTAACCTTCCTTCATTGCTCGGAAGGCTAGAGACCTTCCACCGACGTGGCTTCCGCAGATTCCTTCGTGAAGCTCGTGAAGCACTGCTTTGACATCGCCTGGGTGGACGCACCTAAGGTAGGGGCCGGAGAAAGATCTTTTATACAGGTCGCCTCCTTTGGACAGGTGAAAGCGAGCAACTTTGACTCTTATCTGGTGGGCAGTCCTCTTATCCTCTGGGAGCGTTCCGTTCTTTAAATAATCTTTCAAGGGATCCATCCAGCTGGGGGCTGACTCTAATTAGAGTATTGGTTTTGCTTTTGTCAACTCGCAGTTGAGGTAAATGCTTGGGCCACTGAGGAAATCGATAGGGATGACCCTTTTGAGGCTAGAATCAACTGCCGAGCTCAGGGCTGCCAAGGCGTCAGCGTGGCTGTTTTGTCCCCTGGGAAACTGTTGGATGTTGATCTCTTCAAAGTTCGTCATTAAGTTTTTTACCAAGGAGAGGTAGGCTGCCATTCTCTCATCCTTCGCGTTATAGTCTCCACTTATCTTATTGGAAACTAGTTGCGAATCTCCGAATACCTGCAAATTCTTTGCTCCCAGAGTTTGCGCCTTTTGGAGACCTGCTATTAAGGCTTCGTATTCTGCTTCGTTGTTGGAGGCTGCAAATCCCAGCCTGATTCCTTGCTCGAGGACAGTATTTTCTGGAGTGATGAGAACAATTCCTACTCCTGCCCCCTTTGAGTTGGAGGCTCCATCAACGAATAGTTTCCAGCTTTCCCCTGGAGCCTGGTTATTTCGTTCTGTTGGCTTAGGCTGGTCGAAGGGTTCTTCGCCTGTGAATTCAGCTATGAAATCAGCAAGGATTTGACCCTTGATAGCTGTCCTTGGTTGAAATTGGATGTCAAATCGGCCAAGCTCGACTGACCATTTAGACAGTCTGCCCGACAAATCCGCCTTCCTTAGGACAGCTTTGAGGGGGTGTGATGTAAGGACGATGATCGTGTGAGCTTCGAAGTAATGTTTCAGTTTCCTCGAGGCCATTACTAGGGCGAATGCGAGCTTTTCCAATGGTAGGTAGCGCTGCTCGGCATCTAATAGGGTTTTGCTCACGTAATAGACTGGATGTTGAATCCCTGTAATTTCACACATTAGCGCTGAGCTGACAGTATGGCTGGATACAGAGAGGTAGAGGTATAAAGAGTCCATTTGATGTGGTATGACAAGCAATGGTGGGGAGCTCAGGTAGGACTTGAGCTCGTCTAATGCTCGTGAGCAACCTGGGGTCCATTCTACTGTTTTGCTGCCTTTTAGGAGTTGGAAGAAGGGCTTGCATCTCTCGGAGGATTTAGAGATGAAACGATTTAGAGCAGCGAGCATTCCAGTGAGCTTCTGTACATCGCGGATTGTTTGAGGAGGTTGCACTCGTTTGATTTCATCAATCTGGTCCGGATTAGCCTTTATGCCTCGCTTGCTGACCAAATAACCAAGAAACTTTCCTGACTGGACACCAAAGGAACACTTGCTCGCGTTGAGTTTCATTCAGTACTTCCAGAGGGTTTCGAAGGTACTTGATAAGTCCGAGAGGTGATTTTCCTTCTCCTTGCTCTTGACGAGCATGTCATTGATGTAGACCTCCATTGTGTCTCCCATTTGATTCTTGAACATTTTAGTAACTAGCCGCTGATAGGTTGCCCCTGCATTTTTTAGCCCAAAAGGCATGACCTTGTAACAGTATAAACCAATCGTTGTGATAAACGCCGTTTTGTCCTGATCTGGGGTATACAGGGGAATCTGGTGATATCCTGAGTATGCGTCCAGGAAACTCATTCGTTCCTGAGCTGCGGTGGCGTCTACTAGTTGGTCTATTTTTTGAAGAGGGAAGTTACCCTTGGGGCAGGCTTTATTGATGTCACTGAAGTCTATGCAAACTCTCCACTTCCCGTTGCTTTTTGGAACTACCACTGGGTTGGATAACCATTTGGGAAATTGCACTTCCCGTATGGACCCTGCATCTAGTAATTTTTCGACTTCTTTCTCTATTGCTCTGGCCTTTTCGGGGGCAGTTCGTCGTGCCTTCTGCGCTATCAGCTTGAATGTGGGATCGACGTGCAACTGATGGCAGACCATATTGGGGTCGATTCCTGGAAGCTCATAGGGTTCCCAAGCGAAAACGTCTATGTTGATTCTAAGTAAGGTTGATAAGTCCTTTTGCTCTTGGTCAGTGAGTGAGGTTCCGATCAGGAAGACTCTGCTACTGTCGCCCTCTCTAGCGAACACTTCTACCAGGTCCTCGATGACGCGCTCAGAGGGGAGGAGCCTGGTCTCTTCCACCCCGGGCCTTCCATATTTTAATTGCTATTTGGAAGGAATTGCACCTTCCTCCACCTTCTCGCTGGTTTGAACAGCTCTTTTCTCTGGCTTTGGTCGGATGGCCGCTATGAAGCACTTTCTTGCCATTGCCTGGTCGCCATGTATCTCCATCACTCCCCGCTCGGTGACATATTTGAGTTTCTGGTGGTAGGTCGAGGAGACATCCTTCATTGCATGAAGCCATCCCCTGCCGAGGATGGCTTGATACGGTGAATCAATATCGACTACCAAGAATTCGATCATTTTGGAAACATTTCCAGCGCGCACTGGCAGTACTATTTTGCCCAGAGGTATGGTCATCTTTCCAGCGAAGCCGACCAGAGGGATAGTGGTTCCCTTTAGGTCGGCGATGTTCAACTTCAATTTTCGGAACAGGTCGATGTACATTACTTCGGATGAGCTCCCTTGATCGACGAGCAACATGTCGATGTCAAAGTTGGCTATCCTGAGTGTAATGACTAAGGCATCATGATGTGGGGTCCTTACTCCTACAAGATCTTCATCCGTGAAAAAAATATGCTTGTTGTAGTTGATTTCTTTTGCTCGTCGACGTTTCCCTGACTGTTATTTTGCTGGATCGATCTGAAAACCTTGCATTACCGCTGTCAGTTTCTTTACCTCCATTCGAGCTGAGTTACCTTGGATTTGCTTAACATCAGATACTCCGTGGATTACTGCGAATTCGTGTCCAACGTCATCTTCCAATACGTTTTCGGGTTTCGCCTCTTTGTGGGCAGTCGCTCTCTCTACCTTCTTTTCCACAAAGTCATTCAAATGTCCGGATTGGGCCAACTCCTCGAGGTGGGATTTAAGAGCCTTGTAGTGCTCGGTCTTATGCCCTCCCTCTTTGTGGAAAGTGCATCTTAATGCATTGTTTCTTTTCGAGGGGTCTCCTCCCATTTTCAGTGGACATTTGATGAACGGCTCATCCTTGATCTTCGCGAGAATTTTGTAAATTGGTTCTTTGAAGACGGTGTTGACTGCCTGGAATGATTTTGTAACGTCAGGGCTTCCTCCGTTTTTGGAGCCATTCTTGCCCCCACTCTTTCCTCCTTTTTTCTGGTTCTCAATTTTCTCACTTCCCTTGGTAGTGGGCTTGGCTCGCCCTTTTTCTCCTACGTCCACCTTTGCGTACTTCTCAATTCGGGCCATCAGGTCATCAATGGCTGTAGATTCCTTCTTCGTCAAGGATTGGTAAAGGAGGGAAGAGCTAGGAAGCCCAATTTTGAATGAAGCCACTGCCACTTCTTCCGCGCAGTCCTCGACCTCGTTGAATAACTCCCAATACCTCTTCGCGTAGTCTCGCAGTGTCTCCTGAGGCGTTTTCTTCATTGTTAATAGAGCATCCATCCTTTTGGGATGGGAGCTGCTGGTGATGAACCGAGTCGTAAAGAGCTCGACCAGGGACTTGAAATTCCTGATGGATCGGTGAGGGAATCTCTCGAACCATTTCTGGGCCACGTCATGAAGGCTCGAGGGGAATATACGGCACATCAGTGCATCTCGGTGATTCCAGAGGGTCATAGCCTGTCGGTACTGCCTGACATGATCAATGGGATCAGTCTTCCCGTCGTAAATCTTGAACCTTGGAACGGTAAACTTCTTGGGGGGCTCTTTATTTTCGATTTCCCTCGTGAAGGGTGATTTCATCTGGGTCTTGAGGGCTCTCCTGGCGAGTTCTCTGGTCGACCTGGTGCCGCGGTGAGCTGGATATTGGTCCATCTCTCTGCGGACCAGGTTCCGTATGTTGTCGTCGCTGCGAGCAGGGCTCTGATAGCGGCGAGCTTTTCTTAGTTGCTCGCGGAGGTCGTCGTCTGAGTCGCCACCTTCGTCCCGTTGATATTGCCGCCTAGGGCTCCTTCCTCAGTTGCGAGATTTGCTCGCCTGAGGGCTAGGAGTGCGATAGGGGCGTCTCCTGGTATCAGGACGTAATTCCTTTTCTAGTTTTTCCAGTCTTCTTTTCAGGCGAGCATTCTCAGCCTCAAATCTGCGAGAAGACTCTCTCTGCTCGTGGAGCCTTGCTTCGTATGCATCGATCAATCTGGATATCTACGTGGACCTTGCTGGTCCTTGACTTTCTTCTGAGGCGGGCCTCTCTAAGCGAGCCCCTTGATCTGAACGTCGGACTTCAGACCTAATCCTGCGGGGAGCAGGTGGCTCCTGAATATCTCCTGCTTGAGGAACGTTGCTGCTGTGACCAGACATCTTAGATTTTTACTTGGTGTGGGCTCTTCTCAGGGAAAGATGAACGTTTCCCACAGACGGCGCCAATTGTGGTGATAATTATTTTGCAACACAAATAAATATCAAAGAGGCAATAATCAAGAAAAGATAAATAAAATGCAGATCACACAACAACAGGTGTACATGGTTCAGCAAAGATATGCCTACGTCCACGATGGTGCAGTCAGTCTTATTTCTCTATATTATGAAGGATAAGTACAGAGAATACAGCTTGTCCTTTGCCCCGGACTTAGGGTTTAATTTATACATGTATATGTTGGAGTAGTGGGGGTGATGGGTTCCTCCTTATTAGCCATCTCCCCTACATGGGATCGCGTTCCCCCATAACTTCTCTTCATGGGATCGTGGGGTAATCGGATCAACACAAAAGGTGATGGGCCTGGGCTTTGGGCCGCTAAGGAGAGGCTACTCGTCCAGGCCTATGATGCTAAATTCAGGGTACCCACAATATATATCTTATTTTAGACATACTCGGGCTAGAGTAGTACGTCAGGAGAGTATTATGTCAAGTATTGATTAGGCATAAATTCTTCACATTTATCCCCTTAATTTCGGTATTTTTATGATCCTGTACGGTGTAAATAGCTTGGATTTATCTCATATTTATGATACTATCCCTTTTTGGAAAGTATTTCATATTTTCTGTATCTCTTATGTATCTTATAGGTATTTAATGCAAGAAAGATGGAAAAGAGAACTCAAAATAGTGAAAGAAACCAAGAATCGGAGAGTTGAAGGGCATTTTCATAATTTTACAGCCTTATTCCGATGGTGGGGCCAAATAGAAAGTTGAGGATATTTCAATTACAAGAGAACTGGAAAACATGGTACCCCAATCCGAGCTACGGTGAAGAAGTTATGCCCATTTGAAGATTGAGAAGGAAATCGAGAAATCCAAATGAAAAAGAGGCCCAAAACTAGCAAGTTCCCCAAAACCGGTTCACCCAGAACCCGAACCGGTTCGCCCATTTGTCACGCTCCAGATCCGTTACAAAATTAGTCACCCTTTCTAAGTTTGACATATTTCCAAATATGGGATTTTTATTTTGTCCTTATCTTTTAACCAAAAGAGTTTATGTTTTGGGGACTCTTCTAAATGACGTCTAGCTTATATATTTAGTCATTAGAACTCTTTTTATTCAAATTTCATTCATGTAAAAGCTCCATAACATAAAGGAATATCTAGGAGAAGAATTTATATACTTTGCACCATTAATTCAAGAGCTTTTCTGATTTTTCTTCAATCTTTGATTTCTTCTTGCATGTTCTTGTTCTTCAATCTTGGTAACTTTTATTTCTAGCACTTTTATTATTATTTCTCATATTTCATCTCTCTTTCAAAGCAATTATGAGTTCATGCAACGTACATAATGTAGTTTTTATTAATTTCACCATGTTAGGCTAGGTTTTTAAAGGTTGGGATGCATGAACCCAACCTGATGTGGTAGTTGCTTGTGTATAAAATTAGTCCTCTAAACTTAATGATTTATTACGACCATATTTCGTACAAATGCGAAAATTGTAGATCTTTAGATCTCGTTTGCTTCCGCGTAATCGGGATGCTTCAGAATGCAATTCGAGTGTAACTATCGCAATACCATTTACTTATCCTCTGATTATGTATGGTGAGGGGTTGAACCTCATATATATAATGCTTGGGAGTACTAAATTCTGGGTCTAATTAATCACTTAAATTTATGATTAGTTTTACACCATCAATACTCTAGGGTTGGGGGATTGTGTCCCTACCTTAATTTTCCAATTAGTTTTAGTTAACTTCTTTATTTTTCCTTTTTTCCTTTCTAACTCAATCATCATCTTTTACACTTTATTTTTTGAAGTAATAAATCAATTAAAATCTATAAAACATTCCCTGTGGATTCGATACCCAGATTCGCCACTATAGTCCGCAAGAGTGTAGTTAAAGTTTAGTTTTTTTTTTTGGATTGTAGTCAGAAGCCGATAACAACGACTAGCGTATTTACACGGACGCTCGGTTTTCAACATGATAAAAATGGCGTCGTTGCCGGGAATATTTTGTTATAGATTATAATTGATTTTCTATTTTGAAAGATTTTTTTTTTGTTATTTTTTTGTTTGTTTTAACCTTTTTTGTAGCCTTGCACAATTGAGTGCCAAGAAACGTTGAATCCTGAATCGCACACCTCTGTACGTGAATTTCCATTTACATACTATTCGGTAATCATGTCTTTTCATGGTGAGTTCGGTAATTATAATGGTTCATATGGTAATCGTTTTCAAAAAATTTATTCTCAAGAGTCCGTGGCTCGACCTATTACCATTGGTGAGGCCATTCTAACTCTGGAGTATGAAAGGCTTGAAAATGAATATCGGAGAGAAATTTATATTAAATATTCTCAAGAATCCGTGCCTCGACCTACTACTATGGGTGAGGCCTTTCTAAATCTTGCGTATGAAAAGCTTGAAAATGAATATCGAAAAAAAATTATGTTGGGGAATCCAATGACGACTTTTCTTCCGATATTTGTGAAACTATAGAAGGTTTTCAACCAAATGAGGAATCCGAGGTTTTAGAGACAAGGGATCCTACTTTGGAAGAAAACATGCTTTTTCTAACCAAAAGAGTACTGGATTTTCTTTCCACCCAAAGAAAAAAGAATATCGATTATGGTCTTGTGAAGGAAATGGTGTGCCTTCTATTTTGGAAAGAAAATAGGAGGTTGATACTTGTGTGTCACCTCGAATTTTTGAAGAACATCTCATTGAAAGTGAGTCTTGCTCCTTTGAAATTCAATCTCCAAGTGATGATGAATCACTTGAGATTGAGTTTATTTCATCATCATTTTCGTTCACCGTTATTGAACCATTAGAAGTACCGCTAGATTCCTATGAGTCGGTTGAAAATTCTGAAATGTTTATACCTTTTACCGACAAACACACTTTGCTAGAATTGTTTTCTAATATGGACTCTTCCTTTTTGTGATCCCCTCTCCCCATACTACTTGAAAAATATTTGGGAGATTATTATATTTTTCTTTGATCTCAATTGTACTTGTCCCACCTAGCACCCAAACCCCCCATCATCCCGCTAAAAAATTTAATTGGCGATGGTTCATTTTTTACATATCACACATGCCTTCCGTTGTTCAAACGGAATCATTATATTTCGGCAGTCATGCATCCTATTGAGGGTACACCATTAATCCCTCAAAGTCATATTGTATTTTGGGTGGACCCTCAAATTTTTCGACTTCTAGTGTATAAATTATTAGAATTTGAAAATCGTAGGTTGTACAATAGTTAGCTTATTTGTTTAGTTTAGAGTTTTTGTTTATCTTTTTTCTATGTTGGTTCTAACATGTTTTGTAGATTCAATGGACTCGTACTTTTTGGGGATCACTCCATTTTGGGTAATATCTTAATTTTCCTCTCTTTATGTTGTGTTCTTGATTCGCATTGAGGATGACGCAACATTTAAGTTAGGGGGTGTGGGATATTCTTCCCGTTTATTATTTAGATTCATTGATTCGATCACATGCTCTTTCCAAGTGTGTGTTTTTTTAGAAAATTTCAAAATTTTCAAAAAAATTTGAAAAAAGCCAAAAATATTTTTCTTCAAAATAAATAAATATTGGAATTTAAAATCTTCAAAAATGTCACAAATATTTTGTCTCAAGTTGTAAAAATCAAATGCACAAAGCCAAAATTGACCAAAGATGGAAATTGAAAGAAAATTGACGACTTTACGAATAAGTGCGGAGATTGACAAACTCGGTGAGATTTCGAGCCTATATTTTTTTTAGAACATTTTAAATCAATCCGAGTTAATGATTAACTCAAAGTTCATATCAGCGTTTTAAAAAGTTGTTGATGATCTTTATTTTATTGTTTTAATCGGTTATGGTAAATGGAATGTTGCCTCGAAAAGCGTGTTATAAATCTCTAAATTAAATTAATCTTGAGACTCATATGGTAAATTAATAAGTAATTCGGACAATGAAGTAGGCCATCGTTTATTACCTGAAAACATTAGCCATAAAAAGATGTGAAAAATTATCCCTCTGATAACCCAATTGAGTAGAATAAAATTTATACTTTTCGTTTGGTAACCCGAAAAACCCAAGTAGCCCGAAATTGCGAAAATGAAATATTCATTAAAGTCCGAAAAGTGCATAAGAAGGGGAAATGAAAAGAATAGAAATGCTCAAAAAATAGCAAGCAAAGAAAAGAAGTGAAAAACAGAAAAAATAGAGAAAAGTAATAGAAAACGAGCAAAAGCCCAAAAAAGCACTAAGGGACATCATAAGAAAAAATTTCCAATTCCAAATTTTCCAACCATTTCCATGTTACCCAATACGCCTATAGCCCGAAAAAGTTCTAACCGAGCCCGAATTGATAAATTAATTATTGTGTGGAGAGCTAAGACACCAAAAGATAATAAAAGAGATTAAATGTGTGAAAAATAGGTGATGTTCCCATTTTCCAATTACCGTATTCCGATGATGAGATATATTCACCATATATTTTCGTCTTTCAATTTGTGTGCGTGACTTTGCGTCCATTATATTTACTCTTTATATCCCGCACACCGAGAGAATAGCCACAATCCGAGATATTAATTTGAGAGCGCATCACGTGAGCATTTGAATCAAAACGAATTTTTGGAAAGTAACATAATGATCAATCGGTGGAAGTTAGCGATTCGATTTTTGGCTTCGCACACACACTATGACTTGAGACTTGTAAATATGACTTTAAGGTGACTGTTTTGGAGAGTTTAAATTGTACTATTTTTAAGTATTTTGATTTTTCTTTGAGTCAATAAAGAATTTTGTGGGTATATTCACTGCAAACCCTCACGAGACACCACTCGTCCTACTAGGGTAACCTAGTGGTTTAAAGGCTTATTGCATACGCTAAATGCAATCGCTTGCCCGCAAAAAAGGTATTCTATCCCAATAAAGTTTTTTAATGGTCCTTAACTCATACTCTAATTCTTTTACATTTCTCGGGACGCGCAAAGTTCTAAGTTAGGGGGGTTTGATTAGGCATAAATTCTTCACATTTATCCCCTTAATTTTGATATTTTTATGATCCCGAGAAGTGTAAATAGCTTGGATTTGTCTCATATTTATGCTACTAACCCTTTTTGGCAAGTATTTTGTATTTTGTGTATCTCTTATGTGTCTTACAGGTATTTCATGCAAGAAAGATGGAAAATAAAACTCAAAATAGTGAAAGAAACAAAGAATCGGGGAGTTAAAGGGAATTTTTGTAATTTTTCAACCTTATTTCGGAGGTGGGACCAACTAGAAATTTGAATATCTTTCAATTATAAGATCACTGGAAAAAACAGCACGCTAATCCGAGCTACGGTGAAAAAGTTATGCCCATTTGAAGATTGAGAAAGAAATACAGAAATCCAAATGAAAAAGAGGCCCAAAACTAGCAAGTTCCCCAGAACCGGTTCACCCAGAACCCGAACCGGTCCGCCCATTTTTCGTGCTCCATATCCGTTACAAAATTAGTCACGCTTTCTAAGTGTGACAAATTTCAAGATACGGGATTTTTATTTTGTCCTTATCTTTTAACCAAAAGAGTTTTATGTTTTGGGGGGACTCTTCTAAATGACCTCTAGCCTATATATTTAGTCATTAGGACTCTTTTTATTCAGATTTCATTCATGTAAAATCTCCATAACAAGTAGGGACATCTAGGAGAAGAATTTATGTACTTCGCACCATTAATTCAAGAGCTTTTCTGGTTTTTCTTCAATTTTTGATTTCTTATTGCCTGTTCTTGTTCTTCAGTCTTGGTAACTTTTATTTCCAGCACTTTTATTATTATTTCTCGTGTTTGATCTCTTTTTCCAAGAAATTACGAGTTCATGCAACGTAGATAATGTAGTTTTCATTAATTTCACCATGTTATGCTAGGTTTTTAAAGGTTGGGATGCATGACCCCAACCTGATGTGGTAGTTGCATGTGTATAAAATTAGTCCTCTAAATTTAATGATTTATTACGACCGTATTGCGTAGAAACACGACAATTGTAGATCTTTGGATCTCGTTTGCTTCTGGGTAACCAGGATGCTTCAGAATGCAATTCGAGTGTAACTATCGCTATACCGATTTACTTGTCCTCTGATTATGGTATAGTGCGGGCTTGAACCTCATATATGTAATGCTTGGGAGTACTAAATTCTATGTCTAATTAATCACTTAAATTTACGATTAGTTTTATACCATCAATACTCTAGGGTTGGGGGATTATGTCCCTACCTTAATTTTCCAATTAGTTTTAGTCAACTTCTTTATTTTTCCCTTTTTCCTTTCTCACTCAATCATCATCTTTTACACTTTAGTTTTTGAAGTAATAAATCAATTAAAATATAACAAACATTCCATGTGGATTCGATACCCATACTTGCCACTATACTCCGCAAGAGTGTAGTTAAAGTTTAGGTTTTTTTTGTATTGTGGTCGGAAGCCGATAACAACGACTAGCGTATTTACATGAACGCTCGGTTTTCAACATGATCAAGTATCTAGCTACGGGGTAGAGGATTAGGTGGGATATAAAGGAAGCGTTAGGTGTGCACATTAGTTGAGCGGTGAGTCTGTCCTCAAGTGAGTGCGACACTAGCCTAATATGAAGCGCATTTATGCATTTTTAAATTTCTGCAATTTAATCACTTGCTAAATATTTTCAAAATGTTTTGGGTTCTAGACCTTTCTATCAAATATTTTTTCAAAATCTTTTACGTGTCCATCCACAAGGACGCCATGCCTAAATTCATTCTAGGGATTCACAGCGGTAGCACATGTGGATGTTGCAGGATTTAGATAGGCTTATGTGTCTTTTCTATTCCTAGTGTAGGGATTCACATCAGTTACTTCGAGCATGTTGTTTCCAGTTTTATCTAGTTATTTTCCTTTCTGATTGCATGGGATTTATTATCTATTATTTACGTTGATTTGGATTTCATCGATGTTTTATTTGTCAAGACTTTTTATTGTGTTATGAATGGTTATATCAGCATTGGATGTTTTATTTTATTTTTGTACTTATTTTTGTCTTGGATTAAAAAGATGAAATTTGGCACCAGCTTGTTTAATACTAGGTGGTTAGTAAGTGTCACAAAAAGATTTCTACAGTGATGCTAAGAATGAACCATATGAGGCTCCTATTTTTAATTGGATATTCGACTGATCACCGATATTTTATTAGGCGGGGTATCATTGATGGTATCAAAGCATCAGGTTCTAGTGTCCATAGAATCTATACGGATTGTTATGTTTTATCATAGGATTCTGTTGATATAAAGCCCTATTATTAGGATTGTTTCTTATCTTCACACTTATGAGTTATCGTACTTCTGCTATTTAGATTTGTATTAGTAGTGAACTAATATGACTCGTTTAAATTTCATATGCTGCCTAAGATAGGTAGACCTGCTAGGGAAACATCCATGGATGAGGTGAGGGAGTCTCAGCATAAGCCAGAGGTTCCATAGCCATAGGCCCAACCCAGATTTGTGGCGATAACTCAGATGGTGGTTGTGGGGGCCCAGACGATCAATGCAGTAATGGCATCCATGGAAGCCCATTTCCCTCAGCCTCAGCCACAGTAGCCAGTGGCCCCAGTTGCATAGGCCCACCCGGGGTTGTTAGAGTGACAGCGAGTACGGGAGGCCTTTCAGAAAGGCCATCCACCAGAGTTTCGTGGGAGTTCAGGAGTGATACTTGCATGTCAGTTGAAGAAGGACATGCAGCGTCACTTACGCATGGTTGACTGGAGTGAGGTACAAAGGCAGATGTTAGCCACCTTTAGGTTGATCGAGGACGCTCTACAGTGGTGGGAGTCCATCACCACTATTGGAGACAGGGATTCGATGGCCATTGATAATTTTTGGGTGCGGTTCGACTGCAAGTACTTTCCTCCTGCAGTTAAGGCCGAGATGAAGAGGAAATTTAGTGAGGTGACTCAAGTAGAGCGCTCAGTGTTATAGTACGACGAGGAGTTCACTCTCTTGGAAAAATTTTTGCTAAATGAAGTGAGCAACGAGGAGCAGAAGAGGGCTAAGTTTGTAACTGGTTTGGCTTAGAGGATCAGGCAGTATTTGATTGGAAATCCTACACTGGTGATGTAAGCTGACGTTGTTAATGTCGCTCTATTGCACTATCAGGATCATTCCTTAAATATGAAGGGAAGCAAGAGGGAAGGGGAGCCGAGCTAGCAAGGGAAGGAAGGTTGTAGTGGTACTAGTGGAGTTCAGAAGCAGACTGGTAGCCATTAGGGAAATCAGGCTAAGAAATTTAAGCCTGGAGGTTTTCGATAGGGATGTTAGGGGTTCAGACAGGGCCAACAGGGACCTAATCAGAAGTAGGTTCTCCAGGGGTGTCAGGGCCAAGGGAACCGTGGAGAAGGCCAACAAGGCTAGCCTCATCAGGGATAATGACAGGGAGACGGGCAGAGGCGTTGCTTTGTTTGTGGTCAGATGAGACATTTTAAGAGGGAGTGCCAACAGAGAGGGAGGGGCCAGCAGCAGGGATGGATGCCGCCAGCAGCACTAGCTCCACCAGCCCCACAATAATAGGGATAAATGCACTACGAGCATGTGTACAACGTTTGGGATATCCCTATTCCTCCATCACCTCAGGCACCTCCAGCAGTAGTGGGTACATTTCCTATCCATGGACATGAGGGTAGGATACTTTTTTATACTAGGGCATCACATTCATTTATTAAGACTAGATTTGCTAGGACCATCGGCTTGCAATAGACAACGGGTAGTCTCCTTATGTGTGTATAGTCACCGATCGGTAATGATTCACTTATACATTTGATTTGTATAGGAGTGGACATTTTAATTAAGGGACTGAGTTTAGCAGTGGTCCTCCTAGTGTTAGATATCGAGGGATACGATGTCATCCTAGGTATGGATTGATTGGCAAGATACAGGCCGATGGTAGATTGCTTTGAGAGGACCATCGTGTTCTCCATCCCCGGACAAGAGATGTTCCTAGTGGCGATGTTTCTTCCCGAGGGAGGGTCGCACACTCATTTGTATTATATCAAGGAGGAGACCTCATAGGAGGTGATGATTCCGTTAGATTTTATTTCGGTTGTGAGGGAATTTGAGGATGTCTTTTAGGAAATACCAGGATTTCCACCTAGCAGGGAGATTCAATTTGTTATTGATCTAGTATCAGGTACGAGGACGATTGCTCAAGCACCGTACCGCATGGCCCCTTCAAAGATGCATGAGCTAAGAGAGCAGATCCATTAGCTCTTAGGTCAGGGTTTCATTCAGCGAAGCACATCACCGTGGGGTGCACCGGTGTTATTCGTGAAGAAACGGTATGGTTCACTTCTGTTGTGCATAGACTATGGGGGCTGAAAAAGGTAACGATACAGAATAAGTATTCGTTACCTAGGATTGATGATTTATTTGACCAGTTGATAGGGGCCTAATTCGTCTCAAAGATTGATTTGAGGTCAGGCTATCATCAGCTACGTATTCGAGAAGGACATGTTCCTAAGACTGATTTTCTATCGCGATATGGATCCTACGAGTTCAGGGTGATGCCGTTTGGGATCACCAATACGCCAGCAGTGTTCATTGATCTCATGAATAGGGTTTTTAGAGAGTATCACGACCAGTTTTTTATCATGTTCATTGGTGACATTTTGGTCTACTCGCGCACAGTGGAGGCACACACGTAGCACTTACATATGGTTTTGCAGACATTACGGGACCACTAACTCTATGCCAAATTTGAGAAGTGTAGATTTTAGCTGCGAGATGTAAAATTTCTTGGCCATATTGTGTCAGATCAGGGTGTTTTTGTTGATTCGAGTAAGGTATTGATGGTGAGGGAGTGAGGATAGACCA